>GL376560.1:0-644829 GCA_000143045.1 Globisporangium ultimum DAOM BR144
CACCGCGAAAGCTGTTGGACGCTCGAAGAGCGTTGTACATGCCTTCTTGAAGAACCCCGAGGGCTATGGGACCAAGAAAAGCCTCGGACGATCACGTCTGCTGAAGATTCACTACCGCACCCGATTGAGAAGATACGCAGCAACTGGTGAGTACACGGCAAACCAGCTCCACCAGGAGCTAAATATTGATGTAAGCGTCCGCACGGTGAAACACGAGCTTCAACGGTGCGACTACCTTGCGTTTGAGATGGCCAACAAGTCTCCGTGCATGACCACCTACCACAAGATGATGCGCGTGGCATGAGTTGAGCATCAAATACGCTTGCGCACAAACTGGAGCCGAGTGGTGTTCTCGGACGAGAAAAAGTTCAACCTGGATGGTCCGGGTGGTTGCAAGTACTACTGGCAAGACTTGAGAAACGACAACAAGATTACATGGAGCCGTCGTTCCGGTGGTGGATCCGTTATGGGGTGGGGTGGGATGTCCTCGCTTGGAAAGACCCGACTAGCTTTCTCGACGGAAACCAAGATGCGTTTGACTACCAACAGACGCTTACTACCCACCTCTTTGAGTTTGTTGATGGTGTTCATGAAGGAGACTACGTATTCCAGCACGACAACGCCAGCATTCACCGGGCTCGTGCGATGAAGGACTTCCTGGCGGACCTCAGCATTCCCACCATAGACTGGCCAGCGCTCTCTCCTGACTTGAATCCTAATGAAAACCTATGGAGGATCATGGCACGTCGTGTTTATATGAACGCTTGCCAGTACTCGCCAGTTGGCGAGCTAAAAACTGCGATCTTAGCTGTTTGGGATGAGATTTCGGTTGACCGTCTTGCCAGGCTCACCAGTTCGTTGTTTGACAGATGTCTTGCAGTTGTAAGAAGCAAAGGCAACAAGATAGCATACTAAGACGCTCTGTTTAACCATTAAGCGCAATAATCCAGTCGTAAACGCCCCCAAACTGCTCTGTTTTCATCTGTCCTTATGTTTATGTCAATCTCTTTAAATTTATAATATTTTTATTATGGACTTTAAGAAGTCCAATGAAGCTGAAATTATCACACAAGATTGTTCCTGTGGCGCTCAACAACATGACAAAAAATCATCTTCGCAGAGTAAAAACTCACAAAACAATCCAACATCTCAAGGAAAAACTGGTGTCCTTAAGATTATGGCGCGCACTTTATAACGTTGCCTTCGAGATAGTTGAGCTATCTCCTGAGGTCTGACCAGATGTAGTTGTGCTCCGAGTGCGAGTAGATTACTGTTGACACTAAGGCGTTATCCGAAGCAAGGCGTTACACTAAATTAATGGCCCTGGTGGAACATGCCATGGCAAAACTGAAACCAGCGCCGCAATAAAGCTCACATTTGATTGTATCCTCAAGTCAACAAACACTTTAAGTATGCGTATTGGACTACTCATCACTTTGGGTCTAAATCTGTTAAATACGTGAATGGATGGATTATATTGGCCAGGAGTGTACAAATGACAAATTTTTCTATTTTCTGAAGTTTGTGGACTCCTCTCCGTACTACTGTTGCCTCTACTACAGTCTCTTTGCTATTGTCTGGTGAGCTGTCGTACCAATTTGTGAACCTTTAAATTAGTGGATACTTGAAAGAAAGTCAACTAAAACAAATACACAGGTGAATCTTCTTGTGTGCCAATATATGTGGCCCACTCCTTTTTAAAGATCCCTGGCGGCATCTTTTTCAAGGGCACCTTCGTGGAGCCACTGCGCAATCTCAAAGTCAACCCATAAGTCGCAATGGTGTGCACGCGAATTAAAACGGTGGGAGTAAACAAGGGAGCAACGCAAAGAGCAAATGTGGGAAACGTGAGCAAAAGCCTTTAGGGCTTTCCAGCGTGCTGTTTTCTTATCGGTTGCGTTTGATAGTGCACGAATAGGGACTGGGGATTTATTTTCACGCGTAATCAGAGGCTGCGAGAGACAGAACGCGCCAATGGGGTGTCTGCGTTCCATTAATTCTCGCCTTTAGTTGCGGTTTCTTGAACAAGAACTTCAATCACACAATACCAAGAGGCGCCCCAGGCAAGTGATGATGCTCTGCGTATGTTGCCGCGGATTATGGGCATTACTACATCAATTTGTGCAGGTCAAGTGTGAGTATGGGCCAAGTTTGTAAGCAGCATATTCGCTTTCAATTATTCATTATGAAGGGATCACCAGACGTTTTATGGATTGGATTACGGGATCACAGCCAGTCCGCGTTTAGGTGGGTCGTATTTTTAGCATCATCAGCGCTGCAATTTTCATCCAACAGCACTACCTTTTAAACATGATAGTATTTTATAATGAATATGTTTTGCGTATTTTTGATACGTTTTTTGTTTATAATCCCCATCTGTAGATCAAAATGGGGAAAGTCATTCTCGTCGCTATGAAGAGGTTTGAAGACAGTGGTCTACGCGTTGCACTTGATCTGTTCGGATTACACCTTGTACGAAGGCATGATGATGGATAATGCCTCCACCACCACATCGCGTGCTGCTGAGTGTGTGTGTGTGTGTAAAACGTCTCCTCCTTCAGCCTGTCGGGAGAGCGCGTCGCTCCGCACGTGGAAACTGCTGCGCCTCATCCGCACAACCGAATTCGCTCACAACCGCACGAAGCGGCACCTTGAAACGTCGCGCCACGACAGACAAGAAGCCGCGAGTGATTGGCCCAAAGCCACTGGCAGAACTTTCTCAGAAGCGCTGAACTCAGTGCGTTTATCCCCAGGCGACGCACTCGTTCCCTCCATCTCCACCGCTGACGCCATTAACAGTATGGCGATGCCTCTGCTCAAGCAACGGCGGCCGCCGGGGGCAGGCGACCTGCAGATCAACACTGCGCGCAAGGAGCGCCGCCCTAGAGACAAAGATGATGCGATCGATGCAGCGATGGACAACGATGAAACCCCCGCGCCGCTGGAGCACATGAGTCCCCGCAGCATCTTCCTGCTCGTCATGGCGTTTCTCGTGTTCGCGGCCTTTGTGCTCTTCGTGCTCTCGGAGATGACGCACCACCACAAGCTCCAGCTGCTGCACACGGTGCTCATCACGCCCGAGATGCAGAACGACGTGCACACGGCGTGTCTGTGGGTGCTGATGCTCGCAATCCCGATCACGAGTGTCGCCGCGTGGTTCCCCGTGTCCATCACGCAGGTGCCCGGCACCCACGACTTCCGCATCAAGTCGCCGCTCACGCCGTCGTCGCCCTCGCGCACCGGCGTCGGCCTCACGTTCATGCAGCGACTCGCGCATCGCTTCCATACCAACCACTACTTCCGCGCCTACCAGACGCTTGCGTGGGTGCTCTACGGCGTCTTCCTCACGATGGTGCTGGCGTGCTCCCCACTGCTGCAAACTCTACTGCCATCCGCAGTCGCGGCGATCCCGTACTGCACGTTCGGGTACCGCTCGAACGCGGCCGTGGTCGCTTTCATCTCGCAGGTGCTGCTCATCTCGTCGATCTTGGCCCTTGAGCGCCGTCGCGACCGCAACCGCCAAGGACGCAAAGACCGCTTTGTGCTGATCCTCAACAACTTTAACAACATGCTGCTACTCGTTGGCGCCGTGCTGCTCGCGATCGGCTCCGAGTACACCCGCCACCACACGAAGCATTACGAACCAGCAGCCACTGACGAGAATGATGCCGACCACAAGCAGCGTCTCGGGTACTTGTACTCATTCAGCAGCGGCCTCGGCTCGCTCGCGCTGTTTGTGACGGCGCTGTTCAACACGTACGGCCTCGGCGGGTTCCTCTCGACCAAGCGCGGCTGGCGCTTCTACCAGCCGTTCGTGGGCGGCGCTAAGTTTGTGCTTTTCCAGATCATCTCGTGGACATGCTTTAGTGCGGGTGTGCTTGTGCAAGGGCTGTACCTGCTCTCAATCGTGCTCGTGGAAATGGAGCTCTTCGTGGGCGCCATGGCCGTCGCGGGTGCACTCTTCGGCATTTCGCAGGTCGTGATGATGATATCGCTGTTTGTGTTTCGACGCGCGAGCAGCCCGAAACGTTCAACTTCCACGACCACACCTCTGACCGCGCCTCAGACGTTCATTGATCGGCTGCAGGCCTTTGCCGACGAGTGCCTCGGAGCGGTCGTGATTGGAATGCTCGTGAACCTCCAGTGGATCCCAAGCGCCTCGTTCTTTGTGTTTTACGCCGTGACGACCAACTTGGACACGTACGGCGTCGTCTGGTACGGCTTTGCGACCGTGCTCGCCGAAATTTTCTTTGTGCTCACGCGCTCCGTTTCGATCCACTTCTACTCGAAAGATTCCAACTACGGTGCCAAGAAAGACGTGAGTCCGTACAGGTTCAAGTACCTCTTTCCGCCCTTGCTGTCATTGCTGCTGCCAGGCTTTGCTACATACTATCACTACGTTCATGACTTGGACGCGTTCCTTCCTGTCGCGTCCCTCTCTGCATTCCTCTACGTCTACGCATTCACGTACCGCGGCGATCCACAGCACACGGGCATCCGCATGAAGGAGAACTGGGTCACGATGCGCAGTCGGCTCATCGAGTGTGTCAAGACGTACTTCCAGGGCAAGATCATCCGTGAGGTGCCGCTCAATCCAAGCGAGCACTACGTCATGGCGTTCCACCCGCACGGGATCATGCCGACCACGGCCATGTGGCTGCTCTTCACCGAGAGGTGGCGCGAGTTGTTCCCGGGCGTCCATCCGCATCTGCTGACAGCGAGTGTGTTGCATCAAATTCCGCTCTCGCGAGACGTCATGCAGACCCTCGGGTCCCTCGAAGTCACGCGCCAGGCGTTCACGAACGCGCTGCGTGAAAAGAAGAGCGTGATGCTTGTGCCCGGCGGCCAAGCCGAGATGCTCGAGCAGCGTTCCCAGCAAAAGCAAGTGCGCGTGTACACCAAGCACAAGGGCTTCATCCGTGTCGCCATCGAGCACGGCACACCGCTCGTGCCCGTGCTGAGCTTCAAAGAGGGCGAGCTCATGGACAACGTGAACGCGCCACTGATCCAGAAGTGGTTTGTCAAGAACCTCGCGTTCCCGTTCCCGTACTTTCCGTACGGACGGTGGTTGCTACCGATCCCACGTAAGGTCGAGACGACGGTCGTGGTCGGCGCGCCGATTCGGGTCCCGCGCATCGAGAATCCGGATGCCAAAGACGTCGACGCTGTCCACGCGGCGTACTTTGCCGCGCTGCAGGACATGTTTGACAGGCACAAGCACGAAGCGGGTTGCTCCGACTACAAGCTCGTGCTTATCTAGGGACACCAAAACATGATTAGATATTTGTGCATACGTCAGGCAGGCACACTCACACGCACGTGATGTCAGAATTCATTTATACATATGCTTCATTCATCTCTTTCTCATTTTTGTCTTCTTCCTTTTACGATTTGCTGTTCATTCCAGGACAAGTGAGGCTGCCGTCATTGGAACAGCAGAAGGCCGACTTTGAATGGGAGTTTGTTGCTGTAGACAGATGGTGTTTCCTCAATCCTGATCTTCTTCTGGGTCGTCAAAATCGTCTTCTTGAGGTGCGTATTTTTCGAGGTAAGCGATGCAATCAGGCTTGGTCGCAGGGATGCAGTCGAATGCGCCTTGGTGGAGCTGCAGAGGATGAAGTACATGCATCGTTGTGAGCAAAAGTCGTGTACCGCGAATAAACGAAGACGTACCGAATTCAAGATCGTCAAGTCTGCTTTTCCCGAGTCGACAATCGCCTGCAGCATGGCCACCGAGATATTCGTGTTTGCGCACAAGTAGTGCACCGGCGTGTTCCCAATCTGGATGGTTCCAGCAGCGCAGCGAATAGTCAGCACCCGAGTCCTGTCAATTTCCTAATCATAAAGTAATCGAAGAAAGAGAACAGGAGCACGCACGTTGTTGATGATATTTGGATCCGCGCGGTACGTCAGCATCGTCTGCAGCATCTTCACGTCCACAGAGCTGTTCTGGCACAAGTGGTGGAACGGCGTCGCCTGAAACTATCAGAAGGAGCACACAATAAACAGCCATAGAGCAGTTAGACGCATGATCAGCCTTACAACGTTACGTGAGGCTGTCTCCAATACTGTGTACCTGGTTTTGGACGTTTGGGTTGGCTTTTCCAGCGAGCAGTAGCGCCAGAATCTGTTCGTTGGCTGCGTGGCTCTCGGCTGCATAGTGCAAAGGCGTGTTACGATTCTGCAGTTGCATAAAATAGTGCGCATAAACTGACATGATTAGCATGCGCCTCACTGCGCATCTACACAATGGAAACATCAAGACGCAACGTCATCGTTAGGGCGTATACCTCATCCACAGCCTTTACGTCGGCGCGCGCTTTCAGTAATGCGTCGATGGCGTCGGCAGACCACGCCTCGTTTTCGCAAAGCAGATGTAGCGGTGTCTTCTTGGAGTCCTGGTCATAGCACGCGGCAGTAGATGCACATACAACAAATGTGAGAACAAGAAGCAACATCACCTTGTATTCTCTGCAGTCGATCAAGAAGAGCCAGCTGTAGAGTATGCAGCAAAGTGTACTTTGGTGGCGAGATTCACACTCGCTTTCGCCGCGACGAGATGACGCATACTCGTGCTCAGGTCGCCGCTGTCCCCTTCGTTCATGCTGTTGTTCTTGCACAGCAAGTGGAGCGCGCTCCATCCGTTCTGTTCCAAGTAGCAAGCGCATAACGGCATACACGCACCCAAGGTCAGCATATCAACGTTCGTAAAAACAAAGCACGACAGAAACGCATTTTCCACACCTCATCGACAAAGTTGGCGTCGACCCCAGCGCGAAGCAGCGCCGAGATCCCCTGCGCGCGTGCGGCGTGGGCCACCGAGCGATTGTCGCAGAGGTAGAGCAGCGGCGACCAGCCGTCGAGCGTGAGTTCCTGGGGCTTGGGCACCGCCACCAGCGCTTGCTGCACGCGCGCGAGGTCGCACGCGCCCTGCACCTCCTCCCACAGCGCCGTTGGTCTGCTTCCTAGGATCATTTTCAGCTTCTCGTTTAAAGGAACAGAGCAGGATGATTTGGAGTGAAGTGTGCAAGGTATGTTCAAGTCAAGAATGCTAAGGCTCAAGTTTAGAGTCGAGATTAGTCTGAATCTGAGTCTGATATGGCTTAATTCGACTCTTACAAGCGAATGCAGCAGTGCTGTGCTATTTTCACACTACAAAAAAACTCTTGTATCGAAATGTGATTGTAACCACACAACATCCAAACTCAGATCAGAGTCCTAATTGACGTTGACCCAAGTGGGGCAAACCAAATGCGCATAGCCACGACGATGCTCTGTGAAGCATGTCATGGCTTCATCAGCGATGTGAACACGCTGCTGGCGGAGTCTGAAGCGCTGCATGGGTCCATAGATGGTGCTCTGCTCCTTCCTTCTGCTTATACCGAAGGCGTCGCTCTTGCGCAGGATCCCAGCGCCATATATCGTAAACATGAGAGCGAGCGACGCAGGGATTGAGGTTAAAGTCCAAACACAGACGCTGGCAGTAGCAACCACGAAGACGCGCAGCGGCAACTCCGCGTGGGATAGAGAGAAAGCGGAGGTCGAGGTTTTACAGATAGAGGACGCCGCGCCGGCAAAGGAAATTGCCACATTGCGCATCACGATGGCGTTGATCCTAGTCAAGCGGCTCGTGCCAACATGGATCGGCTAACTGACTGCCAATTGAACAGAAGCAGAAGAGTTCAAATGAGAAGCAAGCTCATGAGAAAGCAAGTGCACTTCCGCTGAAGCGTGTGTGGAGCATCTTGACGAACTCGATAAAGCAGCAGATGCTGGTGGCCCTACGCAACGACCAGAAACGCTGGCTGGAGTGGGTCTACTCGGTCGAGTTTGCGCGATTGCAGGCTAAACTGGCTGCTGTGTACAGGCGATGCGATACGCGAAAGTGGCATCTTCAGTATGCTGGACGAAGGCGCCAAGTACTCGCACACACGTAAAGTGTGCAGAGAGGATGGACAGCAGAGCTATTGCAGCGAGTTCGTCAACGTTGAGCTCTTGCCGTTCGACGCACACAAGGTGATGTTGGATGCTCGTCATTAACGTCAGGCAAGTGACGCGACGCTATGAACACCGAATTCCACATCACCAAAAGTGGGCTTCGATGACAACCTAGTCGAGAGTGATTTGATTCCGATTGCTCGAAGGTCCTAAATCGCCAACATTTGAAGAAATAAAAGATGTGGCTCCACAAAGCCTTCATGACGATATGTTCCCTTTCATCGGTAGCTTTAGTAGCCAATTAATACGAGTGAGGCAGCACAAAGTCGTAGAGCTCCAGTCATTACAACACACACTAACTTGTTGGAGAACCGTTCAAGCATTCACATATTGTCTTGTGCCTGTCTCATTTACTTGCTTCTGCCGTTGTATTAGCTACGAGCCGTTGCGATCACTGGTTTGACGTTCGCGTTCCAGAAATTGCGCGCAGTGTCGGGCTTCGCAACCGCGAGCACACCTGCACACAGAGTGACGCACACGACGGTCACTCCGAGAGTTTTCATCAAGCTGATGCCCAAGCCACTGCCACTCTTGCCACGCGCATTCTTGGGTCTACACACAGAATACACAATGTGGAGTGCAAGGGTTAGCCTACAATGTGAAAGCGCATTTATGGGTCCAATCGATACTTACGGGCGGAGTGCTGTGCGCACAAGAAGTGTGATCGCTTCGGCGACTTTGGTTTCGTCATCGCACAAAAAGGCTGTCGGAAACTGTTTCAGCATAGCTTCGGTCGCCAAATCTCCATCCACCAGTGATTTGGAGGCGGCCGGGGCTGGCGCCTTGCCCCCTGCCTTGTATGCAATCACGACCCGCGGAATCGAGTCCGGCAGCCGCTTGAACTCCTCTTCAGCAAATGTGAGGCTCTCTGGCTCGTCAGGATTAAACAAGATGCAGAGAACATCGGCTTTCTTTTCAATCTCATTCTCGGTAATCTCTTGCGTGACCTGTCCACGAGCAATCAGATAAAAGGTTATCAATAGAGTTTCATATACACACGGCCAGAACTACCATGTTTCGTACCAGCAAGTATCTTGTGGCATCCTTATCAATGACAGCGTTGATGGCTCGCAGAATATTGGCGTCGTCCACTGGATCGGCCATCGGAGCCGGACTCTTTTTCTCCACAAAGGCATCCACAAAAGTACTCTTCTCAGCGAGAGGAGAGCCATAAAGGTAGCACGTCACGACATTCCGTTCAATCTTGTTCACTTCTCTAGTTAGGCTTCGGCTCCTGATCCAATAGTGCCACAAGTACGACCGATTGTTAGAAAATACATACGATAAGTCGTAATACAGATACAAGCAAGCATCCATCCACACACGTACTTTGTGAGCTCGAGAGCGGGGTACAATTTGTCGTTATATCCCAAGTAGAACAGCGTTTCCAAGAGCTTCGACGGGTTCTCTTGTGCCACAAAGCTCCAACAAGCTAGCCACGAGGACAACGAGAGCGCAGGTTTCCCGTCCACAAGCGTCGCTTTGAAAAGAAGCGGCGTCGCGATCGCAGAGCACGTCTTCCACGGAGCCTGTTCGTCCTCACAGATGGAGAAAATGTCATCGATTTCTTCTTCACGCAAGTTGCCATCCTTGTTTGCGTCAAACTGACGAAATAGCTGGGTAATGAACTCAAGTGCTTGTGGCGTCAGCTGAGCCGCTTGGTCGTCGTCAAACGGCGGAAGCCCAATCCGTTCTGGTGGGATCTCCAGGTGGAGCTCATTATTGTACCCCAGGCTTCGCAGCACCTGCCAGCACGACTCCGGTCGGTGACGATCGATGAACAGCTGCCATAGGTACTTAAATCCGTCCAAGAAGATGCCGTTGCCGTTCGGAGCGACGCCCTCAGGAACTGCGGACGCCAGGAACTCCATCATTGTGTCCATTTCCGTGGTCAACAGACGCATTCCGAAGCAATCGTGCTGGTACTCGTTCAGCTCATCGCGGCTCAAAATGCCGTTCCGATCGCGATTATACAGTCGGAAAGCGCGTTTGATGGCTTTCACGCATTTTGGCTCCAGTTGCTGTTCCAACAGCAAAGAAACAGAGCATCAAATATGAGCCCATGGCCAGTTTTCTCCACGCATCACCGTACTGGGCATGCTCAATCATACCTTTTTCTTCACGTTATAGAGCGGTTCGATGGGGTATAACACCGCTTTCTGGGCCAAGTAGAACGCGTTTGCGACTTCAGCAAAGTTCTTCGCTGAGCATTCGACACCTGCAACAACAAACTACTCGTTTTTTGTATGAAGCGCATTCCTGTGAGAACACAGAGTCATACGCAAGTACTTAGCTATATGCATCACTTACCGGGTACGTGTGCACAAGTTGTCGCACTTGGTTGGCGTAGGATCCTTCGGGAGTGACCACATTGACGTCCTTCTTGTTCGCCACGAGCACCACAGGCACTTCGCGGTGGCGTGCAATGAAATCGAGCCATCGACGGAGGCGCTGGAACGTCTCGGGGCGCGTCAAGTCGTACACCAGCAGAATCGCATCACTGCGCTTCGTGGCGTTTGCCGCGCGCATCAGGTCGGATACCCGCGCTGTACAAGTCAAAGAGAAATAGTGGCGAAGAGATCCATTCGTTAGCGCACACATACACAGCATCAAAACAATGTGTATGCGCTAATGGTAACGTACACGACGTATCCGTGATGGAGATGATCACGTTCTCATCGCTTTCTTCGGCGGGGATCTGCACGTTGAGCAGCACGGACGGCACCTTTTCGCTGTAGTGGCGCGACACGAGCGAGCAGATGAGCGACGTCTTGCCGACCTTCTCGTCGCCCAGCACTTCGATACGCACAACCTGCGGTTTCAAGTGAAGCTTCTCGCGGGACGACGACAGCGTACTGTTGCTGGCGGACGCGCTGGGCGCATCGCGTTCGCTGCCGCCGGTGCCGCGCGCGCTTGTCTCGGTGCGCATTGTTTTCCTCACTTGTTCCGATCACTGCCGAGCGTTGATCCTTTCATGTCAACAAGACCAACGTGGACCACATAACAGAAGATCGGCCTACACGGTGTCCCATATGATAAATGTGGAGCCCCTTGTAGTTGCATTGACCTATATGATGCGCCAGAAGAAACGATGTGGAGCGTATGGTATCCACATTTCGGTGTTACCCAATCAGCGTCTGGTATTCATTTCGATTCGTTGAAAAGAGATATTTCATGTTGAATCATCGTCTAGAAAGTAAATTACAACATGTTCATTGGTTAAAAAAGTCGCCTCCCTTCTTTACTTTTTTTCGGCTCAGGTGAGATCTGTTTCGTACTGAAACGACCTTGGGGAAGGAAACGGCGTCATGAGAATGCCATACAACCCAGCCATATCCACATATTTGGGCTCCCCAGGTCGATCCTTTCGCTCGCTCTCTTCTGCTATTATCCGCCACTCGCTCACTCGCGAGGCGAAACCGCGCGCTACCCCGTATTGTGCGATCGTGACAGCGAGCGCGTCGCATTGCGAGCCAGCGTTACGATTGGACACTGCACGTTGAAGCGCGTTACATGGCCCCCGCCTCTGTCTGTTCATAGAGTCGAACTCAGGAGCTTTGACAGTGGCATTTAGGACCGACGGCGACGGCGACGGCGACGGCGACGGCGTGTGAGTTGCACTTGAAGGTGAACAAGCGAACGACAGCCGCGAGAGCGAAAACATAATGTCGCCCGGCGGAGAGCAGCGAGCGCACGCGACGCGCAAGTGCGAAAAACACGCAGACTTCAGCCCCACGCGCTGCTTTACAATGCCATTGCGAGAGAGCGTAGCGCTCATGCAGAAGGCGACGATTGCGACAACGGCGCATGCCGCCAAGAGCGTCGCCATTGAGCAGCCACTGCACCTTCTTTACCATAGCACCAGTAGTGGCGATGCTGACGATGTGCCAGTGCAAATGCAGCAATCCGAGAGAAACAAAGAAGAGGAGCAGAGCCCAAGTACGAGCCGCACAAGCAGCACGGACTCGATGGTGCCAGATTTGGGCTCCTCCAGTCTGTTTGCGAGCCTCACGTCGCCCGCAAAGATGCAGCATTCCGGCGGCGTGAAGCGGCAGTCGTTTTGGCGCCATGTGGTGAAGCAATTCAATTTCACGGATGAAAACGAGCGGAAGCTGCTGATTTCGCTCACTGATGGCATCGAGTGGATGAAGATGAGCACGCTGCCAAAGACGTTCATTCGACGGCACCGAGAGATTTTCTATCTGGTACGGGCATCGACATGTGCAATTGTCCAAACTCATACTAAATAGTGTATCTGTTTTTGTCGTATGTCGTAGATCTCAACAGCCGACTATCAACGTTCGGGGATGATCCAGCGCGATGTGACGCGCACGTTCAGCATTTTCGAGCGCAGTCATCTGCCCGATAAAGACATCGCGTCGCAGCAACAATCGCTATTCCGTGTGCTGAACGCGATCTCCGAGGCCGAAGACGGGTACTGCCAGGGCATGAACTTCATCGCGGCATTGTTCCTCGTGGAGGGACTGGATGAAGCCGATGCCTACGCGCTGTTTCTCTACTTGTTGAAGAAGCGCCACTTAGCAAGAGTACGTTCGAGTCTGCTTTATCTGCATCCTTTGCTATAAATTTGATGTCACTGTACTCGTGCTAATTTGGGTTTGGAATGCTAGATTTATCAACGAAGCTCGACATTTCTCGATGACTATCTGGAGCATTTCAATCTGATGTTCCAACGAGAGCTCCCGGATCTCCACCAGCATATCCTTTCACAGGGATTTGTCATTCCAATGTATGGTATTGAGTGGTTTACAACTCTGGTACGTGGCCTCCCATTAAGATATACTACTATTGAAGAAGTAATGACTCATTATGCTAACTTGCTCTTGTGGTACTTGTTACCTGACTTGCAGTTTTCGCTCTCGACCAAAGCAGACCTCGCGTGTGCGATCTTTGACCTTTTCTTCGTTGGCGTCCAAGACATTTTCCTTAGAATGGGTCTTGCGATTCTGAAGGTATGGATGCACTTCTGAGTCTGTACGTTCAACCTCTTGTATTCACCATATTTCCTTTGCGGTTATGCCTTTTGATCACGATGTGTAGCTGTTGGAATCCAAGCTAATGTGCATGACGTTTGAAGACTTCTTGCGCGAATTCAAGCCTCTTGTTCGTCAAATTGACCCGTACCAAGCAATTTTCCAAGCGTTGTCGTTTCGGCCGAACCCACTCGTGCGCGGCGAAGATACCACGGCGTACATTTCCAGGGCTCACTATCTGCTGAGCGCTCATCAAAATGAGTCGAGCGGCCAACCAACGCCTCCAAAGACGTTTGATCGTCATCGAACACTGCCACCGCAGCTCACGAAGGCGATCATTTGCAATAACTTTGCAAACGTTGAGAAGATCTGGCAAGACCTGATCAGTGTTCGCCCATGCGCTCAGCACTGTCTTGCATTGGCGAACGAGATCCTTCACTATGCTATTTGGTATGGCCAACCGTCCATTGCGTGCTTTGCGATTGAGCGCTGTGGCGCGGATGTGAACAACGTGGACGACACGAACCTGACGCCCCTGCATTTCAGTGTGATCCGAAATCAACCGGATTTGGTGCGACTACTGTTATGCTTTGGCGCCGATGAAGAAATTCTCGGCGGACGGTGGAATGGCAGCTCTGTTGGGTTGACGCCGCTTGAGACGGCGCAGAATTGGCGGTTCCGGGACACCAGTGCTGCTCGCCTTGTGCTCGAGAAAGAGATTTGCCTCTTCTGCAACACGAAAATCGACAAACTCGCGTTTGGGAAGGAAATGTGTGCGCAATGCTCGTTCACGTTCTGTCATCGACCACATGCCGAGTGCATCCGAAAGCACCAATGTCCGCGAGATCACGTGGTAATGTTACATCGAAGCTACGTCAGCTCGGGGTCCGAGGAGTCGTCATCAGTCCATGAAGACGACCTGACGACCACAAGGAATAATAACAGGTGCGATTCTAATTACCGCAATCGGACCTCCAATGTGTCGACTTCAGCGAGCACTGTGGGCTCGAGCAGACGGAGCAGCCTGAGTTGCACGTCCGATTTCTCCCCGACTTTCACCTTTCTGCAGTCTCCTGCAAGTAGTGAGGCATCAATAGCAGCGCCGGTACTCCCACTGGCCTCGCATAAAGAAGAAAAGCAGCATGCGGCGAATACTAAGGCGGAGCCAGGAGTGTTCGAGTCGCTCACGAGCTGGTTTGGAGGCAACTCGGACTCTAGTTCTTCGACAAACAAGCGTGGCGAAGAACGTGGCAACAACAATGAGGCTGAGCGGCAGGCCGAGAAGCTAAAAGTCGCGCTGCAGTTCCCAGATCGCCCTGAGTGGTACTGCAACGCCGTGGGCTGCCACACAGTGTTTGCATTCTTCTCGCAGCGTCTCGAGTGCAGTTGCTGCGGCGGGTTCTTCTGCAATGCGGATTTCATCCCTTCACTGCGACTATGTCTCCGCTGCGATGGGGACACCGGGAGCGAGTGAAGACGCGAGATGGTTTGACCGAGGTCAATATGTTATATTCGTAATTTAGAAATGCACTATTTAGATAAAGTTGTACTCTTGTCTTTTGTACGAACCTCTTTGGCCAATTGCTATTGCAGCTGCCAACAACTACCGACTACTTTCGTTGACAAACAAATCTCAACTGCTTTTTTTCTTGTTTTGTTTTTGCTCGATCATTGTCGCGAGATTCTTGATGTACTCTAAAGTACACGATCTTAGCATCGCTCCAGGAGAACGTCGCTCTCGCAGTCATCAATTTGCACCACATCGGCCTCGATCTCATCTTCAGATTCCGAACTCGAGTCGTTCGATTCCGTTCCAGACCGTGAAAATGGCGACTGCCGCGAAAGTTCAATGGCGTGAATGGCTGACGCAGCAAACTCGCGCACAGACCTATCTATGCATTCACCGTCGTCGCTCTCATCAACACTCTCCGAGTCTTCAGGAATCGCACAGAATGAGTTGAACTTGGCTGGCGTGCACTTTGCTAAACCTGGCACAGCCAATCCTTCGTCCCGTCGGAAAGAGTCGTCATCTTGAGACGCTTCACTGACTTTTCGTTCTTCTTCCAGTTTGCATAACTTCAGTCGCTGGAGCTCCTGCTCGTAGTGAGCAACGTTTTCGGCCAAATTCTCCACGCAGACTTTCACTTCTGGAAACATCACGTACACCAGATCCCAAAGCGGGGATACGATCTTTTGCGCAAAGAAAAGTTGGCCTTCCACCATCTGCAACGGATCGTCCAAATGATGGTACGAGATTGGATGGTTCTCGGCTTGCTCGAGCAACGCCTGGTAAGCAAACTCCTTCGAGATCATATTGCTCCACTTCAGCGCGACTGGTTTCGAGAACACCTGACCGGACAAATCGCTTGCGTGGACGATGGTCTTCACAATAAACAAGCGTTCATCGACAGTGCCATTAAATGTCCATCCATTGCCCAGTTCACGGGTACAAGAAGACTGCGAAGAGCCAGACAATGACTTTGGGAAGTAGAATCCGGAAGCAGAGCTAGAGTTCGAGTTAGAGCCACGTGGAGTGCTTGCCGCTGAGCCGTCACTCTGAAAAACAGCCTCGCGAAGCACATTTCGGATTTCGGTACAGCTACTTGCTTTCTCACCACCAGCGGGCACCACGTCCGACGGCTTGCTGTCTTTCTTCATTGATGGCATGGTGTTGGCAGAAAGATGGCGAGTTGCTGGATTCAGTGTCTTCTCTAATGTTTCACAAAACTTGAAATGGTTGGCCATGTCAGTTCCTAAAATGGCAGTGATGATGACTTTTCGGATATGGCGGTAATCTGCGGCAGACAACTTCTCCAAAATGTTGGCGTTTTTCTCTTTGGAGATGAGCTTGAACGTTGTATACGCGTGATGGCGCTCCAAAACTGATTCATCACTGTAGAGCATGGCCAACTGAGAACCCGACGCGATTTCGTACCCATTCGTATGCCCTGGATGGTCCACATCATGGCACAGAGCAGCAATCAAGCATCCAGCAATATCAAGAGGGCGAAGCATGCGCGATGCTTCAGTAGTGCTCAGCAATAGATACGCCGTATGGACTACAGAGAAGGCGTGCAGGAAGTTGTGGAACGGATTCGGGTGATAATTGTCCTTGATCACCATAATGAAGTTCTGCATCGTCTGTTTCGTGATCCCCAGCACCTTCGGAAGGCTGAACTGCATGAACATATCTTCAATCATCTGAGGAAGCGAGTCCATATCGGCTTGGAACACGTTAAAATCCCAGGAAGGAATGCTTGGGTTGGACCCCGATTTTGCAAACGGCCGGTCAAGGTTTCGATGCCAGCTGCATCCATGATACAGACTTTGACCTTGGATCTGCTTGTCTTCAGAATGTTCTCCAGCGCAGACTGGACACACACGCGAATGGCTTTTTAGGAAAGAGTTCCTTAGCGCATCAGATGGTCGCCGCATAGTCGATGAGATTGATGTATACGCTTCCAGAATATTGACTTGGCTCTTCGCTCTCTGAGCCAACACCTTCTCCGCTCGCGTATCAGCCAAAAGCTTGATGTACTCAATCTCGTTGCTTCGTCGCCGTAAAATCACTGCTACCTGGGAGGCAAATGCTTCGAACGCGCACTCGTCGTCAAAAGTGAACTCACCGCCTTCCACTTTATTCAGAATCTCTAACACTGCAATCGGGCGCGAGCTTCCAGCATTCGTCGTGTTCTGGACACCTACTGGCACGTACAACGCACACCGCGTCACAACACCTCGTCGATGGTCTACAATCCGGTTGAACCGTGGATCAGTTGGAGGATTGCATACGTTTAAGATCGTTCGTGTTCTTGCTGCCATTCCCAAAATGCTGGCGTGGAGTGGCAGGCGCAGTGTTTCTTCGTGATACGATGAGGATAATGACCACAGCTCTTCTGTTTCCCAGTCAACCATAAACAGCGATAACCTTTCCGCGTTTGTGATATGGCAGGCACCTTGAATGACACCCTCCACCAAATTGAGCACAGTGTCTTCGGTGTCGGACGAGCTGATGATGTGAAGCAGTGCCTTTTGGGTTCGATCGGACAAAAGCACATCGTGATATTCGATGCACTTCCGCATGCACGAACTCAAAATGGGTCCGAGCCACGACAGCAACTTAATGTGCAAATCGTCCATTTCTTTCCGCGTACTTTTGCGTGTCGTTGCTTGAATTACCGCATACACGACTTCATTCTCAATCAGCGGCACCGACAATAATTTTTGACTGGGCAGATCCTGCGCGAGATCGATTTCGGAATCGTACATGCTGTCGTTTTTGAAATTGGTTCTGCAAATTGGTTGTCCGCTCGCGAGGGTCTTGCCCAACACTCCCTTCGCAGGATCAATCCCCGACACGGACATTTGGCCTGGCGAGAATCGCGACATCACCTGCGTGTTCTGGTCGATCAGGAAAATCGCGCACGTCGCGACGTCCATGTTCTTCACAATGTAATCCAACAGCAGTCGAATCATCGCCACAACGTCGTTCAGCACCAATAGCTTCTGCACTAATTCCCAGAATTTGCGGTGCTTCTGCTCCATGATGTGCTTGGTGTCGTAGGACGCGAAAAACGGCGTTGAAGGCGACGGTGGTCTCGGCTGACGGCCCTGCGGGGAAAGTGACGACGAATCATCCGCATTGTTGGGGTAATTACATGGAATCATGTTGCGCCATTGCATGCACACCAACTGGTTGTACAGCGAGCCCATGACGGAAGTGTTTCTGTGCTGCTGCGGTGGCTCGTTCGGTAGAAGGCGAGGAGCTGAATCGGTCACGTTCAATGCTCGCATGCTCCCACCAAAGCAACCAGCACATCCGTCAATGTCCTCATTCGTACACCTCACGTCATGGTGCATCGCATTCGGCGTGGAGTCGTCCTCGTCGTCGCGGTACATGTCACTGCTCGCATGCGATGAGACCGTATCTTGCGACAGCGAATAGTCCTTTGTTTTCTTCCCGCCGCTCAGGTCGTCGTCTCGAAGCTGCGGAAGCTCGTGTTGCGAAAGACGGCGGGAGTGCGCGAAGTCGTTTCTCGGCGGCGAGGTCGACGACGAGGACGAAGAGCAGGACGACGACGACGACGAGGTCGTGCTGCGTCGGCGCTGCCGCCGTCGACTGGCGTCTTCCTGTGATCGGCGCGTCTTGTGGTGTCGTGTCGATGCAGACGCTGCGCTGCACTCTTTCTTCTCGGGCTCCTCTCTGCTCGCGCTCCCATCTCCTGTTGCTGCGAGATGCGGCGGGAACTGGTGTTGATAGCGCAGCGGCGTCGCGTGGATGTTGCCCATTCAAGATACCGGAATACTGTACAATGGGGCTGTGCTCTCTCTCCTGTCTTATTGGCGCAATATCACTTGATCAGCCTCTATAAATCCGATCGGCTGCTGCCTGCGTCTGGCGTTCGTTCTCTCTCAGTTCGAGACTGAAGTGGCTGCGTGCATGCCCCGCGTCGCGCCACGTTCCGTCGTCTGCGAATGTCAAATGCGCTGCTTACGGAGGAGGTGCAACTCTGGCGGCTTGGAGAGCGAGCCGCTTGTCTATAAAGCGCCATTCCTTCAGCACGTTTCTCAGATGGTGCGCTTCTCTTCCCCCCCTTCCCCGCACGCGCGCGCTCGCTTGCGCTGGGCAGTGTGGGACGTAGTTTACGGGAAGTTTCTGCACCTGATCCTGCCAGATGGGTGGGTTTCACAGCAGGCGGGCTAAGAAAGTTGGATTCATATGACTCTCTTTGTAGTCAAAGCTTTATAAAACATAAATATCTCATAATGGATACTAAACAGTTTGTCAGAGTTTCATTCTTGAGTTAAATCATTATTATAGCTCTTGTGTCAAACATGATATGCCTGTGATATTGCGACATATCACAATGATGAATACAGAGAGTGTGATCCGTAATCAGGCAAAGGGCATAAACGGGTTTGGCGCGGGTTATGGTAAATTATCGTGAGTCCACCGAAAGAAAAAAAAACACCGTAAGGGGAGGGGGACTCGGCTTTCGATCTGGAAAGCGGAAAGGTGCGGTGTCGCAGGCAGTGACACTTGAACCCGCCGCTTTGGACGCCTTCGCACCCTCTCGCTTTAAACGTTGCCGCCCATACAAACGCCAATACAAACCCCCGTCTCCAAACTATTACTGACTTGCCGCAAAAAGCAACAACCAACCAAACACGCCCATTGAGGTCCTACGTGCGTACCGTACGTATGGCGTTCCTGAAGCGACATACAGCAGAGGCCGCCTTGTTGTTCGATTAATTGTGCATTTCGTATCAAATGGACCAAACGTATGTGTGCATGCTGACAGCCACTTTTATATTCACGTGCCTCTATACAATGCAGAGGATAAGCGAACATGCTTCCGAAATAAGCGTACGATATGCGCTGTGTTTTGATTTTCTTTCGCACTTACCGGCACGCTACGTTGCAGCTGCCTGAGTCCTGAGTTGTGTAGTTTTGCGAACGTGCTTGCGTCGACGTGCATGGATGGCACCATGATGACGGAAGCTACAGCCTGCGCTTCTCATCTCCGTCGCTGTTGCTTGATGTCCGTCCCCACACATCCATCCATCCATCCTGCTTGGTTGTTAAGAACGATGCACCACGCACCGGCCCATTTTTTTGTTCTTTCCATTGATGTCGCAGGTACCATCGCCGCATCCACCTGGTTTTACGAACCACTAATACTTCAATATTCGATTGTATGATATATAAACATCTAAGAAAACAGTGGCACTGGTTAATAAGGACTCAATATGAAACATGTCCGCTACTCAGTTTTTTCGAGCAAGTCAGCATGAGACGTGTGCGCTGTGGTCAGCCACCGTCGACATGTACATATCGGAAACACACATGTACCAAACGAAGTGAGGTGGCGCGACGTCAATGCGCCAATGCGCATGTTGGCAGTGTACATATACAGCGATTGTGGGTGCGTTTCTCTCGTGTGCGTACGTTTGTACGTGTCATGCGGGACGCGTCAGTGGACGAATGCGTGACGTTGTTGATGACGAAGTCACGTTTAACGCGCGTGTCCCATTCGCCCTTTCCTCCTGCTCGAATAGAGAAAAAGATTGTCCCAACAACACGTGCGGTGCTGACCTCAACTCCCAGTCGACTATGACGTGTCGAGACAGAGGCGAATGGAGGTGCCATAGTAATGCAGACGCGGTTTTATTATTATTGGGAAGGTGTGGTTAACGTGTGGATGGATGCGTCAACGTAGAGATTCGATAATGCAACTTTGTGGAGTTAGTTTATTTACCAATATCCTGAATTAATAACAACAACGGAGCTATACAAACGGGTCGGGCCAATGGTGGATATGCGGGTTTGTTCGGCTTCAAAAACGATTGGGTGCGTGCGAAGAGAACAGGATGGTGAGAGACGCCCACGGAGCAACTGTCGCATTACGTGCAGCACTCTTATGTTGAGAGAAGAGACAGCTGCACCGCTAAGCCCCGTCAGTTCCCCATCTTCTACATCTTCATGTACGTGGCAAGACACACCGCAGCGGTCACCGGCGACGGCAGGAAGTCGCTCACGCCGTTTGCCCACTCGCATGATTCGCTGTACAGGAAATCCATACTCTTGCTGAGCGACGGGTGCAGCGTCGAACGTTCATTCTCGTACAGCCACATCACGGACGCCCACGCGACCGTCGCAAGCGCAGGGTACACCTTGTTGAAGTTGTAGTCCGCGAACGGTTTGTAGCCCTTAGCGGCGAGCACCTTGACGACACTGATGATCACGCGCGACATCAAGTACATGACGATCTGGTAGTTCACGCCCGAGTATTTTCCCCAGACGAGGTACCCGCCGACGCCTCCAGCGACCGCAGCATGCCAGTGCGCCGCAGGCTTCCCGACAATCGCGCTCACGCTTCCCTCTCGTGATACTTGCGTTTCCCGCAAAAGCGCCAGGACCGCCTTGTAGACGCCGACAAAGAGCGCGAGGTTCTTCGTGTGTTCAAACGTCAAACGCACCACACCACGCAGCTTCTCACGCAGCGTACCGTTCTGAAACAGGAAGATCATCACGAACGCTACACGAGTGTACAACGCGCGTACATAGACCAGCAGATGTGATTAGTTCCCATCAGAGTTTGCAGCAAGGTACAAGGCGACGCATTTTCCCCAACACGAACGTTCTTTTATGGGAGAGTTTCCGCCATAACGAGAAGCAAAGCACGTACCATGAGGCGCGCGGATCTTGGTGCCGTAGTAGGAGCCATTGCGGACGCCGCGCAGGATGCTCAACACCGTCTGCTCCATCGTCTTCTCTTCTCCCCCTGCGTCGTCCACGTCTTCTTCTGTCTGCTCTTCCTTGCGTTAACGTTGAAAAGCTTCCCTGGGACACAGACCAGATCCCTGTTAAACTAGGACGTTGAACGCGATCGCAACTGCCACGACGACGACGTGGCGACCACTAGCGATTCCTATTGGCTGTTAACAGATCCAAATGATGTAAAATAAAGTGGTCCACTTTACTATCGGGAGTTGAAGTTTCCTTTTTTTCACAACAGCACATCATAAAGCTGATGTCATCACGGGTCGCTATTGAAGAGCACGTGGTAGGCGTGTGTGATGAGCGCGTATATCTTCTCAGCCTGCGCGCGCAGCATGATGGTGTCGGCGCTCGACCACTTGTCCGGATGCCACTCGAGCGACTTGCGGTGGTACGCGCGGCGGATCTGTGACCGGTTCGCGCTGCTGGCGAGCCCGAGACACGCCCACGGACTCATCTCCGCATGCGGAATGGAAGCATCACTGTGCATGGCCACATCGCAAGACAAATCCAAGACGAGTCAGCGTCATGGGCATAAAGGGACAGAGAATGAAGCAATATATAAAAAAAAAGCATGACGTACGTGAGAAAGTGGTAGGATGCGCGATGGATCACGTAGAGCAAGCGCTGGGACGTCGTGCCCTGAAAACGCAAGCCGCCAGTGTGCTCATGCCAGAACGCTTCGCAACTCATCGCATCCAAGTAAAACCGATTCGAAAGGTCCAGCACATGGAATGGATCAGCTGTGTCGTCCCTGCTGCATTGAAAGCGCGCAAAGAGCGCTTTGCATCGCTTCGTTCGCAATTGGGCTAGTTTGTCTTCGTGGATGCGGATTCTGACGATCTTCTCTTCCAGGAATACACCTATAAGCGATGATGAAGATGCCGAAGGGGGACGGAATGTGATGATAAACTCGCCTGCTTCAGCAAATGAGATGTCTTTGAAGACCGCCGTCCCATTCACGATGAGTGCATGCGACTGCCCCACGAGTATTCGACCCTCGCTAGTCATGTGTTCTGTGTTTGAGGTGTCAGTTGTTGGAGTCGCTGCAATGTGGACGTACCCGCCCGTCCAGGCGGGCATTTCTTCACCAAACTGGTCCAGGACGCGCAGCGAGATCGTGATCAAGCAGTTGGGAATGAGCTCTCGACACTGGTATGAGACTTGTGCAATCTCAGTCGATGCTGGAGTCGCTACTGCATATCGACACTCTTGGATGAGTTTTCTCGTTATGAGTGCCCGTCGACGCACGTGCTGTGCCAAACAATGTGCTGGGGTCACAGAGGTCGCATCGACGCAAAGTTCCGCCGCCGTTACCCATGGAATGCGTGCGGACGTCGCGATACTTTGTGCGCACTTTGCGGAGAAATCACTGGTCGCCATGCGGCAAAGCGCGATGAGTTCGGAGCTTTTCATGCCGAAAGGCGCCGCCATGACACAAGACGCAGGTGAGATCGAGGAAGCTTGATGGCAAAGCTGCGCCTTTTCCAGTGTCGTGGTGATCCTCGTGGCGTGGTACAGAGCACACTCAGCTGGAGCTTCCGAGTCAGCAAATTGGCACAGCATGGCCTTTGAGCTATCCGCAAAGTTACTTGGAGTCGCGCGATAGCATTTTGCCGGCGCAATACTTTGTGCACTGGCGCAAATAAACGATCCAAAGTTCTCCATAAACGTCGTTGACGCAGTTCTTGCGAGCTCCGCGAAGCAAAGCGCCGGTGAAAGCGATTTTGCTTGCTGGCACAGTTCAAGCGCGCCTTGGACGGAAATTTTCTTCGAATGAATGAAATGCCGAAGCTTGGAGTAGCATTGCTGTGGACTTGCGTCTCGTGCCTGTCGACACAACTGCACACGTTGTGCTTTCGAGAGATACTGATCGTACTGTACGCTGGAGAGGCAGATCGTTGGCGCGTTTGACATTGCTTGCTCACATAGTGTGAGGAGTAGATCAGCTGATTCTTGGGAGAGTGGCGAAGACAGAAAGAAACCGAGCAAGCTCTTTGCTTTTGCTACGCACTCGGAAGAATGTGCAGGTACGTCCACGAGGATCTCGCTGGTTTCGGCTCCCAACACGGGCGAGCATAAGCGAGAAAGTTGAGGCGCGCTAAATGCTTTCACCACCGACGTCTTGATGACACAAGAAACCAGAACCGTTGTATTTTGAGTAGCGTGGCAGATTTCGGCAACGTCAGACGCAGTGTAGCCCGCCACTGGCCCCATCTGACTCCGCGAAGTGAAAACTCGGCGCAATTCAGTCGCACAACTCACTGGATCAGCCGTAACGGAGTTTTGGCAAAGGTAAGCTCTCGAATCGTCATCCATCCAACGCAACTGGCTTATTGATGCAAGTGTGCATGCTTGAGGCGAAGCGTTCTCGTCAGCTTTCGAGCACACGTGCACGATTAGTCGAGAAGGCACACTTCGATTCATCAATTCTTTCCCGCAGGCGATGACTGGTGCGATCTGATCGAGCGTGCGAACGTATTGACACATTTGGAAGCGCTGCAATGGATCCAGCGCCCGAGGTGCCTGAGTAACACAGCGGAAAAATGTCTCGACGTCGGTTTTCAAGGCCCTGCAGATTTCGACGGCAGCCTGCAGCGAATCTTGGACAGATCGCTTGGGCACAAGGGCTGTCAGTTTTCGCCATACGGTGAAACACTCAGCGGAAGTGGTGTCCTCGGCATCCTGGCAAAGGCTCAACAATGTTGGGGTCAGATCTGCTTGCTGTCGAATTTGCTGCGGAAACCTGAGCCAGCACAATGCTGGACCTGTGTCGGTTGCACGAGCACACAGCTCGATCATCATGTCAGTGCGCTTCTGTTTTGTCGTCACCGGAAATGCATTTGTCGCCCGTAGTGCTGTGGATGCGCAACGCGCTGGGGCCGTATCCGAGTCTACTGAGAGCCGACAAAGATGCTCCTTTTCATGAGAAGTAAGAGATCGAGGCGCAGCCTGCACACACGCATGGTTGGGTCTCTGAGTTGTTGAATATGCCGACACCTCCGTACGCGTGTGAAGAAGGAAAATTGCCAACCAATGCATGCCCACGATACATATTCGCTTGAAGCCGTTCATCGAATTGATGCGCTGCAATTTTGTCCAAAGAACTCTCAGCTTCGCGACCTTTTGGAAGTGTCAAGGCACAACCTGGTCATACCATTGAAATGCTCTCTACAACCACCCCTCACGCTCAAAAGTTCAAAAATATCCAACCAGGTCCAAAATTATCCTGTTATCCTCCTCCATTTATTGCAGCCCAGACATGGGCATTGTCAACAAAGACGTTGTTGAATTGTGTGGCTGACTCACTGCGCGCATGTGGACATCGACTACGACCCGCACTGTTACCATATCATTTGCAACAAACTGCGACCGACCTGGGAAAGGAAAGAATCCCGTTCGATCGTCACGGCAAAGAAACAAGATACCGACCACATTACCCACTCACCCATTCACTTCATCACTCGCACACCCTCTAAAGAACCCAAATTGCCTACAAAACAGCAGAGAGAGCTTGCATCCGCTCTCTATTTTCCTTGTTACGCCGCCCATCGGATTACACACTCACGCACGCACGCACGCACCAACACGCACTCTCGTGCCACACTCACTTGTTCTCGGTCGGCGTCAGCGACAGATCGTGGAAGTACGGGTGCTTCATGGCATCCGCGGCCGTGATGCGCTTCGACGGGTCGTACTGCAGCATCTGCTCCAACAGGTTCACGCCGTCCTGGTCCAGCGTCGGCACCAGGTGACTTAAGTTCTGCGGCGTCTCGTAAAGCGGGAAGTCCCGCTGCAAAGACAAAGAACAAGCAGCATCGACCGTCAGCAAGTGAATGCGAGTAAACAGCTCAAGATACAAAGCAAAAACGTACTCGGTAGTCCGGCAGATCGACGATCGCAGGGTAAATGTCGATAGTTGGCGTGCCCAGTAAGCGGAAGATGCGGTCGAGCTGGTCCGTCTCGGACGTGCCCGCGAAGAGCGGTCCGCCGTTCGCCATCTCGGCAAAGATGCATCCGACGCTCCAGATGTCCACCGGCGTCGAGTACTTTCGCGAGCCCATGAGCACATCGGGGGCACGGTACCAGAGCGTTACCACTTCGTGCGTGTAGCTGACATGGAAAATGGGGAAACAATTACGATTCAATGCATCGTTTAGCACCAGTGGAAGGAGCACATTGCCTGCACATTGCAAATGTTTGACGCACCTTCGCACGGGGATGCCAAACGCACGTGCGAGACCAAAATCGGCAAGCTTCAGATCGCCTTCACGGTTGATCAGCAAGTTCTGCGGCTTTAAATCGCTGCGTATAGCAAAAGCAAGAGGCAAAAACGTAAATGACACTATTTCCTAACAATCGCCCAGCATAAAGAGCGCCAGTCACATGAGAAACAGGAGCACGCACCGATGCAATACGCGGTGTTGATGGCAGTACGCAATGCCGCGCAGCAGTTGACACAAAAACGACTGCACACATGCACACCCACACACCCATAGCATAGTGAGTTTCATTGCGAAGATAGTAAATCATCCAGATACACACGCAGGAACGTACCTTCAGGATCGGCTTTTCGAGCCCCTTTTCGCACACGTCGAGGTACTTCTTGAGGTCCTGGTCGAGGTACTCGAACACGAGCGTGAGCTTGCGCTCCGTGTGTACGATGTTGTAGAGGCGCACGATGTTGCAGTGCTGTAGCTCCTTGAGCAGCGAGATCTCGCGGATGGCCGTGGACGGGATGCCCTCGTCCTCGGCCTCCAAGCGGATCTTCTTGAGCGCGATCACCTCGCCCGTCACACGGTCCTTGGCCTTGTACACGACGCCGTACGTGCCCTCGCCGATCTTCTCCAGCTTCTGATAGCGCTCCATGGTCTGCGGACGCCTGCGGAGAGAGTGAGAATCACTGGGAGCTGCTCGTGCTAATGAATGGGCTTTGGTTCCACTCGTTCTTTCTTTCTGCTGTTGTTTTTGCTGTTGTTATATGCGCTGCGCACACGAGCACACGAACCCACTAAAACACTGTGGTACACTATGTGTACCAGTGGCACACCAACCAACGCAAAGGGTTGATAAACACCCACAACCCACCATTTAACCACACAAATACCCAGACTATTGGGTGGTAACCTTGAAGAAATTCGGTAAATTTCAGTTCTGAATCAGGGCAATCAGCTGACAACTTGCCGAAAAAAAGCTTATCCGGATACGGTACCACTTTGCGTCAACAATGAGCAGGTGCGTTGCATGTGTTCGAATTTCAAGAAAGCCACCCGGCAACATGCGCAGCTGCCAAAAATGTGGGAAATATGCAAACTGCATGCGCTTATTCTTGCCTGGCAATGCGGCCAACGGGGAGTCGGGACTCGTCGATTTCAACCACGAGCCGAGGAATCGAAGCAAGTCGACTTGACGCATTCGCATCTGGCGTCACGTACAATGCGTTCAGGTACGTGCGATACGCGGGCATGAAGCGGTCGACAAAGTCCCGCACCTGGTCCTGCGTTAACGCTGGTTTGTTTGCTGCACGGAGCTTCGCTTCCGGTTCTTCCCGCCACCTATTTAACATGGTACAATTAATGCAGCAAGCAATTAATTGTTAACTCACGGGGTATGCGCAAGACAACGGAACGTACTTGTAGATCCAGTCGAGGCTGTCCACTTTGATCACAAGAAGACCGTCGAGCTCGTTGTAGAGCTGATCAAATTCTCGCAATGCCTCGTTCACTGGCTGCATATTTGCGCTACAACAGACTTGTCAGTGCAAAGGCCGAGAGCAACTTCACAGTGTGTCGTCAATACCTCAACGACGCGCTGGACTCAAGAGCCTGGAAGCCCATACACCAGCCCTCGATGAGCAGCACGTCCAATGGACCTGCGAGTCAATGCATGCGAATATGAGTCCGGCATACAAACAATTAATTGAAGTACAGAATGCCACATTTAAACTACCTTGCACTTTTGGCCATTCCGATGGCGGCGCGCGATCGCCTCTGCCATCGAATAGCGACTTGTCGAAGCGCGGCACGCGAATCTCATCCGTCGACGTCTTACACTCGTGGACAAAGTCCATGAGGAACTTGACATCCTGGGTCCCCGGATTCCCACGGTACTAACAGCACAAATACCGTAAAGCAAAGCCACAAGGTCAATACCAAGCATTCATTGCGTGCTGCGTAGTTTGTACACTCTGGCTAGCACTATCGTACCTGAAGCAGTGGGTTTTCTGGATTCGCGGCCGCGAGCTCCACTTGCTTCGTCCGCTCGAGGTAGACGTCGTCCAACGACAGCACGGCGCAGCGCTTCCCCGTGAACGCGAACATTTCCTCCAAGTAGTTGGTCAGCGTCGTCTTCCCACCACCCTGCACGCAGCTCACGCCGATGCACACGCACGGCGGCGCTGTCTCCGTCATTGTACTGCTGTTGGCGTTTGATGGTGGCGCGCGTGTCTGCGTCGCGTCCACTAGCGCTTCGGTCCACTGGAAGATCGGCAGGTAGTACTCGTCGATGCGCTTTCGCAGCGCGTCCTCAACGACGGACGCGCCCACGCGCAGGTCGCGGCGTACGAGCTTCTCCAGGTGGTTGCGCAGCGACTGCGTGCGCGCCTGCATCGTCAATCACTTTCGGTACCGATCTTTTTTGTTGGAACGATGAGTTGTGCATGCCAACGTGTTTGTTATATGTAACAGTTACGTCAGAATGAGTTCTGTTACATGCACCCTGGCAGTAAAGTGTTCGTATTGTCCGTGGACGGTGATACTTGTGAGGCGGCATGGCATATAGTCTTTTGTCCCTCTCCAAGTATAAAGCTGGTCCCCGTCTTGTCTGCAAAACAGTCAACGCAGCGAAGGCTTTCCAATCCAATTCAAATTGAGTGCATACACCCTCACTCAGTGAAGCTCTCCAATCGGTTGTTCCAACCAAACAATCTGAGTCTCGTATGCATCAATCTCACAGCAAAGCAACTTTGAGAATGTGCGCAAGAATGCGTCGGATCCACCTTTGCCGTGCGAGTGAGTGGGTCTGGACGTTTCCTCTAGAAACCGTGGTGACTAAAGTCCGAACATGAAGCTAATCTCCAAATGACTCATTTGGGGGGACAGTTTTGAAGCGTGGAGTCACTTCGGAGTACGTTTCTCTGCCAAGACCACCTTGTGACTGAACGATGCTTGTGTTCAACCAAAGTGGCTTTCTCTCGAATGCCATTTTCTCTTTTCTCTTCTTGATTCTTGAGGTGCCTTCAACTTGACTGAAGAGAATTTCGATGATGGAAGTCGTGATCTGAAGGAAGAGGATGGGATTGCACATATACACTCTTCCCCTCGCTTTAGTGAGTGCCAAAATTATTGTATGCATCCACTACGTAACAATAACTCCTTACTCTAAGGCCACAGTTCGTATCGCAGTTTCAATTTGTTCTTCGGTCGCGGGATCGTGATTGTGATTGTGTTGCAGAGAAGGTGACAGTGGGTGATTGGGTAATTGCGCTCCTTCCGCGTTTCGTATCGGACGTTCAACTTGGAAAAAGCACTCTTCGCATTCACAGCATCTCATCTGCAGCTCCACGAACGCATCAGTACACGAAGGAAGCTCCAGGAAGCAGAGAGAGAAAGAGAGAGAGAAAGAGAAAGAGACGCACATACACACAGCAGCAGCAGCAGCACAGACATGCAAAACCACGAGGGAGAGCACGCGCCGCTGCTTCAGCCGCAGCCACAAGCGGCCAGCGACCCGTCGGCGCCCGAGTTGGACGAGTGGGCGCTTGTGGACGACGACGCCGAGTACGTAAGACGCTCGGATGGCGATGTGGTTGTATTGGACGCATGCAAATAATGGAGTGTGCTTGTTTTCTTTTCGTTTCGAATGTGGCTGTCAGGATTATCGCATCGGTACCGACGAGCAGAAGCCAGGACGAGCAGAGAGAGCCACATGTAGAAGGCAAGGCGGAGCAGACGGCAAGAGAGGAAACGGCAGTTGCGGTAGGCGAGTGCTGCCTCTGAGCATCTCCCATGAGTGCATGCTGACGATTTTGTTGGATTTTTTTGTGTAGGACGCGGAGCCATTGACACAGGAGTCGGGGCCGACGCCGTCTCCACCTGACCACGTGCCAGAAAGTGCAACAACAGAGTGAGTGCATGCTACTTGCGTGTGCATGCATATGCGTCGACTGCTGCGGTTTATAGCTTGAGAAACGCTAAATGAGCGCTTTCTTTTTTTGCGCATTTCTAGAGTGAAAGACGATGTTCCAGACGGGTGTTTACGCATCCGCTTGCGCACTGGTACCTTCCTGTTGTAGGTTTCCTGCCATTTACCGATTTCGACCGTTGTTCTCACACGTCACTTTGG
The DNA here is from genome assembly GCA_000143045.1 of Globisporangium ultimum DAOM BR144. Taxonomy (NCBI): domain Eukaryota; phylum Oomycota; class Peronosporomycetes; order Pythiales; family Pythiaceae; genus Globisporangium; species Globisporangium ultimum. Next base: position 29,617 of record GL376560.1, read on the forward strand.
ACCTTTGCTTACGTACGTGCAGGTGAAGAGCTTCGCCCTGCATGGTTTAAAGCAACCCAAGTTGTCGACGATTTTGTGGCCGAGGTGAGTTGTGCGCAAATGCTACTTGCATGCTTTATGGTAACCATTTGAAGGCTAATTCACCTGCCCACTTTGCGTTTATATGCTTGACAGTTCTTTGCTGACGCAGTCGCTGAAGGCAAGAAGATTCGGCTGATCTACATGGTGCGTCCGCTCGCTTCGCTGTGCACGGTGGAGTGATGGCAAAGCGACTGACGGTATGCTCTCTGTCTATGTGAACACCAGGGCATGCTCCTCATTCGCGATCGATCCATGGGCGAGTATGGCATTGAAGAAGACGGCGTCATCCACTGCGTGATCACTGAAGCGCGTACGTACAGAAGTCACTTGTAGGCATAGGACACTCACGCACAATAACTGTCCAGTGATTGCTTACCTTGTGCTCTCTTTCCCTGTGTACAGCTCCTACGCCACATCCTCAAGCTGCCCAAAACGGAGAGCTCAAGGGTTTTACCGACCCTACAAACGCGCTGTTGATCATCACGGGCGTGTTCCTCTATGGCTTGTGGACGCTGCTGTACCATTTCCCGCACTTGTTCTCGTGGAAGTCGATCGTTCTGCTCTCGCTCTTCAGCGCCGCGCACGTCTCGGCTACGGTGTCTCGGTTCATGCGAGCGTGAGCGACCCATGTATCACCATTTGTCTAAGCAGGACGACACGCGGTGGACAGGGAAGGAGCTGCTTTTGTGCAGTCGTTCCACTTTGCGGGGCTGAGTCCAAGCAGACTGGCTCCTCGGCGAATCACCCGTTGTGAACCTTGTTCTTTCTCCCCTTTTTTGCAAGCTCTGTGGAGTTGCTTTCGTGTCTTTTTTGCTATTTATGAGTCCCGCAGATGTGTGGATTCAGTCGGCTACGAGTGGAACAAAGTGTCAGCTTCCGCTCTTCTTCTCAAGTGCAGTGTGGAAGATGCCACAGGTTGGTTACCTTTTGTAGCGTCAGGAAATGCGTATTGATCTTTCTTTCTTCATTAACCTAAAACAACAAGTAAAAATAATTGTCGTCGACCAACTTCTAGGTTTCTGATGAAGTGAAATTGATATACTGGTACACACAACAGACAATAGACCCACGCATAAATGCAAATTTCATAGATAGACTGACGCACGGACACGCTCAGGAAAGCAAGACGCAAACATGACGTATTTGTAGATCCTCGTTAACGCCGCCGGCTCAAAAAGAACGACGCGCCTGCAATCGCAGCGGCGGCTGCCGCATAATACACCATCCCTAAGGCCGACTCGTTCGCATGGGCGAACGCATGCCGCGCTGCTAGTCCCCCGCGCTCCCTAATACGAGAAACTCGGTATGGGACGATTAAACGGATATACTTGTTGCCCCACATTTTGGCTCGGTTCACCGCATCCTTCAGGTCGTCGTCTTTGAACAACAATACCTGTCACATGAAGAGAAATGTAATTGAGATGTCAGTCAGAAAAACAAAAAAACACAAACAGACGACGACTTTTGAGTAGCTCAAGAAACTTACATGGTCGCCTTCATCGTCCACATAGTGCACTTTGCGGATCGTATGATCGCCCAAACGGTTTTGCACATCTCGTATCAAATCTTTCAACGACTCCGCCGAGCTTGTGAATCGGTGATTAGTGCCATAGCAATCCGCCAACTTGTACACAAACACATTGGGTGTGATTTCGTCGTGGGCTGGGTTGTCCAATGTGGACGACGGATCCGAAGGATCAGCTTCATGGGGAAGCACATTGCGGCTTTGCACAAACTCCCCCCATGTTTGCTGGCCCACAATAGGTTCACGATTCTCTTCAGGTGGTGTGTTATCGACCTCAAGCTCATTCTCGTTGTCTACGACCGCAGCTTCGCTATCTGGTGCATTGCTATCTTCCTGATCTTCTGTCTGGTGCAGACTACTGCGGAATCGATCCCACAGTGGCTGCACATTGTCGTTCTTCGCCTTCTGGAATGTCCCCATTTGCTGTACGACGCCACACGTCACTTGCAACACATCCACCAATCCAACCAGTTTCACATTTTCGTCAAATACAGGCACATGTAAAAAGCGACCATTGTGCATCGAATGCAGCGTCTCCAAAATGGTTGTCCCCAATGTTGCGCTGTGCGGGTTGTGCGTCATCACGTCCGAGAGCGGCGTCGACTGTGGCTCAATTCCAACCGCGACCACACGACGCATCAAATCCTTAGACGTGAAGATCCCGACCATTTCGCCGGCATCGTCGCACACCATCACAGCACTTGTTTTCTTTTCCAGCATCAACTGAGCAGCTTGCAAAGCCGTAGACGTGGGGCCAACGATCGGAACCGTCGAGCCTTCAGTGATAATAGCAGACAGTGTCGGCAGAAAAAGCTGTACACAGCAGAAAAAATCACGTTAGCATCATCGTATTTCGTATTGGATGCAACACGCTCCCATTGACAAGATACCTTTTGTCGTAAAGTTTCAAATAAATTATCGCCAGCTGAGCCCGACATTTGACGCTCTAACTGCAAGAAATGCACACACGAGTTAGGAGCCATATTCTTATTGCCCGACTATGAAAGCAGCATGGCAGCATTTCATGTCTTTATACCTTCTTCAATGCTTCCGACAGGCGGTCGGGTGACAGCTCGTAGCCATTTTCAATCTTCGAGATCGCGTCGTACAAACATTTTGCAATATCCAAAATACCCACAACTACATTCATGTTAAATAAGCAAACAATCGTAAGCATAAAGCTTGCTTCATATTACAAAGTGCCATTTTTTTCACGCACCTTTCTCATTATCCGTCACTGGCAAATGACGAAACTGGCCCGAAACCATTTGCTTGAGCGCATCGATCGCGCTCGCGTTTGACGCGACGCATGATGGGTTTGGCGTCATGACGTCACACACGCGCGTGAATTTCGGATTCTTCCCCACGGCAACGACTTTGAATGCGATATCCTAATGCATTGTACCAGTCGAGAAAAAATGATTAATGGGCACTAATGATCCTCGATGCTAAAAGGCAACAAATGCACGTACCCGGTCTGTTAAAATGCCGGTGAGCAGTCCGTTGTTGTCCAGCAGTAGCGTCGCGTCAGTTTTCTTGTCGATCATGTTGCGCACGCACTGCGCGACGGTACTTTGTTCGCTTTGCAAAAGCGCGCTCGCAGGCTTCAGGCTGTGCTTGCTGCTGCTGCCAATGCTTTTCTTACGCTTCTGAGAGTGGGGCGACGAGCGTCGTGACGACTGCGAACGACTCGGTGTGGTGTCGCTGCCGCCTGCGCTGTTGCTTCGTATGACACTTCCACTGTTTCCATGTCGATGCACGCGCGTAGGCGTTGTCGCTCTCGCCATTTGTTGATCTTCGCTGCTTTCACGGACTTCACCTTCTACCGTCGTTGTCGTTGCGGTCGTGGTCTTCGTTGGTGTCGACACGCTTCTCACAGCAGCCACAGTCGTCGTTGTTGTCGTCGGCGCGGTTCTCTTGTCTGCATCCGCTTGGCGCTGCTGCTGAGCAGCGCGCTTCGCCACCTTCTTGGTCGAGTACACGACGTGCTGATTTTTCTTCATTTTTCTTCGTTGGGGGTGATGCTGAAAAGTGTCAAACAAGAAACGCGTCTAACTCGGCTTCTCCTGCGTCAAATCCAACGTAGCAAGTGATGATCGATGCAGCGGACAACGGAGAGTCCAGCGAAGCGTGTGTCGATGCACACAGACGACGCCTGTTTCCTGTTTCCTTCTTCTTCTTTGCCGCAAGCGCGTCGTCGTGTGCCGCGTTGCTTTCTTTTTCTTTTCTGCTGCTGCTGCTGTCTTCTCGTCTCAACAAAAGGAAGAGGGGAAAAGCGGGAATTTATTTATTTATTCGGAGGCAACGACCTCTTCACTCACTTGCAAATGCCAAGTGTATCTGAGAACACTTGAATGCGCCAGATGGATACGACATGGAAAACTACGCGTAGTTTACAAGTCAAGTACCCTAAATGACCGACATTTATGGGATTTCCTATACAAAAAAATGAAGCAGTCGGTACTTTTTAATGTAATTTACGAAGTGGGTAAAGTTCAGTCAGCCAGTGTGTGACCTCTGAAGCTCTGCCCTTTCTACGCGCGTTTCGGAGAATTCCCTCTACAAATGCATCAATGCAACTTCTTCAACATGCACAACAAGCTCCAAAACCTCTCTAATTTGATACAAACCGCACTTTTTGTTCACAAGAAAAAGATCAATTGGTCGATGGGTTTGCCGATAGTTTTGTGTTGATGAGCGCATTTGCGCATTCCTTCGATGGAATTTTCAGTGTGGGGGCCTCAGGATGCGCTCCTGAGGCACGTGCGTCAACGCATCGAGTGGATGGGATACGGATTTCGCGCTCGCTGCTCACTCGTGGCTCGTGGCTTGCTGCAAGTATCCTGCGGAGGATTTTTTACTATTTACTTTTTATGAATATGTTGCTATTGTAACTTATTTTAGTCTGCAGTTACATGTGAAATACAATAGTATACAACGATTTCTGAAAGCGCCGTAATAGTCGAATCACAAGGTGATTGCACCGCATGTGCTCGTGCTGTTGTTGCTGCATGGCATGTTCTTTTTCGCTGATTGGCTGCGTGCACGCATTCAGCGGCGGCGTCCACTTTTCCCATCTGGCGCTCCTGTCTGGACATGGAAACCACCACGGGTGGGTTGACACTTGCTTGATGCTTTCTGTGCTGTATTTCGTACCACGGAGACTGAAGCAGCTGGGTGGGGGCAAACAGGCGAACAAATGATTCAGGTTTGCGTAGGCCCAGCGGCGAAAGGTCGCACAGGAGGTAATTACGTAAAGTGAGCAAGCGTTTTTTACGGTTGCGTCCATATCTTGGCTTCAACGTGGAAGGCTTGCAGTGAGCATCAAGTGCAATGTCCGCATGCGGTTGCCAGTCCACTCACTCTGTGGGGTTTTCTTTATGAGAAAAGGGGTCCAGATGTTTCAACACCTTGAGCTACAATTGCATATTTCGCAACGTCGTTTTCCTCACAATCAACTGAACGAATGCCGCTTCTTGTTGTAGCTTTTTCCGCGACGGAAGCGTCTTCACATAAACCACCACAGTGTGCACCCACGTTCACAAGCAGCGACAATCAAGAATTGAATTCTCATTTCTTGAACACAGCAGAAGAGCTTCAAAATCATATGGAGCACGAATCATCAGTATACACAATTGGGATGTATACTCTCACGTGTATCTGAGAAATTCAAGACACTGCCACTATCCAAGGGCGGCTTTAAGCGGACGTTTCCCGTAATTACGCGCGCATTGTATCGCTGTTCTTCTCTTTGCCATGCGCACTTTTGTAACCAGTACCCCTTCAATCGGGATCTTTATCACCATAACCCAAGAACAACAACACCAATAGGACGAGATGCTGGCGTTGGGGCGATCGATTGACACGTCCGCGCAGGACGAGGGCGTCTTCCTCGTGCCCGACGACTCGCTGGCGACCAGTGGCGCACTCGCGGACGATATCCGCGCGCTCACGGCGGAAGAGCAGGAGGCCGCGCAGATCCCGCAAGTGACGCTCAGCGAGATCCTGTACACGGCGTCGGTGCTTGTGAAGCACCGCAACTGCCCCGTGGACGTCGTCAACTCGATCCTCGCATTTTCGGCGCACTTTCTAACGTTCCAGCAGGAAATCAGTGAGCTTCACCACGGCCGCAACAACATGAACGACGAGTACGTACGCTTGGATCTGCCCAAAGCGGACGAATTGGCGCTCCCCAGTGGCGTTGCAGTGTCAAAGTGCGTCTTTCTGGTGGCAGATTGCGTCTCGAAAGATCAGGGATGGGCGAGTTTTGAGCACGAGCTGAATGGCACATATAACGGCTCGTACACGTGGTCCGAAGTCGCGGTGAAGAAGCCTGTTGCGCATACGACCGTCGAGGGTCCTGACAATGCTGAGAACGATACTGCTGCGGTTGCCGTCAAAGAAGAAGTCGCGCGGGTGTGCGTGTGCAGCAACCTTCGCGCACATCGGAGGTTCCGTCATCACCGGAAATGCTTCCAGGACCCAAGTGGCGTGATCCAGCACATCGAACTGGGTGATTCCGTGACCCTCATACTGCGCTCGCTGTATCCTGGCTGGTCGAACACGGCCAAGTACGGCAAACTGACAGCGTGCTTCGCGCTCGAATTTGACGAGGACTTTTCCTCTGCGGCCATCCCATTTCCGGCGGATGCGGCCCAAAGATCTGCATCTGGTGCGGGTGGATCCAAACCCGCATGTGCTATCCAGTAAAGTCGGAGAGCTCGTCAAAAAAGGAGCTCAAGAGCGGCGTGCGTTCCATACAAGTGCTGTATTTGTAATTCTCTTGGTGTAGATGCACATTGCCGTGTGTGTAGCTCGTGCTAATGTGGCATTTATTAAGTCAGATTCATCGACGACAACACCAAATGCCTTTGCCCCATCAGAGCTCAGATGATGCCGATTGTGGTGCGTCTACCAGTTCAAAAGCTAGCATCAAAGTTGTAGGATTTTATTAAAAGTCTCTGTATTTGCAATAGACACGTATAAAATGCATACCAGTACCGACACAATTTTGAAAATGTTGTATATTATCCCTTTTGGTTTTCCAAGCAGACTGCTAAGCACTAGGAAAGGTCGTCCTGTACAGAATTCAGTCCTTTCCGCTCTCTTTGAAGTTGCCGATTGCAGGTGATGTGTCGCAACGGCGCGCCGTGATTGGCCATCAGTGCGACCAACGACTCGTGCGGACGCCAAAAGGTCGTGCAAGATGGGGGGAGATCTGCTGTCGCATCCCCATCTCGCTATATATCCTCGCCGTCGAACGGCATAAGATTCCATTTCCATCTAACTAGCAGACGAAATGGGCGGTGGCGTGCGCGGCGTTCTCGCATGCGTCGTGCTGCTGGCGTCCGTAGTGTGTATGGAGGCGTCGACGCATCTCGACCAGCAGCAGCTACGTGGCACAGCGCCAGATGGAGACCCGATTGCCGCGATCCTGGACGGCGATGGCAACCCCAGCGTCGTGCGCAAAGAGCAGGATGATGAACCGCACTGGGAGATCGACACGGAGGATCTCGCGGCGAATGCGGCGGCGTTTGCGCGGCACGAAGTGCTCGGCATGTCGCTTGCGGGCCTCGCGATCTTCATCGCTGCGGGCGGCGGCACGGGCGGCGGCGGCGTGCTGGACCCGATCTACATCCTGATCATGAAGCTCGACGCCAAGACCGCGATCCCGCTGTCAAGCATTACGATCGTTGGCGGTGCGATCGCGAACCTGCTGATCAACATCCGACGCGCGCGGAGCAATTCTACGCAGCCGCTGATTGACTGGGACTTTATTCTCGTCATGCAGCCCATGCTGCTGAGTAAGTGTGTGCAGATGCGCACATACTGGATATATACACAAAATATGGCGCTAATCTTTTCTTTTTTATTATTATTATAACATGCAGTGGGAGCAAGCTTTGGTACGTTTATCAACGCCATCGCACCGACGTGGCTGCTGTGCATTCTGCTGGTGTTCGTGCTGACGGCGACGGGCATCCGCACGCTGCAGAAGGCGATTGTCGCGGGCCGCCAAGAGTGGTGGTTCCCCGGTGGCCGAGAGCGCATCGCGCTGCTGGGAGTGCCCAACTCCGTAGGAGGCAATCCCCGCTATGCGGGCTCTGCTTCGTCCAGAACCACCCAGCAACATCACCTTCACCATGAGATGAAGGCCGACATCCCGTGGAAGAAGGTCGGCATGCTCTTTGGACTCTTCCTCGGTATCGCGCTGCTCAGTTTACTGCAAGGCGGCAAGAAGTTCGCGAGCCCCATTGGCATATCTCCGGATTCGTTCCTGTACCCGATCGTCGCGTTCCTGCCGACGCTCTTTCTGATTATCTTTTCAAACTACTCGATGCGCAACGTGATGCAGACGTTCCAGCGGCAGCAGAATCCGTACTACGTCCTCTCGCCCGATGAGATCCAGTGGACGCCGAACTCGATCCGATACTTCCCGATCCTGTCCATCTTGGCGGGCATGGTCTCCGGTATGTTCGGCATCGGCGGCGGGATCATCAATGGTCCGTTGCTGCTGGAGATTGGCATCGCGCCAGCAGCGGCCTCGGCGATGACAGCCACGACCGTGCTCTTCTCCAGCTCAAGTACGTTCTTGCATGTCGGATATGAGGCTTCTGTTTTAGTCGTGCCGAATTGTGAACTAACCTCTGTGGAATTGCTCTCTTTGTAGTGTCGTCGTTCAGCTACACGCTACTGGGCTCGCTCAACTTTGGCTACGCAGTCGTGATGCTGCCCATTGGCTTCCTCATGACGTTCATCGGCCATGTGTGTTTGCTCAAGATCGTGCAAAAGTTCCGGTGCCCGTCGCTCATCATCTTCTCCATGGCGATCATCGTGCTCGTGAGCGCCGTCGCGATGAGCGTCGAGAGCATCAAGGAGCTCGTGAACTCCTAAACGTTCATGTCGGTGCGAGCGGCGCATCTATCTACACGTAATTATCGTCCTCTTCCAAGTTATGTATCGCATTATCCTTCGTTTCCTCTCTTGCTTCTCTTTTTGCGTAGCGTGAATGCATCCAGGGTGTCCATATTGAGACCGTAAGTGTGGCTGGTTGGACCACCGAAATCGTGATGTCAGTTGGATCACTAGAGGCGCCTACAGGTTGAGCCACATAGAAGAGCTCTTGTCTTTGCCTGCCCCATCGCCGTAAACGCTCTCCCCATTGCCCACAAACGTATCATCGTCCATTCAGGTGTCTCTCCCATCTGGTCATCTTCAAGCCGACCATCACTCCGGAATCCATTTATGCAATTCCATAGGTTTTTGCTGCTTCTCGACTTTTTACGAAAAATGTGTACTACCAAATCCGTAAAAAAGGAAAAAAGGGGAAAAAGGGGAAAAAGAAAGGGGGAGGCGGTCTTGTATTTTGAGTGGGCAATATTACTTGTTCGCAGGGATCAAAGGGGGAGCAGCAAGACTGGAAGAGCTACGCGAGGCAGCGCGGCGCTCTCTGGACAAGCGGAAGCTGACTGGGGGCGCGGCATCGGCGAGGGGGCGACTCGGTTGGACAGGGGACTCACGGCAGTGGACAGCGGCGAAGACAGTACGAGCCCTTGGGGTGAAGTGGAAGAAGACCGAGACAGACACAAGACGACGCAAAAGATTTCTTTTTTTCTTTCTTCTTCTTGCGGAAAGATGGCGGATACGCAGCAGAACGGCAAGCGGTCGATGGCGGCAGCAGCGACCTCAGCAGAATCGACACCCGCGCTCAAGAAAATGAAACTCGAGCAGGAGACGCCGCCAGAGGTATAATGACATGTTATGCGTTTGTGTTGCGTTATGGATCTTTCGTTTGCTCACATGTTGTATCTAATGAAAAAAAAGGCGAATCCGAATACGATGGAGGCGGTGAAGGAGAAGAACAAGGCGATGGAGCTGGATTTGCGCGAAAAGAATCGGCGCATTGTGTACTTGGCAGAGAAATGCGAGGCGCTCTACCGCCATCGCGCGATGCTCGACACATCCTTTCGGTGCGTCCGCAGGCAGTGGTTTCAATTGCACGATGATTTACGATCGTCTCTCCAGATATTAGACAACGCTGCGCAGAGCGAGTGGGCCGACGTGCTGAGCGCTGTCGAGCGCTTTGGGCTGCTGCAGATGCGCCCCAAAGATCTCACGATAGCGCTCCCGGAATGGTTTCTTGCGATCACGAAGGCTGATGCTGAGGAAGCGCAGCTTCCGAGCACGGACGACCACGAGAACGAGGACGAGAATGATGCCGCAGCGTTCATTGCAAAGGACGATCTCACAAACATGGAAAAAGAGCTCCATGAGCAGCTCATCCAGAAACAGGAGGAGACCAACCAGCTCGTTGGCAAAATCCTCGCAGCAATAGTAAAAAACCAGTCGATAACGACTACGATCGAGTACAAGCAGATCCTTCAGGACAAACGCGCCGCCGTCGCTGAGGCGTTGGCTCTGAAAGAACAAGTCCAAGCGGTACGTTATGTGTTATATTTTGCTTTGCTGCTTTAAATGGCGTCTTATGTGACTAACGAGCATTTTGCTGTATGAATGCGTCAAAAATATAAAAATATGGACAGTGTGAAACTCGGATTCAGGAGTTAGAGAAAGATGTGCAGGTGAAGGAAGTCGAGCGTCATCGCGCATGCCGCGATTTCGATCGACTGAGTAAATTCGTGGAGAGGAATAGTGCGTCTCTGGTCGACCCAGCGCTGGAGAAGGAGCGATTACAGATCAATGGTGTAGCAGCAGATAAGAAATCAGATGTGCAGGGAGAGAAAACGGAGAACGTGCGTCAGGTGTCGTCCGAGGAGCAGGTCCAAAAAGACAAGGAGACGGCCAAGATGATCGCGACACTGAAGGAAAACCACGTGATTCTGAGCGCGAAGTTGTACCAAGAGCGAGCGATCACTGCGGAGCTGAAGAAGGACGTTGAGAGGCTCCAGGCACTAGAGGCTGCGGTACGATCTCTCTCTCTCTCTTTGGATGACGCGTGCATCGTGATAGTGGTGGTGCTAAGAGTGTGTGCTGCTGTTGAATATTTGCAGTGGAAAAAGGACGAAGCAACGCTAACGCAAGAATACGAAGACAAACTGGAGCAGCTGCGCGAAGAGAAGAACCATATCGCGGAGGAGTTTGCAAAGATTCGCCACAAAGCAAAGGTGCGTTTCCATATTTCACTATGTGCCTGTCAAAGATTCTCTATTGTGCTAACATCGAGCTTTGTTTATTTTGCCACTTTGTAGGACATTGAAACGCATGTGAATGACAAGTGGAAAAAGAAAGTTGCGCGCATTCAGGCCGATATGACAAAAGTGAAGACTCAAATGGACGAGCTGAATCTGAAAAATGTGTCCTTCCGGGAAAAGCTGTCGAATGCGAGTGCATTACGAGAGCAAGTACGTAAACCTTGGTTTTCACGTTCTTGCTAAGATCCAAGCTCTATGAGCTGACTGCTGTTTTCTTTTCGCAGTTGGCCGAGTTAAAGTCCCAGCATGAGATCCTGAAGAGTGAGAATGGAACCCTGAAGGCTCAGCTCGATCGTGTGAAGCAAAAGAGTGATCGTGCAGAGAAAACAACTAAAAGCAAGGAGATCCACGCGCTTACGGAGAAGGTAATGAATAAACAGAAGAAACTACAATGTTGTTGGTGCGGCGTTTTGTAAACACGTGAACCAACTATGCAATTGTGATTAGGTGGTTGCGCTTGAGAAATCGAAGCTTGAACTCCAGAGATCGTACGCTGCGGTCGTGCATTCGGAGCTGTAAGTGTTCATTCGAGTTAATGAATCAGTCCACTATGCTGGAAAGATACTGACGTTACTCTGCTTTTGCGATGGTATTAGTGAAAAGGGTGATGACAAACTGTCGAGTTTAATCAAACGGCAAGCAGAGCTAGACGCACAACTGAATGAGGAGCTGCAGGCTCATTCTGCAATGAAGACGCGGGTCGAAAACCTGCAACTCGAGATAGATGATCTGAAAGCAGGCGAGGCTGCCTCGAGAGAAGAAAACGATGCGTTAATATCTGAAATCGACTCGATCTCGAAAGAAATGGAGTCGATGCGGCAATCGCGAAAGAAACTCGTCCAGCAACTTGAGGAGAAACGGAACTCGTACAAGAAGCTGCACACTCAGTTGTCAAAAGAAGAGCAGGCAAAGGCACATTGCTTTGAAGAGCTCGCTGCTGCCCGCTTGCAGGTCTCGACCCTCGGCACGATTCACAAGAACCAGAAGACATATATCGAGTCTGTCAAGGTACGAGTATTTGTTCATGGTATAACACACTCTATATGTGACGCAGGCATCTCACGGTATTGTTTTAATTTCTTTTTTCTATACAGGAATCGTTGCAGGCAAAAGAAGCTGAGTTGGAACAGTTGAAGGAGTACGTGAAGAACGTCGAGACGGAGAAGAATGCAGCAGACTCGGAAAAGCGGAAAGTGCTGCGCGAAGCCGAAGTCGCCAAACAGATTTACACGACATCGGCTGCCGAGACCTCGCAGAAGCAGCAGCAGCTTCTCCAGGAAAAGCGAAGAGCCTGTGAGAAATGCGAAACGTACCGAAAGAAAGAAGAGCGCTACGAGAAGCTGCTGCAGGCTGCGAAAGCGACCCCGGCGACGGGCGAACTGAACGATTTGGAGCGCTTTGAGCTCAAGGAGCTGCAGAAACTCGTGAATTGCTCGGTGTGCCAGGACCAACGCAAGAACGTGCTCATCTCGAAGTGCTTTCACATGTTCTGCAAGGACTGCATCGACAGCAACCTCAAGTCGCGGAATCGCAAGTGTCCGACGTGCAAGAAAATGTTTGGCCAAGATGATGTCAAGTCAGTCTGGTTCACATAGAGAGGAGGAGATCAGATGGCGAACGTAGTAGTGGCGTGCAGCAAAGCGACATACGAACGACGCACAGAGATACGAGTCAGTATATATAAATGGGGAGGCATAGCTAAAGCAAACAAACAATAACAACAGCATACATACACAAGCAACATCACTGCTGAAACAGCAAGTCCATTTAGCCTACTAATTTGGCAATACTAGGCTACATGCGCTGCTATTGATAGTGCATTTCCTGTATATCCTACGTTCAACTTAAACAATGATAGGACATAAAGCATATAAATTGTGAGAGGGTTCCATTTTGATTGGCGACCCTGAAGAGCTCCATTGCAAGCAAAAGCCACAGGACAACGATGGCACCGAAGCGCAAGTTGCACAGCGGCTCGCGCGGCGCTGCCGCTAAGGAGCACGCCAAGGCTAAGCGCAGCCGCACGGACGCGGACGCTGCGGCCAAGTTGTACACGCCCAAGGACCTCATCCTCGTGCTCGGAGATGGAGGTATAGCGCATTGGCGAGAGCAACATCGACTGGCACATTGCTCGTTTTTGACTTATTTTCTTTTTTGACTTATTTTGCGATACCTTTGTAGACTTTACGTTCTCCAAGGGGCTCGTGAAGCACCGCGGCACTGGCGACGGCGTCTTCGCGACGTCCTTCGATTCGGACACCACAGTGCGGAGCAAGTACACGAATGCAGAGCAGTGCATCAACGACATCCGCTCGCAGCAGGGCAAGGTGTTCCACGACGTGGACGCCACGAAGCTGGACGAGCTGCCTTTGAAGCTCAAGGACGGGGCATACGTGCCCACGTTTTTCAAGTACATCATCTTCAACTTCCCACACAGTGGCGAGCAGCGCGTGCACATCAATCGCGCGCTGCTGCGCGATTTCTTTGAAAGCGCGCGTCCCAAGCTCTTCAAGACGGGCGAAGTGCACGTGACGCTGAAGACAAAGCCGCCGTATTCGAACTGGAACATCGAAGAGCAAGCCAAGGCGGCCGATTTTGTGCTGAAGGAGCGACGCAAGTTCAACATCCGTTTGTTTCCCGGGTACAACCACCGCACGACGGACCCGCTCGCCAAGAAGTTCGAGCCGGACCTTTGCGTCACCTACGTGTTCATCGTCAATCGGGCCAAGGTACTTTATATGAAGAGCATGCTGTGATCAGTTGCCTCATTGCTAACGTTTCTATCCCGTGGATCTACGTAGCACCCGTTCGAAGCGATCGCGAAGACGCTCCGAGAGAAAGGGGAGACTACTCCTCCACAGGATACGTCCAACACTGCGATTGCGCAGTTGCTTGCGGCACACGCAAGAGCGAAAGCTGCAGCTACAACAACGGCTCCAGTACCAGCACCAGCAACCTCAGCTCCAACACCAGCGCTAGCGCTGCCAGGCAGCCGTAAAACCAAGGAAGACAAGAAGAGCAAGCCAGTAGTCACTAAAGCGAAAAAAGGCAAGAAAGTCAAAGCCAACAAGATCCCTGCAATCTCAACTACAAATAGTGCAGCCGAAGTCGTGAGTGCTGACAGCACGCAGGTGAAGGGTGAGACGCAGACGAGTCGTCGCGGTCTGTGGACACCACTGCATCGTCCTGCCTTGACGCGATTCGCCTAAGAAAACGAGGCAGCGACACAGAGATTAACGATTTAAAAGAATGGACCGAGTGTGCACCTGCTACTTTCGAGCTGCTGCTGCGCTAGAATGTACGAAAACCGTCTCGTGGAGTCGAGGCTCAAAATTGCCCATCAAAAATTGGTTATGCAAGACTGAGTGCAGTTTCCGCTTTCTGATTGGCTGATAATTCATACTGCCTCATCCAGATGGTGCAATCATTACATTAAATTACATCTGTTACCTCCACTATTTTCAATATTGCATACATCAAACAACTACAACACAATTGAGGTGCTACAATCAATAAATCAGGTTCGAATACGCAATATCCAAGGACATCTTAACTTTTACCATCCAAGCGGCACGGCTGTTGCATGCTTGGGCATCACCCGTGCATTTTTGCATTGCTAGAGCTCCAAAGTGACGATGATGCGGCCTGTGGACGCGTACGCACCCGTGGCGCTGCAGACACCAACAGCGGACGCGCCGACGCACCAGCTGCTCGTCGAGACCACGAGCAACTCAACGGCGTCTCAGGGCGATGACGATGACGGCGACGACGACGACGACAGCGCCTTCGAGAGCGCCTTCGAGAGCGCCTCAGCGCACAGGCGCAAGGCGACGAGCCCCTCGGCGAACGGGAGCCTCAAGTCGTCGGAGACAGCGGCCAGTGCGCTTTCGTATAATGGAGACGATCGTGGTGGAGATGATAGGACGACGGCTTTGCTGTGCGGGATGCACTTTTGGATCTGTGCGCTCAGCGCGCTCTCGGGCTTCCTCTTTGGCTACGACCTGTGCGTCATGGTCATCGCGCTGCCGCTGGTCCAAGCGGTACGAGCTTCATGTTCACTTTGAGTATGTGCTGCTGTATGCTTAAAAGAGGATCCTGATCCGGTTTTTGACCCATATATATGTGCATATTTGGTAGGACTTTGACCTGTCGACGACGTATGCGCAGTTGGTCGTGAGCGTGCTGATGGTTGGTGCGGTCTTTGGGTCGCTGATCGGCGGCATCGGCGCTGACTGGTGAGGAATACAAAGCACACATATATATCCGCTACCGTTGGCTCACACTGACTCACTTTGCTACATCTCTATTCCTTGTCCAGGATCGGCCGGAAGCCTGCGATCATCGTGACGGCCTCGTTCTTCCTGCTGGGCTCGCTCTTCATGACGTTCGCGGGCTCGTACACTTCGATGCTTCTGGGGCGGTTTCTCGCGGGGCTTGCCGTCGGCAGCAGCGGTCCGTGCGTCTCAGTGTACCTCTCCGAGATTGCGCGACCGGAACGCCGTGGTGTCGTCGTCACGATCAATGAGGTGCGCTGCTAGCCTTGCGTGGGACTCGGGGTCGTTATCTCGAGACATGTTACTTAGCAATTTGCCTGTGGCTCGACCTTCTTTTTGCATATACATGCAGGTGATGCTCTGCGTCGGCTGCCTCGTGTCAGTCGTCATCAGCGGATTGCTCCTCGAGAGCAAGGATGGCTGGCGCAAGATGCTGGGAGTGACGCTGCTCCCTCCTGTCGTTCAGCTGGTGCGTTTGGACCTATTGCGCTGCATCTGAAGTTGTTGCTCATTTGCATAGACGTCCGACATACGTCTCAAGATGAAACGTGAAAACTCACCTGTGTTCGTCGTGCTCTTGTCTTTGTCTTTTAGATCGGAATGCCTTTCCTTCCTGAATCGCCTCGATGGCTTCTCTCGGTACGATGCTACTGCTCATAGCCTTTGTCATTCTTTCTGGGAGCTAACTTGGTGCGTTGTATGCAGAAAAACCGCACACAGGAGGCGCGATCCGTGCTCCGACGCCTTTTTCATCAAGACGATACGACGCAATTGAGCATGAAGGAGCATCTCGCACTGAACGTACGCTCTATAAAAATTGAGAGTTTTGGTTTGCATCTGTTTCATGTGACTCACCTGCGTCCTGATTGTTTTTTTGGTTTCTACTGAAACAGACGTTCAATCACAATATGTGGAATGCTGCCCAACTGATCGTGACGGATCCCATGACACGAAAGTGAGTGACACATCCATTCTTTAGTTTATCGATGGCGCTCTAAAATACAACCGTTGCTTGGTTTGCAGACGCGTGCTGCTCAGTATGGCCATCGCGCTTGGTCACAATTTGACGGGCGCGAACGCAATGCTCTACTACTCAAGCTACATTTTGGGCAAACTGAGCGCAGGTGGCGCGCTGATTCCCCACGTGACCAAGGAAATCGGTGTCGCCATCGCCAAAGTCGCGGGCGTGTGCACGGCGATCGCGATCGTGGACCGCGTCGGACGCCGTCCGCTGCTGCTCACAGGCTCGATCTTGATGTTCGTGTCCTACGTGGTGTTCAGTGCCTGCTTTTGGCTCTTGAACAACGACCCGACACTGTCCACGAAATTCGAGATGCTGGGAATCTGGAACCTGTACTTGTTCATTTACGCGTGGAATCTGAGCTGGGCGCCGCTGATGTGGGTCATTTGTGCCGAGATCCTCGGCGACGAGTTCCGCTCCGTCGGCATGGGGCTCACGTTCGCCGTGTTCTGGCTCGGCAGCGCGCTCTCCAACCAGACGCTTCTCAGTCTCTTTGACACCATCGGTAGGAGGATGTACTCATGGCGTGCGTTTGGATGCATTTGGCCGTAAAATTCGACTAATTGCATGTTTTTTCCTCGTTCATCATAGGCACGGCGAACACGTTCCTGCTGTACGCGGTGCTCACGGCGTGCTCCCTGGCGTTTGTATTCATCAAAGTACGTGTGTCTGTGTGTGTGTCTCTCTCTTTCAAACTCGCGTACAACAACAGCGCCAGCGCCACTGCAAATTGCTCTAACCACGCGCCTACGGGTTATGATGCGCTGCTCGCCATTCTCTCTTGTGCAGGTACCGGAGACCGTGGGGCTTACATTCGAGCAGATCGCGCACCGTTTGGCGTCGCCACGTCACACGGGACACTAATCCCATTTAGACCTATTAAATACGGGACATTCGGGACCAATACTCTCCTGTATAGAAACAAAATATGCCCACAATAAAAGCAAAGCGAGAATATGGCGCAATGGGACGAGTTTGAGTGCATGCGCAGCATGTTCCCGGACCCGCAGGAGCTACTCATCGACGCGCAAATACTGGACCAGTACGAGGCGCATGCGTATACCAACGGACCGACGCCGTCACAGCGACTGCAGTACGCGATCCGCTTCACGGTGCGCGCCGTCTTCTCTTATTTATTTTGCTGTCCCGATCTGTGCAATGAATGCTGACCGATAGTCTCTCTCTCTCTCTCTCTGTATATATATGCTGCGAAAAGAAAAGCAACAGCGCTTTGGAAAAGAGATCCCAACGCTCGAGGTCTCGTACCCTCCAGAGTACCCAGCGCACGCGTTCGTCGAGTTCACGATCCGCTGTCCGTTCCTCTCACGACACGACATGGAGACGCTGTACGCGCAGCTGACGGCGATCGCGACGAACGCGCACGGCGAAGTCGTCGTGCTCCAGCTCTACCAGCAGATGCTCGAAACGCTCACCCAAGTGCACGCGGTGATGACAGAGGAGGAGGCAGCTGTGGCGACCACCGCAGTGGACAAGGTCAAGAGCAATGCTGATAGTAGTCTCGACAGGGTGCTGGGGAGACGCGCGATCTACTTCCACCACATCATCAACCCAAACAAGCGCCGCGTCGTGATGGAGTGGGCGCTCGAGCTGCAACTGGGCGGATTCAGCAAGATCGGGTGGCCGGGCGTCGTGATCGTTGAGGGACTCGAGGCCAACGCGCAGGAGTACGTGCGCCGTCTGCAGCACCTCCGATGGAAGCAGATCGTTGTACGAGGCGAGCAGACGGAGACTTGTGCTCAAGGCGAGACGATCGACGTGATGCGAAGACTGCCGCGCGGCTTCCAGGAGTTCCCAGAGACGGGCATGTCGGCGCTCGCAGCCGCGTGTCGGGACGCAGGCGTCGAAGAACTGTTTCTCACGACCATGAAGATCTACGGACGCTCGGCGTGAGAAAACAATCGCTACTAACAGAAACGCAAGACGAGGAAGGAAAGGATGGATGCGTTAAAAAGCAAGATATAAGAGTCTATTTACACGCGCAGCTTCTTCTTGGGCACGTGGTTCTTGGTCACGCCTGCAGCAGGAGCAGCGGACTTTCGTCGCTTGGACTTGGTCGCCACTTCCTCTTCGACGACTGGTTCCTCCGTCTCCACCTCCTCCTGCTCGCTTTCGTCACTCGTCGTCGTCGCGTCCGCAGTCAACGCAGCGGCAGCAGACAGCTCCTCGACGGGGAACAGATTTTTCATCGACACGATGCTGAAGTCCACCAGGTACGACTTTTGCAGCATGCGGTCGATGCGCTGGAAGTGGCGCTCACTGTACGCGATGAGCGCCTCGAGGGTCTTGCCCATGCTGTCGAGCGTCTTGAGCTTGGCTGGCGGCAACTCGCGCAGCATCGACGAGATCAGCACTTGGCAGATCGCGCTGTGCTTGGCGTTCGTGTTCCAATCGCGTACCCAGTCGAGCAGTGTCTTGAGTTGCTCGTCGTCGAGGCTCGTAATCACCTGCGCGAAGATGTCCTCAGGCACAAACACGTCCGGATCAATCGGGGCGCCACCAGGCAGCACAGGTTCGTCCTTGTGGCGAGGACCTTCGAGCAGGTCACGCAGGATCTGGAGCAGCCGGTTCGGGTGGCCCAGCTCGAAGGCGATCTGCACGGCGTCCAAGAGTTTGTCCTGACGCAGGCAGTTGAAGAGCTCCTGTTCCTTGAGCAACTTTCCCTCCTTCTCCATCTGGAGGTTCAATTCCTCCTCCTCCGTGAAGTCGCGCCACAAGTTGATCGTCGAGTCGGCGCCGCCACTGATCATCTCGGAGCTGTCCTTCGCGACGGCGAGCGCCCAGATCTTGTCCATGTGGTTGTCCAACGTCGCCTCGCACTCGTTGCTCTTGATCGTCCAGAGCTTCACGAGTCCGTCAGCGCCGGCCGACATCAACTGCATGCCCGCGCACACGAACTGCACGTTCAACACGGACGCCGTGTGGCCCTCGAACGTCTTCAGACACGTGAAATCCTTGGCCGACCACACCTTGATGGTCTTGTCGCCGCTTGCCGACGCCAGACACTGGTCCACAGGCGAGAACTCAACGGCCCACACGCCACGCTTGTGGCCGCGGCACGTGCCAGCCAGCGTGAGCACGCTCGTACCGTTGCCGCTCTGCGCGTGCCACACCTTGATGAGCTTGTCCTGCGACGCACTGGCGATGAAGCGATCGTTCGGCGACACGGCGATCGCGTTCACGTCCTTCTCGTGCGCCTTTACGGCGCCCAAGGTTGTCAGCGTCGTGATCTCGACACTCTTGTTGTCGTTGTACGCGCCAGCAAGCGGCTTCAAGCTCCACATCTTGAGCGTCTTGTCCGAACTGCCCGTGACGAAGAACGCCGTGCCCATGTTGAAGTGCGGCAGTTTCTGGGAAATTGCGATCGCGCCAAGCGCTTCAGTGTGCCCGGTGCACGTCGCGAGCATCTTGCGCTGCTTGACATCCCAGAGACGCGCTGTGCGGTCCTTGGACGCACTCACAAGCCACTTGCCATCGGGCGAGACCGCGAGCGCCATGACGATGTCCGTGTGGCCGGAAAGGAGTTCGCACGAGAGCGTCTCGCGGTTGATCAGACGGATCTGGTCGCTGTTAGTCGCGACCGCGATTTGCTTGGACGGTGTGCCGTCCGCGTTCGAAATGTACTTGAGGTTGAGGATGTCGTCGTTGAACCCGATGATCTGCGTCGTGCGCGCGAGGTGCTCGTTGAACACGAGGAAGTTCTGGTCCGCAGAGATCGCCATGAGCTCCTTGCGGCTCGCGTTGAGCAGCAAGCCCGTATACTTGAGCGAATCAGACTCGGGCTTCTGCGTGAACACCGTGTTGCAGCTCGAGCCCGTCGCGCACCAGAGCTGGAGCAACCCACGTTCACCCGCCGCGACAAAGTAAATCGCATCGTCGTCCTGCTGCTTGCTCGACACGCTCTTGAACGCGGATGGCAGCACCTGGATGCCTTCGATAGCTTCATGAATGACCACGGTCTGACGCAGCGCATTGTTGCGCAGATCCCAAAAGTTGACGACGCGATCGCGTCCGGCCGTCAGCATCGTGTAGCCATCGGTCGAAAAAGTCACGCACGTGGCGGGGCTCATGTGGTCCTGGATGCACGCGAACTCCTTCTGCGAGTACAGATCCCAGATGCGGACCGTCGAGTCGTCACTGCACGATACGAGCTGTAGGCGCTTGGCGTCCGGGTGGAACTTGACGAGCGTCACGATGCCTGAGTGGCGGCGGAAGTTGTGCGTGCAGTAGCCTTTTTCGATGTCAAACACCTTGACGGCGCGGTCACTGCCGCCGGTCGCCAGCAGCGTGCCCGTCGGGTCGAAGTCCATCGCGAGCACGGGCGTGTCGTGGGCCTTGATCGTGCGCAGACACGTAAACGTGTCCAGGTCCCAGAGCCGCAGCAGCAGGTTGCGGCCCGCGGTCACAAGCTGGTTGTGGCCCGGCCGCACCGCGAACACCACAAATGATTCCTTTGCCTCTTCCTATACAAACACAAACGAAAAGCAGCTAGTGTCAGTCCATCAAAGCGAACCACAACACACAAATGCCGCACTCGCACTCACATCTTCGATGTCCTGCTGCAGCGTGCGCTTGAGTTCGCCTGTCTTGGCGTTCAGGATCGCGACATCGTCATGCAGCATGCACGCGATTAGAGACGCGCCGTTGTGGTGGAAGATCTCGACCTTGCCGCCCGTGTACACGCCCGCGTGCGTCTTAACGGTCTTCCAGCTCTTGGAGAGCCCCGAGCGGTTCGAGTAGCTACCGGCGGTCGCTGCGCTGCTCATGCTGGTCTGTTAGCAGAGCGCCTGTGTGCTACCGACAGATATACAGGAGGAGGAGAGCGCACGCAGTGGAAGGCGGCGGCGTCGGATGCTGTTCTGACGACGTTTAGCACGAGCTGTTGGCGAAATTTGAATGGAGTGGAGGCCGAACCCCAAACTTAATATCGCTGGGGATACCGGTAGTTTTGGAAGTGGTGTGGCCCACACTGTATGCGATCTCACGTGGACCATATGATTTTGAATGGGTACCCAAAATTATTTATTTGCATTTCCAATTCGATTCCTTGACCAGACCCTTACTCTCTAGGAACAATATTTTTCCGACCAAAAAAATAGAGCACACACGACTTGGCCCTCACACAGCAACAAATAATTGGAGTTGTTTGTTTGATCAATTCACTTCCCAATTTGATGTATACACATCAATTGAAAGCCTATTGATGGAATCCTCGTTCCAAGATGCCATTAAGGTTTTTTTGCACACAGCAAAAATGTGCAGTTCTACTGCCAGCTTTTGGTAACACCTGAATTTTGTGTCGCTTTCTATTGCAGGAGATGATACTAACTTTAATTGAACAAAAATTAATCTTTGGCTACTATTTTTTTTACCAAACTGTTATTAGTTTGTGAAAAATTAGTATCACTCGGTCTAATTATTGTGCCGACGAAATAAAACACTACATAAATTAGTATCCGTGAGACTAACTGTGGTAATCAGTGTAAACTTTTCTTTCTGCCTAAAGCAGCCTTCATAATAAATACAATTCCTTCAGGAGAGCGGCCAATGCCGGAGTTGACTGCAAGCAGCGAAAACACTTGCGCAGCTCGAGGGAAGTGGAAAAGTAAGATGGTATTCAAATATAATCCTGTGCAAACATGCATGATTTTATCTTTAGTATTTCTACAAGGACACTAGTCCGCACACGCATTCAAGATGACATTCTTCTGTGTCAAGTGCAAATTCGTCCATCAGAGTCACAAGATTATGATAAAACATATTCCTCAAACGTCAAACAGAATATTTTTCTACTACATCTTTCAATTCAGTCATTGTTATCAACCACCTTCGCATGAAACGGAGCCACATGTGTGGAGCACCAAAGAAACTCATCGCATCTTTCAACTTGATGAAATCTCCAAGATCAAATGCGGTGTCGAAATCCACAATGGAGCAGCCCTTGCGAAGTCAATGAGTGGGTGGATCAATTTCCATGCGATATGAATATTGACGGCATTGTAGATGGCCACCTGGCGTCAATTTTTGCGCGGTATTCAGAACCCGGTATACCACGTCGATGCTGCACAGTGACGAACAAAACTGCGGGAATGTTTGGCACTTTTCAGTTTCAAGCTATATATCTCCGGATCTACTCCATCAATTTGCATGAGAGTACCGTCGTTAGATAGATATTTATCTTAGCTATCCAACAACATAAGACATTAAAATATATTATACATACTTGAGGAGATATGAAGATTCTTGCAGCGTCACCTCATTTCCGCAATTGTGTTCCTCATTTCCAAAAGTCAAATTTTATTTATTTATTTATTAGTACTTTGTGTATCCATCTTCTGCTTCTAACACTGCAGCTACCCTACTAGGCATACTTTCACCAGTCTCTTGCATGTCGTAGCTCCAATGTTATCCTATGTGTCCTGTACACGCTCCCACGGCTCGTACATGCTCTTCAGCTCTTCTTCGTACGAATTCAGCCTTCTCTTCAGCTCAACCCACAAATGTTCAATTGAATTGAGGTTCGGAGACTGCGGAGGCCACTCTAGTATCTCGACTTCATTTTCTTTGAACCATTTCTTCGCCAATCTAGACGTATGCTTCGGGTTGTTGTCTTGCTGGAAAATGATTTCTTCCTTTTTTGTACTCGAGTGTTTGGAGGAACTCATCATCAAGGATCTTTGTATACAGCTCTGCGTTGAGGCTTCCTTCGATTTTGGTCATGTATCCGACGCCTTTGGCTGTGAAGCAACCCTACACCATCAGGCGTCCTCCGCCGAACCTGACCGTTCCTTCAATTTCTCGATCCGTTAGTTGCCTTGCATTGTGTTTCTTCCACATCCACTTGCACACGTCGGGTCCCAAACGATTGATCTTCGTTTCATCGCTCCATATCGCGCGACTCCAGTCTTCAACAGTCCAACTCGCGTGCTTTTTCGCGAATTCGAGCCGAAGCTTCTTATGACGATCTCGAAGTCGAGGATTTTTTATCTTCTTTCGAGCTACTAGACTGACTCTTCGTAATGCGCGTCGTGCGGTGATTGGATGTACGTTTGCAATCGCATCATTGCGAAGCTGACGCACCGCCTTTGTTACGGTGTTTGCCTTGCCTAAAGTGACGGCTCTCTGGATGCGACGAGTCGTTGCTTCGGATATCTTGGCTGGACGACCGCCTTTGAACTTTTCACTGCTGGACAGACCTCGTTTCGTATCTTTCTTACTGTCTTCTCATTGACTTGAAGTTGTCTTGCAATCTGTCGGGCTGAAATCCCCTTCTCAAGGAGATTGACGATATTGTTCTTCTTTTCTTCAGATATCTTCTTCATGTCTTCAACGCGATTCGAATCGTGGACGTATGGGATGCGACGTGGACCTACGCTATTAGGTGACGCTGCAAGAATCTTCATATCTCCTCAAGTATGTATAATATATTTTAATGTCTTATGTTGTTGGATAGCTAAGATAAATGTCTATCTAACGACGGTACTCTCATGCAAATTGATGGAGTAGATCCGGAGATATATAGCTTGAAACTGAAAAGTGCCAAACATTCCCGCAGTTTTGTTCGTCACTGTATCTCGTGCCCTGTACCATAGTGCAATGAGTCATTCGCCGATGCAGTCACCCATATATTCTGGGATTGCGTTCATGCAAAGACCGTATGGAATCGATTAATCGCGAATTGGGAATGATTGGGAATTGTCTTCCCTTCCCATCCGGCGGTATCTGTCTTTAGCTTCGACCTGCCAAGCGTATCTGTCGCTGCTGTTCAAATGACCACGAACTTCCTGATAGAGAAAAACATGGACGTAGAATATCAAGATCATATAATTCCGATGGCTTGACTACTATGGCGCTATCTTTGCGCGGCGATCATGGCGGTACTATGGCGCACTCGGCTACACTACATGGCCCACCCAGAAGATACCATGCGCTCTCAATCAGCCCTCTCCGCAGCTTATGTCAACAAAGGAATGCTCAATCTTCGTTTGCTACTGGAGACGTATGGATCAGAGGATGACCTACGCTACTCAGCACCAGTACTCCGACAGCTCATCACTCTCCAACATACCAGTGCGGACCTACCGATTTATCGCGCATTACCGCACAATGGATTCTATGTACTCTTCTTCGACGGAGGGTCCAAAGGCAGCCCTGAACCTGGAGGCTTTGGATTGGTCATTGTTCAAGCTGATCTCCACACACGGCAAGCCACTGTCGTATGGGTAGCTAGCATGGTTTACGATCACTCAACAACAACCAGCAAGGTCGCCGAGTACCGGGGACTCCTTCACGGACTTCGGTACGCTTTTTGCAATGCAACAGAGCCCCTTCACGTCGTCAATGGCAGTGCAATGATTTTGCGTCAGCAGTTAAAGTTACAAAGTGAGGTATATTTCGTTACGTTATACGAACAGAAGTATCCTTGCCCCTAGCTACGTCACCGTGGCGACTTCGTCTCGGAGGTTGTTCGACGCCGCAGGCGTCTCGCCGAACCGGGAGATGAGAAAGTTCCTCATGTTGCCCGTAGCCGCGTGCTTGTCGAGCCAGCTGGCACGTTGTTGGCCGTGTGCCATGTTGAACCAGTGCCCTACGTCGTTTTCCATGTACTATTGGATCTTGTATCCTTCAGCTCGTGTCGTGGGGAATGGGTATTGCGATGACATGACTCGATCCATGGCATGATTCGTGGCCATGTCAGCCATTTTGTTGTAGACTCTGAAATGGTGAGCCCAGCTGGAGATGCGCATCGCATTGGCGTAACGCTTGGTCTTGTGATAGAGCAACGTGAGTCTCGCCTTTTTTGGAGGCGCATGGAGCGTTTGTTGTCGAATAATCATGCTGCTGCCTCCGACGACATGGAGAGGCTGGCATTGATGGTCGTGTGCGTACCGTAGATCATGCAGGAGTCCACAGTATTCTGCCATGTTATTGATTGTGGTGGAATGGCTGTAGGACATGCTGGCCACCCAAACGATGCCGGCGCGCCCCATGTCGACATCGACCTGCAAGATGGTTGATCCTGATCCTCCAGGCCCTGGGTTGCCCCGTGAACCTCCATCGAAGAAGAAAAGATACGCGACCTGGACCGGAGGCAAACGTTTCACCATGGGCTGCGATGAGTCCGAGAGTAAGGACACAAGACCTTTGAGTACAACCGCCAAGTCTTTGTCCTCGTCCGAGATTGCATACTGCTCGAGAAGAATGCTGATATGGCGCATACCTTGCTGTAGACGTCGCTCATCACTTGGTGCTCTGACCCCTCGCGTGACATCCGACGATGAGAGCAGGGCGAGCCGCCGTATCCAAATGGCTGCTAGGTCCGCGCCGCACATGTAACGCCATAGTAGAAAAGACGCCGCTTGCACATGATCTGCTGGGTCTATGGGGCGAGCGGTGGACGGGATGAGGGCTCTGAGGCGTTCTGTAGCACGGAATGGTATGTCAGGGATCTCGAGGCTGAAGACAGCCACGGCCGAGTCGGCGGTCGAGTGCACACCAAGGCGGTTCCATTTGTCCATCATGCTACGCCATCTGAGCTGCGCATTCGGACAGGACCAGAAAATATGTTCCAGCGAGATATGGGTACCGCGTCCGCAGGTCGATTCTGGGCATTCCAAGGAGTTGTCTCGTCGATTCCATACAGAGATTTTTCCGGCTTTGAGTTGAAAGAGGAGCTGTCGTTCGTATGCAGATAGGTCTGGGATAGTATGAATGGCTTTCCATTTCACTTGGTTGAGGCCGTGCTGCATTGAAGCCTGGGGAAGAGCACCGCCGTCATTGGCGCTACGTTCACAAGGGAGGTTCGCACGACCCAATGTGGTCCTCGACTCAGCGCTCCGTCGTTTGTATTTCTTCCTGGATCGTTTCCAACGCGCATCGCCGCCCCATACTTGGACGAGCAGGGATGTCGCTGGATGAGCGTGAAAACGCACTGCACGTGTTACGTTTAGGTCACTAGTTGCTGCGTCGTCCAAGCCCGTAGTCGTCCTGATTGTGTGAGTCGTAGTAGCAATGGTAGCGTCGTAATGAGTCGACACGCCTGGGGTAGTAAGGTGCCATTCGTGATGCTGTTGTACGTCGGTGCCATAGGGCCGGAGCACCTGCTCCTGCCTTGGTTGATGGAGGAGTTGGGGGAAGTTGAAGAGTAGTACGTAACAGAGCCGCTGGAAGGAGCGTAGCGTCGGTGTTGTTGCAGAGTCCAGTCCAGGGACGTAGACAAATTGAATCACACCGTGACTAATCCACTCCCAGCGTATCAGGTGTTTCAAAAGTGTGGTGTCATGGGTGAGACGAGTCCGTGCTAATCGGTAAGGAGCGCCATGTCTATCGAGGAGCCATCCATTCGTTTGCGTCGTGCAATAAGGCAGCCATTCGGCACAGTACTCGCCTCGTGTCTTCATAGTGGGCGCTATGATGCGAGACAGCCGATCCATGACCATGGCGTCTGCTTCGATCACATACCCTCCGCCGTTCCAAGTAGCGTTGGTGTAACTGCGTTGGAGCGCGTCCGCACAGGCTCGAAGCATGGTGGCAGGAGCTGCGTGTCTCTCGGAGTGATGTACGTGTTCGACCATCGTAACTCCAGTGGTCCACAAGGATGCGCCAATGATGCGCTTGATGGTTCGATAATGGGGTGCCGGAGTGATGTATACCGGGGTCAACTGTGCGCCTAGGTGTAATGGGCTAAGGCTGCCATTACATGCAAGGTGGCTCTTTGTGTGTGTCACACGCCACCTTGTGGATGTGCATTGTGGGTGCGAAGATATTGGGTGAAACACATAAAAGTGATCCCACATGCACAGTTGACGTCATCGTCTGATGTCAGAGCAATCTGTGTCTGAGTTGAGTGTTGATCGCTCGCAATCATTGATATTCGGCGTGATTACGCACGGCAGTACTCTAGACATGTGAATGATGGCTCCTACTTTGGGAAACCACACTGGTGACGAGGCCAACGTGTCTCTACCATCTGAAGTGAGTGGCTTCCGCCAATCACTTCGCAGGGAATCTCCGCGGTACTTCAAGTTCAAGTTCCCAGCAGATCCCCTGGGTTCAACCTCAGTGTGCCCAAGGTTTTATATATCAGATTCATAGGTTTTATTTCTGCATGTGTAGGTTTTAGTTGTAAAACCTCTAGGAGCCCTAGTGGTGTTTCATATGTAGTGTCAGGAACCATAAGCTCATTTCAATTCAGTTGCATTTTTGCCAAGTTCCTCTCAAGTCTTCCTCTCAAGCGCAAGCGTGCGTGCTGTGTTTGAGGCTGTCTCGGATAGCCTCTTACAGATAGATGAGGCCCGCGCCGTCGACAAACCCATCTTCGCTTCCCATGTGGCATACAATAGAGCACATGCCAACTCCTGATGGAGCAGTGGCGGCACCCTCACCGTCTTTGTCCATCCAACATTTCGCGGGCGTCATATTCTTTGTCACCCAGGTCTCGTCCTGGTAGAAAATCTTCCGTCCTTCTTCACGACAGCGCCGAACCGCTCTGATGTAGTGCAGCCTTTGGAGCACCACAGACTGCTTCTCTTTCATGCCCTGGTAGTGCGACGGTCATTTATCAAAGCGAAATGACAGCTCCGCTGTCAAAACGCGGTGCAGAGTCGCTCGACTCCAGACCCATCCGCTGGATCTGGTCACACGCAGCTCCTGGAGCTTGGCGAGGAGAGAATCGAGAGAAACGGGCTCCTTGGTGCGAAACATCGCAAACATGGTGGTTCGGATGGTGGGGAAGAGCGTTTCTGGGACTGCACGATGCCGCTCACGCGTCTCGGGCTCGTCGTCACTCGGCAGTGCGTCTCCCGACTCGACCACTTTGCATGCTTTCTTGACCAGCGTCTCAGAGACGTTAAGACACTCGGCCGTTCGTTTCACAGGCTGCGTCAACAGTAGTCGCTTCTGCTCAGTCGCTTCCCTATCGAAGTAGGCACGCGTGTCAACGATCATCTGCGCCACGGTCTTCGTCAGGCGGCGGCGCGGCTTCGACGCCGACTACCTGCTCATGCTCATGCTTGTCGGCTTTGGCGCGATCGTTCTCAGCACAGACTGATCTTTTTAAAGCGCGAATTTGTGTCTCGAAAAGCCCTATTTTTAACCAATCAAATGACACACATATCGAGGGCTAGGGCTCAATAGATGGTCAACCGCCCTCAATTGAAAATCATTCCATACAATTGCCAAATCTCAGGGTCGTTATTAACTGAGATAGACTTTAAACTATATGTAGATCATAAGTTAAATAGAATGACCTTCTCTCTCATTAACTGAGATAGACTTTAGTCAACAAGCAGCTGCAACGAACTCTCCCTGCGCTTGTTGTCGTCGTCCCTTGGTGGCGGCCCGCCAAAGCTAAAGTGTATGAGCAATGTGTATGTTACTTGGTGTTTTTGCATATAAATTTGTGCAGAGGCCCAAATTAGAACTGGTTTTGAGAATAATTCAGTGCAATAGGTTTCCATGCATCAAAGACCGGCTGTAGGCTCGCGCTTCGTCCATGAAGGGGATCAGATTGAATACATTTCGACTTCTGCATCACATTGGAGAGGGTTCCAACTGCTGGTCTGCACGTTGATTGTGTGGGTAAGGTACGCGCATGTTGAGATCGTTTATCATCCAGTGGGGGCAGGTGGTGGCTTCGACACAGGGCACATATTTATAGAAGCATGCGGTGAAGTACCTCGGACAAGGATGCTGTTAACGACCGTGCAGTGGAGATGTGCACGTCCTTAGATTCTATGGTCCCATTTTCCTCTGCGTCTAAGCTGACCTCATGCAGGTTTGGGTGAAAAAAAGCTTTCAATCTCAACTATCGGCAAGTCATCTTCTTCTGGGTAGGAGTCAGTGCGGATGAGGAGCACGACTTGAAGACCAAAAATGGAGAGTATGCAGCAGCACGTACAACACTGTCTTCATAGGCTCGCATAATAGAAAGCCACGCGCACATCAGCACTGAGATGCGCTCGCTTCTCGCGGCAGAAAATTTCACCGAAAGAGCAGCTTTGCTTACGCGCACGCATTTGCGATGCGGTGTCCAACTGGAGCACTTCAACCCGTCGGGACCGCGCTCTTCTTTGCGGCGAAGGAGTGCTCCGATGATATGTGGAGACCCGAGATTGAGAACGCATGGAGACGTCTATTTACACACTGCAGCATTCTGCTCGTGATGCACCAAAAACACGAGTTCATGACCACGCAGCGAAGATCGTCAAGCATTGATTACGTGGGCCTCGAGACCACTCGCGTGCTTGTAAAGAGATCATCCATTCGCGAAGAGTAAAAACAAAGTACGACGTATGCTTCTGGTGTCACTGCACCGTGATTTCCACTTCACCTGTAGCACTTGTGTCGTTCATCTAAACTAAATTGTCATCAAGCTTCTTTTGAATGACAGGTATATTGTCACGCACAGGATCCCATGTTGTAGCTATGACGAGTTAGACGGATGCGAGGACAGAAGGTCAGATTCTCATATTCTCACCGCATGGAAGTGCCTGCGTCCTTAGAAGTTAGTACAGCGCTGTTTTCGCTCGATACGACTGAAGTAGGATGTGCACAAGCACGTGAGGGATCAGCTGAGGGCAAAGAACCAGTGACTTGCATCTTATCACTTCGTAGTCACCACCTATCTAGATGTGATCTTTATGATGGCGCCGTTTTTCTGTCGCAATTACGTTGGACCTATTTTGATTCTCAGGCTGGTTAACAGTCGTGGTGAATTATGAGTCCGTCTACTGATTGAACTATGTAGTTTGGCGAGGATCGGAACCATTTAAAGAAACTTTTTCTGCCTTTAAATGCCTCCAAGATGCGCCGGCCGTATACTTGATGCGTAGGAGCGCAGGCGTCTTGAATCTATCCTCTTACAATAGATATATTTTACATTTATAGTCTCTGGAGCAGAAGCTCGCTGGTAGTAAACAACCGTCAACTGGACAGCCCACAGAGCTATCAGCCGTGGGCCTTCAAGACGATTGCTCAAACACGAGGTCCCCAAGTGAGAAGAGAGCAAGTTGCTACTTCGTTGCCTCATGGGCCACTCGTTTAGCTCCAAGAACTACATTCTCGCCGGTGTCGATGACAAGAAGCCACGAAAGCTGACAAAGGAGCACATCAAGATCATCAACCAGTACCTGCCGGACTTCAAATACTACGAAACCTCCTCCGAAGACCATCGACGCATTTGCGGGGAATTCTGGAATACTGTCTTCAAGGATGCGCCAGGTTCCCGACGATCTGACAACAGCAGCTCCAGAAAAAGCAGTTACGAGTCGACGGCGCCGTCTCTGATCATGATTTTCTACGACACCTTCTATGCCTATCTCGAACGAAACTCGCCCGATTTGAAGCCCGTTTTCCGCTCGTCCCTGCACGTCCGCAGCAAAGTGCTTGTACATATCAGCGCCGGTATGCGCACGCTGCTTGCGACATCCTCCAACTTTGCCGATCGAATCGAGTCGCTGACGAAGACACATCTCCGGTTCGGGGTCCAAATGGAGTTTTACAATCCACTGGGGCTGGCTCTGTTTTCCGCGATGAAAGAGTGCTCTGGTGATATGTGGACACCAGAGGTCGAGAACGCGTGGAAGCGGTTGTTCACGCATTGCAGCGTGCTGCTGCTCATGCATCAGAAGCTCACCCTCGAGCGTCGATTCAACAACAACAGCACGGAGCCCATAAAGATTGAAGTTCGCCGAATGTCTATTAGCGAAAACGCACCTGAAAAATACTCTTAATAGTACTCGTAATAGCTGGCTGCGCTCCTGCAAAATCATTTCATAGTGGCACCGCGATGCTTTGCGATAAAGAGGAATGCGTTCTTGAGTGTGTTATAGCGCTTACGCACTTTTATATCCTTTTGCACTCGACCCCAGCTGTCCATTTGGTGGGACAAGCTATTCTGAGCCACAAACTTCTGCTAATACGCTTCAGCGGATCTGTTTATTTAAAGGAGGGGATTCCGTGTTTTCAGCGTCTGTCTAAAAAGAGTGTGGAATTCGCAGCGAGAACAAAGTGAATGCGCCTGATCTCACAAGCTGGACACTATTTTTGGCTTTCCTTATCCACCTCAACTAAGAGCAAACTAGCTGGATACGATTGGTGTAATGTCCCCAAAGCCATCATTCTATACTCCGGGAACTGGAGTCAATATGGATAGTTTGGCATTGTCTGAACTGGTTCTAGGGGCACTATGTTGATAGGTAAGACGAATTTGAATAACAGACGTCATTGGTTTCGAAGATTGAACTTGGAAGGAGAATTCACAGAGCTAAGATTATTAATACAAACGGATTAACCCACTCCCCTCCAGTCTTCCGTCCGTCAAGACACAGTGTATCCGAGTCCACTGCGTCATCGCCGATCACGATTCTCTACGACACCTTCTATGCCTATCTCGAACGAAACTCGCCCGAGCTAACCCCCTGTCTTCCGCTCGCCCCTACACGTCCGTAGTAAAGTGCTTGTACATACCAGCGCCGACATGCGCTCATTGATCGCGAATTCGTCGAAGCTTGCTGACTAGATTGAATCGCTCACAAAGACGCATATTCACTTTGGAGTGCAAGTCGAGTTTTACAATCCGCTGGGTTGCCTTTGCTATTCGCAATGAAAGAGTGCTCTGGCGATATGTGGACACCAGAGGTCGAGAACGCGTGGAAGCGGTTGTTCATGCATTGCAGCGTGTTGCTGATCGCTGACCAGAAACTGAAAACCGCCGCTAGTGGTGCGCCACGACGAAGTTCGATCAACGCCGTAAAGGTACCCGAAAACCCCACATCAACGTAGAATGAATAGTTGCTGCACAGCAAATCTACTGAAGCACAGCAAATGCACAAGCACACATGAAATTAGTCTAAAAGCGTATTGGCCTTAAAGTTGAAGGGATACAGCAGCAATATTTACTGAACGAAAATTAGTCCGGCAAGACGAGGCTACCAGCTGTCTCACTACCTGCAGGTTGGTTATTCTGCTCACTCATCGCCGCTCTGCACTTCAGTGTATCGAGGCGCGTGCCAATCTTGTGCCCGTTCACACCAAAAATAAGCCAACTCGGTGCTTGTACGCGCAGATGCGGCAGCGTCGGTAACTGCCTAAGACTCGAAGCACCACAATAACAGCCAAAGATACCCGTGCTGACTAGACCTGGGTCAGCTTTTGAGGCTTAAAGCGCCCTCGTCGTCGTCCTGAGAAGCACCTCGCATACGGCCTCCGCCACCCATCTCCAACCTTTAAGAACAAAATTCTCTTCCTGGCCAGTGATCAACTGGTACGTTGGTCTCGAGCACTCTTGAACTCACCTCCTCGTTCTCAACTTGATAGCAGCTTTAGCCACCATGGGCTGCGTCAGCTCCACATTCAACCATGATGCCCACATGAAGTTCTCCAAGCAATACATTCGCATCATCAACCGATATTTGCCGCATTTTCCCACCGACGAGCCCTCCAACAACGACGATCGGCTCACGGCGTTCACGCACTGGGAAAAAGTGTTCAAGGAAAACATCCACATGGACGCCCGCCACACCATTGGCTCGGGCACGCCTATCGGCAAGCTCTACCAGACGTTCTACGAGTACTTGTTTGAGCACTACCCGCACCTCAAGCCGCTTTTCCAGGCATCGATCCAGATCCAGAGTCGCGTGCTCGTGCATATCAGTAGTGGTATGAAGTCGCTGCTCTCGTCCGAAGATCTCGTGCAAAAAGTCATGGAACTGGCGCTCGTCCACATGAAAATCGGCGTCGCCCCCGAAGACTTTGATCCGCTCGGCGAATCCCTCATCCAGTCCATGAAGATCACGTCGGGCGACGACTGGAACGACCAGATCGAGCGCGCATGGCGCCGCATCTACTGCCACGCGTCGATTCTCATTCTGGTCAACATCCCCAACACAACGCTCGACATGGGCGACTTCAAGGATTAACCTATGGGAATATGAAATATATAGGCTGCACGTCTTGAATATCAGCAGAAGCATGAAACAGAATGGGAAAATAGAGCAGCTCAAAAATGGAAGGTAACTTTTTTCCACCATAATAAATGCAGGTTTCCAATGGAAACTTTCCATCCTTCATATGCAGTTGCACCTACATAAATCCAAACTCTCACCAATCACGGATTCGACGCTTCAAATTTTCCTGGGAGCGCGCTGGCGATTTCCTTCCGGAACGCACTCGTCATCAAGTCCACGCAGCGCTCGTTCTCCTTGTTTTTTGCATTCACATTCGCTCCTGCCTCGATGAGGAACCGCGCAATGTCCTCGTGGCCCTCGGCGAGCGCGATGTGGAGAGGCGTGTTGCCGCCAATGTCCCGGGTCGTGAGTCTGGCGCCGTGATCAAGAAACAGCGCGATAATTTCTGCGCCACCGACAGAACCAAATAGCATTTATGTTTCAGCCATAAGTAGAATGGCAAAGGGGAGAAATGTACAATGACAGAACATTCTGCGAACAGCACATTACCTCGACTGGGTTTGCCACCGATAGCGCGCGTCAACGGTGTACTACCGACATCGTCCTGTTTGCCAAATCCGATACGATAAAAGAGGTTAAACTCAAATGTAAGTAGTATGAGTCGTATGGCAAGGCAGTGGCGCACCGTGCAGTTGATATTCGTCGTGCAATCAACGAGCAATTCGGCGATTTCCAGTCGTCCTGCGATACAACGTGCCAATGGAGATGACCGCAGTCAGTAGCTGCTACAGATCACATGGGTAACTCTCATACTCGATGAAAACTAAGTACTAAGACGAACCTCGATGGTAGTGCAGCGGGATCTGTCCGTTTTCATTCGCGAGGTTCGCATTCGCGCCGCTATACAAGTCAATACAACGTATGTGATCAGCATCTCAAACACACACACTCTTGTGCGCTGGATTTGTGTTCTGCGCTTGCGAATACGTACTGGGAGAGCAGCAGACTCACGACGTCGACGTGACCAGCAGACGCGGCGCTCATGAGCGGCGTCCACCCGGCGTCGTCCTGCACGTTCACGCGCGCCTTGACCGTCTGCAGTAGGAACTCGACGACGTCAGTACGGCCGTGCGCGCTTGCCCAGTGCAGCGGTGTGCGCTCGTCCTCGTCCTTCTTGTCCAGAGGCACGCTGTTCGCGTGCAGACGCGTCAGCGTAGCCACGTCGTCGTCCACGACCGCGGTGCGCACCTCCATATTCGCCTCGTTCTTGGAACACAATTGACACAGTTGACGAATGCCACCTGCCCAAGTCGAAGTGCAATGTGGTATTGGTTTAGACGGGTTTCGATCTTTCCAGCAACTCACAATTGAAGTGCTGAAATCTACGAATGCACGATTCGGTGCTGCAGCACCAAGGATATGCCGTAATAAGCTTGAATGCATCACATTTACCCGAATACGAACGTAGTGTAAAGAAAAATGAAGCGCATCTGCAACGCTTGCCAACACAAAGAAATGTAAGCGAAGGCACCACGCCCGCTTCACTCTTGCCACAACTGGAAACACACAATCATTTGTATGCATCGTAGTATAGCTCATTAAGGCGACCAAAAACAGAACGAGCTACTGAAAACGCAACGTTCTCGCGGCGTCATTTGCCACAAAGATCCCAGCAACTAGATTTGCTTCCTTGTAGAGAAGAATATCTGAAAATGGTCATCGGTTCGCAGAATGGATGAGAGGGCCTCCTTAGCAGTTTCTCTGGCTAGCTTGGAATAGGGTCGTATGAGAATCGGACCTGGTTTATGATCTGATCGAGGTTTTAGATTGGTTTTGTGGGGACCTGAGTATGGACCTGAAATAAAATGTGATCTTGCTGCAATTGGAAGATACGATCATACTTAAGTGGTAATGGGATGGCGCTAGTATCAACAGCAAATTTGAGAGCAGGACTTTACTGACAGTTCTGAACTCCCAAGAAGTCAACATCACACCGGTGCCTTCGACTTCAAAAAACATAGCAATGAGAGCATCGACGAACCACCTTTCAGTTTCATCTGCAAGTCTCCATGCGGTCTCTTGTACAGTTCTCTCCCCCACAGCTTCTACTGAACCAATGGCTACCAATTATCCAACAGGAAGCGCACCATCGAAGGAAAAAGAAGCGAAAGCTGTACGAATCTATCGTGGGTTTCGATACACATGGGCATGGACGTCTCAAAAAAAGATCATGTACCGGTGTAGTAAATTCCGGTCAAAAAAAATGCAACGAGAAGCTCGAATACGTTCATGGCAATTTCTGGTACAAGGTTGTACATGGCCACTTGTGACCTGACACTTCCGAGTTACGCAGCATGGTACGTGTGTGAGGAGGCGTATTCAACGACTTCGCTCAAGGACTCTGTTCCGAGAGCTGTTGCCTGCTTCCTGTAGCGTAACGATCGGTTACCTATAGGACTCTATAGAGTAACCGTCAATAACTAAAGGCTTAGTTAGAGATAAAAATGGGACTGTGTATTTGTTGGGGGTTGCCCTCTGTAGGACAACCTGACTTATCTTGAGTTCACTATCTAACGTAGTGAACTTTCATTTATTTCAATGTGAACCTAAGTGAATGGCTCTGAATGGTTGTATCCATTTGGTGTTATTCAATTGGTCTAAAAGCATATCGTTTTAGTATTGTTTTAGCCTATGATAGTCGTTTTGTGGCCGACCTCTATTCAGAGTAGCTTGGCTACCTTTGTGGTTCGATTAAGTGCGGCGAACCTAATGGTTCGGCTGCTTTGGTGCTTTCTCGTAGCCAAGTACGAAAACTTTAGTTGCATGCGGACTTAGTCCAATGTCAACAGATTGAGCTAAGTTGCTGCAGTGCAACTTGGCGTGTGACCCCGTTACACTTACTGTCTTCTCATTGACTTGAAGTTGTCTTGCAATCTGTCGGGCTGAAATCCCCTTCTCAAGGAGATTGACGATATTGTTCTTCTTTTCTTCAGATATCTTCTTCATGTCTTCAACGCGATTCGAATCGTGGACGTATGGGATGCGACGTGGACCTACGCTATTAGGTGACGCTGCAAGAATCTTCATATCTCCTCAAGTATGTATAATATATTTTAATGTCTTATGTTGTTGGATAGCTAAGATAAATGTCCATCTAACGACGGTACTCTCATGCAAATTGATGGAGTAGATCCGGAGATATATAGCTTGAAACTGAAAAGTGCCAAACATTCCCGCAGTTTTGTTCGTCACTGTATTTAAGGCATCAAAGATAGCCATGAATACCTTGCACCCATGGTGCACACAATGGAGGTAACGAGTTTTCTTGGGAACATTTTTCGTGCAAACACATTGTCCACGCGAGCAAATTGACGTGGTCCGAGATCATCACATGTGGATAAACGACCGTCAACACGCACGATTCACGCGCCGTATGGAGATACTAATGAAGCACAGCACATTGCTTCCAGTGTGCAAACGTAGGCAGTCGTGGAGAACGCGCTCGCTATTTGCTGTCGTTGCGCACGCTGCGCGTGTGCTTTCAAACATCACACCAGTAAAATGTACCCATTTCTAAATATTAGAAACGGTACAGTATAGTTCTTTCCATCTAAAGTTAATGTCTACATCACGAAAATATGGCAGCTTTGTTCTGTCTAGATTCGTAATATACGTGCAAATACTGACTCTGAGATATCTTTTTTAAATACAAAGCGTGCCTAGCCACATGACGAGACCCCCTCAGTCACAATACAAAAGTCGGATATGGGGGCGACGACGCCGACGTGCACGAAGCGCTCTGTCGTGTTCGTGCTCATCGACGGGCTCGCGGACGTGTCGCTGCATGAGCTGCAGGAGCGCACGACGCTCGAGGCCGCGCGCACGCCCGCTATGGATGCCATCGCGCGTACGCTGCGTCTCTATCGCCGTCCTAGTTCTCTCTGCGTTGTCTGATTCTTTTTTATTTTTTCATGCGAATGTGCTGCTGCAGGCGGTGGACTCACGGGACTGATGGACCCCGTGGCGCCAGGGTATGCGTGCGGTAGTGATACGGCGCATATGTCCATCTTGGGCTACGACCCCGTCGTGTACGTGGCGTTTTGGAGAGAGAGATAAAGGGAGAGGGTGGATGCTCTCAAGTGTGCTGTTGTGCTGTTTGTTTTGGTAGCCATTACCGAGGACGCGGATCGTTTGAAGCCATGGGCGCGGGGCTTCCGATGGATAAGGGCGACGTCGCGTTCAAGTGCAACTTTGCGACCGTGAAAAAGGTACGTACAACGACCCGCACAAGTGCGGGTTGCATCCATTCTCATTTGTGATCTCTCTATTGTGGATACGTAGAACGAGAAGGGCGAGCTGATTGTCGAACGTCGTCGTGTAGATCGGAACTTCCCGTCCTGGGGCATCGAGTTGTGCTCGTTCCTGGACGGGATGGAGATCCCAGCGTTCCCAAACGTGCGCGTCGCGACGAAATACGCGACCGAGCACCGCTGCGGTGTCGTGTTCAAAGGGCCCGGGCTCTGCGACAAGATCACGGGCACGGACCCATTGAAAGACAAGTACGTGAATCTCCATGACTTCGATATGGCTTCATTCAGGTCTCTTATTAGCCCTTGATTGCTCGCATTGCTCCTGCAGCCTTCCTCTGCAAATGTCCAAGCCCATGGACTCGTCCCCAGAAGCCGAGTACTCAAGCAAGGTGCTCAACGAAGTCTCGTCGGTGTTCCACCAGCACTTGTCGACGCACCCAATCAATGTCAAGCGCGCGTGCTGCCACGAGCCTGAAGCCAACATTGTGCTGTTGCGAGGCCCGGGCGAGCGCATTAATGTGCCCACGTTTGAGGAAATCCACGGCATGAAGCCGTTCATGATCGCACCAACGTGCATCATCGCGGGTCTGGGCATGTCGCTTGGCTTTGATCTCGTCAAGGCACCTGGCGCCACGGGCGATTACCACACGAACCTGATCTCGAAAGCGGAGACAGCTCTGCATATGCTCAAGAAGGAGGCGTACGACTTTGCGTTCGTGCACGTCAAGGCCGTCGACGACGCTGGCCATGACCGCGATGTCGCGAAAAAGGTAGAGTTTCTGGAGCTTGGTCACTTGGATTTGTGCGTTGTCTGTGTAGCTGACTTGTGTGTTGTTTTGGGCAGATCCACTTTATCCAAAAGGCCGATGAGATGATCGCACACCTCATCGAAGGTGTCCACGACGAGCTGCAAGACCACGAGGTCACTATTGTCGTCACGGGCGATCACACGACGCCCGTCAAGTACGGCGACCACACCTTCGAGCCCGTGCCGCTCGCGATCGCGCGCGTGAACAGCGCGTATGCGTGCCTCAATGCTCAGTCTTCTTCGTCAGAAGTGACGGGAAATGCCAATGCGTCCCCTCTAGTCGATAGTGTCCAGACGTTCTGCGAGCTCAGCGTCGCTCGCGGATCCCTCGGCCGGTTTGCAGGCGACCAGCTCATGGGACTGATCAAAAAGTACCGCATGCACGAATGAGGGACGAACGCGCATGAAAAAAGCAACAGCTTAGTGTTAACATAATGAAATATGTACCTACTCACCTTTTGTCGTGATTCTTTCTCGCTAGGCATGGTGTCGCTGGCGGAAGCGTCCAGGCACCTGCAGCTCAGCTGGGATTTGCTGTTTGGTCTCTCGCAAAAGCTGCAGGAGCTCCGTAGCGATTTCGCAGTCGACGGTCAGAAATGCCGTCACGACGCCAGGGATCCGATCGTCTTCTTGCGCAGAACTCGCCTGCTGGTGCTCTAGTCGTCGTGTACGTCCTGTGCGGCCACAACGGTGCACGTAGTCCTCAATGGTGTGCGGCATGTCAAAGATGATCACGTGTTCTACATCGGCGAAGTCAAGACCTCGAGACGCGAGATCGGTCGCGACCAAAACGTCCACGTAGCCATCGCGGAACGCCGCGAGCACCTGGAAGCGATATGCCTGCGATTTGTCACCATGCAACGACGCGACGTGGAATTGTTCATGTAACAGCACGCGCGTGACAAAGTCCACGCTTTCGTGGGAATTGCAAAACACGAGCACGGGCGGTCGCGGGATCGCGCGCAGCACCTGTAGCAACTTAGTCTTTTTCTCTGCTGCGCGCATGAACACTACGCGCTGCGTCACGTGCAACGAAGACGTGGTGCCCGTGTGCTGGCTGCCCATGCCCACACGGACTACGATCGGATTCAGCACCGCCGAGCGCGCCAACCGGTCGAGAAAGTGCGGCATCGTCGCGGACCAGAGCAGTGTTTGGCGCTTCACGGCGTTGCTGTGGCGCAGGATCTCGCGCAACTGGGGTTCCATCTCGACTGAGAGCATGCGGTCAACTTCGTCCATGACCAGGTACCTGAGGCTTTGCAGCGAAATCGCGGACCGCTCGATCAGATGCAACAGCCGCCCTGGTGTCGCGACCACGATGTCGATGGGCGCATGCGACTCGCGGATATGCGTCGCATGATCATGCAGCGCGACACCGCCGCACACGCCAAGTGCAGTAAACATGGCGCCATGCACGATCCATTGCCCACCACCGTCAGCATTTGGTGGTGGCTCTGCAAACAGACGGAGCTCGTGGAAGATCTGCTCCATGAGCTCGCGCGTGGGCACCACAATCAGCGCTAGTGGCGTCGCCATGTGCTCGTGATGCTGATGTTGTTGCTGCTGACGCTGCTGCTCCAAGAGCGTCAGCAGTGGCAGCAGAAAGCAGAGAGTCTTGCCACTTCCCGTCGCTGCGAGTCCGATCACATCGCGTCCGCTCAGGATTGACGGGATCGCTTGCATTTGGATCGCAGTCGGCGTGGTGATGCCGCGACTGTGGAGCACCCTGCACCATTGTCAATCACTCGCGTAAGAACTCATAGTACAGCAGCATGCTTTACTATCTCCATATATAGGTGCACACATAAACAAGCGGGAATGTTACGTACTGCACTGCAGCTTGTGGCAGACGCATGGCTTCAAACGAATTGACGGCAGGCGGCGCGTCGTCGTCATCAACTGCGATGCCGTGCTCCAAGCGCGTCCACGCCGCTTCCTGCGCTACGTCGACGGTTCCACTAGCGCCACAACCATCACTGACATGCACTCCTGGTCCATCAGACAGTGTGTATGGAGCGACGGCATTGGACTCTTCTTCTGCGTCTCCTGCCGCCTTGCGCTTCTTGCGGAGCGGCATGTACGCGCGAATGTCGGCCATTGTCCAAAATGGCACCCCAAAAGACTGAAGCGAAATGTAGCTTTATATCCGTTAGGTGCTATGAAAAACCACCCACCCCTTAATGGAACGTAGTGGTATGTATTTACTGTAGTGGTTAAGGTTCGAAATGGTGTGTTTGTTAATTACCCAAACATGCGCGCCGCTGTCCGCGACACGATACCGAGGATCTCCTCGATCTCGTCCTCGGCGAAGCGCTTCTGCAGACTAGGGATGAGCGCCACGGCCTCCTCCACTTCCTCCGGGTTCAGGTTCGAGAGGCACGCGATCTCGAACTCCTCCAGGCGGTACTCGACCATCTGGCCCTCCACCTCGCGCTGGAACGCCAGCGACATCAGCGCTCTAGCAGAAATGGCATCAGCAAATAGTGTTTAGAGATCGTCAATGCTCCGTATCCGCGTTAGCGGTTATGACAGTAGGACAGTAATAACAGTACGTACTCCCGCAGCTCGGTCAC
This sequence comes from Globisporangium ultimum DAOM BR144, assembly GCA_000143045.1. NCBI lineage: Eukaryota > Oomycota > Peronosporomycetes > Pythiales > Pythiaceae > Globisporangium > Globisporangium ultimum. The sequence goes on from GL376560.1 coordinate 70,346, forward strand.
GGACGCCTGGTTCGCGACAGGGTCCTTCGTACCACTAAAGCGCTGCACGTACGAGTACGTCTTTTGGAACACACTGCAGTATACAACAACACGCATCGTCCCCACATGCAGACGTACACAATAGCACATCAGTCAGTATACATATAATATCCCACTCAACAGATAATGGAGCTCTTCAGATTTTTCCAAAAGCAATCAAAGCAAAGCGCGCGTACCTCGTGAGCTGCTTCTCTTGGTTCTCGTAGTCGGATTTTTGCTTCTCGAGGATGACGGCGACCTCGGCGTTTGAGAGGCACGTCTCGTTGCGGAAGTCGTCGCCCAGGTTCAGCTCCGCGGCGTCCTCCGTGTCCACGACGTGCTGCGGGTTGCTCGACATCGCGCTCCTTGCTCTAGTTCCGCTTTTGCTTTGGGCGGAGCTAGTGGCGGGTCTTGGGGACACGATTTCCCTCCTATACCGAATATGCTCTTGGGGATATCCGTTATGCATCATCGCAGGATACTACTATACAGAATATAAAGTCATTAAAGCATTACGCGAATGAGTCCCCAGGATAGTACATATGCGTGCTGATTAACCTATGAAATAGAATAATGCGTTTACAAGCGTGTCAACAAACAGAAAGGAAGCGTGCCTCGTTTCCTCAGTTGGTGGATCGAAGCATGCTGCGAACGACTGGAAGACACCTTCAAGGCGCGCTGCGCCGCGAGTTCTCGGCCAAAGCGGGCGCCGGCGGTGTCGCAGGTGCGTACACAGGATCGCTCTATGTATATGCGCAGTAGCTTCCCGTTGTGCTCATCTCTCTTTGTTCGCTTGTTGTGCATGCGCGCAGGCGCCAAGATCACGGGTGTCGCACGCTTCTACAAGGACGTGGGCGTGAAGGAAGTGGAGCAGGACGGGCAGCAGCTGTTCGCGGTCACGCTGGACGGCAAGACCGCCAAGACCGGCGCACGCACGCCCGTGCGTCTGCCGAGCAAGTCGCTGGCGCTTGCTGTGGCCCATGAGTGGGACGCGCAGGACAAGGACATCCGCCCGTCGACGATGCCGATCATGTCGCTCGCGTCCACGGCGCTCGACCTCGGCAAGACCTCGAGCAAGAAGGAGCTCGTGGACGAGATGATGCACTACTTCCACACGGACACGGTCTGCTACCAGGTCACGGCCGATCAGCAGGACAAGCTCGCGGCGCTGCAGCAGAAGAAGTGGAACCCGATCCGCCAGTGGTTCGCCGAGACCTTTGCCGGCGACGTTGATGTGAGCCACGGCACGATCAACGGCCTCACGCACAGCGAGGAGGTTGTGAAGAACGTGCGCGCGCATTTGGAGCAGGTGTGGTTTGAACGCTCGTCGTAGAGAACTCTGGGGGCTTGCATCATGATTGACGTGACTTTTTGTCGTCGTGACTATAGCTGAATGACTACGAAATGGTCTCGTTGCGTCTCGCGACCAAGGAGTGCAAGGTACGAAGCTGCGTATCTCCATAATTTTCCCTTCGTAACTCTCACGGCGTTGACATGGTGTCTGTTATTGCTATGCTACAGTCTCTCATCACCTCTGTGGCGCTTCTCAAACGCCACATCACGGCCAAGGATGCGATGGACCTCTCGCGTCTGGAAGAGGAGTTCCAGATCGGACGCTGGGGACTCGTCGAAGGTGGCCACGATCTCGATCGCGTCAATTGCGCGGTCAACCTCTCGAGCGCGTCGTTCATGCTCTGGCTGTTCCAGAATGGCTACTAAGCAAGAACAGAAACAACAAGACAGAAACTGCAAGCATCACAAGAGCTCAGGATGTCGCTATAATAGAAAAATGTTCAACAAGAAACTAACGTTCTTGCACGCCTCACAGACCCATAGATATACACGCTGGGTACAAGCACATATACAACAGAACAGACGCCGCACTCTGCATCAACTCCCTTTCGGCCTAGATGCGCAAGACGTACGCGATGTTCGATGTCAGCTCTTTGTCGTCGTTTTTCGTGGTCTCCGGCGGCGGAAGCGTGGCAAAAAAATGGTTTCGAGTGAGCAGGTAGAACAGCGCCGTGGACGTCAGCAGGAACCCAAAGCATGACAAGAGAACGATTAGCACGTTTTTCCCCAGGGATGATCCGCTGACACCCTGGTCGACTTCAACTTCATCATCCAAGTCATGGGATGGTTTACACGTGCGGCAGTTGGAGCCCGTGCAAAGCTCCAGGGCAATTGCGTCGACTTCAGCAGCCTTACCGACAGATTTTGCTTCTGTAGTAGTCCCTAGTGCAGCCGCGACTTTGTCGGCGCACATGGTGTCCTCCCAGTGGAAAAACATCCGATTTGACGCGGCCACTGGGATATTAGAGATGCTGACGGATGAAGGCGACAGGTACTGTTGCTCGTGGAGTGCATATGAGAGCTCCACCATACGAAGTGGAGTGTACGTGTCATTCACACTCGTGATTCCTTCCATGTACTGCGCGGCGGAATCGGACGCAGCGGTAGTAAGAGTCAACGCGACGACATTGCTATCATCACAAACACTTTGAATGTACGCGAGCAGATCGACCGCGGGGGCAGAAGTCCAATTTGGATTCCAATCGGCGATGACGAGGCATGCAGATGCGTTGGTGGCTTCGCTTGCCTCTTGAAATCGTCCCCAGACGCATTGAAAAGCCTGAGCGAGGGACAGGCACAGAAACACAAAACACACCGAGTCAGTACACACACCTTCACAATGAGCCTTGGCGTCTGCAACTACCTCGTGAAAACCTCCGTCCTCGATGAGTTTCCAGCGCGCGGAATTGTAGAGAAACTGGTTCTGGCTTGTCGCTTGGTAGATCTTTCCCAGTTGTGAGCCCGCCATAGAGTTGCCGCCAAGTTCGCTGATGAGAATGAAGTCGCTTGCTGCTTCCTTTACGACAGACACGATCGATGCTGCTGCTGACGTACTCCCACTACCAGAGGCAGAGGCAAGTGATTCGTTTGCCATCGAGAGCACATTGAACACCTTGATGCGAGGCACCAGCGAACTGCTGTTCGTCGAACCAGCAGTAGCCACGTCTGACGCGCAGGCTGCCACCAGCATTGTCAGGAACACAAGGCATTTCCGAATCACTTGGAGAGCCATTGGGAGAGAGAGTACTTGGGACGTGTAGACACAAAATCAAAAAGTGACTTTGCTATCTGTGATGAAGAAGCAGCATGGAGAAAACGCAGAAGAGAGGAAAAGAGAAACGGAAGGTACGAAGTCTCTTTTGAAGAGCATTCCGAGAGGCTGCGGCTGAACCGCCTGTGTCTGCTGCTCGGGTCTATCATACCATTTCAGAGCACGATGAGAGCAGAAAATACCGAAAGATAGAAAGAGTGGAAGGTGCAATTTCACACGAACACTGCGAGCTCGTTTAACCGACGAGGAGGATGGAGAACGTGACGCTCTGTTCCGATGACAACAGCAACTCGGGCATCGAGCGACAAAACAGTCAGCAGGTGCCTGGGTGGCAGCGAGCTCCATCTCCGACACGAGCTCAATTTGCAGCTTCTACAACGACACGCTTTACCTACACAGTTTCACGCGCATAGCGACACTAGGCTGTGTAACGCGTGACTCACAGTAGTCAGCGCACTAAAGAATCGTTCCATGGTCACTCGCTGTCTGAAAGGACACGTGAGTGATGGGTTCACCACAAAGCGAAGGGTTCCGCAACATTGTATCAAATCGAATGTCTCCAATGTTTAATTTCCAGCCAATCAACCACTACGTATACGACCACATCGCTTGAGTTGGGTACATATATAATTCTGAAGGATTCGGACTGTACTCTGGTCAACATATATTATCTTCTAGAGGCTCTCAACTCATTGTGCTTTTTCGCGGGCTTTTTTGAAAACGGCGAACTCGCGTTTTACTTGGCATTTGTATGAGAAGGTCAGAGTGATGGTCCCTTCCCCCTCATTTACAGCAAACCGTGCCATCGTCGTCCATTTCGACAGAGCGTAAAGGGCGGAAATGGGCGATCGGGTGCGTGGCGATCGCTCTGCGCATGTGCGCGTGTGTGTTTTTGTATGTATTTGCAGACCATGTGTCGAATGCGCTGCTGACGATTGTCCATGTGCGTACGTTGTTCCGTTAGGGAATGGACGAGCTGGAGGCGCTGATGCCGAGAACAAAGTACGTATTTTGCTGTGCGTGCGTTGTTGATGATGTGTGGAAGCACATAAAGAGAATATTCACGGGATATGATGGCGGTTAATGATGTGTCTATGGATGAATTAGGGCGGCGAATGCGCGCGCGCATGTGGATGCGAAGAGTCTGAAGCAGTACATTGAGGCGTCCAAGGTACGATTGCGCTCTCGCGGTGGTCCATTAAATGAGAAACAGAATCACTAATGGCCTATGTATTATTTTTTTGCCTGAATGACTGCGTGCTATTTGCAGGTCGGCGCGTCCAACACAATGGCAAAGTAAGTGCATGTGTCGTTATTGGAGGAGTTTCTAGTGTGCACATTTTTTTGCTTATGCTCGCTTCTCTTGCTTTGTGTAGACGCTCTTCCGTGATGGTTCGCGGCGACGTGCGCAAGGACAACCAGGGATTCGAAGACATTGACGAATTCTGGGCTGACGACGACGATTTCGACGCAACAAACGACGACGATGACGACGAATACAATGAGAGTACGTGACTTCTCTGTTTCATCTTCATGCCACGTGCGCGTTGGGAAAAAAGGAGTCCCTCATACTATGCTTACCACATGATGCAACAGCGAGCATGTCAGAGCGCGATCTGTCGTCGGCGAACGTGTCGATGGGCTCGTTGACGAGCGAGCGCCAAGTGCGGCTCTCTGGGGTCAGCACGCAAAGCAACGACTTCGAGTTTGGGAACGACGGGAACATCTCCACGGACACGATGGACCTGGAGGAGGAAGACAACGTTCCATTGGGGCAGATCGTGGCCAAGAGCAACGGCAAAAAGAAAGCTGCTGCCCCGACATCCACGGGCGCGTTGGCAACGCCCTCAACTGCAGCGACGAGGCCGAAGAGTCCAAGATTCTCCAAGTTCAGCACCGCATCATCTCCTGCGCTAAGCCACGACTTCAACGTCAGCCATTCGTTCGACACGGGATCCGCCATGAAGGCGATCCCGATCCCCGCAAAGCGCGGCAAGTCCGACTTGGTGGATGTCAAAAGACTCATTGCGCGCAAATCGCTGCCGAATACGAAAGCAGACGATGGCTCAGCCACCAAGTCGAACCGCAAGAAAAGCAGGCGAGACGATTCCTTCGGTGAAGGTGCCGGGTTTGGAGAAGTGAACAGTCCGTTTTCGCTTGGAGGCGATCCAGTCACCCCGCTGTCCAATGGTACGTGCGTCTTACATGTGATATGCTTTGCTGCGACTGATAGACTAGTGGACTCATTCTATTCCTTGTTTTTGTCGACTAAATCTGTAGCGAGTGAGCGAAACCTCGACTCGATCAAGTTTTCCGACAAGGAATCTGCGAACTCGCCCAATATTCGTGTCAAGCTGTTCAAAAATGACGACGATAGAGTCGAGAAAGAGAAGAAAACCAAGTCGAAGGCGTCTGCAGTGAAGAAAACGCCGCCGACAAAACGACAAAAGACCGCGTACAAGTCCACGCCGACGTCAGACGACTCCATGGACCAGCAGACCGACAACGATAACACGTTCAACGCCAGCAGCGAGGATGACAACGACGACACGCTCTCTCATGTGGACGATGAAAGCGACACTGAAGGCCCGAGACGCAAGAAGAAGAAATCCAGAGCACGCGAGCGCGATCTATCGTATGCGCAAGACATTCTCGACGATGCCGGCAATGACAATGCCTCGGGCGTGCGACGATCCAAGCGCAAGCGCTTTAAACCGCTCGCATGGTACAAAGGCGAGCACTACGTCTACGAGCGCCGTGAATCGGGCGTTGGGCTGGTGATCCCAACGGTGGCAGGCATCGAGCGCGTGGGCACGACGACCCCCACCAAGACGGCACGCAAGTACACAAAAAAGTCGCATTCGAATCCACAGCGGAAAGCGATCAAACCGTTCCCAAAGAGCAGTCTGCCCAAGGGCTTGAAGTACGAAGACGGCGAATGGGCCGATTTGTATGACACCTCTGCCGGTTGCATCAACAAGATGAACGTGATCTGCCGCGCAAGCGAGATCGAGCACCGCGAGCTGCCCAGTGTCGACGGTGAAGTGCCGGGTTTCGCCGGCCAGAGCTTCAACCTGCGCAACTCGCACCCGTTCTCGCGATGGATCTGCGGGCGGTTGGGGCTGCCGCCTGGCGCTGCAAAGGAAGCCGAGAGCGTGGGCGAGGCCGTGCAGGTGTTCTACGTGACCAACTGCCAGCCAGGTGCCGTGGAAGTGTCGTTTGGGCCCGTGACGGACGAGTACTTTGACACAACCAAGGCGACGCGGTTCCTGCTGAACCCTGGCGACGAGTTCTACGTGCCGTCGCGCAACGCGTACTATTTAAAAAACTATTCCGAGAAGGCGACGTGCGACCTGCACTTTACGATCATGAAGCCTGATCTTCCAGCAACCGTCGTATCTTCGACGGCTGAGACCTCACCGAGCACGTCTGACAAGAAGGAGAATGCGAGAGCCAAGAGCAAGGCGCAGAAGCGACTGAAGCCATAATAAAAGAGAAAAGTGCCATGGAGACTGAGACATACACAAAGCAGAGCGTCGGTAGGTACGCAGGAAGATGAGGTCGCGTTTCTCTCTACAAATCCACATGGTATCGACACGCTAAAAGATCTTTCGAAGTGGACCCTTCTTCTCATGGCTTCATGCGCGTGTCGAGACCGCGTTGGACCATGTGTACGGTGTGTGATGAAGTAAACAATAAACTCAAAAAAAGGCGCCGTTGTATTCATTCTACGTTGGCAAATAAATGAGGACACAGTCGTTCTTCTTTCTCTTCTCTCTCTCTGTGCTTCTTGTACTGGTACATGCGGTTGTTTGCTCTAATTGTGAATAATCTACCTAACCTATTAGTATATGGGCGGCTTCTAGTTCGCCGCGGTGCACCGCAGCTCGGCGAGCTGCGAGCGCGTGAGGCGCAGGTCGAGGTTGCTGCCCCAACCGCACATCTGCTCGAACGAGTCGTGCGTGAGCTCCACCTGCTGCACAATCTCCTCCGAGCTTGGGTGCTCCACGAACTTGAGCGTCTTGGCAAACGTGTGGGGCACGAGGTTGACGGCTGAGTGGCACGCGTCGCGCTCGGCCATCGAGTCGCCTATCGACACAAAGTTGTAGTACGCGTCGGGCGCGTCGTTGTCGCTGCTGCTGTTGTTGGCAAAGCACTTGCGCGCAATGAGCTGCATGACCTCGTGCTTCCACGAGTTCGAGTCGCCGCCGACGCCGAATGTCTGCTCATACCAGCTGCGCGCCGACACGATGTGGATGTCCGAGAGCTCGAGCATCTGCTGCACGCTCGGCAGGTAGAGCGCGCACGACATCTCGACCCAGCCGTACTCGGCCGCCGTGACCACGAACACGGGCCCGTACGACACCGCCTTCTTGAGCAGCCGCACGACGTTGGCCTCGATGAGTGCGAGCACGCGGCGCTGTTCGTGTGTCGCCAGGATCTGGTGGCCACGGTACTTGGGCAGCAGGTTCTCTGCGTGCAGCCAGGAGCTCGGGCAGAGCGTGTCGTCCCAGTCGAACACTACGACTGTGCGTTCGCGCACCGACGCGTTATGGCATTTCGCGGCGTCCTGGAAGTGGTGGCTGGCAGGCGCCTCGCGCATGGTCTCGACCGTCGAAAATGCCATTTCTGTTTTGTTATTTGCTGGAAATGGCGACTTGGTGCGGGTGACTGGTGGAATCGGGCGATAGACCGGTTGCAGCAAGAAACCACGACAAGTTGCACTAAATTGCAAGTTGCCGAGTGTGAACGGGCGGGCAGCCTGCTTGCTGTAGTTTTCCAGAGTGAAGCAGCGCCGCAGCGTGCAAAACAGCAAGAGAGAGAGGCAGGCGTCCGCTCGCTCGCTTGGAGCGTTTCTTGGAGTGGAGGGAGGGGCTGGGGGATGGAGAATCCCCTACACCTCCGCTGCTCCTCACAAGAGACACTCCACCCACCACCACCATTTTTTCCACATAAAACAGCTCAGCCACATACAAACATCAAGTGGAAAACAAGACCATGTTGTGGACAAGAAAAAAAGAAGCAGAGAGAGGAAAAGAAATTATGCTGTCTTCGAGGGATAGGGATAGGAAGCCATGCGTGCATTGTGATTGGAGGATAGGGGTATGACCTCGTCAAAGAGGCGCTTCTTTCACACTGGCGTGCTTGAAAGTGGGAAAGTGGGAGCTACTATGCGGGTAGGGCAGGTGGATATTGTACTCATATAGTCAAGTTGCTTCAGCCAACACGGAAGAGTGATGGTCGGCTCCAACAGCTCAAAACGATGAGCATTTCTTGGCAAGAGATTCGTGCGTTTACTGCTGTTATAACAATACGACGCGAAATTGCACAGTTTGTTCAATTGAACGCCAGAGTGGTTAGAGGGATAAGAGCTTCGATATTATGCGCAAATGACGATGGCAGCCTGAAAACAGCTGCATGTTCCTGTCGTTTAGTCTCCACCACAACTCGGACACAAATCTACTGTATTTGCTGCAATTTGCGTTGTTTTTGACGAAAGAGGACAACCTCACGCTGCTATCGGGGTAGGGGACAGCTTGAGTCCATGAAACCCCAAGTCCACCCTTGTCGCTTTTGAAACGGCCGGTTGGAACCCATTCCGTCAGTCACCACCTCCTTCTTGTATGTGGGGTGGACCAATCAGTTGCTTCGAGTATCGAGGCAAACCGCAGTTGTAACGGGTACGTTGCTACCAGCCGAAACGCGCGCAACTGCAAAAAGATCTTTCGGTTGGCAAAGCGACTGAAGCAACTGGTCGCTGAGCTGCCTGCCATATTGTAGACACGTTGCCGAGCATGCACCCATGCGTACACGCTGTTGCGCTTGTTGTGCGGTTGCAGTTGTTTGTAATTTGACACCTTTGTTGAACAAAACCACCATGATGGGTAGACAACGCGCACCCTTGAGCTCGATTCCTTGTTGCAGCTTTTGTCTCTGCAACAGGATCAAGATCCGAACAAAGCGAACCATAGAGCGGAGCTGCATGCCGCGTTTTTTACGCGCGCCATTTGTTGTGTTGCAATGCGCATAGAGGTGGCGGCCACATGGCTCCATCTCTCCTCACTGAGACAACCCGATCCGCGTTTCGCAACGTTGTTGTTTGCTCGCCTGAACCGATCGTGCGCGCGTGCCCCTCTCTTGCAGCATAGCCAGCCAGCATGAGCAGAGTGTTGGTCGTCGCAATTTGTCCAGATGGCTTGCGTATTTTTTGTGCTGGAAAGCGGCAGCTTGTGACGCGCTTGTAAAGATGACCAACCGCATGGAAGTTGCGCCAGCGCGCTGTATATGGAGAGCGCGCGTGCTGAGTGTGCAGCAGATGGTGGCGGATATCGTTTCGCTGCTAGAAATAGTCGGCGGTGTGGCCAGTGGCTGTCTGGACGCTCGCCTTCTCCATTCCGCCCTGTTGTCGTTGCGTCAAAATTTTCGTGCCGCTTTTGCTAATTCAATTCGGCTGTCGATTCATTCGCTCCATTCAATCGATCGGCTGCACTTGCCGTTGTTATTTTCCTTGGAAATGCTGCTGGCCCAGGACTTTTATGGTAGATTTTTCACACATTCGCTCAGGAGCGCTGGTTTCTGGTTCATGTGGGGCTGAGGCACCACGTCGGCAGCTGGTTGGTGGGATCTGCTGACCCACCCGAGCCCTGCACACTACTTCTGATACCAAATTCATGGGTACGTACACTCGGCTGCTCTTCTAGGTACAACCTTGGGTCGGACCATTTCAGACTGGGTAACGCCACTCAAAGCTGTGGCAGCCACAACCAGGTAATGGTATGCGGGCTTTGGCCATGCATGGATCGATCATCGACAAAATCGGCACTTTCACGTTCTTAGAGCGCCTCCAAGGACCAAGCCACAGCAATCCAAGTCATCTTCAAGGATTTGGCGCACTGATGTCCGGCACTTGGCGCCATCGACGCAGACGTCCCGCAGTAGGCGCGCTCTCGGCCATGCGCACTTTCAAATACTCCTGTATGTCAGGAAGATGGCTGTAATTCGCTTTGAGAAATTCGCGGGGCTGTCTCCAGAATCGAGGGTGGTATTGCATCTTATGCGATCGCAAGCACCAAAGTAGCAGCGAAAGGTGGTACGCCTTCAACGTGTGTGCCATCGCGGAGTATCCTTTGTGCAGCACTGCAAGCTCCAGTACGTTCGGAGCAATCACGAGATTTCCGAATGCATTGATGAGTACAATTGTACCCACGCTCGTGTACGACAGCGCTTTTGGCGTCTTCGGTGGCAGCTTTGTCACCAGGTCGGCAGCATTCACGAACGCAAACGTTGCGGGCACTGCATGGTTGTACTTCTTCTTGAAAGCTGTGTTGCCAACACGTGGACAGCCGAAAGTTGTGCATGTAACATTCGTGATCTTGAGCTGCGCGACGATGTCAAAACTACACAGTACCGCAAGAGCACCTCCCAGACTATGACCTGTAGCCAAAATCTTCCGCGGATTTTGATCGTGCAAAGCCTTGATTCTTGTGAGAACTCGTTTCTCTACAGACAGATAAGCTGCGTAAAACCCCGAATGCACTTTGGGCGAGTTGCGTTTGCACAGTATTCGATGCCACCACGTTCGTTTAGTTTGTGCGAGAATTTGGAGTTTCGCTGTGTTCAGTTGGCGCGATCTTCCCGATAAAGACGGCATTTTGGTGAAGTCGAGCTGTTTAGCAGTCCGATGCACAGACATTGCTGCCTTCAAATCTGTCTTCGCGTTCGTCTTACTTGACGTCCCACGAAATGTAGCTACTATCATTGTCGATGACGCTAGCAGCAAGCAGTGAGTGTCAGTTGCTTTGTCTTGTATGATTTCCACAATGGCGAACTGAGGGTTCATGATTAACTTTTGAATATGCGCGATCTCAGCTACAGGGTCATCGAACGAGCTTTCGTGCTTGCCACATGTATACACGAGCTGGGCGAGGTTGAACGCTTCAACTTGCTTGTCCATGATGAAGTGAGACGGATCGATATGCTCGATATCCTTCAAGTTGGTGAACTTTGTCTTCATGTAAACATCCGATTCGTAGAGGAAGTATTTGATCGACTGATGCTTGTGTTTGATAACATTTGTTCCTGTGAACCAACCTTTGAGTCCGACAGAATCGTCGGGAAGCGCACAGTACATGGTTGTGATGAACCAGATCGCAAAGCAGAACAGATATCCAAGCTGTTGCTGCACGGCTCCCATTTGGATGGCACGGATTGCAGTTGCCGATTCGTCCCAGTCAACACGACTGAATAATCGATTGAACGGGACAGACCATGCGGCGATATGGCCTCCAATCATCATGTACAAAATCGTATTCCGAAAGTACACCACGAAGACACCAAACTCTGTAAAGATGCGCGCGAAATCTTGGACAAATATGCGTCGGAAGGAGTCGTATGCACATGAGCATTTATACAATGCAACTCCAAGCAGCATCGCTTCATAAACAGTGATCACAAGTGAGTCAAGAAACAAGTGGGGCTGATCAACGCGTTTTCCATAGAGATTGAGCCTTGTCGGTGTGATGATGTTCGTCAAGGGCAGAAAATCAAATACCACTGAGTTCCGCCAGCCAAGCACGAGCCGAAGTACCATGTAGCTGACGATAAATACTGGAAACACTTGAGAGAACGGTTTGCCAGTGATATACTTGAGCCACCTCCAACCTGTCTTTCGATGATCCAAACTTGGTCGATGCTCAATTGCTGACCAGCTTGCGACTAGATCAGTGTAGAAGTCGCTGAAATGAGTCAGCGCTCGATACAACAATCCTGCCATGAGTGTGTTTGACACTCCCATAAGTTCGCGACTGCTATCGGTGGTTGGATACAACGTGTTCCACGTATTCGCCACGAACGAAAGAGCAGAAAACACCCAGACCAGCCCCGCAAGTTTCAGCACTTCACTCTGGATACGCTGCCGTCTCTTATAGAATGCGATTCGCTGAATAAATGCCGTTGATGTGAGCAGAAGAGCCGCTTGAATTGTTGCATCAGGTCCCATACCATTGCCTCCCAAATCACGCTGATTACTGTCACTGCTTTCTTTCAGTGATCCGTAAAATCCGTAGAAGATCTGAAGCAATGGGATGCCGATGGCGGTGACGCGGAGCCACGTATATAGGATATTAATCTCCGTGCTTGTCAGCGTCCCCAATTTCAGATGCGAGTGTTCTGTGACCTTCAGTGCATTGCTCTTCAGCGCTTTCTTGTTGAACGACGCAACTTCCCGTGCGATGTATGCTGACATCCGCGACGCATGTAGATGGCTGAGGATCTCGACGGGCTGTCGTATCACGTTGTAAATACTTTTTGGCGAATTTCTTCCAGTTGCATAACTCGCATTATCGGGCTGTAACTGAGAGCTAGCTGGAATGCGGACGTGCAGATCCTTGAGCTGTTTAGGCAGAGATGATTCGCTCTTTGCTTGATGGCCTTCAAGTTTATCTTCTGTATCATTTTGCCTATTTGGCTGAGTGTCACCTGCAAATAAGCGATCTTCTAATTGGACAGCAATTACATCCACAGTCTCATCATCATCGTCGTCTGGACGATTGGGATGATTACGACCAATGGCATTGAGTTCACCACAACGACTGGACGGGACCTGGTTTGGATTGGGCGTCACCAAACCGTTTTTCCGTGGTAAGCTCGCGATAGGCATCGCATTTCCCTTAGACCTTTCTTCTTCCTCACCATCGTCCAGATCAATCCGAACGTTGTCGTCCTGGCGTTCTTTGCCCATGCAACGCCTACAGCCGCTCGTTCCCTGCCCTTCTTTCACACGGACGCCCTTGCTGACGCTGCCAGCATATCCGCCACCCTGACGTTCGCCCATCGCATCTGTCCCATGTGCGTCCATGTCGCCGCTATGCATCCACGCGCCATCGACTCTTCTTCCTGCAACGTGGCGAATTCCACAATGGTGGCAAAAATAGAAGCTTCAACTTGCCTAGTTTAACGTTCTTGTCCACCCCATCCTAGGCAAAACCCTAGTGGAATGTTTGTCTGAGTCATAGAGTCCCACAGTAGGCTTCTCACACTGCCGAAAATAGTGTAGCATGATGTTGGGAAACATAATCTACGGGGAGGGTTCTGAATATTTTGGGGCGGTGGGTGTCGCACGCAATGCACACACAGCACAATACGCGATCAGCAGCATTCGGGATTAAGCGCGCGCAGGGGAAAGCGGCACCTTCACCCCCCCTCTGCTTGTGTGTAGATCTCCATACTGCCTTCCTGGTGGCGTAGGTATCCCCAGTATCTAACTGTCTGTACAGACCTCAACGAAAAGAGCGATGGCGCGATCCAAATCTCGGCCGAATGGGAGCGGCGGCGGCACGAAGAACCTTTTCGGCGAGGAGCGCGCGGTTGTTGGTGTCGACGACCTCGTGCTGCTGAGCACGGTGAGCGAGGACTCGATCCTCGTGAACCTCAAGATGCGCCATGCCGCCGATGTGATCTATTCGTATATCGGCCATGTGCTCGTGGTCGTGAACCCGTACAAGTGGCTCGATATCTACGACGAGCAGAGCATGAAGGCGTACACCCACAAAGCGCGCATTGATGTTCCTCCACATGTGTTTGCGACGGCCGAAGAAACGTACCGAACGATGATCAGCGAAGAAGACAATCAGTGTGTGATCATCAGTGGCGAAAGTGGTGCCGGCAAGACGGAGGCGTCGAAGCAGATCCAGAACTATATTGCGGGCGTGAGTGGCAGTGGTGCGGGTGTCGACAAGGTGAAGCGCACTTTTTTGGAGAGTAATCCACTGCTGGAAGCGTTTGGGAATGCGAAAACGTTGCGCAACAACAACTCGAGTCGATTTGGCAAGTACTTTGAGCTCCTTTTCGACTCGGCGGGACGACCTCAAGGTGGCAAAGTGACGAATTATCTGCTCGAAAAATCGCGCGTCGTGAAACCGGGAAAAGGCGAGCGCAATTTCCACATTTTCTACCAGGTGTTGGCAGGCTTGCCCGATGGAGCGAGACAGAAACTGAGCCTTGGGTCAGCAGATCAGTTTCAATACCTAAAGGCGAGTGGGTCCTATTCGGTTGATGATGTGGACGACGCAGCGGAGTTTGAAGACACGATGGCGGCAATGCAGCATGTTGGCATCAAGCGGAAGCAAATCGAGCTCGTGTTGCAGACCGTTGCAGCGGTGCTTCATCTAGGCAACATTCAATTCCAATCCGAAACCATCGGCGACGCCGAAGGATCTTCTGTACGTGACCGTCGATCGCTTGAAATCGCATGCGACCTTCTTGGTTTGGATGCAGATAAACTGGAACACTCGCTTTGCTACAAGTTGCTGCAAACAATGGCACCAGGAGGTAAAATTGAATCTTACGAGGTGCCGCAAAATCCAAGTCAAGCAAAGTCGCAGAGAGATTCTATCGCAAAAAACGTCTATGACCGACTGTTTGATTTCCTCGTCGAGCGCATCAACCACGCGCTTGATATTGAGAAGAAAGCGGAGAAGAGTGGGGAAATCCTGAACGAAGAGGACATGACCAAGATCGGGATTTTGGATATCTACGGATTCGAGATTTTCGACAAAAATGGCTTCGAGCAGTTCTGCATCAACTACGTCAATGAGAAGCTGCAGCAGATTTTCATTGAGCTCACTTTGAAAAGTGAGCAGGAAGAATACGCTCGAGAAGGCATTGCATGGGCTCCGATTCCGTTCTTCAACAACCAAGTTGTATGTGATTTGATCGAAGCTCGACGCCCAACTCCTGGTATCTTCCTCATTCTAGACGATACCATTAAAACAATGCATTCACGACAAGGTGATGCTGTCGATTCGACGTTCTTAGAGAAAGTTGCGGGTCTGCATTCATCGCATCCGCACTTCTCGAAGCGTGGCAAGACTTTTGAAATCAAGCATTATGCTGGAGATGTCCAGTACAGTACGGAAGGCTTCGGTGATGCCAACAAGGACTTCTTGAGCAAAGACATCGCACTGATCATCAGTGAAAGCACCAACAAGCTTATCCGCTACATTTTCCCAGAGGAGATTGACTTAAACGACAAGCGCATGCCGCACACTGCAGGATACAAGATTCGAACTCAGTGTGAAGCACTCGTAACGGCTTTGATGGATTGCACTCCTCACTATGTTCGTTGCATCAAGTCGAACGACCAAAAGCAACCAAATAAGCTGGACGATAGACGTGTGATCCATCAGATCAAGTACTTGGGTCTTCTTGAAAACGTCAAGGTTCGTCGTGCCGGCTATGCTTATCGTGGGGACTACGGCCGTTTTGTGGATCGCTTTAAGCTGTTGTCGAAAGAAACATATCCAGAATTTCGCGGAACCGATAAGAAGGGCACGCAGGCGATCTTACGCTCTGCTGTGAAATCTCTTCCTCAACTTGAGAATGAAGCCCAACTCGGAAAGACAATGGTGTTTATTCAAACGCCTGAAACTTTCTTTGCGTTAGAAAAACTGCGCGAGAAAAAAATCGGGTCGTTTGCGATGCGGATTCAGAAAGCATGGAAGAAGTACTACGGTCGTCGCCACCTGCTTCAGCTTAGTCACGACATCACCAAACTGTACACGTCGAATTCAAAACAGCGGCAGCGCGTGAGTATCTACCGCCCATTCGATGGTGACTACTTGCTTGATGAAGATGTCCACGATGGGATCATGGCAATTATTCGTCATCATGGCGACTCTGAGAAAATTGTATTCCGCGATACGATTGAGAAGGCTTGTCCAAGTGTTGCAGTTGCCAACGGGAACGCAGGTGAAGTATCGCCAATTCGATTAGAAGCTCGGCTTTTGATCATCACGGACACTCATTTTTATTTGATGGAAAAGCGCTACTGGCATCCAGTTGTCGACCCGAAAAGCTCGTTCGTCCCACCGCTGATATATTTGCGAAGACGCTTGCCATTGAACTCGATCGAAGAAATCACCATGAGTACGCTTGCAGACCCGTACTTCGTGTTGAAGGTGCGCCAAGACCATTTGTTTGCCGTGCCTGACAAGAGCAACTGGATGGACAAGAAGTCAACGAGAGTCTGCATGGCGACAGGAAAGAAGTTTACCCTTTTCAACCGGCGCCATCACTGTCGCTACACGGGGAAGACGTACTGCAACGATGTGTGCAAAATCTTGGAAGTGGTTCCCGATCGCGGCTATTACACTCCTGTGCGAGTTTATGACAAGGTGATTGGACTCTTTTCGACTGAAATGGCAGAAGACCAGCTTCTGGCATCTGAGAAGAAGACGGAAATCGCTGTTACTCTTGTTGATGCTGTCCGAGTGTTGACGAACAACGTCATTCCAATCACTTTTAGTGATTCAATTCGACTTCGAACGGCTCCACATATGAGTCTGTCTAAGTCTCCAAATCAGCAGATTCAGTTTGTTGCAGCCAAGCATGACAAGATCACTGGGGATAAGCTGAACGTGCAAATTCACGTTGAACCTGGAGTTCCTGATGAGTACATCCGCAAGAGACAGAAACGTGAGAGAGCACGCCGTAAGAAGCTGAACCGTCAACGCGAAGAGGAGCTTGCCATTCGCGCACAGCGCCAAGCAGAACGTGAGCGCGAACGTGAGGCAGAACGGCTTCGCCGTGTCGCTGAAAAGAAGGCGAAAAAGCAAGCAGAGAAGGAATCGCGCCGCCAGTCGTCTGTGACTCGAAAGTCATCAAAGGGGTCGCTTGAACATGCGCGAAAATTTGGCGAAAGCTCGCAGGGCTCATCGTCGTCATCAGTCGGTGGGCAATTTGGAGGCGCGAACAGTGAACTGGCAGCATTGTTGGCACGGAGACGCGGCGAAAAATAAGGCAGATGGCTGAAGTATAGAGATACTTGAGTTTTGACGACGAGAATTCTACATACGGGTAACGTACGCATGCGAGTGGCTCCTTGGCGAAGACCATGAACGGTCAAGAAAAAAGAACAAGAAGAAAAATCAAAAGGTCAGGTATAAATGATAAAGTCTATTGTGTGCAATTTCTTCTCAATAATCTACAGAAAGTGACGGAAGTTGTGACAGGTGTTCCACGCCAGCGCTGGTGAGCTTCGTGCAGTACCAAAGATTGATCGAGGTCAGGTTCACGAGTGCCGTCAGTTTGCTCAGTCCTTGATCTGTGATTTCACTGCATTCTGCCAGGTTGAGCGATGTAAGTGAGGTCAATCTCGCTATTGTCGACATGCCTGCATCTGTGATTTGACCGCAATTACCTAGATCGAGAGATTTCAGGTAGGGCATCCCAGTGAACGCAGCAAGGCCCTTGTCGGTCAGCTTGGAGCAGCTTGCAAGGTCGATCGACTGCAGCTTTTTCAGTGCTGCAAGATTGAGAAGACCCTGATCGGTCAGTTTGTTGCAGTACCACAGCACGAGAGTTTCCAGTTCCGTGAATCGACCAATGATCTTCATACTCGCATCCGTCAGCAGACGACAATTTGCCAGGTTCAGCGTTCGAAGCTTTCTCAAACTCGCGATGTAGCTGATGCCCACGTCATTGACGTGATTGCAGCGCATCAGGTTCAAGTTGGTGAGATTTTTGAGCTGGCCAAGTCCGAGCAGTGCTCCGTTACCAACTTGACGACAGTTCGCAAGGTCGACGATGACCAACGAGCTGATGTGGGAAAGCGCGGCAATCCCTTCGTCACGAAGACCGGTGCAGCCTCCCAGGTAAACTGATTTGAGATGTGTCAACTTGGTGAGCGCTTGAAGTCCTTGATCCGTTACTTGGTAGCAACTCACGAGGTCCAGGGAGGTCAAATTTGGCAGCTTGGCGATTGATGCCAGTGCCGCATCGGTAATTTTTCCGCATTTCATGGCGTTTAAGAACCGCATCTTCGAGAGGCTTTCCAGATGGGCAAACGTCTGGTCGGCGATCTCGCTGCAGTACCACAGATTGCAAGAAGACAGGTTCTTGAAATTCGTCAGTACTTCCGTTCCGTAGTCTGTGAGATTGTAACAGCCAGCGACATCGAGCGTAACGAGATTAGTCAGTGGTGCCAGCGCTCGCAACCCGTTATCGGTCACTTCTCCAACGTTCGCGATCTCCAGATGGCGCAGATTCACAAGCGACTTCAATGCGCTAATCCCGACATCCGTGAGCTGACTGCAGTTGGAGAGGTTTAAATTGGTGAGCGACGTCATCGTTCTTAGAGCGCAAATACCGTCGTCAGTGAGCTGACCCTGATTGCAATACCACAGATTGAGCGTTCGCAAATTTGGCAGCTTGGACAGTTGTGTGATCCCGGAATCGCCAATACGCCTACAGCCGCGCAGACTCAGATTCCCGAGCTTATGAAGATCCGCAATCGCAGCCACGCTCTCGTCGGTGAGTTCGGTACAGTAACCGAGGTTCAGAGATGTCAAATTGGGATTGGCGCGCACCAGAGATACAATACCAACATCGGTCACCTGGCAACATCCCTTCAGCGCAACGGATTTCAACTGCGGCATCTTCGTCATTAACTGAATGGACGCGTCAGTGATGCTTGTGCAACCAGTCAAGACGACTTCCACCAGGTTCGGAAATCGCAATGGTAGGCTCACGAAGTGCTCATCTTGAAGCAAGCGTCTGGCCGGGATAAACGAAAGTGCTCGTGTCGCTGGCCCAAGTTCAGTCGCCAGTGCTTTGCTTGACAGCATCAGTCGGTAAACTTCTTCAACGCTCAAGTACTGCACGATGATATGATGGATAGGAGCAAGTTTCGAGATGAGTGGAGACACCTGGATTCGCGCAGCCGAGACTTGGGTCTCCTTTTTTGACGCAAGTTTGTTTGCAGGAGCGTCGTTTGATGCATCGACGCTAGATTTTCTTCCAGCTGATGCAGCGGCCTTGACGACTTGTCGCCAGTGGTGGAACGTCTTCTTTCGCCACATGTACGTCAGCCGGTCGTAGACACACGAGCAGCAGTTGTCCAAGTCGAGTTTCAAGTCATCTCGCTCGAGCGCTTCTTGGTATCCGCTCACTTGCGCTTCGGTGTCGCACACACACGATGAGCAGATGAAGTCCATCTCTTCCATCGTAAAGAGCGAGGATCGGATCGAGTTACCAGAGCCTGCCATAATGCGTGTGGCTGCTCAAGAAAAGAGGTCAAGCTCTCGTCTTCACGCGCGAGATGGCTGCAGCAGCACCTTGCAACAGTCGATCCGAGTAACCAGCTTTCGTTGAACCTCAGTCCACCAGACGTGCCCGCGCTGTACCGAGTGGAGAATGAGCCCACCCAAGTGAGCGAATGGCGCTGTCTCCTCAGATCAACCAACTGACTCGTGCAATCTGTCCACCATTGAAAAACCCATTGGTCCGGACGCAACGCTTGACAGCGCAATTCGTGTGTGTCACATCACGAGGAAGGGATGGACGCGCCAAGCAGATGTTACGCATGCCTTGCTCACGGAGAACAGCGCTTGATTGGCTGGGCCTTGTTCCTCCTCTGTGGAGCTGGTGGCGCGATGAACGGTTCAGGTCCATTCCAGCTGTTGTGGATCATTAGCACGCATCCTATTGGTCCGATTTGATGTGCAAGACGATACTCACTTATGTCAGTACTGCCCCTACTTTAGTTTTAGGTACAGCACTGCGTAATTTGGGACATTGACACGAGTGATGGTCTTTATAGGTGAGTGAGGGTAAATTACAGTTGTGGAACACCGTGTGGGTCCGCTCCACCCACCTGAGGTTCTTTTCGTCGAACGTTCTAACTGGCCGCCCACCCTCTCGCTTAAGTACCTCCTGGCGTTCCAGAATAAAACCTCCGAGAGAATCCAAGTGGGCAAAAGATACTAAGGTTTTTAAAAACCTTGGCTATGTTGCTGGTTGGTGTGTCTTCGGTCCACCAACCAGCAGCAGCATGTAGCCGCTCACATCGGAACTTGACGCCAAGCAAAGAGCTCCACCCACCCGCCTACCCGCCGGCCAACGCTCACTTTCTCTCTCTCTCTCACAGAGGCCCAGCAGCTCTACACACAAGCAAAGCAGCACAATGGCGATCCGTACGCAATTCGAAAACAGCAACGAGATTGGCGTGTTCTCGAAGCTCACCAACTCGTACGCGCTCGTGTGTATCGGTGGCTCGGAGAACTTTTACAGCACGTTCGAGTCCGAGTTGGCTGACCACATCCCCGTCGTGCACGTGTCGCTCGCGGGCTGCCGCTTTGTGGGCCGCGTCGCCGTCGGCAACAAGCACGGTCTGCTGCTGCCAAACACCACGACGGACCAGGAAATGCAGCACATCCGTAACGCGCTCCCGGACTCGGTTGTCGTGCAGCGCGTTGAGGAGCGTCTGTCGGCGCTCGGCAACTGCATTGTCACAAACGACCACGTCGCGCTTGTGCACACCGATTTAGATAGAGAGACCGAGGAGATCGTCGCGGACACGCTCGGCGTCGAAGTGTTCCGTCAGACCGTCGCGGGCAACGCGCTCGTGGGCAGCTACAGTGCGCTGTCGAACCAGGGCTGCCTCGTTCACCCGCGCACGTCTGTGGAGGACCAGGAAGAATTGAGTTCGCTGCTGCAAGTGCCGGTGGTCGCCGGTACCGTGAACCGTGGTAGCGACGTCGTCGGCGCGGGCCTCGTGGTGAACGACTGGACGGCGTTCTGCGGCCTCGACACAACGTCGACGGAGATCTCGGTCGTCGAAAGCATCTTCAAGCTTCAGAACGCACAGCCCAACTCGATCTCCACATCGATGCGAAGCGCGTTGATCGACTCGATGACCTAAGTGTAATTGCCTCTCTACGACTTACTCTATTGAAGAAATAACTCACAAGACAAGGAAACAAGCGAACAGGATAGAGGCGTTGGAGTCAAATGGAGGAGCATATCTGGAAGCTCTGGAGGAAAAGGGGAAGATGGCTCAAGCAGGCGCACTTGCTTGCACCTGTGGGTTGCTGTTTTCCCTTTTTCTCGAATTGTAAAGTATGCTTTTTTATTTAACATCAATAGATTACATGCAGCAGCAGTCCTCTGCGCTTTTTTCTTCACACCGAAAGATTTGCCATCGTATTGAATATGCTAAGGCGCCATGGAGCCTGGCGACTCGCGCAAAAGCTCCAGTTGGTCCAGGATTTCGTCCAGCTTGGATGTAAAACAAAGCCACAAAGACCACGATTAGAGTCATTCGAACACGAGAATGAGAACAGAGTTTGAGTTCATACCTGCTTCTTGAAGTGCCGAATCTCGGCGTTCTTGGCAGCAATCGCATTTTGATGAATGCGCTCCAGTTGCAGCTTCTCGAGATCACTCGATTGCGTCGCCTTCGTGAGCAGCACTTTGAGTTCGGCCTCGCGTAGTAAGTGCTTCTGAGTCAGCGTCTCAATCTTCATCTCCAAAGATCGGTACTGCAGCATGGACGGAGTTCGCGGGATGCTTGACTGCTTTTGCAACCGAATCACTTCGCCTTCGAGGAACGGGACCTTGTCAGCGAGCTCCTGAAGCGCTCGCTTTTCCCGTTCTACTTCGCTCAGCAACTGCTGGAGCCTGTGTACTTCCTTTAGGTGCTCACTGAGCTGGATCTGGACGCTACCCCATGCATCCAAGTGTTCGCGTGCTTGGTCTTCTAGTGCCGAGATCTTCTGTCTCGCTTGCACCAACTCATCTTGATGCATTTTTTTCATAGACTCGACTTCTGAGTCGAATTTAGTCGTCAGCTCTTGCTCGATTTTCGCTCGTAGTCGCTTTTCAGTCCCCAGTGTGATAACCGTGTCGTCAACAGGTGACTGCGGCTCTCCTAATCCCAAAACTGGCGCACTGAAAGTCTGTAGCGTACTCAATGTTTGGATCAAATGCGAGCGAGCTTCTTCGCTTGCCCGAAGTTGAGATTCCAAGTTGCGAACATAATCGCGTAGCCCTTCATTTTTCCTTTGTAGTAGCTGGTTTTCGCTACCAGCTTGTATGCCATCGTTGCTTTCCGCATCATAAAGATGGTCTTTGTTTGTTGCTGATTCTTGATTTTCTTGAATCTGCTTCGTTAATTTCTTCATCTCCGCTTCTTGCTCACGAAGTTGTCGCTGCAGATTGGTGATTATGATGGTCGAGTCTGCGTACGACAGGTTTTGTAAGTCACGGCTCGACGACTCGACGGCTCCATACTGCTGCTTTCTCAAGGACCGGTATTTCATCTCCCACTTCCGTTCAACATCCTTGATCTTCTCAGTGTAAAAGTTTCGGACACGCTTGAGCTCATCTTTGACCTCCCTGTCGTTGTTTATCTGACGCTTCTGTAATGCTTTAGGATGTGAATGAGATCCTGCTTTTTGAAGTAGCTTCTCCTGTTCGCGAATGCGCTTCTGGAACTGTAGTACCAGCTTCTCTTGCTGTTGCCGAAAGCTCTTCAACTTCGTTTCATTTGCTTCCTGGATTTGCTCAATCTCTTCCTCTTTTGCTTTCATGTGACGTTGGTATTCATCTTCCATTGCTTGAAGTTTCGACTCATCTTCGGCTTTTCTAGACGCGAGAATGAGATTCACCAGGCTGTCGGGATGCCGCTTGCGCATAGCTTCCTCCATATTCACCAAGCGATTCTCGAGCTCTTGGATGCGGCGTATATCGGCAGCAGATCGATGGTGGCTTTGCGTCTGATGTTTGCTAGGAGATTGCGTAACTCCAGGTGTCTTCCCATGCTGAATCTCTCCGCGCAACCGCTGCGCTTCATATTCTAACTGGGTTACCTGATATTTAAGACGTCTTACTTCATCGTCTTGAGCATCGAGAAGACGTTGGTTTTCCACATACCAATCGAGCTTTTTTTGCAAGGAGGCCAATGCGAATTCCGACTCTTTCTTCTTCAAATCAAGTTCGCGCTCGAGTTTCTTCATCTGCAATGACTCTTCCGCCATCTTCTCCAAATCTATCCCTTCATAGCGGCATTCCAGTTCGACTTTTGCTTTCTTCAAGCGATCCAAGGCCATTTTCAGCTCATTTTCTTTTTCTTGATGAGTGGCTCGGACCGCCGAGAGCTCCTCTTGAAGTGCAATAGCGTGCGCTTCTGCCTTTAACCGCGCTTCAACAGCAAGGCTATACTGCCCCATATTTGCTTTGGCGCCTGGCAATCCGTCATCGGTTGCAGCGGCATACTTTCCGAGTTGTTCTCGCGCTTCTTTCAGCTGACTCCGGAGCTCTTCGTTTTGCACATGAACATCATACTTAACACCTTGCTGGATTTTTTTCAGCTGATGCATCAGCTGCTCATTTTCCTTTTGATAGGCTTGAATGAGATTATCTTGAGTCTGTCGCATTCAAGTGGCCATTGGTCAGATGTGGTGTGGTGAATCAGAAGGTAGCGAAGTACAATCTCACCTTGATTTCTTTTTGAAGTCGGTCATACTCTTCTTTTGAAATCTCAACGGACTGGCCACCACGAAGGATCTTGACAGACTGGGCATCATGTGATTCAGCATTCCTTTCAACCGGACTATTTGCAGCTGACTCGTTTTCTCCAAACTTATCTTCGCTTTCGCTGTCTTGAATGTACCGCTTTAATTGAAGAATCTGGCGTTGTGCTTGCTGAAGGCGAAGCGCGAGCTCACTTTCCCTCGAAACGCTGGCACGCACCGATCGCACGTGGTGGCGCTCTTGTTTAAATCTCATTGACTGACGTAAAAAGTCGTCGATTTCCTTGGCTTCTTCTTCTAAATTAGCAGGTGATGGCATGGAGTCGAGTCGACCTACAGGATTCGGCCGCTGTATCGACTCAGTTGATGGTACAACATCATTAGTGCTGTTCGAGGGGCGCTGCTTCTGCGGAACCTCAATAAAGCGTAATGACGACACTTGACTTTGGATTTGTTGAAAACGATCCACCGTCTTCTGTGGCGTAGGTACCTTCGGCTCTGAGTGAGCTGCTGAGTCTGGCTGGCTGGGTTGAGGGACAGAGCGTACGTATTCGTTGTGCATGGTCTCTGGTTTATCCCTACGCCAAAAAAACACGCGATAATCAGTAGCCCATAACAGTATCCAAATATCATATTAGTACGTACAGAGTAAAAGAAGTCAATTCTTCGCCGAAGGGTTCATCGTAATCAGGAGGCGGAGGCGGGGGAGGAGACTAAAACAAGAACATCGGTGAGTCAGACCAGCAGCCCCGGAAAATAGCTTTCAAAGGTTTCTACAACTACCATCGGTGGTGACTCAAGTACAATCGACGCAACTTGATGGGCTTCAGTTCGTTGTAACTCGGCAGTTGATATGTGCTGTGCAAGTGGGACAACATCATCGGCAGGTGTTTTTGCACTACCAACAGGGTCTTGAGATACATCTTCATGCTTCACGAATGATACTTCGCCTGCTGCTGGTTGGGCATTCACTTCAGCAGCGGTTGGACTCGGCGAAATAAGTGCATCAATTGTACCACCATAACTTTGCTCGAAGTCATCATCCTGGTAGTTGTCTAGCTCATTCACAGACTTTCGAAAAGTGAGTTGGAAGATGCTTGGAGAAAAGCAAGATCACATATTCGAGCTCTTTTTACCTTAGGCTCAGTGCCCATGTCAGGTTTCTCCTCTGGTAGAGCATTCTCGTAAGCTGAAGAAGCGGCTTCATCAACCTGGACATTGTTTACTCAGTATCGTCCATTCAGACTTCACAGTCGAAAAGCAGAAGAGAAGGAACAGGATATACCTCAAAATCTTCATCTTCATATCCAAAATTGTCGGTCTCTCCAATGTTATCTGCAGGTATTTCAACGTCAGCGTGGCGGATTATGCCCTCCTCAGTACCATGTTTCTTTTCAATGCCGGTATTGACTGGATCAAACGACGAATCGATGGAAAAAAGTTCCTAGAAGAGGAAGAAAATATGCACACAAAGTTAAAACAACATCATTTCATTACGGCTTCTTCTAAAGCATTGCATTCATACCTTCATCTTCTCAAATTGACTGACGAATGGTGTTTCCACGGCACTTTTTGATGACTCTAATAGCCCGAATTCATTGCCGAAAGTCGATTCTGACCCAGCAGTAGAAGCTCGGCCGATCTCCAAACCACCTACCGTCGTCTGGTCCAATTCGAAGTCTCCATCCCCGTAGTCGTCGTCCTGGTCACCTTCGCTGTCCACATAGCCTTTTCCAGTGAGATCATTCTCGCTAGCATATCGGGGATTCGTTGCTGTGGATTTTGCCAAACCGTTAGTACCAATATGCCAATGCACAATCAGTTTTCGCAACACAATAGACTTACCCAACTCGCTTTCCTCAAGCGCATCGATGTTCACCGCAAACTTTTCGCTGTTGAGGCTCGACTAATCAACGATGACTTGTAATTGAGTCGACGACACTCGACAACACCAGCAGGGTAAGGAAATACAAGTCGAGGCTCGCTTACCATGGACAGACGGGAGCGCTCCAGCTTTCGTTTTGCCTGGAGCCCAACCTGAACTCGTTGATAAGAGTAAGCAGCGTGCAGTGTTTCTAGCAAGCTCGAGATATAATAAACAGCAAGGCGCATACCTCAAAATCCGCTGACTCCAATCCTAACGAGTCTGAGAAACTGAGCCGCTTCGCATCGTAGTCACTTTCATCTTCGCTACTCCTCCGATGTTTTTCCTTTGCTGCAGCTGCGTTTGTTTTGCTTGATGAAGGATATCGCACCGCAACTTTTTCGCTTTCATCACTTTCATCACTTTCATCCGATTTCTTCCACAGAGCCGCATACACAGTGAACATTTCACGATCAACAGAACGAAAGAACATCTCATACAATCATATCGTTCAACTTACTGCGCCAACATCATCACGGTCGCTCTTCTTGCCGTCATCTTCGTCTATTGTCTTTGAGGATGGAGCGAATGCTGAGCTGCCGGTCCGCTTCAGTATCTGCGCGACTCGATCTTCCAAGGAAATCGCCGCTTTCGCCTGTTTCACACGATCACATTGTCCACAGTAAGCTTTATAAGTACGTGGACATCCTTCGATGTTATTGTCCGTAGCTAAACTCGCACGCGCCAGTACCTCTTTCTTCACAGGCTCTTTCTTGGGTTTATCGTTTTTCTTCGCCACTTTCTTCTTTTTGCTCTGTCGTCGCTCGTCACTCTCTTCATCACTATCCCACGCGTCTGCTTGTAAATAGAACGACGAGCCCAAATCGAACGCGTACGGATCCAGGCTACTCGTTCAACCAAACAGAGAATGACAGCAATGTACAAAGTGTCACATCAGGTGAGTTCAAGCAACCATTTTGGTAAACATGGAACACTTGCTCACCCTGGGTCGTTGCGACTCCCTCTTCGCGACGAGTAGCTTGGCGGCGGTTCCTCCGAGTCGGACAAGTTAGTTGTCGCAGCAGGCGCGCTCTTCTTCTTCTGCTTGGCCTTCTTTGCGGCTTTCGACGGCTTCTGCAGCTTGCTTGTCTTCAAGAGCGCCGCCGCTGCGACCGTGACTGCCGACGCCGAGCTCAGCTTCTTCGAGGTGCCAGCTGTCGTAGAAGCATTGGATGACGGCTTCCTGCTCGTAGCCGCTTTGCCACGGACGCTTGGCGCCTGGAACGATGTGGAAGACTCGTCATCGTCTTCTTCTAGAAACCTAGAGCATGTGCAGGGGAAAACAGGAGCCACAGCGCAACGTCAGCACGTCCTAACGTGAAAATAGCACCTACATAAACAGCAAGTCGCTGTCTATATATACGCATATACATATGAATACAGCGAAATGGCTCCTAAACGCATGCCGCACCGCGCAAACTCCTGGTCCGAGTCGTCGTCGTCGTCCATGTTGCCTTTCAGCATTTTTCAAACTGTGCGCACTTAATTCAAATGCAACACACGCTCACTAAGTTCGCCTTTTCCCGTACCAGTACAGCATGCTATCATATTAGAAGGCCCTCCTCTTGCGGTGTTTGGCTGTTGTCCTGTACCAGTATACTGGGGACGAGAGAAGCAACGCCATATTGGCACTGGGGGATCCAATTAGCCCGAGAGCAACGCCATGGCCGGAGGAGACGACAAGCGCAGCAAAGATGCCGGTACGAGCGTAGCGCTTCTATTTCTATAGATATGTGTGTATATGAGAGCGTGCATGTCGCGCTCTCTCTCTGTCGCTGTGTGTAGCAAGCGCGAGCGCGTGCACGGGAGGGGGTGGAGGGAGCATCTTGGGCTCTTGCAATGCGCGCGGCATGCATGCTCCCCTCGCTCTTTCCCTGTATACGGAGTACATGATGTGCATGTGCTGACGTTGTTGCTGCTGTCGTGCTGTCTAGGTGAGGGCAAGGTGGATGCGGTGATTCCCGGTGAGACGCCGATCCAGAACATGTACAGCTTTTGGTACATCAAGCGCAACACGGGCAACAAGGCGGTGAGTTGGTCAAACAGAATGCGAATGTGTATGAGGAAGAGAGAATATATATATACAACGAGGAATGTCGTTATTGATGGCTATTGTGTCTATAGGAAAGCTACGAAAAGAGCATCAAAGAGATTGGCGAGTTCAAGACGGTACGCTTTCTATTCGCATGAGTCCTGTGCGACCCGCCGTAGCTCAAATAGTCCATTTTGAGATATAGGTGCAAGGCTTTTGGCGCATTTACAACCACCTGATGCGTCCCAACGATCTCCCCAACACGATGGATTACCACTTATTCAAAACGGGCATTAAGCCAATGTGGGAGGTACGTTTCTCTCTTTGCAAGGTCGCCATGATTGCATTGGCTCACTGTCTTAGTCTTATGAACCCGTGTTCTCTTGTGCGTTCGTTTAGGACGGTGCGAACCGAAGAGGCGGTAAGTGGATGGTGCGACTCCGCAAGGGTATCGCGTCGCGCTACTGGGAAGATCTGGTACGTCTTACTTGCGCCAGTATTTGTTGATAGCAAAAGCTTAGCAGGTATGACACAATGCCATGTGGACAAACTAGGTGCTCGCGATTGTCGGCGAGCAATTCGATGTCGGCAACGAAATCTGTGGCGCCGTCATCTCGGTGCGGTACAATGAAGATATCATCTCGCTCTGGAACCGCAATGCTGACAACAACGAAGCGCTCTACCGAATTCGGTATGTTGTACCATTCTCAAGCGTCTTTGGTTCCGTGTGAACTCACTGCTTTCTTGTCTCTTTTCGTGTGTGAATGCTAGTGATACGATGCGCAAAGTGCTCAACTTGCCCCAGTTTATTGCGCTCGAGTACAAGCGCCACGACGCGTCCTTGACGGACAACTCGAGCTTTCGCAATACGACGCTGTGGCGATCCGACAGCAAGACAGGCGGTGAAGGCAACGCGGGCGGCCAGAATGCAGGTGAACAGCGCCGCAGCATGCACCGCTCGTCAAGCAGTTCGAATCAAAAGGACTCGTCCTCGGGCAACCGCGGTGAACGTGGAGACCGCGGTGACCGTGGTGACCGAGGCGACCGAGGCGAAAGCAGCGGCCGCTTTTCGCGCGACAAATTTGAAAAGCAATCGAGTGGCGGCCAGTCGCGCTCGGGCTGGCGGGACAGCAGCAAGCGCCCGTTCTTCAGCAAGTCGAACAGCAGCGTGAGCGAAGACCACCACGAAGGCGGATCCAGAAGCGGTAATGCGAGCGACCGATCGAACAGCATGGACAACACGAACGCGTGGCAGCAGAAATAGGGAAGCGAATGGAAGAGTGGTAGTTGCTGGGATCCTGATAACATCTGCCAACAACAGAGGAACGAGACACATTGGCCTCAAAATGGGGCGTTTGAGTCGTAGAGAATGTGTGAGCCAAGTGTGTGTATCTCGTTTATGGGCGTCTCATGCTCAATCGCTGGATTCCGTGTCGATTTTAGCAGGTTCAGAGCAATCTGAGCTGGTCGGGTATCTTTGTGTGAGTTTTTATAGCTCAAAATGCTGTTTTTGGAAAACAAAAACCTGTCGGTCTACAGGCATGCGCCCAAAGGCTTATGCGTCCGAGCCCTCCATTATTTGAAAACAAAAGCAGCAAGCACCGTGGAGCTGACCGCGCTCAAGGATCGCAACAAGGGCATTGAAATGTGCGCCGTCATTCGAGACGGTACGAGAACGCAGCAAACAATGTAGACAATGCTGTCTCTCTCGCTGAGTTGATTTATCTTATCATGGACATATCACGCAGAGAAAGAGCGGTACAAAGCGCACGATCCACACCTGCAGGCAGCGCTGACCGACCACTACGACTACATGACCAAACACCTGGACCCCGTGCTGAGCAAAGCGATTGAGGAGGTGCTGCTCTACCAGCCCGACCAGACGGCGGACTTCCTCGCGCAGTTTCTGCGAGGCACCGTCAACCCAAAAAAGTACACGTATCTGGTGCGTCATCAATCTCCTATTGCTGTTGGTTGGATGCTGTTTCACATCCATTCACTCGTTTGTCTGTTTGTCTCTCTCTCTCTTTTGAAGGAAATCAAGCGCCAGCAGTATTTTGACCGAAAAGTGCGCCATCTCGTGACATTGGTAATCAACTCGGCGATTAAAGACCGTCCCGAAGACCCGACAACGTACTTGGCCGAGTTCTTCGAAGCCCGAACGAAATTCTACTAACATATCATGATTTTTTTCGCTACGCGATGCATGGCCGAAGAAATTGGTTATAAAGCAAAGCTGAAAATTGTCAGGAAGCCTTGCATTTTCTCTTTTCATTTCTTTTTCCTCAGCGAGACCAAAACACAAAGACACGAATGTACTGCCCGTTGTCAAAACGGTGAAAGTGTCGACGACTCAGCGTTTATTTCCTTTAGTCATCCATGCGAAAGCGCTGCACTTGGTCGTCGCGGTTCACCACGTCCTGGAGGTCGTCGTCCTTGTCAAAGAGGCCAAACTGGCCACCAGTATGGATGAACAGGATCGTCTTGCCCGAGAATTTCTGCAAGACACATAGACACATAGACACCAGTCAATACTCTCTCAGACACATTCGTAAAGTGCTGAGACAACATAGCATTTACCGATGGGTTTTCGTTGAGCTCTCGGATGAGATGGTAGAGCGCCTTGCCCGAGTACACGGGGTCCATGAGCACGCCCGTGGTGCGTGCGACGTTCGTGATGAACTCCAACTCGGCCTTGGTGCTGCGAGCGTACCCCGTGCCTTGCGAGTTGGTGATCTGCATGAACTCGCGAGATGAGAGCTCCGATGGCGCGCCCATCTCGGGGAGGATCCGTTTGTCGATATAGTTGTAGAAGTACTCTTCATTGTCGCACACAATGTACGCATGTACTGCACGGAGACACAGGTAACGAGAGAGCGATAAGCGGCGCTGAAGATCTACGAAGCGCACGCAAAACTTAGGCTCTCGCGTCTTGTATCTCACCTGGCACTTTGTTGTCAAAGTTGATGGTTTCGCTCGGGTGGCTCTTCGCGTACAGGTACGAGCCGAGGCTGATGCCCGCAGCAGTACCGCCGCTGCCGCACGCAAACGCCAAGTCGGTGACTTCAAGCTCTTGCTCCTAGCTCCCAGCAGCAACCAATCGTCCATATTCGTTAGACGTTGCCATAGGACAGACATTCAAAAGCGCCAATAGAAAAAAAAGTACCTGAAGTTGCTTGTGCAGCTCGTCGATGGCCTCAATGTAGCCCCAGCTGCCGAGGCCGTTGCTGCCGCCCACTGGGATCGCGTACGGGCGGCGATTCTCCGCTTCCAAGCGTTCACATGTGCGCTGTGCATCGCATATATATACGCATAAATCATTAGATACACCAATGTCTTATGTAAGCCGCTCATAAAGCAATCTTGGCTCATACGCTGATCATCGCTTCGCTTCCGTACTTGCCATACTCTTGGCGCGACATCTGGATCAACGTCGCGTCCACCATTCTGTGATAGCAATTCGAGTGAGCTGAGAGTCACTGCCACAGAGAACGACGCATCACACTGACCCACCCTACCTGTCAAACAGCAGGTTGCCAACCAATTTCGGGTCTTCGTCGGGTTTGTTCGTGCGCAACAAGAGGTACGAGTCGAGTCCAAGCATGCGCGCGACGGTGGCCGTGGCGCGGCAATGATTGCTCTGGACGCCTCCACACGTGACGACGCAGTCTGCGCCCTGGTCGAGCGCGTCGGACATGAGAAACTCGAGCTTGCGGATCTTGTTCCCTGATGTCTCCAACCCGCTAAAGTCCTAATAGCATGGCAAAAAACAAAAAAGTAAGAACCACGTCACACTCCTCAAACTTTTTTCTTTTGGGTGGCGTACATCTCGCTTGATGTACATCTTGACGCCGTCGGGCAGCCCTGGCGGTGCGAACGGGAAGATGGGCGTCGGGAAGTGGCCGAGCCGGAGCTTCTTGGCCGGCGGGTTGCGCAGCGACGCAGCCCATTTCGGAGCCACGAACGGCACGCTCTTGAGCATCTTGTCGGCTTGTGAGGTGGCGATTTGCTTCTAGGATGGACATGGCAATCAAAAGAGGGATTCTCAGATTGGCTCGATACATCTGATTCCAAAAGCTTACGCCGGCTCGGATCGGCTTGGCCCGAAGTTGATAAAGAATTCTCAAATCAGCTCGTGCATTCTGAGTCTGAAAGCTCACACTTGCTCGACTCGGCTCGGCTTGAAAGCTCTCCGAACCGCCATGTTGAAGCGCCATTTGAACATGGCTGATGTGGGCACCACCAACCCACTCGCAGAGAAGCGGCGGCTGCGCGTACGCTCCAGCCGCGTGCATGTCGGCGTGTAGACGCATTTGCACAAACTCATATGCACGTGTGTGCGTGTGTGTATGCGTGTGTATCATTGGTGCAGAAATTGGAGAATCAGCGGCTGGAGGAAGAGGCCAAGCGACGGCAGGAGGAGCTCCGCATCGCGCAGGAGAATGAGCACCAGCGCATTGAAAGCGGTAATCATCGTAGACAGACTGTACAATATGTGGCTGACTTATTGACGTCTGCATGCCGCTGATGCCCTTATGCGCACTCTTGACTGAACAGAATGCATCGCGGCAGAGCACAGGAAGCTCCATGAGCGCGAGCTGGTCAGACGGCAGCACCAGGCGGAGCTGGATCGCATCGCGCATCTCGAGAACGCCGAGCACCAGATCGTTCTGGAGATCGAGCAGCGATTGCGGCTCGTGGGTGCGTTTTGCACAGGCGAACTGACGCTCCAGGATCGAGATGCGCTCCCGTTGAGCGTCGCTGTGCTCTCGCAGACCGCGTTGGAGCTCGCGATCCCGAACATGGTCGATAACTTAGTGTTCGTAGCGGACACAGCGTGCATACTCAGCATGTACTCGATTAAGACTCGGAGTCCGTTATGCAGAGTCCGGTTTAACGAGGCCGAGTGTGATGGTATGCTGCGGAATCCTGTGGCAATGGTGTGTGCTGTGGATACATACTTGATCGCATTTATTCCATCCCTGGATGCTCATATAACGTGCCATCGTGCTTGTTTAAATGCAGACTGTAACGAGATCAGCGCATTTGATAGGTACGCGTGGTTCCATACACCATGGTGACATTGCCTAACAACAATTCAAAGTCATCTTGATAACACTGACAACTTTAGTGTGTGACCAGGACCGTCACGGACTCCTCATCATCGATCTGCGAACCATCTTCAAACTCTATTTCGCTTCGCCTTTGTCATCAGAGGCCTTCAACAACGATACCAGCTCTGCTATCATCAATGGCTTGGCGGCCGTGGTGTATTTTTGCGGCGGCGACAACCATTTTGCGTCCCCACGCGGCATTGTTGTCGACGACACCTCGAGTGAGCTCTACGTCAGTGATCAGATGAACCATCGCGTGCAAGTGTATACGTTCTCGCCCGTGGCGCTCGCCGAGCTCAAAATCCAGCATTGGTCTACTTCCACTGCAAAGCTTCCGCTACCCAACAAAAGAGGTGGTAATGCACCTGTAGTCTTGACTCGCTCGTTTGGAGTCAAAGGGCACGGCGAGGGGCAGCTCCAACGACCCGGTGGCGTGGATGTGTCTCACTACCATGTCGTCGTATGTGATGTGGGCAACAATCGACTCGCTGTGTTTACGAAACGCGGCGCGTTTGTCACCAATTACGGGTCCAAGGGTACTGGAGAAGCTCAGTTCCATGATATTCGAGATGTCAAGCTCCTCAACGTGAAAAAGGTACGCTTTTCTGAGTCTCTGTGCTGTCGCTCTCGTGTCTTCATAACACAACAAAGCCGTGTATTTTTGCTTCCCAGCGTGCGATTGTCCGGGGATTTGTGGACGAGAGCACCACGATTGGGAACGAACAATTCGACGTGATCGTGGCCGATTTGGGCAATTTCCGGATCCACGTGCTGAACGAAAAGGGTGAATTTGTGCGACAACTCTCACTGCTCGCCAATAATGAGCAGATCGCGTTCCAGAGAGATCGACTGAGCGAGTTGCATGCGTCATTGCTGCGAGAGTATACGTCGCTCAACGTGAAGAATTCACTTCCTCCCGGCTTGACACAGATGGATCACCTATATGCCCTCGCAAAGGTGCTTCATCCGAGTTCGCCAGCGTATGCGCGAATTACAGCTACACAAAGTGCCTGGCATGAAACTCACGCTCGCTTCCACCATCCGCTTGCGATCGCGTACGCACCAGTGGAACGCGAATTGCTCTTTGCCGACCACGAAAACGCCAAGGTGTTCATCTACAATGCTTATGGTTCGCGCTCGACTTGGCTAAACTTGTCGCAAGATGCTCTTCGTGGTGTCTCGAGTGTACACAGCGTGCTGCAGCTCTGCGCCTCGCATCACGCACAAAGCAAAGATGAAAGCGACTCACGTGCTTGCAGCGACCGATTGGTCGTGAGCGATCCTCAATCCCATCGAATCGCTGTCTTTGACGCAACTTCGTTGAACTTGCTGTTTTACATCGGCACCACGACCTACGGCAACCAAACGTTGTGCGCCAATGGATTCCTGTCTGGAGAGCTCAACCATCCATCGTTCTTGGCATTTTTCGCGAAAAGCAAAGGCGAGGGACAAGAAGAACAAGAGATAGTCGCTGTCAGCGATACTGGGAACCACCGGATTTCTCTCTTTGACGCCGGGTCCGGCGCGTTCTGCTGCTACATTGGCGCCGGATTCGGACATTTGGAGGGATACCTGGACTCCCCCCAGGGTGTTGCTGTGTACGAGAAACACCAGTGGTTGTTCGTCTGCGACCAGCACAACCATCGCGTTCAAGTATTTGATCTCGTTCGGGACAGGTTTGTGCGAGCATTTGGTCGCAATGGCTCCAAGCCTGGAGAGTTTCACTTTCCCACGGGCATCGCAGTCTGCGCGGCTCTTCCGCAACCCGATCCAAAATGCAAGCTTGGGAGCCATCGAGATGCAAAAATTCTCGTCGCCGACACAGGCAACAACCGCTTGCAGGTGTTCGCGCTTCCTGCTAGAAATGAGGAACAAGAGTTTCCAGTTTTGATGGTACTCGACGTGCATTCCACTCCATTTGCCTACCCTCTGGCGCCGATGGGAGTGCACATTGAGCAGCGAAGTGGGTATTTGCTTGTGTGTGACGCCGCGAATCAGTGCGTGCTTGTGTTTCGCAATGACGGCACGTTTGTGACTTCATTTGGCTCGACCGTCGAACCCGAGAACCGCTTTGTGCGTCCCATGGCGCTGTACCTGTCGTCGGCAAAGACAAGCGGAGAAGCCTTGGACCACCAGCAACACCAGCAGCAGAACGTCCTCATCGCCGATGCAGGCCGCTGTGATGTGTGCATCTTCTCGAGCCGTGCACATGGAGGATGAAGCTCAAGAAGCTGGTGCTGATTGCTCAAAGAATGGCCCGGTTAATTCTTCAAAATCAGACAAAAGGGTCTTTATTGAGGTACACTTTCTCCCAATATTTTGCACATTTTGCTGGTTTGTTGATACGAATCTCTACTCGTGGAGGCTGATTTCGCTCAACTCTGCATCATTTCTATCGTGTTTGCTGTCATCTTTCACCTCATCCTCGTCTTCATCACCACTATCATCCTGTCCATTGTGCTCGCTGCGTCGAGGACTCGAAGAATTCTTGGCTCGCGACGTCGTCGATGCGGCAGCATCAGCGTTCAGGGACGTGTACTGGTTCCGCCATCGCTTGAAGAGCGTTGTGAGCAGCATCGCAGTCACGGCCCCGATGCCCACGATCGCAGTCACGAGCACGACGATCTCAAGAACGCTCGAGTGCCCCTGAACGGCATCGACCACGACGTCGCCATTCCCCGTTGTGTCGGACAGTGCCGTTTGCGATCCATTAACGCCGAAAGCACTGTTGTTCATCTTGCTTAGCGCACTGGACTCGCAGTCGAGGGCTGGTGCTGGTGTCGAGATGTTGAAATGGTCGTCCAGGGCGAGCACAAAGTCGCGGAAAACGGGGAAATTCGGCGTACCGACACCCGTCGCAGCGTCCCACCCGCCCGCAGCACCAAACGATTCTTCGCAAACCAGGATTCCGCCTTTCCTTGCGCCATTATTGCCCACCACGACGTCATGGAACGCCGAAGGATGCACTTCCGCCATGTAGTACAGCAGCGGATTGATGAACCCCAGCGGACTCTTCCCAGCGTTTAAGCGTGCATCGTTCCAGAGCGTGACCATGGCGCCGACCACGGGCGTCGACGCCGACGTGCCCGAGACCGCAGTCATGCCGCCATGGACGTACGTATGGTACGATGCACCGAGCGCCGAGATGTCTGGGTACGCACGTCCTGTCTTGTTAAAGTAACCGGGCGACTTTGGGATCCGATTGCTCTCCAAGTAGCGCGCGACGGCGACTTTTTGGTACTCTGGGATGGAGTACACGTTTGAGAACCCACCGCCGCCTGTGACGATGCCGCCAGTCTCGCCGCTACACACGACTTCTTCGTCCGTGCGGAAGAAATTTTTCGAGAACTCAACTGGCGGTAGTTGCATCGTCGCGCCGACCGAGGTGATGTAGGGACTCGCCGAAGGCCACTGGGGACCGGCCTTGAGGCACGTCTCGTTGCTTGGGAGGTTTGCAAACTCTGGACGCAGCCCCGCGACACCGTCGTCGCCACTCGCAATGAGCACCGTGATGCCGCGCAGCCCCATCTTGATGAGCAGCGTGTCAAAAACCTGCGCGTACTCGGCTGCGAGCTTGTACACTTCCTCTTCGTCGTCCGAGTAACTGATCGAGACCACGTATGGCGGCCTGTCCATCTCGAGAACGGCCTCAACAAACTCCACAAACGGCTCGTCCTTGGCCGAGTACGGGTTCGTGCCGCCCATGGTCCACAAGTACGTCGTGGCATTTCGTGCGACGCCCGTGATGTACTGGATATCCAAGGACGCCTCGATTGTCGGCTTCGTCCGGTCGTTCGCGCGGTTGCCCTTCTCGATTACGACGGGGAGGCTCGCGTCCGGGAGGAACGAGTCGTAGAACTTTTCGAGGTCGTCCGGGTTGTAGCTCTCGGTGTAGAACGACGGCACGCACTGCGTGTTGGTCTCGTTGGTCACTACTAGATCTGTGGGGATGCCGTACACGTTGCGGATGTTTTCCAGCGTGCCGCCGTTGTTTTGTTTTGCTGCTGTGGCGGTTGTAGCCGCAGTCGCAAGCGCACGAAGCCCCAGTGGGTGCGCGTTCACGTTCAGATACGCAATCGACTCGTGCAGATGCGCCGGGATCTCGAAATCGGATGCCGCGCGCAGGATCCGCGACGATGGACGGCCATCTGTGTTCGTTCGCAGCGACTCGTACTCGTGCATTTCGATGCCTAAGAGGGCTTCGGCATGCTTCACAAGCATGGACACCTGAGCATATTATGCAAGCGAGCGTCAGCGCTCATTAGACTAGTGCAGCACCTCGCTTCATGCTAATGACCTATTCGCACCTTGACCGTGTTGGACGCAGACGAGAACGACACGGCGTCACTGTAGGACTGCACCCAGTCCTGCACGGCTTCGAGTGCACCGTCCTTGGGCCGCGCCAGTTCGTCGGCCTCCTGCTTGCTCAGATGGCGACCATACGCTTCATTCCTATTGCAAACATACCGTCAACCGCGAACCATTAGCATTGCATATATATATACATTTAAACCCAATATAAGGAGCACTTGACGTACTGCGGGCTCGACACATGCCACAATCGCCTCTCCAACGCGGCAAAGTCGTGGACGTGGAGGCCGATCGTGAGCTGGAAGAGCGCGTTGGGGTCCGCTCGCTCTCCCTGCACGTACGCGTCGCTGAGGAAGCGGCGGCCGTGTTGCTGCCGCGATGGTGGGTGCTGCAGCGCGGCGTCGACGCTCTCTGCCCCGAGGACGCCGAGCAGCAGTGCGACGGCGACAAGCAGCGGGAGCATGCTGCGCTGGTTCTGGAGATGAAAGCGGGCTGAAGCGGTGGCGCCACGTGTGGTCGTGACGCGCGGTCGCTGCTGCGACGTGTTATTAATTGCAGTTGGCGGTCGTCGCGCCGCGCGAAAGAAATCGTTCTCGCCGCTCTTGACTATCATGATGGCAAATGGGTGAGACTTAGAGACATGCTTGCTAACGACATGTCAGATTCACCCACCCACCCGTTCACTCACCTTCTGATCACCCATTCTGCTATGTGCTTGTTCGCGCACCCATGGGTGGACGGGTGGGTGGGTGAGCAATTTCAACCTTCAAACTGCATGTACTGAAATAGAAGACAACCACACTATGTACTGATCGAAGATACACGGCCGTCTTCATTCCATTCCATGTCCATAATCACTGTCGAGTCCCGAAACCAAGAGTCAGAACTGCAAGTTCGAAAAATAATAATGGATCCATGTGCGCTTGAAGGGGGAGAATATATCAACTTGTAGAGGTCCACCCCACCTTGCAGTTTGTTTGCTCATACAGTCATTCTGTAGCCACCGTCTGAAAGCGCGTCAGTTGACAATTTGCGCCCTCCCCCACAAGCACCAGCCCCAATGCTCGCCCAGTCCCTCAAGAGGTACGTCGGCCTACTATGCGCCCGCATACAGGAAGAAGCGCTAACACGCTCCTGGTCTCTCTCTGCAGAAGCAGCCTCCTGGGCGCCCACATGCGCCGCGCGCTCTCCACACCGCAGCAGCACGCGCTATTCTCGAGCGCGCCGTCGCACTACGACGTGGTGATCGCCGGCGGTGGCGTCATGGGCTGCTCGGCCGCGTACCACTTGGCGTCCACGTCCAACTTCAAGATCGCTGTCGTCGAAAAGGACTGCTCGGTATGTGCATGCGCACAGTGCATGGTGGTCTCTCTCGATATCTCACTGGGTATCTCACTGTGTGCATTGCTACTGTCTACTACTTGGTACCGATTCTTAGTACAAGCACGCGTCGGCGATGCTCTCGGCAGGCGGCATCCGCCACCAGTTCTCGCGCGGCGTCAACGTCGAGATGAGCCAGTACGGGTCCGAGTTTTTGGCGTCCGTGCCCGAGCGCATGCGTATCGACGCGTCTCACGACGCACCTGACATCCAGTTCGTCGAGGGCGGGTACTTGTTCCTCGCGAGCCACAAGAACGTGCAAATCCTGTACGACAACTACGAGACGCAGCGGTACGTCGTGCTGGCATTTTCTTTTGGCCGCGCTGGCCTATGTGAAATCGCTCTTTATACGCGCGCTAAAATACGTGAAAATGCCTCCATGTAGTGCTGCTGGCTCGCACGTGGTGCTTCTGACGCCCGATGAGATCAAGGAGCGGTTCCCATGGATATCAACGGAAGGAATCTCGGCCGCGACACTCGGCATCAAGCACGAAGGCTGGTTCGACCCCTGGTCGTACCTGGTCGCGATGAAGAAGAAGTGCGTCTCGCTCGGCGTCGACGTCCTCGACGGCGAGGTCAAGAGCTTCGACATGGGCGCCAACAACACGATCGAGAAGGTACACATCGAGAAGAAAGAGGGCGGCGGCCGCCAGACGCTCACGGCGTCCAAGGTGGTGAATGCCGCGGGTCCGTGGGCGAGTAAGATCCTGGAGGCCTGTGGCAGCTTCGACTACCCCGTGAAACCAAGGTTCGTGTTGCTGTCTTCACCATTTCCAAACATGTTTTTAAGCACTAAGGATGACGCTTCTGCTGTTGCTACTCATAACTAGAAAACGGACCATCTTTGTGTATCATTGTCCGCACGAGGACACGTGGAAGGGGAAGGCGGCATCCCCGCTCGTCGTGGACCCGAACGGCGTGTACTTCCGTCGCGAAGGCTCGTGTGGCCAGTTCATCTGCGGATGGTCCCCAGAGGAAGCCGACGACGTCGACGGCGTCTCGACCGAGGAGCTCAACTTCCCGGACCACGAGATCTTTGAGGAGGTCATCTGGCCGACCATCGCGACGCGTGTGCAGAAGTTCGAAGACATTAAGGTGATGAATGCTTGGTCTGGGTTCTACGAGTACAACACGTTCGACCAGGTAAGGAAAACATACAAGTTTATATGCGCAAGATAGTTCTCCCTAACCATTTTTTTGTCTCTCGTCGGTGTAGAACGCGATCATGGGCATCCATTCGGACGTACCAAACCTCTATCTGATGAACGGCTTCAGTGGTCACGGCCTCCAGCAATCGCCTGCCGCCGGACGCGCGATCGCCGAGCTGATCGTCCACGGAGAGTACAAGACTATCGATGCGTCGTGCTTTAATTTCCAGCGCGTGCGCGACAACGAGCCGTTCCTGGAGCAGGCTATCGTGTAAGGTTTACCATCACTTAAACCAATCCTCCATATCTGTAGAAATGCGTAAAGAAATATCAGAGTTTTGTGATAAAATGAAAAAGAACGCGTTAATGACGATAGATACACAACGATGTTTGCTTTGATGCTGTAGCGCCATTGTTGCTCCCCTGTGGCAGAAGCGTCCACGAGTTCATCTTTGCTGCTGCGTGGGTATCAGCAACATCATGGAGCTTCTGGTTCACGGACGCAAGCACTTTGCGATACCCGAGGATCTCCCGTTTGTGCAGCTCCGCGAGTTCCTCGGCGCAGCGCTTCCCATGCGCCAGTTGCTTGGACTGGAGCTGGACCTGAGCGAGCTGCTGCCGCGCCTCAATCTTGAGCGTCTCGTCCATTTGCTCGTGCTTGTCGAGAAGCTCACTGAACTCCGTCTTGAGCACCAGGAGCTCCTCGGATTTCGCGTCCAGTTGGCTCTGACACTGCTTGAGCACGGCTTTGGCTAGTTTCTGCTCGCGCACGGCCATTTCCTCGTGTTGTTTGGCTACGACGCACTCACTTCGAAGCTCTTGGACCTGGAGGTTAAGCGCGTGCACTTTCTCCTCGCGCTCCTTATCTCGAAATTGCTCGAGCTCCAGTCGTTCCTGGAACGACGTGTGGTCACTCGTCGCGCTCGCCACGCGCTGTTCCAATGCCGCTTTCTCGCCCATGAGGTTCTTGATCGTCTCCTCCATGCCTTGTATCCTGCTTTCGCGCTGCACCATCATCGCCTCCATACTGACATTCGATTGTTTAGACGCCTCGAGCTCCTGCCGCAGCGCGTCGAGCTGGGTATCGTGCTCGCGCACAATCTGCTGCCAGAGCTCGCGCACGCGCTTCGCGTCGGCCTCGGTGCGCTGCACGAGCTGATCGCGGTCGATGGCAACAACGCGCATGTCCTCTCTCAGGATCTCAACCTCGGCGAGCGCGAGCTCCTTCTTCTCCATCTCCTTGCGCCATTTGACCTCGACCTGTTTGACGTCGGCAGCCAGCGCCTCGTTCTTCTGCACCGCGACGTTCTTGCTCATGAGCGTGACCTGGTGGGCGCGCTTCTCATCTTCAAGTTCGCGTTCTACGGCGAGCACGCGATTACGCAGCTGCTGACTCGTCTGGTGGTGCTTCTGCGTCAGGTGCAACAGCTCGAGTTCCTTGACCTGTAGCGCGTTCTCGAGCGTCGTGCGCGCATTCCGCTCGCCATGGAGCGCGCGCGCGGCCTCGTCCAGCTCGCGCTGCAGCGCATCGCGCTCGTCCTGCAGGCGCCGCGTGAGCTCCTGGATCCCCGTCGTGAGCGCGCCGCCACCACCGCCGCCGATGCTGGAGCTGCTCATATTCGCCGCTGTGCGCCTTGCTTGATTGGTACTTTGTGTGCCTGACGCGTGCAATGGATTTTAATACGGGAACAAATATCCGTAAACAAAGCCATTTCTTTTTGAAAACTCAAAAGGTCGTTAAGTGCGGATACAACATTAAGTACGCACGTAGCCATGTTGTAGCGAGAAAGTACAACAACAACGGGCACAGATAGGACCGAGCTACTGCTATCTCGTGTCTCCAATCATCCACCTCTAAGGCTGCAATCTGCGGACTGTGAGATTCTCGACCGACTCGTTTTCAACGTTTCGTTTTCCAGGAGAACCGAGATTTATGAACACGCATCCTCTACCTCTCCACTTACTGTCAGAGCCATAGCATCCTCGCTTTCTTCAATATCAAACGGAACGTTTTCTTACGTCAAACGCAGAGTACCATGTTGCTCGTGTATATCGATAACCTCTGTTCCCTTCAGATCGACTCAAGTTACTCCTATATACGCACGCCATGCAGCCAGCCACTTGCTCCGGGTCGTACACATCTTTGCCAGGGAGCTACGCACACTTTGCTCTCATGCTCTTCTCTATAGTGCGATCCTCCATCAAAACAAGTTGCTTGAGCTCGTCATCATAAGGATCTGTCTGGTGCAACTACATTCGGTCACGAGCGTCTCTGGGTTCGCGGCCGTCGATGCCACGAGCGCGCCTGAGCCACCGACGACAACGCCTTAAGCTTTGCATCAGATCACTCGTAGCTTCTGGACGGAGTTCCGATCGCCACTACCAGCACATCCCCAACTTGGCCTACTCGGACTCCTCATGATGCATTTGGGTCCCTTGCAGGCGCAAATACTGTAATCACCCAGGCTTTCTGAGTTGACTATTCGAAACCCTCCGCCACTGCTGATTGAACTAGATTGTGGTTTTGAGAGATACGTGCGTCATGCGAGTCACAGGTGCTGGCTGCTTGCCGAGTTGAACGAAGGGTGGATATCGTCTT
This sequence comes from Globisporangium ultimum DAOM BR144, assembly GCA_000143045.1. Taxonomy (NCBI): domain Eukaryota; phylum Oomycota; class Peronosporomycetes; order Pythiales; family Pythiaceae; genus Globisporangium; species Globisporangium ultimum. The sequence goes on from GL376560.1 coordinate 112,305, forward strand.
AGAGTTGCTGGAGCCACTCAAACACAGACAAAAATATCGAAGTGGCGATGAAAAAGATCCCTCCTTCATCACATCGGAGATGTGCCAGTTCCAAGGATGTGCGAACCACAAATTAAAACCGAATATGAAACTGGTCGGCAATACTAACGCACGGTCGTGAGTGCATTCGTTCGTTCCTCCGGTCGGATTTGTCGATGTTACAGTACTCTAACGGTAGCATCGCAAGGAAAAATGGCGAGCTGCGTGCTACCACAGTTTTCGGTCATGTTTGTAAGGACAGGGCTGCGTAGCGGCAAATTCGGATCTCCGTCTCAGCGCCAGGTCGATTGCTCCAACCTTTCAGATAGGTTCAGTAGTAATTATATTGAGACAAGACCTTCCGAGCGGCGAAACAGCCACATGCGATTGCTCGCAGCATTTCTCACGGGTGTGATTTTACTGACTGTCAAGGGGCAGAAACGCAGCGCTGTTGGGTTCGTGCAATTCCTTGGGAACGAGACGCTACGATCTCCAATTATGGAGCGACATGCGATGCTGTTAGGCCCATGGTCCTTGAAGATGACAGACGTATTTAGCGCTCTCGTGCGGGACGCCACCGTCAAAGGTGAGCGCCCAGTCCGCAATTCGCCACCACCATCCAGACAAGCAAGAGATAGCTCTCCTCAGCAGTTGTTGACAAGCTCAGGGCAATGTCAGAAGTCGCAAAGGGCGTCCAGAGCTTTGTATATGGCCAACTCGTGTCACTATGCAGCATGGCGTCGCTGATCATGGCCAAGTACTTGCTGCTTCGAGATGTCAGCACGCCGTTTTTCCTCAATTGCTGCTTCTACGTGGCCCTCTCAGCCACTTGCCTCACGTACTCATGGAGAAAGCAGAGCAAGAAGCGCCAGGCGTCGCGGCCGCAGCATGAGTTTGAGCCAGTCACGCCTCCGGGGTCTCCCGTTCTGACACCAGTCAACATGGCGAAACAACTGAGGGCGAATAACTGTGAAACCACACCATCAACGACGGATCCGCACTGGTGGTGCTACCCGCTCATTGCGTTTTTTGACGTGCAAGCCAACTGCGTTGCGGTCAGATCGCTTGCATTCGCGGACTACGTCTCGGTCGGGCTCATGATGAATCTCACCATCCCGTTCGTGTCGTTCCTGAGCTACATCATGCACTACCGCACATATTCGCGGCGCCATGTCGCTGGCTGCTGCATTGCCACGATCGGTGGAGGCACGCTCTTCCTCGGGTCGTACTATCGAGATGAGATGGACACTACAGGCTCGCAGCAAACCTACGGCTGCTTCTTGGCGATGCTTGCGGCATTCATGTACGGTGCCTGCAACGTGACGAACCAATTGTTTCTCAAAGTCCACACCGTGGACCAGATCATCGAGTCGGTGGGTCTCATCGGCTCCTGGGGCTCTGTGTTCGCGATGATCCAGATGCTTTTGTTCGAGCGCGCGCAGGTGACGGCGATTGCCTGGAGCGACAACGTCGGTCTGTACTTCACAGGGTACATTGTGGCGATGTTTACGTTCTACTTCGTCGTCTCGCTGCTCCCGCAAGCGTCGAGTTCGGCCATCTACAACCTCTCGATCCTCATGTCGAATCTGTACTTAGTGTTTGCATCGAGCGCCTTGTTTGGTGAGACTGCACACAACTATTTTTGCATCGCGCTCGTACTCGTGCTCGCCGGGTTGACAATGCACTGCCTCGAGCACTCGAAAGAAGCTCAAGCGGCTTCAACAGACCCAAGCAAACCGCACCCGAGCTTCAACTCGATGCAAACACCAAGCGACTTGAAGCTCATCAAGATCCAGATTGAGCAAGCGGCTCTGTAGAGATAAACAAATAAACATATTGAATTATTGCATTATTGGTCCCAGAGACGCACATGCTCATGAGTCTTTTCGTACTGTCTAGCTAGATCAAGAAGGAAACTATTGGTTATGCAATCTGTGCGAAGCGGAAAATGTTGTACAGGTGCCGTGGCTCAAGTATTGTTCGTAGCGGGAGAGTTATTCGAAGGCTCGCGCGATGTACTCTTCGACTGTCGAGTGAGGGATGTTAAGCGCCTGGAGCGCCGGGCTGCTCTTCGTCATGCTCAAATTTGACCGACCCTTCCACATGAACTCGGTGAAGGAAACTTGGTCGACTTGGCCACGTCCACTGGAGCGTGTTTCAGCGGCTCGTCAGCCATCACATGGCTTTCGTACTCAACGTTAAGCTTCTCACCCAGCTTTGCTTCGATCATACGAACAATCTTCTCGTCAGTCACATCTCGAGGTCCACTCAGGTTGTACGTGCGCCCATGACGCGCCGAGGGATCTAGGAGTGCAAGGAGCGCTCCCGCCGCAGCCTCGACGTCGTGAGAATTCACCAACGCAATCGGCGCATCTTTGTTCAAAACAAGTCGAACAAGCGGCTTATCAGCGGCGGTTTCAACCGGGTAGTTCGCCTTAATGAACGCGACGGACAAATCCATAACAGTGATAGTGAAAACGTTGGCGCGAAGAATAGTGTTTGCCATGGAGCTGAACTCCGGTGAACGCAGGAGCTGCTCCACCGCCCAGTGAGCCCGGCCGTAGTACGTGGGACAGTCTGGCGTGATGAACGGGACGTTCGTCGAGAGCTTGACCAGATATTCTACTTTCGCTTCTTTGCAAGCGATCAGAAAGCGACTCTCGTCCATGAATTGAGTTGGGAGATTGTGCGACGCAATGCAGACGCGGAACACTTGCCACTGCATGAGCCACTCGTTGTCAATCTCAGCCAGTCTTTCTGGATCACCTTGACGCGGTCCAGTTTGACCAGTTTCTTGGCAGCCTCGGACTCGACGTCACGAGTCAATGCGAGGATTCGTGGAGGAGCTGCAGTCACCGACAAGTGGGCAGGCTTGGGAGCGACAACAGCTGATGAGAGGAGCTGTGAGAGCTGTGTGACAGCACCGACACCGGTGCTTCCGGTAGCGCCAACTACGAGAATGCTTGGGGAGAATGCGGAAGTCGGCATTGATAGTAGCGTAATCGGGAAGGATCGTAGATGGGCTTGGAGACGAACTCTGCTTGGGTATGTAGTGGTGAAACTAAAAATGAGGATATGAACCGAAGAGCTCGAATGGTGTTTTCGTACTTTTCGATGGACCCTTGTCTCTCTGGGCGGGTGGTTAGTCACCGCAGTGTCTCATTGGATCGTTTTTGCACGGATGCAGCCACTTGGCAGTTAGAGTCTCGATTGAGTACACAGCCACAATCCCTTCAAAATAGATAAACAATTGTATTATCTATTTATGGGGTCTTTGTTACAGTATAATGCTTGTCCCAAAAATCCCGTCAAATACGTCCACCTGACTCATCTACATCCCATTGCTTCAAACGAGCGTCCTTTGAGTCTGCGAGTATTGCCACTCCATCTTGTTGAGGTTAGCAATCCCTGACTTCTTACGGTTATTTACGGGTGGTATTTACCATCCACTGTATCATGTCTCTAGCACGCAGAATAACTACTGGTTAGGAAAGATTCACGATAAGATATCCACAGTCTTGCCGCTCACTTCTCTTTGATAAAGCCACTGAGGAGGCCCCGGCAGGAGCAGAAACACGTCTAGCACGCTTTCAAAAAGAACGTCATCTTCACCGCAATCCGCACCTTCAAAGATACCTGGCCCATCTACATCCCACTCTTGCATGCAATAGATACGTCATGACCGTCTCAGATTAGTTTGAGCAACGAATTATTGTGTTTTTAGTGGTGAGAAAGGTAGCCATCCCGATATTTCGTTGTGCAAAAGCTGACTATGCTCTCTTTGCGTCGGGATAATAGCTGCGGGCAGTGGTTGTATCTCATTGTTTTCGGATTGTTTTTTATTAGGGCATGGAGTTCTGTTGTGATAACCGTACCGTCCGACTTTTGTGAGCGCAGCTGGAGAGATCGAACTTGGACTGGATGCTCATGGACGGTTTTGATTTGTCTAACAAGCAAAAGTAATCAAAATCCCCTTATTGTAGCCGAGCTGGAGTTGCTTCAGCGGTTGCTATCGCAATTAGGCTCTGGATAGAATGCGGGCACGGTATACCGTAACAGGTGCGGGGGTGGTTCGTGCACTGCCCCAAAGCTTCGTCATATACGATATTCATGCATTGTTTGAAGGCGATGTCCAATGCATAATGCGAGATGATTGTTTCCACATCATCGAGTAAGCTGTACTTCTGTAGTTGAATATGCTTGTGGCCTTTCTGTCGTTCTCTTTCATAGGTGCACCGTTCCACTTGTCCATTGGCGTGCAACTGTACAGCGGCATATACACCACTTAGATTGAGCTTGGAACTGTGCAGTCTTGACTTCAACGCAGTGTGGCAACTTTCAACTCTGAATGTTGTCATTGTGCCGAAATGCATAATATCGGACAAGTAAACTGAGCAGAACCTGTCACTCCATTCGTCAAACCATCCATGGTGAATGTAACTTGCCGTGTCATCTGCAATATATGACTGCATGTCGCTCCAGTCGCTTTCAAATTGCTGTCAGATGGCTTTGATTTGTTTAATGTTTTGCGAAACGAGAACGCCCAAGGATTGCTTGTTCAAATGGCTGGTTTAAATGTAACTCTTGATCATACGGCCATAGTCGATGCAATAATCGATACTCTTTTCCACTTATTTCACGTTGAGCGGCGATCCCGCTGGTTGTTGGTTGGTTGTCATGACTCAGGCTCCCGTGTTTAAAGTTCACTTGCTCGTTCACTCTCTAATTTCATAAATGATTACGCAAGTCAGGCTACTTGGCGATTTCGCTCAGGTCATTCAACCACCCTAAAAAAATCCCTGGTTGCATGGCCTTACGCCGGACGGCTACAAAACACGAGCGCATATGCATCTCTCTTCAAATGCAAGTCAATAGAAACGGGAAATGCTTGCTGCGTTTCCGCTGACCATCACCTGCATTATGATGGCCGTCCTATCCACCCATAGAAACCCAAGTCAAAGAGCGGAGATCTTCAGCGTCAGGCGATCCCCATCTCAGACTGCAGTAACTCGGTGTCCACTCTCCTCTTACAAAATCTCTGGGCATAACCATAAGTTCATCTAAGGACACCAAGAAGCCGCATAAAAACACCGTTATGCTCTCATCTATTCAAATAGAAAAGTCTCATCAATAAGCATTGCATTTGAAGCTCATCACTCATCTTAGGTACACTCTCGTAACTAGTAGTAGCCGGGACTAGCCGAATCCAGTCTTTGTCCCAATTCAATCCAGCCTTCGTAATAGTCACGATCCATCCACGTTTCTGTGAGGTTCGAGGAGCATGTTTTCGACCATCATGCTGAGTTCGTCCGTACAGGCTTTGTTGGTTGGTATGATGGAGTCGGTCACATGATTAGTTCCACGGTCGAGGTCCTCATACTGCCCAGCCACATCATTAGCAATCTTGCACAGACTGATGGATCCCACGATGGATGCGTTGCTGTATGATACTGACGCTGCTTTCCAGATGACCCACCCCAAATTGTTCGTGCCCGCCTCTGGCCGCTTCGTCGCCTCCGTCCTGTAGTACTCTGTGATCCAGACGTGTACATACCTCGCTCCTTCCTTGTAGCGTTGCATCACCTGTCTGGCATCATACAGGACATCAACTCCATCCAAGCGAACCTTTCGCTGGAACTTGATCGCCATAATATCCTTTTGCTGCTTCTCTCCCAGATACCCAGAGCAACTTGACGCCTGATTGCATGGATACAAGGAATGGAAGCAGCATCGAAAGAACTGCGTGCTTGAACCATGCCACATCGCATCCGATGCTTTGTGCACTTCGAATGGTAAGAGTCGGATGCTCACAAGTTCACTTGAGTAGCTTTGAGATTCATCTTTCCTGCACAGTTTCCTGGAATGCGAGTACTCCACTCCGTCCTCCAGCATGCTGTGAATGCCACTTTCACGAACCACGTCGTCCGTCCTTGCATATGCATCAGCTAGTTCAGCCTTCAGTCGCGCAAACATGACCGCGTCTATCCACTCCATACACCGTCTCTGCTCGTTGCGCAGCACCCGGCCAGAGTGTTGCTGCTTCAGCCGGGCGGCCAAGATCTCTCGCAGGCGTCTGAGCGTCAGTGCATTTGCTTCCAGTTCGGTTCTGAGATACTTGTTCTCCTTCTCAGCCTTCTGCTTCCCTTGCAATTGGCTCTCGGCAAGCCGACGCCACACTGGCGCAAGCGCTTGACTCACTTGCGTCTTCTCAACTCGCAATGCGGTCGCTTCCTCCACCAAGGAAGTAACCTGCACACGCAGCAGCTCGATCTCTGCTTTCTCTCTGTCGCGCGTAGAATTGCGGCTGCGCTTCTTCTTGATTGCTACTGCATCTGGTGATGTCACTTGCGTTCCATTACTACCGTCACTGCGCTTGTCGTCCTCATTGTCGCCTCCAACCGATGGAGCAGCCACGCCCTGAGGGGTGGCAACGGATGCGACCGGAGTTGTGTCAATGGAGCCCAGAAGCGCCTCCGACTCCGCCAGCAGCGCGTCCACGTCGCTGATGAAGCCGTCGAGCCCGCTCGCCTCTGCCTGCGTCGCCATTTTCGTCCCTTTGAAATAAGGAGCATCAAACGGCAAACCTCTAAAGTTCGAATCAGAATCTGAGTGCTGCACCTGAGAATCTGATACAGTTGATGATGGATAAAAGAGTTGCAGTCTTCGACTCCTTATAAGAGCTGAACGACAGTGGAGTTTGTAGATCCACAGATGCCCGGGACGATTTGGATCAAGATCAGCGACTGCTCAAAGTACCGATACTAAAAGTGTGCGATGGACATGGTAAAGAATGTGAAATATTAGATTTGGATAAAGTCCTGTACGTTGTGGATGAAATGAAAAAGCTATTGACAAAAGAGAAACGTTTTAGTTGTTATCGTGTTATCGCTAACTCCTCTAATGTAGCCTTAGTGCAAGAGATCGATTTTTTCAAACCCTTCGTAGCGGCTGTAAAAGTGTAGAGGCCCCAAGATGTGAAGAGGTCCGACTAGACTGATCACCACCGTCGCGCTCAATTGAGGAGCTATTCAAAAGCTCGGTCGATGAACTCTTGGACAGTCGTTCGAGGGATGTTCAGCTCTAGTAGCTCTGGACTACTCTGCGTCATAGGATTGTTTCTCAGTCCGCACAGCCCCTTCCAAAGGAACTCAGTCGATGAAAGCTTGATCGCCTTCCCCAGATCCTTTGAAACGTAGCTCAGAATCTCGTTCAGCAGCTCCATGCTTTGGTACTCAACCGTCAGCTTTTCGCCCAGCTTCGCTTCGATCAGGTGGACGACGTCCTCGCCGCAGACATCGTTCGGGCCGCTCAAGTGGTAGGTACGTCCGTAGTGCGCCGATGGATCTGGTAGAGCGAGGAGCGCTCCTGCTGCAGCACCGACATCCTTCGGATCCACCGGCGCAACAGGGGCGTCCTTGCTGATAAGAGCTCGGATTGGTAGTCTTTCACCAGAGCTTGCCGTTTGATAAGTCGCCTTGACAGAATCAACAAGCGACTGCAGAAAAGAAGTGGTGAAGACGTTGGCACGGAGGATGGTTGTTGGCATGGATCTGAACTCTGGCTGGCGCAGCAATTGTTCCACGGCCCAGTGAGACCGGGCGTAGTCCATCGGAGTGTCCGGCGTGACAAATGGAGTGTTGGTTGAGAGTTTGACGAGGTACTCCACTTTCGCATCTTTGCAAGCGATCAGAAAGCGACTCTCGTCCGTGAATTGCGTTTGCGGGTTATGGTGCGCGATGTACACGCGGAACACTTGCCACTGCACGAGCCACTCTGTGTCGATCTCCGTCCAGTCCTTCTGGACCACCTCGACGTGATCTAGTTGAGCCAGCTTCTTGGCAGCCTCGGACTCGACATCACGAGTGAGCGCGAGGATTCGTGGCGGAGCCGCACTCGCCGAGTGGGCAGGCGCTGGGAACGCAGACGACGAAAGAGCACGTGAGAGCCATTGGACAGCACTCGTACCGGTGTTTCCGGTAGCGCCAACGAGAAGGATGCTTGGAGATGTGGAGGCGGAAGGCGAAGCAGACGACATTGGAGGTAGGAATGGATGGGGAGATGAAGAAAATATCTTGACCTGTCGTGCGCGCAGATGGTGGATGCTTGGTGGAATTGGCAAAACCAGAAATGACCCAGAAAGCCGACATGCCAGAATCTTGGCTCTCATCTTTCTCTCTCCCTCTCTCTCTCTTCATGTAGCGTAGAATACCTACATTGGAGAGAGATTGTGTCCTTTGGCTTCACCGAGTACATCAGTATCCTTCTATCCTTCTCAGTTCGAGAATATGTAAGTTGGAATTAGCCATAGTAAAGCCCTCGCAATGAGTTTTCAGCCCCCAAAAGATTAGTCACAGCTTTACCTTTTTGTACTAAAACGCACCTCTATTGCCAAAAACAACTGCCTGATTAGTCACAAGTTACCGTTTACTTCCAGATTTTTAGCTTGCCATGATCAATTTCAAGTAAAACGACATTTGTTTAGTCACAAAGCGAGTGTGTGACTAATTACATTATTAGAGAACTTCAGGAACTGAACATGTGCGCTGATTCCAAGCGCTCCTGTGCTACAGCACCAGGGAGCAGCAGTGGGATTCCTAAAGACGACTTTGAAGAGCGCGCCTGGTGGCGAGACTACTGTGCTGCCATCACAGCCATTGTCAGCACATCGTTCAAGTTTTCAGCTCACCTCTTCTCATAATGTATTATGCTGGAGGTGACCTTGGACACCTGAGCCGACTTCATATTTGAAGCCAGTACCAAGTCACGCACATGTGTGCTGGTACCAATACGATTATTGCTTTCGTTTCTGTTGTGTCTAAGTATATGCCTCATTCAAACGCTCCTCAGCGCCGACCACTCTCCCGAGCGAAGCAGAATTAATATATAGGATTCTACAGTTCGGCGGCCGTAGCACAATTTACCGCGCTTATCATCATCACGTGCCTCATTTAAAAATGGCTCAGTGTTCGACGCTGACACCCGCTTTCGCAGCCAAGGCCGCCGCAAAGACCTAGAGGAAATAGAGTCGTCATCCCCGTGGTGGTGTTCTGACCCGACGAGACTCTAAGAATGGTGACATCATTGTGCCCAGGTTTTGTCTTTTTTTGGAAACTTCTTCCAGCGGAAACACCCCGAGTTCCCGGCGCGCGCAATCCGAGTATTAGCGTCTCTGGATTGTCGCTTTTGCCAATTTGTTGACACTTCCAAGCGACTAAACAGGTAGACGACCTTGCCGCGGTTTTCCAAGATATCCACGTCGTTCGGCGCCTGTGTCAAGCTACTATTATGTTACGCCGCAACTCCTCGATAACCCCGGATCCATCGAGTGATCGAAGCGCCGATGGATCAACTGCTATCCGCGCAGCCACATCAACGAACGATCTCCACTCGCCTCAGACGTTGCTGTTAACTCAGGCTCACCATCGTGTGATTCCAAAGTCGCCGTTGTCGCCAGCGATACAACGACACCCAACTGCACGGCGTGACGTCATCTCGGACGCCCCCCTCGCCTTCTCATGGACGGCGGCGGCCATGAATGTGTTCGCGTACGTGTGGCTGCTCACAAACTTCCTTCGCACGGGTCTCGCGGTGCACACGCTGGATATCTATCACACTGTCGAACCCAACGTGTACGTCAACTTTGGACCGTACGCGTACCCAGTCAACACGTTTTACAAGTGGAGTGGCACAAACGTGACCTCAGCCAACGACATCGCGCTCTGGAGCTACAAGTTTGACACGACATCGCTCGCATTGCGTGCGTTTGCCGAGTACCTACAGGTGGATACGTTTCCACCGTGCGTGCTCTATAGAGGCGAGTGCCACGGTGATCCCGGTAGTGAGATTTCACCGCCGACAGCGTTCTCGATGCTTGATTCCCTCGTGACTGCGTTCCAAAATGCAACTGCGCCAGCCGCAACAGCAGAAACAGCACCAAGCATCCCTCTCCGACCACAAACTATGCACTTGGACGCCAACTACGAGTACTATGACCGTGTCCACCACTACGTCGCGCCAAAGGTGTTTCAGTCGCCCTTGTGGCGCACGTGTCGGGCTTTATACTACAATCCAGATGTGCTATCATCGGTAGCTGCCGCTGCAGCTGCAAACCTAGCGTCGTCAAGACCTCGAGAGCTACAACAAAACTCGATCAGCGCGACGGTCGTGGATGTCTGTTCCATGGAGTACGGCGGCGTGCGTCCGTACTTTTGCCCAACTCTTTGGGCTCGATTTGATCATTCGTGCCGCCCTTGGAAATCGAATTGTGTCGCCATCGGACGCGTTTCAACGCACCTCACGACGCGACTTGGAAAACTTATCGACGAGTACCCAAATGCAACGATCGATTTAACGATCATCGAAGGCAGCAAAGGTCTCGATATCCACCGCGGCGGTCGTGTATTTGTCGGCGAAGCCGCGAATGACATCGTCACGCTCTTTCGAGTTCGCAACTGCTCGCCGTCATCCACATTGTGTGAGACCACGATCGTCGATGATTACCGGTACGAAGGCGAGAGTTTCACGACAGATATCCTCGGGTGGCACACGATTGTCATGTTGCTGCGCGGTGCCGCGCAGGCGTACTATTGGCTTCGAGTGGTCGCATTATATCTGGGTTGCTATTTCGCCGTTGCGGCACGGCGGGACAAAACGGAACGGCCTGGGTTCTTTACGCGGATTCGACGAGCGATAGTGATGTGCCTCAAGGTCCCAAGTCAAGTCATCATCTACGGGAGCACGTTTCCGTTGGCGTGCTATCTCATAGCGCACATCATCGATGCGCCTCTCGTGTACCAGTTTACAGCGCAAAAGTTCTCGTCGTTCAATGGACTCTTCAAGCTCACGCTGATGGAACTCATCACTGTAAGCTCCGTGCAAATGCGCAACGTGTGGGTGCTCGCTGGGGCAGCGCATATAATCGTACGCATTGCGACGCAACGTGGCTGGTCGCCGCTGCACGGCATTTGGGGGCTACCGCAGTTCTCCATCGCATTGATCTCGTCGATTACGATTGTATCGCAGTTCCGCTATATCTCATTGCGGTCGATGCCGATCCGGTCTGTCCAGCGCATCGACATGATCTCGCGTTTGCACCCACCCATAGAAGATATGCTGAACGAGAACGGTGGCTCAGGGAAATCGACCCTAGGGGGTGTATTTCTGGACCTCAAAGCCGTTTGCTTCTCGTCGCTAGCGCTCTTTGTCGTCGCCTGTACCTTCTCATTGGTGCTGAGATGTGTTTGTCGGCGTATCCACGTGCAATTCATTTTTGCGCGCTCGTTCTCATTTGTGCCGCTTTCCGCTGGTGTCCTCTGGCCAACAAGTTCTTTGGCTGTAAGCTGGCGAGACGATCTCTTCAAGTTCAACCGACTCGAGCGTGCATTGACGAATTACGATGTACCTCCGAGTATAGCACAACTGGAATCGCAGCAACTCGAAGGACCTATGAACATCTCGACGCTGGACGAGCGCTCCGAGCTCGCCGAAGCCACAATGTACCTCATGAACATCACGATGCTCTCGGATCCGATCGTGTACCTGTCATGGCGATGGTATTCGTCGAAGACGCTTCTCGGGTACTTTCGCTCGAGTGAGACTAAACGCGTGTACCTTGTGCCCATGGTTCGTACTTTGGCACGAAGCGATCTCTCTTGGGCCCACTTCTCGTGCGTCCGCACCGTTGCTGCCGATGAATTGACCTGGGCCGAGATCATCACATGCGGGTAAATGACAATCCACGCGCTCAGTTGCGTCATTTGTTGCTTCTTGAATCAACCAGCGAATCCATGGCAACCAATCAAAATGTATCGATTCAGGTCTTGTCAAGCAAACAAGATGGCTGCATCGTTTACTCGAAGGCACTTCGTAACAGCGTGCACATAGTGACTCATCAAACAGAAAACAGGATTTGCCAATCTGCCAAAGCCCTCGTAAGTGCCAGCGACCGATGATCCACCGATCTGCGGAGGCGAGTCCAGCGACCGAGGCTTACTGGCCACAGTATTCACCTGGATTCAAACTCAAAATCAGGTATGAAGAAAACGTAACCCAGGGTAGCTACTTGACGGTACATGATATCATCTACGACGCTTAGCGCAATGAAGGCGCACCTGCATATAGTTAGCATTGTGTTGCTCGCGTGCCGATCCACCACCAAACCGGTTGCAAGGCGGAAGTCAACAACAACCCGTTGGCTCCTCGGCATCGTCCTGTAATTTAAATATAAACAGATACCTTCGCAGCAAACTCATCTTATTCCTTCACTCTCTCTCTCTCTGGTCGCTTCAAAAGCTGCAAACAACATTTACGCGTGCTCGCAACAATCACCAACGTACGACTGAGTAGACCCAGCACAAGTGCGCAGCTACCCACCTTGCTTCGTCTCGTGCATCAAGTGTCGTATATACACTGCAGTATGGCAGTGCGGCCTCGCACTGGGTCAAATGCTTTCGAGCGCAGAAACGTTGGTGACAGGCGTCTGCGCACTGCACCTCAGGCAGTAATGATCAAAACTAATCGCTTGCCTCCTCCGTCGTTAACGCAAATCGTCCCTCTTGCTCTCCCACCGTCGTCGCCCTCGTTTCCAATTGCGCTCGAGTCACCCCCAGTCTTCTTAGATGAGTTCGTACCATTCTCTTGGATACAAGCGTTCATCAACGCTTTCGCCTACACGTGGCTGCTCACGAATTTTCTTCGCACAGACATGGCCATCCATAACATGGACCAGTATCACACGATTGAGCCGAATGTGTACGTCAACTTTGGACCCTACGCGTACGCTGGCAGCACGTTTTACAAATGGAGCAACAACAATGTGACCTCGCCAAAACCCGTTGCACTCTGGAGCTACAAGTACGACACGACCTCACTTGCCATGCGCGCCTTTGCCGACTACTTGAACGTATCAGCATTCCCAAAATGTGTGCTGTACAAGAGCGAATGTGGCGCTGACTTCAAGATCGCACCTGCAGCGGGGTACTCGATGATAGATTCATTGGTGTACGCGATTCAGAATGCCTCGACATCAGCCCTAACGTCTAAGCACAGTACCTCGACCCAACCAGCCAGGACGCAGCTTGGGCTGTAAACGCTGCTTTTAAGAGCGAGCTATATGTTCTACGATCGGATCCACCACTACCTTGCACCTCAGCTTTTCACATCGCAACTAACGCGAACGTGTCACGCTCTGCATTACTCATCCAGCGTTCTCGTGTCAGCAATCGCATCGGTTGTGAACGGTTCAAGCCAGTGTCCACTCTCACAAGGGCTAAACGGTACACAGATGATGATACCCAACGTTTGCTCACTGACCTACAACGGCGTGCGACCATACTTCTGCGACGATCTCTGGACTAACTTCCGACGTTCCTGCAACCCTGCCAAGCCGAAGTGCGTTGCCGTCGACCATATCTCGACGCACATCATGTCGCGACTCGCGAAGCTCACGGCAGCCAATCCGAACGCCACTATCGATATGACGATCATTGAAGGCATCAAAGACTCCGTCATGCACCGCGGCGGGGTTGTGTACGTCACCAAGCAAGCGAGCGATGTTATCACCATCTTTCGCGTACGCACTTGTACTGCGAATAGGTCTTGCGACACCAGAACCATCGAAGAATACCGATACGAAGGCGAGATCTTCACGACCGACATTCTTGCGTGGTACACTATTGTGATTGCGCTGCGAGGTGCCGCGCAGACATAATACTGCCTCCGTCTGGTAATGCTCTACCTGGGCTGCTACTACGCAGTGGCAGCACGACGCGACAGCACGTTGCAGAATGAGTTCTTCACGCGGATTCGACACACCACGGTCATGTTTCTTAAGATCCCCAGTCAAGTGGTCGTCTATGGGAGTGCGTTTCCGCTAACGTGTTACCTCATCGCGCACGTCATCGATGCGCCGATTGTCTACGAGCTCACAGCGCAGAAATTCGACAGTTTTCATGGGCTCTTCAACCTCACCTTCATGGAATTCGTGACCATCTGCTCTGTGCAAATGCGCAATGTGTGGGTGCTCGCAGCTATGGCACATGTGATCGTGCGAATATCGACGCAACACGACGACTGGTCACCCCTGAATGGTGTATGGAGCGTACCGCAATTCTCGATCGTTGTGATCTCATCGCTCACAATCCTGGCGCAATTCCGGTTCATCTCGCTGCGATATACACCCATTACCTCCATCGAGCGCATTGACGTTTTCTCACGTCTGCATCCAACCCTCAACGAGCTGTTGAATGAGAATGGCGGCGGGGGAAAAGAATCTCTTGGAGGGGTCTTCATTGACATCAAAGCCGCTTGCTGCTCGGCACTCGTGCTGTTTATGTTTGCCGGCATCGTCTCTGTAGTACTGCAGTGTTTTTATCTACGAAGACGCATGAAGCTTGTAGTGGGATGGTCACACTTGATCACACCGCTTTCTGCCGGTATCCTGTGGCCAACGAGCGCACTGGCTGTAAGCTGGAACGACGACCTGTTCAAGTTCGGTCGACTAGAGGCGATACTGCGCCAGCATCGGTCAGTTCGCTCCTTATTTACGACAGCAACACCATCGGTCATGCCGTGTTCTTTTCGCGCACACAAAACGTCAAACGCAATGACCATGATCACGACTACGCTGGAAAGTCGGCCAAGATTCGTCGAGTCGATCACCTACTTGATGAACATCACGGTGCTCACGGATCCGATCACGTTCCTCTGCTGGCGGTAGAATTTCTCAAGAAATCGGGTTGGCTACTATCGCGCACGGAAATCCCCGCACCGCGAATACCTTGTCCCGATCCTGCACGGAGAGCCCTGCATTGAGCTCAACTGGGAAGCGCTCTCGCTCACTCGCATCAAATCTGCGGATGAGCTAGCGTGGTCTGAAATTATCCAATGCAGTTGAGTAGGTAGGTAGGTGATGGGCTTGATCTTTTTTCCGAAACCTCGGATCTTTCATCTCTCGTGTCATCAACAGAGTTGCTCGAGTGAGTCCTATTTCGTGTGGGAGACGCGCGCCATCGACCCAATTTTAGACCACATCGTATTCATAGGACGACGCGTCTGCAAATTGTTGTACCGCAATGTGGTTCTCTCAACGTGTTCGTCCAGTCTTGACTTTTCGCAACACGAAGTCCGTCACACACGCCCACGATGAGGGTGTTCGCGTGGAAGCTGGAAACCCAGAAAGACGCTCAGCATGTTAACCACAGCTCGCCACTTCTGACTGCGATCACTCCGATGACAGCAACGCCGAGAAAGCTGTCGAAGAAAGCATTGCCAGAAGAGTCATTTGATGACGAACCACATCTGCGCAAGTTCGTCTACGATGACTTGGTCACGTTTTCATGGCTTCAATGTCTGGTGTCAGCATGCGCTTACATCTGGCTTCTCTCAAACTTCCTTCGCACTGGTATGGTGGCCCGCAACTTTGACGGCTATCGAGCACTCGAGCCAGACATGTACACGAACTTAGGTCCATACGCGTACTCAATCAACCGATTCTTCAGATGGAGTGAGATCAACGTGACGTCCGACAGCGAAAGCGCGCTGTGGAATTACAAATACGACACCACATCCGTCGGAATGCGCGCTTTTGCAAAGTTCTTCAACGTATCAGCGTTTCCCGCGTCTGTACTCTATCAAGCAAGCTCTGGTCCAGACGACTTTCTCGATACTTCCACCGTCTACTTCATGCTCAACTCGCTAATCGATAACATTCGCAGCCTTGTCATTCCTCTCGACTTCAATGGCAACCGATCACCCAGCGTCACGACGCCATTGAACCAGTTTCAGCCTCGTCGCAGGGCCTTGAAAGCGCAGTACCAATATTCCGATCGAATTCACCATTATCTGGCCCCACAGATTTTCTCCACAAATGCGTGGCGGACTTGTCAAGCTTTGCACTACAGCTCGGAGCTTCTCGCACTCGTCGCTGCTCAACAAGAAGAGCACACGCATGATGGAGCCATTGTAGATATTTGCTCCGAGACTTCGTACGGTGGCTTGCGTCCGTACTTTTGCGAAGAACTGTGGACACGGTTCAGTCGTTCCTGTCGCCACGGAAAAACAAAGTGCCTTGCTGTAGATCGCGTCTCTATGCACCTCGTCAAACGACTGGAGAAACTCCAGTTTTCGTACCCGAATGCCACCGTAGACCTGACCGTCATCGAAACCAGCCGAGACTTTGACGTTTTTCACGGAGGCGTCGTGTTTGTGGGCAAACAAAGTAGCGACATCGTGACGTTGTTTCGGGCTCAAACATGCACGCTCGCAGGAAACTGTACCGTTCAGGTCATTGACGAGTATCGATACGAAATGGAGGCATTCACTACCGACATGCTGGCGTGGTACCCGATTGTCGTCGCACTCCGTGGTGCAGCGCAGACATATTACTGGATCCGTTTGGTTATGCTTTATGCTGGCTGCTACTGTGCAGTGGCTGCTCGAAGTAGGAGCGAATCTCCTCCCATGCCCCTGTTGACAAGAATCCGCAAAGCATTTGTGGTCTTTTTTAAGGTTCCAAGCCAAGTGGTCATCTACGGTAGCACATTCCCATTGATGTCTTATCTCTTGGCGCACATCATCGACGCGCCGATCGTATACGAGCTTACGGCGCAAAAATTCGACTCCTTGAATGGATTTCTCCACTTGAATTTCATGGACCTCGTGACCATCAGCTCCATCCAAATGCGGAACGTTTGGGTGCTCGCCGGAGTCGCGCATGTCGTCGTGCGAATCGCAACCCGACGTGCTTGGTCTCCAGCGCACGGCGTGTGGAGCGTACCGCAATTCTCCATCGGATTGGTATCGTCACTCACGATCATTTCTCAATTTCGCTACAAGTCGCTGCGACGCACACCTGTCGTATCAATTCAGCCCTATGAGACCGCATCGCGCTTGCACCCGACGCTTGGCATGCTTCAGAACGTCAATAACGCAGGCAAGGCCACGTTAGGTGGCGTTTTCATGGACGTTAAAGCGGTCGCGTGCTCCGTTGCGGCCCTGCTCGCTGCCGTAGGCATATTGGCACTATTTTTGCGGTTCGTATATCCAACACGCACGATTCGGCTCATAGTGTGGCGGTCGCACTCATACACGCCGCTCTCTGCTGGCATTTTATGGCCCACAAGTGCATTGGCAGTGAGTTGGAGCAACGACTTGTTTAAGTTCAACAGGAGCGCAGAGACGGCATCTTCTTTAATCGAACCATTGGCGCTCTCTCTAAACGCAAACAAGATTATTCCGGTCAAGGCCATGAGACGAAGATCAGTTAGAGCGTCCCATCAGCAATCCCTGAGCTTCATTGAGATTCAGTCGCTGGAGAATCGCCCGAGACTCGCCGAGTCGATCACGTACTTGATGAACATCACAATGCTCACGGATCCGATCGTGTTCTTGTGTTGGCGATGGTATTCCTCGAAAACGTTTCTTCGGTATTATCAATCCAAGAAAACCAAGCGCGTGTACCTCGTTCCCGTGGTGGATACGCTGCATCGAACGGAACTCAACTGGTCCAGCTTCACGTGCATTCGAACGATGGCTGCAGACATGCTGCCTTGGTCGGAGATCATCACTTGTGGATAGAAATCTTTGATCTCGGGACACATAGTGGTGCCCTTCCCAAACGTAGATAGTACGTGTTAATTGTCTCGACGATAACGCTATCTTCCTCATCTCATGGTACTCTTACCATTCGTGAGTCGACGGTGTCACTAGGTCTCAGATTTGGCCTTCTATAGGATGCGCCTTGCGTACTGATAAGCCAGCTGCTTCGGCGTCTGGTATCCTTGGGTCTCAAATTTAGCCCCGCGTAGAATGGATGGTGCATCTGATAACAATCTTGATGACGATATCCAGCTTGTCGTATTTTTGAGCGCCATCATCGCTTGGTATGGATTACGGGGGGGGAAAATCACGCTGTACGAGCTACTTCACACAGTAGTAGAAGCAATGATTAAGTCGGACTTGGTGGTAGTGTCTTTCCGAGCTTTTGGACACAACCAAACATAAGTATTCGCAGCATCTCATCGGGCAAAAATTCGACTCGTCCAACGACCTGCGCAGTCTCAGTCTCATGGAACTCGTGACTGTCAGCTCCATCCGCATGCGCAACGTATGGGCGATTGCGATTCTCGCATCATTGTCTGGTATCGCAACGCAACGTAGCTGGTCGCCGCTGCAAGGGATCTACGACATGCCACAGGTTTCTGTCGCACTCATTTCGTCGCTCACTATCATCTCGCAATTCGGCTCCATTTCTGTACGATGGACACCCATCCTGCAGATCGAATTGCTTCGTGCGCAGTCACACATTCACCCGTTGTTCGAGTCGTTTCTCGGTGACACGTACAGTGGCGGTGGGAAAGCAACATCAGGCGGTGTCTTCCTGGACATGAATGCAGTCAGGCGCTCGACGGCGGTCATCGCCATCGTCGTCAGCGTCTTCTCGTTTACGTTTAAGCGTCAGATTTGCACAAAGTAAACTTCGTGTTCTGAAGATTGTACTCGTACACGTCACTCATCGTCAGCACCCTCTGGTCCACGGTGGCGCTGGCCGTGAGCTGGAACGACGAGATGTGTGTCCACCTTACGCGGATCGAAGTGCGCTCTGCTACACACCGCACGTCATTTGCGTGGTACGCTTTGCGCATTGTCGGCGAGGTGATCAGCAACAGCACGGCGACCCCCACAGAGCTGGAGACGCTCGACGATCGCTCCCGCGTCTGTCACGGACCTCAAGAGCATCATGATGCTCACGGATCCGGTCCAGTTCGTCGCGTGGAGATGGTACGCGACCAAGGCCTCAGTCGGCGTCTACTGTTCGAGCAGGACACAGCACGTGTACCTGGTGCCCGTGGCGCACACGTCGCGCCGCGCCGCTTGTGGACGGGCTTTGACCGGTGGCCATTGGGCTAAGAATGCGGAATGCGGAATTGGTGACCTCTCCAACAGCATAAGTGCGTTGAAGTTGCTTGAATAGAGGGAGGAGTGGATGCTAAAATATGGTCTATATCCGTATTTAGCTAGGTAGGCTTGTTAACAATTAATTGACATATTATTAAATTGTAAGGCAAGTAACAAAGCAATGACTGTAGCAGCATCACTCACAGAATCATCACCAGCAAACACTCTGCACTTTTGAAAAATATAAATTACGGGCGCAAAAGGAAAAATGGTATTTAGAGAAAAAAGAGGACCCTCATTCGACTGTTAGCTCCAATTGTAGACACTGCAGTCACGGTAAGCCAGCGAGTGTGCTCTCGTGGTGGCCATATCACTGCTGTCGAGTGCCACTCTGAGTCCCGCTGACTCATAAACGCAATCGCCCCCGAGCAAAGAACCACAAAGCAAGAGGAAGAGCGCCGCGCAAAGCTCCGATCCCATTCCGGTCGTGCATGCGTGCGCCAGTGTGTCTGTCTTATTAGGAGAGATAGAGAGTGCATTTCTCTGCAAGTGAACGCGTTAACCAGCTGTTCGTCCGTTTACGGTGGCGAAATTTTCGCTCGTGCGTCACGGAAAAAAGTTCTCTCAAAAATCCAAATATCGGTCGGTCGTTCCTGTAAAAAAAAATCAGCGGCATGGAGGAGATCGAGCGCCGGCAGCCGATCGATCTGCCGAGGCACATGCAGAAGCGCGAGCGCCCGCGCGTACCGCCACCTCCGCCGCCGCTGTCGTCGTCTTCGTCTGTTGTGATGCGCTCGCCGCCGCGGCCGCAGGGCACTCACCAGCCTCCGTCGGCGCGCGCGCTGATGCCGCAGAAGCCTCCGCTCACGGTCGGTGTCCTGGACGACGTGCTGCTCTACCGCAGCTGGGCGATCCACTGGATGTCGCGCTTGTACCACTTTCACCGCCACGAGCTCAGTGCGTACGCACACGACCTGATCAAGTTTCTGCGCGACGAAGCGCTGAGCGCGTTCAAGAGCGAGTTTGGCTACAAGGTAAGCATTCGCCACACGGACGAGTTTGTCGCGTTTGAGATCCGAGAAGACCGCGACGCGGCGGAACAGTCGAATGGCAACAGTAGCAATAGAGATCGAGGCATTGCGCTGCAGGATCTGACGCGCAGCGGGCGTGGATTTACGTTTACCAGCGGCGCAACGTCGTCGATGCGCACACCGCGAACAACTACGGAGGAGAGCAAAGAAGAAGCTGGTGGCGATGGTGGATCCGTGCGAGAGCGCAGAGGCGGCTTCGTGCTCTACTTCCCCGCATCCGAGGAAGAAGGCGACCTCGAGACCGAGCGCCGCCGATCGCTGTCGTCGTCGATGACGCAGTCCCAGCGCCGAAGGAAAGAACCGCAGTACGTCGTGCTGCTGCGCGGCAACGACGACCTGATGCGCTGGGCGTGCGCGTGGCTTCAGCGGCGGTTCCAGTGCGTTGTGAGCACGCAGGTCGTGCGGATCTCCCCTGTGAATCTGAAATGGCTCGCGCGCAATTGGGTCGTCGACTCGCTGAGCAAGGAGTCTAAGGAGAATAACCAGGAAGAGCTCACAGGTGCGCTGCCGTTGGTCTCTCAATGTCTCTGCGTTTATGTGAACAGGTCCTCTGATTCAACTACTGGTGTCTAGGCGTGGATGAG
The DNA here is from genome assembly GCA_000143045.1 of Globisporangium ultimum DAOM BR144. NCBI lineage: Eukaryota > Oomycota > Peronosporomycetes > Pythiales > Pythiaceae > Globisporangium > Globisporangium ultimum. Next base: position 132,892 of record GL376560.1, read on the forward strand.
GAGAGATCTTCCAAGCCGCCGTTGCTGCTAAAGTACCGGAACCCGGACCCAAAGAGCCTCGTACGCAAGTACACATTCACAGTGCCGTGGGCGACGCTGCGGCGCCTTTGCGAGCAGGCCAGAGAAACTTTGAAAGCGCCAAATGCGATCCCAGGTGCGCCAGCTTGCCCAATCAAACTTGTCACGTTATGTGCTTTAGCTTGACACATTGCTACTGAAACACAGAGGTCATCACGTTGGCGGAGGAGCTGTACTTTGAGTCGCTGCCTATGAACATGGCGTCGTTCGAGCTCGAGAGTTTTGGCATGGCTGACGTGACAGTCGATCAGCATGGACAGATTGTGGTATGTACGAAAGCTTTTTCATCTGCGTCTCTATTAGCTCCTGTCTCTCGCACTTACAATTCTGTTTGTGCTTTGCTTGTGTTATGGTTGTGGCACAGTTTCACAATATGGCGCTCGTCCATTCCATTCTCCATGGGCTCGCGGAGCTGCTCATGCTGCAAAACACCCCCGGACCGTCCAAGCCCGTGATGACTTTGTGAAAACAGCAAACGATCACGAAAAAATACTGTTGTAGAAAGAAGCAACAGCACTTGACTTTTCTGGCTCGTCTTCAAGGGCAATGAAGAGCGCGCCAAGAAGTACACATCGTCGCCATACTACGAGAAAGCATAGGCGGCAATATGACACCATCCCCATCCTTGAGGGGAGGAAGCAGGGAACAGAAATGTGAAGAGAGAAAGAACTACAAGAAAATGCCAAAATTGCTAAAGATTTAATCAATTGTATGGAATGCATGGTCGTTATCTTGCTCGTGTTTCTCTCAGCCTCTAGATGTACAAACGCAATCGAGCACGCACCCAATTCAAAAGCTTTCATCCGCAAGGTTCCTGGTTCGTTGTGGATCAACCGTAGCGGCTCAAGTCGAGCGATCTCCCAGCTGCAACGCCAGAACTGGCGGATGCTGTTGCCGTATTTCCTTGTGTCAGTGCGTGGCGCAGCGCCGATTCTAAGACGCTGCGTAGCGCGGGGTCCATGGCGACGACAGCTTCCTTGAACGCTGCGGCGCGGGTCTGTGCAAACGACAACAGCAGCCTCGCAACGTTGGTGGACACGACCGCGCTGTGTTCGCTCACGGCTTGTGCTTGCAGAATTGCGGCGATCTTGGGCAGCAGTAGTCGTACAAACGCTGTGCCGAAGCCATCATCGAGCTGCGTGGTCAGCAACCGAAGCAGCGCTTCGGCGTGCGCGAGTTCGTTCACATCGTCCGGTGAGCGCAAAGCTCCCTGAGCGCTGTAGTGATCCAGGAGTTGTACGAGCAGCGGCCCGAGTGCAGCAAACCACCGCTGCGTGTTTGCGACATCCTGCACATCGATGAGTTTCTTTGCGATCCCATGCAGACCCTCGAATACATGTGCACACACGATAGCGTTGCGCTGATCACCATCCTGATCCAAGAGCTCGAGGACCTCGACTGCAACCTTCGCAGCCCCGGCATGAAACTCCATGGCATCCCTCACGAGGAACTCCGGGTACGCGACGGCGTAGTTCACCGCAAGCCGTAACACAAAATCAAGTCCTTGCACGAGATTGCGTTCTCTTGCCACGACGAGTTCCTCGTGGAACCACCGCACGAGGAAGCGGAAGCTGTTCTGGAACTCGGATCGAATACTCTCCGCTTGGGCAACAGCTACGCTGGGCGTCTTGGCGAACGCAACAATGGCTTCGATCGTCGCACGACTCAACGAGAGCACGGCATCATGTGCGCCGACGCGGTCCGAGACACATCGGTAGCCTTGCTCGACAATGCCGAGTGCATCTACAACAGTGGCACGCGCTTGTTCTGTCGTATGGAGCATCACGATGCCGGTAGTCGCGCAACGTACAACTTCCAGCAACTGCGCATCACTCGTGTGTGTCAGCTTGCTCTGGTCCATACATATTTGCCGGAACGCTTCGGTCGGACTCAGCGCAGCCTGTCCAACCAGTGCGTACAATACCGCATGGTCACTGCTATTTGCGCAGTATGAGATCATGTCGCGCTGCAAGCAGGCAAAGAGCGCTTTCATCGCTTCCACGCGGATCGAAGTACTGGGCGCGCGCAACGTGGCATTCGTCAATGCACTCACGACGCTCTGGTAAAGCTGTACAAAGTCACTGGCACCTACACCACCTGCGCTTTGTTTTGCGTCTTGAGATAACAAATTCTTCAGCAGCACAGGCATGGCGTGGAACACTGGAATGAACTCTTCGTCTTGTCGTCGGTCACGGACGCCATTGCGGATGTGGAACACCGAGAATGCGACCAGCAACGGCGTGAATTGCGCTAGCGTCGTCTCCGTCTTCCCAACGGTAAGTGAGCCCGACAAGTGCGTGTGCACAGCCACGAGCGCACTCAGGATGCTTGTCCAATAACGTTTGTACACATCACGATACATTTCCAGCAAACTTGTCGAGAACTGCGGGGCAGCAGCAGCACCTCCAGAAGCCGGAATCGGAAGAAGCGTGTAAAGCACCGAGGTGTTCGTGACACCGTTGCCTGGTAGAAACGCGCTTTCTTTTTCACTGTCGACTCGTGGCCACTGGTCTGCGCCACGCATCAGCACACCATACGACAGCGTGATGTCCTTCCAGCACTCGATCACGTAGTTGGACGTCGAGGACAGCGCCGTCACGACCGCCTTGACCAATGGTGATGATGTCACCCCTCCGCCACCACGCTGACCAGTGCTCTCTTGCGTAAGAGCGAGTGTGACACTCGCCTCGGTCATCTGCGCGAGACACGACAGATTCGCAAGTGACAACCTCGTTCTCGTTAACTCGTCGCCGATGAATTGACTGTGGCCGTAATCGTCGACGATCACCATCTTCAGGATTCGCCCCAGCGCCACTTTGTCTTGCACTAAGCGAGACGTGATTGCGCCGCCGCAGATCCCAAATGCCTCGATCAACAGTGGCGCATAGAGATCAATGGCGACGGCATTGTCGCCACTGCCACTTGGTGTTTGGGATTGCTTGAGTGCCTGCCGAATCGCTGAGGTCATCTGCGCTTGGTACGGATCCAAGAGAAACGCGTCGCCCGTGTGCACTTCCGGGTCTCGTGCCGCTGCGAATTTGTGCACGAGCACACGGAGAAGCCGCAATCCGACGCTTTGGAACATCTGCAGTTCACTTCCATCGGCGGAAGCCGTCGCTGCGTGGCATGCGAGCGTCACGAATTCATCCAGGTACATACACAAGAAATTGTTGACGCTCGCAGCATCCTGCTTCATATCGGAACCTTGTTGATGTTGCTGTTGTCCCACGGTCAAGCGCTGCAGCACGTGCTGGCGGGCAGCGACAAGATCAAAGTGAAGTGATGTTCCATTTCGCTGTGCACTCGTCCCCGACGACACGAGTGTAAACACGCGAAGCACGCACTCGATTGCGAAATGACGCACTTGGCGGGATAGTGGCGGCAAAAACATCATCAGGTCGCTCACTTTTTTTTTTGTCGTGCGCCAAACCTCGACTAGGGCCGTGATTGCATCCGAGGAAAGCAATGTGCTGTTATTGGTCTTGCTGCCATTGGTCTCGATCCCCCAACCTTCGTCTGAGGCACCATCAGCGCTGCTGCTACTGTCAGCGAGCGATGCTCCGACGATACCATCCATGCCCTTTGGACTCATCATGAGCTGCTCCGAGTCGCCAGCATCAACCATCGATGCGCCGGACTCGCCTACGGCAATGCTTCGACAGAGGAGCGCCCACAGGATCAGCTGCAGGGTACTACTGCCACTGCTCCTCACATCGACATCTACGAGGGCGAGAATCGTGTTACGGATCTCGTCAGCACTTTGTGCGGTTTTGTACGGCATGAAGGATCGGAACGTGAGGTAATCCCACATCCCATGCACCGCGGGCAAGTACCGCCACGCGAGGCCGCTGTATTCGACGTGCAGCGCGTGGAACAGCAGACATTGCAGGTTGTGGCGCTGGATTTGCGACGGATCGCGCTCGACAAGAGTCCGAATGCACGACATGCCCACTTGCTGCAGAATACTGCGGCCAATGCCATTCATACGAAGCTGCCGACGCTGCCATTCATCCGAGGATACCGTGAACGACGACGAGCGTGACGACGATTGCGTCGAAGGAGACGCCAAGAACTGCATCGCTGGTGGCGCCGCTGTTACCGAAGCTGAGTCCACTGGCGCAAACACGAACGCGTCGGACAAGACACTGAGAACGTACGTGAGATCACTCTGCTGGAACCGTGCGGGCGCAAACACGACCACTTGCTCCAGGAACTTGAGGTACTCGAGCTCAAGCCGCAAATCGCCGCTATCCTGGCGCAACAGCCTCCAGATGGTGTAAAACTCGCTCAAACGCTTCTTGCCCGAGCTCGCGAGCTCAGGTCCCAAGGTGGCGACAACGCCATTAATGATGCGTCCGATCGCGACCTTAGCACTCGAGTGCCATCGCATCCCGCGCTTGTTGGTCTTGGAGTACTTGAACCCAGCGAGCAAGTGCGCGTCCATGAGCGACGACGTGGACGTGATGTACTGCTCATAGTCTCCACCCGTGGCGTTCACGGACTCGACGACGATGCTCCATGAATGCAAGATCCACGTGCGCAATGGTTGCGAGATTTCACCAGAGAAGCGGAAAATGAGGCCCGTGTCGATCGAGATCCGAGAGCCGCACACGCGTTTGATGCACGCGAGTGCAAACGCAGCGCCAGCAGAAAGCACCGACATGTCGGACGCATCCTGACCGCCTCCAAATGGCGACAGCGAGCTCGACGATAATGGTGCTTTGTCAGCAACACCCAGACGCTTTTCAATCTCATGGACCAGGTTCTTGCAGTTGGCTTCACTGAGCACTGACGCGAGCATCCCCAGCGCTTCGCCTGCGCCTCGCCGCACTTTTGCGTTTTCACTCGAAAGCATCTCGCAGAGCATCGTCTGTATTTGATGCGGCCAGTTGGAGTTCACAGCCGGTGGCGGCACATGCCCATGCTTTGCTTCTCGGATCGCGGCAAACAACAGAGACGCGACGTTCACTTCACAGTCGACACGTCCATCGGCGAGTACACCGGCGTAATGCTGCAGACATCGCAATTGCAATTCTTCGGGCACGAAATGGAAGAGTCGACCAAACAAAAACACACTCGCATCGACCAAGCGCACATACGTAAAGCTACTGCAGGTCCCGCGTGTATACACGTCGTCAACGCCTTCCATTTCGCACACGACGCTCCAGAAGTTGTCCAGGTACTGCACCTCAAGCTCCGTATCCGAAAGCGCATTGTCGGGTTGGATCAGTGCAAGGATATGGTTCAGCTCGCGCGAGTAGAGCATGCTCGGGGTATCGCCGGGGACAAGTCGAGATGCGCTCACCATCTCGAGTGGATCATCGACGCCTGACAGCGCATTGTGCAAAAATGTCGAACTCGCGGGCACCAAAGGCGATTGCCGCAGACTCGTGAGCGACTGCGCGACCGTGTACTCGGCAATCAGGTCGAGCAGCACGATATACGAGTCGCTGAAAATTGGCGGCAACAGCACGAACGACTTGATCAGCGACGTGATCACACGGTAACGCGCGACTTGGCCGCGGCGTTTCAACGGATTGCTCAGTCGATCCTGCGTCGTCGCACTCAAAAACACATTCAGAATGTAGGCAGCAAGCATTTGCACACTCTCGGACTTCGTCGTGAGATCTTTGCAGTAGCTCAACAGTCCGTTGAGAGCGACGACGGCGGCTTCGATCCGCAAGAGCTCCAACGACGACTCTCGCGTTTGCAGAACGCTTGCCTTCAGCCACATGGTCAGCAACGATTGCAGGTTCGAGTTGACCCAGTGCTCGTCATTCACGGCGACCAAGCTCCCTACGAGCGTCCAGCCAGCACGGGTGCAAGTTAGCCATACACTGTCGGCACAGCCTTCGAGGTATTGACTGGCAACTAGGTCATCTGCTAGCTGAAGAATCTCCGAAAGCACACTGTGTGCGAGCCCGCCGTCGTTCTGCAGCTTGGTCGCACGAAGAATATGCGCGATCGCCGACGATCGACCCTGGACAATGTACAATTGCGCTTTGCTCTGCGAACTGTAGCCTGAGTCCATCCCGAGTTGCTGATCGTCGCCCGCAACATCATTGGGCGAATCTCCCGACGCGAGTCCCGACTGCAACAGATACTCGGACGTCTCACGAAGACCCTTGATACAGCTCGAGAGCACGGATTTCAGCTTGTACGGCAACGCCGTCACTAGTGATGCCAGCGCGACGGAGGCTTGGAAGCGAACGCTTTGCTTCTCATGCGATAGTAGCGTCTGCAACGTCGAGCTCGCATCTTGCGCGTGACTCACACACGCTTCGCCCATCGCCTGCAGCATGTGGCTGATCTCGACTAAGATCGACAAAAGCTTGTGATGGTGACCTTCACCTGCGGTCGCGACCTCGTCCTTGAGTTTCCGGAGATACGCGCCGAGTAGCGCTTCTTGCTGCCGTTCTGTCAAGCACGGGTAGATACCAAACCGCAAGACGTACCCCACGGCATTGCGAGCACGCGTCAGATCTCCCAACGCGAATGGATGGTCCAGAATGCTCAGTATCGCATCCAAGATTTCGCTAAATTGTGGTTCCGTGATCGTATCGGGCGGTAATTGCTCAAATAGACTGCACAGCGCGATGGAATATGACGCAAGGATCCCACCGTGGTGCTGGTTTGGGCTAGTTGACGTGAGGTACCGACTCACAATCGTGTCTTTCAAGTACCCAATGATGCTCGCAACTGTCGAGAAATGCACGGCGGCTGCTTTGCGTCGAGACAGCGAACCGGGTAAGTTAAGGTGCGACATCCCCGACAGATGGACAATGGGCATTTTGAACGCCAGCTTGGACTTGGTGCCACCACCGCTACTTGGACCAGAGGAATTGCCACCATTGTCGTGCTCGGTGGTAGGTCGCGATCGGGTTTCGTCGTCGTTATGGGCGCTCGACGTGCCAGGTTCTGTCGATTGCTGCAGATCGGTTTCAGGAGACCCTGTTGCGAATTTCGCGAGCACAATACCCACGACTACGGAGTACGCGCGACGCGCATCGGGTGCACTGTCGTCCATGCCTCTGGTTGCAATGTACATGATGGATTCCTGGGTGACGCTGCCGCCGCTTCCGGTACTATTGGCGCTCCCATTACTACCGCCGCTGCTGCTGCCGCCACCTCCTCCATTCCCGCCGCCAGTGGTGCTGCCATTCCCACTGTTTCCCAGGTTGCTGCTGCTACTGCCGCCTCCATTGCTGCCGGAGTTACCTCCTCCGCTACCAGGTGTTGTGTGGAGCGCCAAAGCATTTAGCAATCCCGCGGCTGCGAGTCGCACTTCGGGGGTCTTGTCCTGGAACGTCTTACTCACGATCTTGAGCGCCTCGGTATGGAAGAGAACAAGTCGCGGGAGATCGTTGTCCAGTATCCGCGTGATGCTCTCGATAAGACACTGCTTCATGTAGTAATCCGCAGTCTTGATCTGCTTGTTCGCAAACGCCACAACTTCAGGAAGGAATGGGATCGCATCGCTCAGCGACAAGCGGCTCACGACGAGCACCAGCGACGCCTTCACGTAGATCGACGTGTTCTTCGCCGTCAGGGTCTCATTGATCACAGGGATCGCCGAATAGTCGAATGCGCGCACGAGCAGCTCGCAGATAAGGTTCTGGACGCACTCCGACGTCGTCGTCGAGGACGACGTGAGAGACATGGACATGGGGCCGCTCGCACCGCTCGCACCGACGTTCGGGTTCCCCGTGTGGTTGCCGCTGTATACGAGCAGCGCCTGCAACAGCAGCGAGAACATGGGACCGTCCCCATCGGCCATCTGTTTACCCGCATGCAGATCGCGGCTATTCGTGCGCTTGCGCTTCGCGAGCAGCTCGGGATCCCATTTGCGGCGCACGGCAAAGAGCTCCTTGAGCAGCTTGCGCTGCTGGTCCACGGAGCTGCCGCCGTTGCGCATCTCCTCGACGCACGCGCTGAAGCGATCAAACACCATCGCTCCCCCCCCTTGTTCACGCAAACGCTGGCTAGTAGACAGAGTCACACAAAGAGAGCGTTAAGCGCAGGAGGGACTAATATGCGGAGGTGTCCACGCACGCACACTAACGTGATAATGGGGCGAAATGGCCAAGTGTGCAAGATGCATGCAACCTGTCGACCCGGGTCGGCAATAGCTTTCAAGTTTTTCAAAGCCCACCCACCCATGCGATGACTTGGGTCTACAACAGTATAATCAAGTGGTAAAAGTGCGGGTCGGATATGATATGCAGCTTGTGTAAACCCACCCACCCATCCGCGGACTCGATCAATTCCCCACTTTCCCTTGCGCAAAACCGAGAAAGATGATGCAGACCAGCACGCAGTCGTGGGAGGAGCTGCGACGCGCGGCGCGCACGGCGGAGCGCCACCTGGAGGACAAAATCGCGGCGTACACGACTATCAGCAAGACCGCGACGCGCGCGACCACCGAGTATGACGTCGGTATGTGCGCGTGTGCCTTGTCGGCATTAAATATTGCTGCCATGTGACAACGATGCATGGGAATGAGCGAGCAGCACACATGGCTGATAATGATGCACTTGCACGAAACGCTGGTGTGCATATGATTGTACAGAGGACCCACCTGCAGACACAGCGAATGAGCGTCAGTTAGCGCTGGATATCGAGAATACGCTCACCACGGTATGAATGCGGAAAAGTTGACATCGTTTAGAGAGAGGCTGATCGAATTTCGTTCACTGTGTTTGCCTGCAGCTTTCGGATACAATCAATGAAATGAGTGCATTCGTGAGCACGTCGTCGCTGAAAACCCACGAAGCCGTACTGCAGCGCTACCGCGAATTGTACTTCGACTTCAAGACCGAGTTTCGACGTTCTATGGTACGTTTGTGATAGTTTTTCCGTACGCACTAGTGCTCATGGCTAATAGCTTGTGGCATCTTTTTCGTCCACTGCAGAGCACATTGCAAGAGAAACGAGATGCTCAGAAGCTGTTTGGCAACAGGTGCGTCCTACGATTGTTGCGTGTGGATTTATACAAACAGTCGTGGCGGCATTCGGACTCATGCTGTGGAAATGGTAAAAAAAAACTTTTCAGATCTGCACAGGGCACTTCGGAAGACGCGGAGATGGATTCGCTGTTGAACGAGCGCCGCGCTCTGGACTCGTCGCGGTCGATGACCAGCAGCATCATTGAGTACGTAGCCAAGTCGTGCGCATATGAACGGGTACAAAATGCGCAACCTGCTGATCTCTTCTTGCTTTGTTTTCTTTGCAGCCAAGCGCTGGAGACAAAGAACTCGCTGGACAGCCAGCGCAGCCGCTTCACGAACTCACGCTCGAAGATGAACACGGTCTCGAACTCGTTCGCGGGCATCAACTCACTCGTGGCGCAGATCCGGCGCAAGAAGCTGCGCAACAACACCATCTTGGCGCTCGTCATCGCGGCGTGTGTGTGCTTCACGCTCTGGTGGACCGTGCTCTCCAAAACGTAATCATCTCGCTATCTTTATAATTTGTCCGACTCCCTTGCTTGCTACCAAATTAGAGAGTCTCGTTAATAATAAAACCTTGCTTTTGTGTGTGGAATTCAAATCGCGAGGTGTTTTTTGAAACCTTCGTCTCCAGTCCATCCCTCTCGAGCTGCATAGCAACTTTCAATCGAAACTACAACTTCCTTACTCCTCTACTTGCATAATTTCTTTACAATTGCATACTCTTGTGTAAGTGCATACACCACGTGGCAGACAACCACGTGAGGTTTTTTGACTGGTTTCTAGAAAAAAACAAAAAACGAAAAAAGCAAGAGAGGAAGGGGGGACACGACGACGCGGCGCGCCAACCAGTGCGAGCGCGGGTTAAAAGCCGAGCCAAAGCCACAGCTGGAAGCGCGAGAAACAAGAGACGATCATGGGCGACCGAACGGGAATCTCGCTGCTCGTGCGCAACGTGAGCCGACGCCTGCGGTATGTACCCAGAGGGGAGGAAGCCCAGAAGTAGAAGAAGAGCAAGAGTGCATGTGTGTGTCCGGAGAAGAGTGGCGAGCACGTAAAAGCCTCAAGACTCAAGCCTCCAAGAGAGAGAGAGAGAGAGAGAGAGAGAGAGAGAGGACGATTGTGTGTGTGAAGTGAGAAGCAAGAGGATGGAAGCATTGACCAAGTTGAAAACCATGTCCCCTATCCCAGGCCGGAAGATGTGCGCAAGGAGTTTGAGCGCTTCGGCGACGTGCGCGACGTGTACATCCCAAAGGACTACTACACTCGGTATGGTTGCGTGCTTGTGTGGTGATGAGAGTTTTGTACCGCGCAGTTTGATTTAAGCGGATGTTTGGTGGGAAAAATATGCTTGCTGTAACAGTGAAGCCAAGGGGTTTGCGTTTGTGGAGTTCAAGAACGAACGCGATGCGAACGATGCGCGCCAAGGACTCGATGGTGTGCGCATTGATGGCCGTGAAATCCGCGTCGTGTTTGCCCAAGAGCGTCGCAAGACCACCGACCAAATGCGTGACCGTGAAAAGTGCGTCTTTCAGTGTTGTTTTTTTTATCTCATCTTGTACTTCTTTCCAACACGAGTCTCACCATATATTGTCTTGTTTTTTGTTCTTAGGGAAAGAAGCAGACGAAGCCGCTCGCGCTCGGGATCCCGTGGCCGTGGTGGTGGCAACCGCCGCAATGCGCGCTCGCGTTCGCGCTCCCGTGATCGCCGCCCAGCTCGCCGTTCGTCGCGCTCGCGCTCGCCGGTGAAGTCCCGCTCGGGCTCGCGCGGTCGCTCCCCAGCCCGTGCGCGCTCGGTTGGCCGCTCTCGCTCGCGTTCGCCTCGCCGATCCCCAGCGCGCTCGCCGCGTCGCTCGTCGCCAGACCGCTCGCCAGGTGGCCGTTCGCCAGCGCGCTCGCCTGCTGCCCGCTCGGTGTCTCGTTCGCCGGCGCGTTCGCCTGCCCGTTCGCCTGCTCGCTCGCCAGCGCGTGACCGTTCCTACTCGCCAGCACCTCGAAGAGACCAGCGTTCGCCATCGGGTTCCCCACGAGGCGACCACGACATGGATGACCGAGATGATTAGGCGCCCGAGATGTGGTGGTAAGCGCTTTTATCTTCACGAACGAGAATTTCTCCATTTCTGCTGCAAGATTTGCAAAATTGGTAGTGCATCCATTGTCCACACAGGAGGGACCACAGACAGCCAGATGAACAAAGAAAAACAAACGCACAAAAATCATAATAGCAGATGCACATTTGCATGAAAAGGTTTTACATTTTCTTCATGGTGTCAGACTGATCAACTTGGTTCTCCATTTTCCATTATTTTGCTCTTATATCCAAACATAAATGCTCTTATAACGTGTTTTTCATGTGGTCCACAGAACCGATGGCATTACCGACTGGTGACCACATTCTCTGACGTTTGACCAGCATCACCTCACTCATTGTAGCTCTTCGGTCGCCCATCCACCCACCATGCGCTGCCACTACGAGGTGCTGGGCATCGAGCGCGACGCGACGGCCAAGGAGATCAAGAAGGGCTTCCACCTGCAGGCGCTGCGGTGGCACCCGGACAAGCACCAGAAGAACAACATCTCGCCCGACGAGGCCACGCTGCGCTTTCAGGAGATCCAGAGCGCGTACGAGGTGCTGAGCGACGCGCACGAGCGCAAGTGGTACGACGAGCACCGCGACCAAATCCTGCGCGGAGACGCCAACGGTGACGCAGATGACGACGACGAAGGCGGCGACAACCTCAACCTGTTCAAGTACTTTAGGTGAGCAATGCAGATAGATACACGCGCATTGCGTGAGTTGTATATGCATCATGGGTTGATTACTGATGGGATTGTGTGTGTGTGTGTAGTCCATCGGTGTACGCTGGCTTTGGTACCGACGACAAGAGCTTCTATGCAGTCTACGGTAGCCTCTTCAAGAAGGTACGAATGCGCTTGTGGCTGTTAATTGTGTGAACTCGTCTTTGGAAGGTTCATATCTAATTGCAATCGCTGTGGAATGGTAGATTGACGACTTGGATATTGCGAGCGTCGTGTCGTCCTCGCAAAAGCCGCAGCCTGCGCCAGCGTTTGGCGACAAGCAGACGTCCATGGACGGCGTGAACTACTTCTACCAGCACTGGGCGAGTTACATCACGCAGCGCACGTTCGCGTGGGTGGACACGTACAAGACGACGGACGCGCCGAGTCGAGAGATCCGTCGCGCCATGGAGAAGGAGAACAAGAAGCTCCGCGATGCCGCGAAGAAGGCATTCACGTCGGAAGTGAGGGAACTCGTGGACTTTGTGCGGCGTCGCGATCAGCGCATGCTCGCGTACAAGAAGCAAAAAGACAAGGAAAAGGCGCAGCAGAAGAAAGAAGAGGAAGCCAAGCGGAAGGAAAAGCAGGCAGCGTACGAAGCCGAGCGACTGGCGTTCCAGCAGCAGGAGCAGGAGCGATGGGAGAAGAGCGAAACGAGTCGCCATGCCGACACGGAAATCGAGGCCGAAATGGACAAGTTGCGTAAGAAAATGGACGCGGCATTACTGCTCTGCGACTTGTGTCGGAAAACGTTCAAGTCGCCCAAGCAGTTGAGCAACCACTTGAGCTCAAAAAAACACCGCGACATGGAGATGGAGCTCGGCATCTTTGCGAGCGACTACAACTCGATCGAAGCCGAGCTCGAACTGGAGATACAGGCGGAGCTCGCTGCTGCAAAAAAGCTCAAGAATGGTGGTGCTCATGCTGATGCGAGCGATGAAGGTGATGATGAAGCAGAATCGTCGCAAGCCTTGGACGAAGAAGACCCGGCAGGGTTGGAGAAACGCGCAAAAGAAGCAGAAGCCGCAGTGGCTGCAGAACAGGCGCGCTTGCTCAAAGACCAAAAGGCCGCAGAGAAGCGGAAAGAGCGGAAAGACCAGCGCAAGCAAAAGAAGAAAGAGGACGTCGAGAAGCTCGTGTCTGGCACCAAGGGAAAGGGTGGAAAAGATAAAGAGAAAGCAGCACCACCACCAGCAGCATCTGGCAAGGGGGCCGACAAGGAAGACGACTGGGACAGTGATAGCGACGATGGTCGTCGTGGCTCGCGTCGAAAAGGTGCCAAGGGCAAGAAAAGATAGAGGGATTAAGCCGAGCCATAGAAATTGTTTTGGAATTGATATTTTGTGTTATTGGGGTTTGGCTTTGAGGTCAGCGGCACATTCGGCGCACACGGGCATCCATTTGGACGCTGAGCATTTCGTGACTGCGGGCGCTACGGTGCAGTTGGAGCAATAGATCACGGCGTCTTCAGGCTGCTCTTCCTTTGTGGTCTGCTGCTTACTAGTGTTGTTTTTGCTTCCACTTGTAGCTTCTACCTGTCGAGGCTCCTCAGGAGGAGCTAGCGACGGCTTGTCGTGCAGCACCATTTCTCCTCGTTCGCGCTCCTCTTTCCAGGCGGTGACTCGCGCCCGCTGCTCGGCTCGTCGCTGCTGGTCCTGCTGCTTCTTGAGCGCCAGATCTACCTGGACACGTGCATGCAAGCTGTCGTAGTTCTTGTCTACTTGGTCGAGCAGCCAGTGGAGCCCCAGTTCGAGGCGGTCGTCCACCATGCTGCCGTTCACGGACGGCTTTGCGATGCACGAAACCACTTTGGACGTCGGGAATTGCTGTAGCTGCAGGAGCTGAGCCAAAGTATCTTCTGGGACCGCGGACAGGTGATCGCGCTTATTTGCAAACCTAGTGGCATAAATTGAGGTCAGCGTCAAAGTTTGAGCATGACTTTTGGACTAAAAACCAGTTTGTACTCACACTAGTAAGGGTTTGTCCTCCATTTTGGCATTCGTCATGGTGTCTTGCAGGATAACAGCAGACTGATAGACGCTCTGCTCATTGGACGAGTCCACGACAAACATGATGCCATGCGCCTATAAACGAGAGTTCTCTCAGTTTCCTATGCATTCGTTTTGCAATATGCTCACTTGTAAGGCACTTACATCGGCGTAATACTCTTTCCAGACATCGCGGAACGCTGGTCCACCGCCAAGGTCGTAGAACGTCGCAGATCCAGTCGTCGTTTGGAACGTGGCCGACGTGAAACCTGCGCTCGGGACGTGCTCCTTGTCCAAGTCGCCTTGCAGGGTCGACAGCAGCGTGGTCTTGCCAGCGCCATCGATTCCGATTATCAAGATCACGATTTCTATCGAGCGCGTTCGAGTCCCGCCTTCTGATGCTTCGACTTGAGTTTTTCGAGCTTCAGCCGCAGCTCGTAGGCGACTCTCATTCGTGCTTTGATTGTTGTCACCATCTCGCTGCGACTGCTCTGCTTCTGATGGAGCAGGTTTTAAACACATGCGATGAACGTGCTGCTCGGTCTTGCCGTCGTTGTACAGCACTGTGAAGGAGTCGTTTTCGGGATGGATAGCTGTGACCACAGCTGGAAGGTATCGCGGCCGTCCTTTGTATCGACACACCACTCTATCGTTGATGTGGTACTCAACGGCCTCCAGTTGATTCGAGTCGAATTGTGAGCTGCTGCCAACAATGATACGAGCGGCAACGACGTCTTTGATGAAATCTGCGCATGCATGAGTACGGTTTAGGCAAAGATCACCAGCTATAGGTAAGACAAGACGACATGCAAACATTGCGCTTACTGTGTACGGAGCTGGGCTTCTCTCGTAAGATCTGGTGCGCCAGGTCGTCCATGACGGGGATCACGCTCGTGGACATGAAGTCCACCATCTTTCGGCGGTTTGTGAGCTTCTTGGCGTACCCGGGTTGCGACGAATGTTTCGTGAACCGGGACGACTTGGACTCGTCCACATAGTCGTGAATAAACTCGTAGATGCTCTCGGGCTGATACAGCAGCAGCGACTCGATGAGCGGCATCAGCACGGGATCAACGAATCGCCGCAGGTACTCATGCTCATTCGCGACAGCCTTCCGCGGTGTCACGGGCACGCCAGTGGGCTCTGGCTGCCATTGTGGGGCAGCGAGCGCCTCGCGCAGCCTTCGTGCGCTCATATTTATTATCTGTGTATATGGAGATAGATGCACGGTGGCTGCTATTCCAAAAGCGTAGCTCTTCGCGCGGTCTCCATTCCAAATGCAGCCATGTTGGGTTGATGGTCATCATCAATTTAGAGAGTCAGAGCGCAACACAACCTTTCGAGTACCTATTTCATCCAATCACAGACGCGTAAAAAATATGAAGAGCTCTTATTGGTCTATTTGAAAATAGTTCAGCCCGCAAATAGCCAGTCCACGTCGACATGAAGAGGCGCGCCGAGTGTCCCGTAAAAATAAGTGTAGCTGTTTGCGCTTTTTTTTTCCTTCCATGCTTTTCTTTCCAATTGGGTTGTCAACCATCGCTTGGTATGCGATTGCTTGTTGTTGTGAGGATATTCTAGCACGTGGTTGCGTATTGCATCGTGTCCCAGGTAGCGCCATGTAATCGTGGCTGCAATCGTGCTGATTTCAGCACGTTGACACGATCGTTGTGATCCCACCAGTGACTGTATTATGTATGATACCCAACACTGCGTTTCGCTGCTCGTTGTGATGAGTGGTGGACTGGCTGTCAGAGATTGTCGATGATGCAGAGCTACTTCTCGATAACAGCTGTGCTATAAAACGTACATCGAACAGGAATATGAATTTCTACAATATCAAAAACATCCAGCTCATGAGCACAAAATTGAAGGAGTCGTAATGCTATTTTAGAAACGATATATTATTTGATATAGGGTGGACTGGTGAGGGGGGAAATGCTGTCCCACACTAGTCTTTCTTTCCATCGTCTGTTCTTTTTTCTTGGGGTCTAAGAAAATAGCAAGTCTACTAGCACTGGTTGGATGGCCATGATGCTTACCGAACTCGCCTATTGTAATTAGGCGCATTTTATTGTACGCAGGACCTCCTGCTCGAGCACTTCGTTCCATGCGCCCAGCTGGTCGTCAGGGATCGCCTATTCAAGCTTTTTCGGAATCACCTGCACAACAAGGGCTGACTCTTCAGCACGTGCCATTTTCCACCAATCGAAAACATCCGTTTAGTAAAATGCGACAATATGATTGGCTTATATTCGAATCCGTTCAGTTTCTGTGCTCACTCCATTGATTCAGTGCGCACGATAGATATATCGCGCATATGGACGACAAAACCGGCCGGCACCGCGCCCATCAAGCAGCAGCAGCAAGTACTTATTAAATAGTGCGCGATTTCCGTTCGAGCAGCTCCGTCGACAGGTTCATCCCGTATACTCCACGGAGAGAGCGTTTCCGTACGTACGTCTACGTGTGCGTCGCGCTCATCGGAAAGCGCCGGCGCTCGTTCCTTCGCTTCCATCCCATGCGCGTCTCCCGCAGGCTCGTTGCCGCGGGACTCCTCCTCGTCACCATGAGTGCAGAACATAACAACGTCGTGTTCGCAACCACATGCATGCGTCCCGAACTCAACACGCTCACGTCCGTCTGCTACGATGTGTGCGCGACGTCCGTGGTCGTGGGCCAAGTGGACGCGCCGCCGCTGTGCGTCAACTACGCGGCGGAACCCACGAACGACGCGAGCCGTGTCGGAGACGGCAACTACTACTATCAGGGGTGCGCGTTCGCCGGCATGAGCACGTGCAAGGCGAACGTGTCAACAGCGAATTGTGAGATCCAATGCCTTCAGACAAACAACTTGGGCCAAGAGGCCTGGGTGCTCGATGTCGCGCAGCCCCAGAAAGACAAAGCCGAAACGTCGCTCTTCCAGTACGTGGAGAGCCTCATGCTCCCGTCCACGCTCAAGAACCTGTAAGCACACACAGCAATTGGGTTTGATTGATAGTCACTGTGTGTACATGAAAGAAAGGGCTAAATGGGAATCGTGTTCTTTGAAACAGGAGCATTGTGGGCACGACGGAACTGACGCGGAAAGTGCCAGTCACATTCGCGACCGGCGCCTTTGAGAGCGGCACGTCGCTGGAAAGAATGTACGTGCTTCATCTCAGCGTGCGATGTGGTCCGGTCATTACGATTCACTCACAACATCTGGTTCTGTTTGCAGCAAAATCGTGGACGTCGCCATCGACAGCCTCACGACAGATATGTTTCCTCCCAGCATACAATCACTGTAAGACAACTTTGTGGGGAGATTTATTCTATGTTGTGGCTTGAAAACGGGGATTCTCAAGGTCTTTTTTGTGTGGAAATAATCAGAATTATCCAGCGAACCAACATGCAGCAGTTCGACCCGCGAGGCAGCCAGCCATTCTCCGCGCTGCAGATCTTGTCAGTAGCTCCACACACTGCAACCATTCGCCATTACTTGATCTGCATCGAAAGATGAACTAATGAAGTTGCTTTGATGCTCACTACAGAGACTTGAGCGAGAATGGGCTGACGGAGATCCCACTGATCGTGTACGAAATGCGCAATTTGACGGAGCTGTACCTGCAGGGTAATGCCATCAAGGACGTGCATATCACGACAGGCCAGCTCGAGTTTCTCAAGTCCCTCTCAACTTTTGAAGGCTCCATGAAGCTGAGCAGCGCCTGCCAGGATGGATACCAGTCGTACTCGTGGGATTCCAAGACGGTTTGCTATGGAGACGATGTCATGAGTGACTACTTGGGCTCCGGGTCATTGGAACAGAGCACGACGTCGCCAGCAGCAGGTTCCAAGAGCAACACGGGCACTCTACTGGTCGTGCTCGCGGCCGCGGGGCTTGTCGTTGCCGCCGTAATCGTCGGGATCTTCTTGTTGAAACGAGCCAAGCGAAAGGCAACGGACAACCCGGTCGCCACCAATGCAGCCGACAAGAAGGAGAAATCCGCTGCTGCACGCAAGTTTGCGATAAAGAAGTTTTCGTCGACCATGAGCATGTCCAACGATCTCACGGAATCGCTCCAAGGCAATCATCAGGGCTCGTTCCGCAAAACCACGTTCAAGGACATCCCTGCGGAACATTTGCAAATGCTCAATGTCGTAACGACAAACGGAGTCGTGAGCGTCAAGAAGGCGAAATACAATAAGAAGCTCGTGTACGTGACGCAGCTCAAGCTCAAGGAAGACGCCGCAGAGAACTGCGAAATGGTGCTGGACGTTGTCCCTGTGGTCTCGCAGCTTCGCCACCCGCAGTTGCTCTCTGTGATTGGGCTCATGTGCGAAGATTTCCACCCTGTGAGCGTTGTGTGCGAAGCCATGGATCAGGGGACACTGGAAGATTACTTGATGCAATCCGGCAATGATCTCACGTGGGGCAACTTCAAGCTGCGCGCAGCCATGGACATCGCGGGAGGGTTGATGTACTTGCACTCAAAGCACAAACTCTCCTACGACGGTCTCAATGGCCGGAGTGTGTTTGTGGACAGTGAGAAAGGCTGCAAACTCAACACGTTGCTTGCGAGTGTGGCCGAAGACGTCGTGCCGTCTCGTCGGTATGGGGAGTCGTCTCGGGGCTATTTTGCGCCCGAGATCCTCGCTGGCGAACCGTCGAGGTCGTCTTCCGACATGTTTGCGTTCGGTGTGCTGCTCGCGCAATTGGACACTTGCCAGACTGCCGATGAGATGATCCGCAACTCGTGGCGCATGCGCAGCATGATCGAGCCGAATCCGATCTCTACGACGATAGTGTTGGGCATGGAAGGCTCGCACCGGGCGACGAACAGCACCGTGGACGAGTCAAACAGCACGAGTCTCATGTCGATGTTCCCGTTCACGGACGAGTGTCCGCCGATGGTCAAAGAGCTCGCGTCTGCGTGTCTGCAGTACGATCCCTCGCTCCGACCGAGTGCGTCGTACGTCGTCGCAATGCTGCAGCAGCTCCACTAAGTAACGTATCAGCCCATTGTTTTTTATTCCCCCCTCCACTCATTTTCGTTCGTTAATATAGCTTGCTGGTTGAGAAGGGCAATCGCTAAAGGCGCCAAAGCGTGGTGAATTCCTTGCTGATGATCTTCTTTTGCGCTTGCGAATGGTTCGCGAATTTGTATTGAGAAAAGGCGCAAATTGGGACGAGGATGCCGCCACACAAGGTCATTTGCTTTCAGTGGATGCCGCTCGTCCTTTCTAACTGCAGCGCTCAGCTAAGAGAGAGACGAAAGAATTCACAAGCAGTTCTCTTCCCTCCCCATAATTCACCGACAGCCGCCTTCGAGCATGGCTTCGCTTCCAGCCGAGAAGACCACGTGCGCCGTGTGCCTCGACGATCTGCAGAAGAACCTCGCGGCGCTGCCGTGCGGCCACGTCTTCCACCGTTCCTGTGCATCCAGAGCGTTGACGCGAGTCACCAAGTGTCCGATTTGCCGCAAGAAAACGCTCGAGTGTCAAATGATTCGGCTCTTTTACGTTGCCGAAGCCTCGACCACATCGAATCGCGATGCTGCAACGAGTACCAGCAGCACAAGTACGCCAGTCGTGCAACCGACTGTGGAGTCCACTTCGACAGAACCAAGCAGCGCCACCAGCATTTCGCTCTCGGATCGGTTCACTGCGATTCGCCGCAATATGCGTCGCTTGGCCGTGAACCAGCGCATGATCTCGAACCACTCGATCCGTCTGCAGTCAGAGAATTTCCGTCTTCGCCAGGAGAATGCGCGCTTAGAAGAGCAAACGGCGGCCATGCGCCGAGTCACCGACGCGCTGGAGCTGGAACTGAGCGCGTGGAAGCGAATCTGTAAGTGTTTTTCTGACAAGATGCTGGGATTTTCGATCTTGTACTCGCAAATCACATTGTCTCTGGTTTTGGTTCGATCTCTAGCGACTTCCAGTTATGTGCATCTCAATACACTGGTGCGCGAAAAAGCTGAGAAAGAGCAAACTGTCGCCGCTACGCTCGAAGGGCTCACAAGTCATTTCCAAGAGCTCAGCGTCTGCGAATCGTGCGATTCGAGTGTGCAATCGATGAACTCAAAGGTGGAAGCGCTTCGTCAGTCGATTGCCGACAGCAAGAACGCAGCCAACGCGTCGAAACTGGCGTGCTGCTCGGTCGTGAATGGCTCCAAGGCGATGAAGGCGTTCTGCGGACGCCACAGCAATGCCCACGTGCGTCAAACTGCTGCGTCGCGATCGGCTGCGAGTCCTAGTGCACAAGAAGAGTGAATGATGCATTTAATCGACGATGGTGTCATAAAGTGAGAATTGTGTGGCAAATGATGAATGAGAAAGATACCGTTGTTTCAGTGATTAGTGCTACGTTGGCTTTTGTGTGATTTTGGAACTAAATGGCCTTTGAAACACGCGCATGTGCGTGTGCTTCTAAGAAAAGGTACGTCGACACAAACGTGGTGCTCGATCCCAAGCAAGCGGCCACAATCCCATCCTCCCAACGGCCACTTGAGGCTTTTTGTTGCTGTTTTTCAAATTGTGCGGCTCATTCAAACAAGTCCGAAGATTGTACCGATGCACGAGATCGTCAAAGAAGGCGCCGTCGCCGTGCGCGGCCATTTCCTGGTACGTGTGTGTGTGTGACAATTAAAGGAGAAACCGTGGCTTACGATCATTATGAAAACACTTACGTGCCGGTTGTTTCTGCTCCTGTAGTGGCGCGAGCGCTTTGTCGTGGTCAAGCGAGGCGAAGTGCTGATCTTTCGACGGCGCGATGGATCCGTCAAGGCCAAGGTATCCCTTGTTACATCGAAGTGGACCCCATCGTTCTCCTTTTTTCTTTTGACCAGGTCAGTATCCTTGTGACTGTAGATCAGTCTCCTGGATCCAAAGCACGTGCGCGTGACGTTCCACAGCGAGAACTCGCACATCACACTCTCGACGTCCACGGGGAAGGGCGTGATCTTTGACTGCCACACGACCTCGTGCCGCGACAGTTGGCTCGGAGCGCTATTCACGGCCCGCGGGCAACTCGAGGAAGAAGGCGATACAGAGAGCGATGTGATCCTCTCGGGCGACGACAGTGACGCGAACGAGTCGAGTGCTGTCCATCAGCACGAGAAAACCGAGGACGGCGATGACGAAGTTGACGACGACCAGTACAGCGACGCGCTTCTCGCATTCCAGGACGTGCGCAGCTCGATGATCCAGTGCCACTTGGCCATGAGCCTCGCGAAAGAAGACCTGTTTGTGGCCCCTGATGCGTCGCTGCGCAGCAAACACCACCATATCCATGCGACAAAGTCGGAAGAAGCGCTGCGACTCGCGTGCATCCGTTCGATTCTCGCATTCATCGAGAGTTCGCCGCATGGCGGCCGCGTGATTCTCCTGCACTTGGGTGTGCTCGCGTCCGCGGGCATCAAAGTCGACGACATCTTGCTAGCGCTGGGCGAAAAGCAGCACGAGACTCCACGAAGGTCGAGTCTCACGTCTTCGACGATCAGTCTGCAGAAATTGTACGCGGCGACGTTTGTGCGTGACATGCTCTTCCACCCGATTTATAGCAAGCGGTTAGAGGTACAGACGGAGCACGTGAACGCGATCATCGACCGGTATTTTGCGCATTGCCGACTGCGGCGCTTTAGCCACGACGACGAGCACATGATGCTCATGAGCACGGTGCACCCGATTTCCGGCTTGGAGCTCCTGGGAGCTGCTGGTGGTCCTGCGAATCCGTTGAACGGCATCCGTCCAGCCCAGCCGTTGCCCTCGTCCTCTATAGCGAAGATTGGGGTGCCTGGGCTGAAGAAGAAGCGCCATTCATTTCCAAACATCCTCACACCATTGCGCATGAAGCGAACGGGGCTGCTCGATAGCTCCAAGCTGGACGAGTTCCTAAAGAAAGGTTGCTCGTCGTCTCAGCAACAGAAAACAACTTCAAAGAATGCTCCGGGCAGCGACGAAGACGACGTGGTGCTGCTCGAGGACAACCGTGTGACGAGCACGTCGGCGTCGTCGTTCACCGACACTTCAGATCTGTTGTTCCATGACGAACGCAGCATCCCAGCGCCGCTGCAGAGCCTGCTCTGGCGCAACTCGTCCTGCCAGGAAATCGCTGAGCAGATCACGATCTTCCATCACCACCAGATCGCGCGGTTATGTCTCTGGGATTTCTTGCACAACCCTCGCGAGGCGTCCAAGGAGATCTCAGAGACGTTCAACAGGTTGGTCGCGTACTTTGTGTGGTCTGTGCTTGTGGAGGAGACGTCGAAGAACCGCGCCGAGGCCATCGAGAACATCATCTCGATCGCGCTTTCAGCGTGCTCCGTTGCGCTCAACAACTTCCATCTGATCATGGCCTGCGTTGGATGTCTCGGGGACACGCCGCTGATGGTCTCGCGCATGCCGACGACCTGGAAGCGCGTGCGGCCAAAGTTCAAGACCCACCTGCAGGAGCTGCGCACGCTCTGCGACCACACTGGAGGCTTTGAGAATCTACGCAAGCGCCAGGCGATCATGAGTGGGAAAGGCAGCTGCATCCCGTTTATTGGCGTGCTCGGTGTCGCGCTCGAGCGACTGCGATCGATCCATTACTTTAACGACCGCAAGCTCCTGGACTTTGACAAGCTCGAGAAGCAGTACGCGGCGCTGAACGTGCTCGAGAACGGTATCCAGAAGCCGTACGTGAATATCAAGGTCAGTGACCAGATGCACGCGTTCTTGAGTTCTCTGGCGCTGGAATTCGTCACCCCAAGGCTGCTGCAGCTTCGTTCGCAGCAGATCCTGGTACTTGAGACCGCAGCTTCGGCCTCTTCATCGTCTTTGCGGCACACGCCGTTTCTTCAATCGTCATCCTCGTCGGCAGCAGGTTCAGGCTCCGGTGGTGATTCTAGTGACGCGAACCCAGCGCTCATGTCGTTCCGCCATATCTGCAGCACGCTGGCGATAGTGCCACACACCCAGGAACGCATTGAGATTGGCCTCGAAGCACTCTTCGCCGACGAGCGACAGCAGCTGACGCGCCAGGTGCGCAAATTCTGGGGCGAGTTCAAACAGACTGTGTGGGTCTCGACGTACCACACCACAGTGCTCGGCGTGCGCAATTGCATTGATACGTGCATGCGCGACATGATGGCGGCGAAGACGTCCGAGTTGCAGCAGATCAGCGCTCTGGATGAGAACGCTGTCGAACTACAGTGCTTTGTGTATGAAAAGCTCGTGCGCATCGTGACGCAGCCCATTTTCATGTGGCTGATGGCCAAAACCAAGTACACGTTTGCAGCAGAGGACAAGCGAATTGCCGCGTTCATTCGGCAGAACAGCACTCACGCTGCTCAAAACGCAGAATCAGAAGCACAAGCGCAAAGGGATCGGCACCGGATTGGCGTAGTGGATGTAAGAGGTAGCGCGTCTTCGCCCATGGAGCTAGCGCTGATTGTTGCGCAATGCACTGCCTCTGCGTCTTCCTCCACGCAATCTTCGCCATCGGAGCTGCTCATGCGTCTGTCAAGTGCCAGTAGCTACGTCGCGGATCAGTTGTACAGCGCATTATACGTATTGCAGCAGCTGCTGGCCGTCGCGTACCTGCCGCAGACGCATCGCGACGGGATCCGCGCGCTAGACGCAGCCATTGCGCATATCCAGCAAGTCCAACGTGACTGATTTGTAGATCCGACGATGGTCAAGAGTGTATGTATTTATAGGAAAAAGGCAACTTCAACTTGAACAACTAATGACATGTGCGGCTATTCAGAGATCTCTTGTTATCAATCAGATTATTGCAACAGAATACGAATTTGCCAAGAGGTTTTTTTGCATCAATGTAATGTGGGAGATCGTTGAAATGAACTGTCCATATACTAGCCAGTATGTGCAACTCATATCTGGTGGAACGCGCACAAATTTCGTCGTGACGTGCCGATTTCCACCCATTGTACTTTCTCAATGGAGCGACTACGACGCGTTTTTCGAATTTCGGTACTGCGCATACGGAACCACAGAGGTCATATCGGGATTATCGGAGCATTATGGAGTCGCTACGGCATCGACAGGTAGTGGGCCACTAGTGGCGGCACGCTGTTGCTCTTGGCGAGTTGTAGCTCTAGGCTGTCTTTTTCTTACAAGCGGACTTCTATTCTTTGTATACAGCTCTTGCGCACTTATGAATGTTAAAGAGGAAATATGATGCCACTCGACATTGTTGACGAACATGCATCTCATTAGCCAAAAAAGACACATGTCTTCCAGCAACATACCTCTTTAAGTCGGGTATTGGTGTCCACACTCCTTGTGGTTAATTGCCACAGAGAAGCAGCGATTGTTGACGCAACATCTCATAATTGGCGCTACATTCGACGTCCATTGCCGCATCTTCTCGCGTTGCCTGAGTCACTCACTCACTGCGTCGCCCCCTTGCGACGCATATCCCTGATGAAGCTCGTGGTCCCGGATGCACTGCTGCGTGACAACCGCCTGACGCGGTACTCGTACCTCGTCGCGACGCTCGCAGCGGTGCTGCTGCTGCGGCGCGCCAAGGACAGCTCCATCCCACGCGAGGTGCGTCTGCGTTTCTCAAGAGCATCTTGTGCGCTTTGTATTGCGCATGTGTTAGATGACTAAGTGTGTGTGTGTATGTGTGTGCGCTGTGCTGTGCTGTGCTATATGCATTTCTGCTTGTAGAACATGATTGGCGTCGCAGCATCGCTCGTCCCGACGGAGCTTTCTCACAAGGTGCTGCTGCTGAATGCGTTCGCGATCTACTATGTCCATAAAGCCAAAGTGCCCGTGCTCTCCGGATGGAGCGGCTCGATTGGCGGACTGCTGCATGCGCTCGCGCTCGTGAAGCTCTCATCCATGTACGCAACGAATGTGAAGGCACGGCTCGCGATCCGCGCGGCAATGCAGGAGCAGACCGACATCCCGATTGCGAAGCTGCGTCGTATTGGCGCCATGACTTTGAGGAGACAACTTTTGTCTCGGCATGCCACAAACAGCGCCATTCGGCGTCGGGTCTGGCCTACGAATGTTGGAGTAAGCTGGTTTCCGAGTCCTGGCGGGTCAGCGTTCTGGAATTTGAGTACTGTTTTGTGTACGAGTAACTCGTGCGTATCCTGACCCAGACCATGCCTACTGTAAGTTAAGCGCACTGTTGCCACGAATCGCGAGTAAGACACTGCGTTTATTCAACAGAACAGCACACAAACACTTCAGGAAGAAGTGCAAAAACAACATTTGCAGGTGCACCTGATCAGCATGCTGGAGCTCGCGTCGTTTCTCAGGGTCACACATTGCGGTGCGTCCACCAGAACCACGCAGGAGGCACCATCGGAGCTGCTCGTGAAGCTTTGTTGGAGACCAGCTTTTTAAATATGGCACTATCTGAGGCAATAACTGCTGGACGCCGTGCACCTGATGCAGATGCGATCTGTAGAGGCCATTACGCACTTCCGCGCAAGTCCAACGCGACTAAAAGAGAATGCAGAAGTGCATGTATCATGGGATTTGGAACTTCAACTTTTATCAAGAAGCGCTACACTTCAAGTTGAAGAAGCGCATGCTGATGAATATGCAGGTACAAGTACTGTAGCAACACTGTGGATATGGCTCCATCTTGTGTTGGTCGGCCGTATTTTCCGATTGCCCTGCAATAGCGGCATGCGCAATTTATGAGCAATTCTTCTACAGATACTTAACACGAGTTAACAGCAGGGTTGTTCAAATGGTCCGTACGGTTACGGATTCTGCTACTAGCGTACAGTCTTTCCCCATAAATATACAGCCAGTCAAAAAGGCGGCTGTCCATTACTGCGTCAGAGCAGCTCAAGGCACCCGCGTTTGGCCCAAGAGGTCCTGTGACTGCAGATGCAACTGTTGACTCTCGTGGCTTCGCTTAATACACCTAATACTCGCAAACGAGCTTCTGTGGCGATATGTGCACGCTGGAAGATTGTGATAGCATCCTTTGCTCCCGTGTCCACTTCAACAAGCAGCATTGGCGTTTCTTATCAATACTGCGTAGTATAATATGTCATATTCGATTATAACCACCACCTGCATTATTCGTTAGAGTACTGTACAAATTCGATTCTCACAACCTCGATCTACTGATACATACACAGACTTGTGTGCATGTACCCTGCAAGCACACAAGAGCTTTGCCTAAACGAACGATCCGTGCACTTTTACGACTCGTGCTTGTATCCAATTACTGCATATCTTGCATTGCTCTAGAAAAGCAAGCAGAGCTTGGTTTAAACACAAAAAGTATCTTTGTGCTGATGGCTCAGAACCCTCTCAAATCGCATTTTCTAACCCAAATCCCCTCACTTTTTTTGATCGAAAGCGTACGTAATGTTCCGTCCGCTTTCTTTCACAGAATCGCCTCGTTTCTACGCCCATACGGCCATCCAGTGCATCCTTATTTACACCAATGAGTGTGTCGCATCCGTTTTTTCAGCCAATCACGCAGGATATTCAGAGATCCAGGAAGCTCGCCATGTCGTTCGTTGCGGTCTGAATCGGTCAAGAGGTAGGCTGTCTGTGTGGGCTCTCCATACTGTTTGCCAGCATACACACTGTAATGGAAGGCAGACTACAATAGAGAAGCCGCCCATTCTGATCCGCTCACAGCGCGCGCTTCCCGCCGCCAATCCGCCGAGGATTCCACCACAGCCACTGCCTCCAGAGGCTCCTCCTCCTCGGGCGTTTCCAAGCCATCTCCCTACCTACCTGCACAAGGCCGTCCTTCGGTCTATAAACCCCCTCCAAGTGGGTCCCTCCCTCCAGCACTCGACCGACCGGTATCCTCTCCTCCCTCTCTGCGTGTTTTCCACCAGACCCACCAATCGGCGGCGCGCTCTCTGAGACACCGTGGCAGAAGAAGCTTGGAAAAAGAGACCGCCGCGTTTATTCTCTCGCCCTGCGTCTCTCTGTTGGTGTGTGGAAGGACCGACAATGGCGGCGGCAGCACTGCGTCTAACACTCGCCATAGTCCTATCGATCATGACAGAGAAGACGGCGACGGAGGCGCGGATCCTGGCCGTGGAGGCGTCGGCCGGCGACGACGAAGACCGGTCGCTCAACACGCTCGCGACTCTCTCGCTCAACACGCTCACCACGAGCTGCAACGGTGGCTGCAGCGCCAACAGTCCGTGCGTCGTGCTCGGTCAGTCCTCGGACAACGCGATCGACTGCGTGAACGACGTGCGCTGCGCCACGCTGCTCAGCGGCAAGACGGCGTTGTGCATGGAGCCCTTTGGTGCGAGCGACGCCACGTGGGCCTTTGCTCCCGCCAAGAGCGACGACACCTCGGGCGTCGCCCCCTTCGAGCGCGTCGGGCTCGTGCAGCTCGGCGACCAAGTCACCGAAGTGTGCGTGCTTTTCCATGCTCTTCTATCCGATGTTCACTCTTGGTGTGATAATTGTTGTTGATGGTATTGATCCTTGTCAATTAATTGTCATAATTACTGCTGATTTATGTAGGGATTTTAAGATCGCGGCGCCGACAATGACTCCGTTGACAAATTTGGACATCTCGTCGCTCAATGTGCAGCCGACAACGACGCTCACCAAGATGTGCGTTTCGTAATGCTTTCCACACCTTCCAGGTCTTCAGGAAGTCTCATATGTCAATTTTGTGTCTGTGATTCTGTGTGCGCAGCTCCTTCTCGGATCTCATCCTCACGGGCATTGATGGCGCTCTCCCGTTAAACGGGGCCAAGCAAATGTGAGCCCCTCCTCTGTTGCGTGTTTTGTCTCTATGAATAGTAGCCTGACTAATCTTCATGATGTTGTCTCTCACTTATGCCCCACAGTATCATCAATAACTGCCGCCTCAAGACCATCCCAACCCAGTTTATCGCAGGCAACCAAGTCGCGTCACTGTATGAACTTTTTGCTGAAGTTTGTGTCCATCTTGCTAGCATGTGCTGACTCATGCCTTCATTTCATGTAGTGACCTCTCCAACAATGGCATCCTCATGGTCCCAACGGATTTCCAGAACCAAAGTTTCCCTACACTCGCAGCGCTGTACGTTCCTCCTTCTGTATTCTAGCCGATTCGATCACCAAAAGTCACCAACTGATGCTGTTTTGGTAGGGATCTGTCGAGAAATGCGCTCACGACGTTCAACATCCGTCCGTCCAATTTCCCAGCACTCACGTCACTGTACGCTCTTCTCACTGTATATTTCCTTGGATGCTCAACTGTGTGGAGTCTCTGACTAATCTGTCTTGTGTGAACACCAGCATTCTCTCGAACAACCAACTCCAGACTTTTCCGACAGTGGTCTTTAATCTGACAACATTGCAGCAGCTGTCGCTGAACGGGAACCCGTTGAACGCGTCCACTTTGACCGAGGAACAATTCACATTCCTGGCGAACCTACCGTTCTTCTCCATCAACGGCACGACGGAGACCGATGTGTGTCCAAGCGAAGACGTGGTGGCAAAGCTGAACAGCACGTTCACGTTCTGTGTGCACGGCAACAACAGCGAGAATATCACCAGCGTCATACCGACGACGGAGCCTCCTGCAACCGATGCGCCAGTCATCCAGACGTCTCAAGACAGCTCGTCGTCCAAGACGTGGATCTGGATCGTCATCGCCATCGTCTGCGTTCTGCTGTTCGGTCTGCTCTTTTTGCTGTATCGACGCAAACAACGGCGTGAGGAATCCCCAAAGCTCGCGAACAGCATCACGCCGTCGATCGCCGTGGGCATGGGCGACCTCGCGGACCACCCGTACATGGAGCTCAACCCGCCGTCGAGCTGCAGCCAGACGACGTCGGACTTTGAGCTGCTCGCGAACGTCGCTGACGGGTACATCGCACTCACGCGGCTCTCGTACAACGACGTGTTCCTGCACCGCATGATCCGCGTGAGCAGCAGATCGGAGCTCTGGTTTGGCGAGTACATGGACGAGTCGGTGATCATCAAGAAGATCAAGAGCAACGCGGCGTCCAAGACGGTGCTGCGCGAGTTCGTGACCGAGATCGAGCACATGGTGGAGCTCAAGCATTCGCGCATCGCGACGTTCAAAGGCGCCATGTGGGACAACGAGGGCACGGAGCTGTGCGCCGTGGTCGAGTACGTGGAGAACGGCGCACTGCGGGACTGCATCGCGAGTTCCATGGGGCTCTCCGTGTCCAAGCAGCACGCGATCGCGCGCCAGATCACCGACGCGTTGGTGTTTCTGCATCAGAAGCGGATCGTGCACGGCCGCCTGAATTCGTTCAACGTGCTGCTCGACAGGGACTACTCGGCGAAATTGAGTGTGTTTTCGATCTTCCACTACGTCAAGTTGTCGCCGTTGGACGCTGAGTGCGGCATCTTCGCGGCGCCAGAGGTGCTCCGCGGCGGCCAGCCGACGGAAAAGTCGGACGTGTACTCGCTCGGCGTGATCCTCGTGGAGCTCGACACAGGCGAGAACCCCGTGGTGAACGCGAAGCGAACCGCGACCGCTGCGTCGGCGTCGGCATCTCGGAAGGACAATGAGTCTGTCGTGTCGCCGACGTCGCGCCAGATCGGGTTCCGACTGAGCGTGCACTGCTCGCCCGTGCTCAAGGAGATCATCGCGGCGTGTCTCGAGAAGGAACCCGCGCGGCGCCCCAAGATGAGCGAGATCGCGTTTGCGCTGCAAACCGGTCGGTCCCTGCAGAGATAATAAGCAAAGCGAACCTCAATCCCAGTGTGACAGCCACAATACGAAAAACGAATGCTGCTGTGTGTACAACCCAAGAACCGCCTGTGTGGCAGATGCAAGCAGCCGCCGCCGCGTGAGCAATATGAGTCTAGTAAACGATGTGTGAAGTACGCGACAATATCGAGAAAAGCAACCACGAAACGAAAGAATCCCCAACCATGTAATCCATACCCGCGTGTTCAAAACTGTGATTTTCGCTTTGGAAACCTACTTCGTTATACGTCTGTTGTGATGCAGGTCTTGACATTTTCCTGATACTTTAGTTCTGCAGCCAGTCTCCTATCTGCGCGTAGCGCCTACAGCTTCGCCACGACTGGCGCAAAGGCTGCGGCTACTGGTGGCTCTTCTTCTACTTGTTCGTTCTCTGTACTGCGAGGAAACCGCGCACTCAGCGGCAGATGCTTGGTCTTACTGTACAAATCGTCGAGAAACGCGCACACGGCATCTCCATGCGCCAGCGCGCGCGGCGAGACCAGGTAGTTGAACATGTGGTGCGCGCCGTCAATCTGCAGAAACGCGTCGCGGACTCCGGCAGTCGACGCGCCGGAGCCCTGCAACGCTTGCGTTCGCGCGCGGTACTTGATGAGCTTTTCGTAGAACAGCTTCGAGTCCTGGAACGGCACGAGCGTGTCGAACGTGCCGTGCGTTACCAGGAACGGCGGTACGATGTCGCGGCGGTCCTGGGTCTTGTCCGCTTCGAGCCACGCGATTGGCGACGCGTTCTCAAAGTCTTCCGCGTGATCGCGCAGTTTCTTCTGCATCACGAGGAACTCGAGGTACTTGATGAACCCGTCGGCCTTGTCGCGATTGTAGTAGATGCCGTGGCGGTCCGTGAAGTCGTGGACGCCGTACGAGTCGATGCACGCGCGCACGCTCGTGTCGACGTCTTCAAAGCCCGGCTGCAGCAACTTGACGTGCGGCGTCAGCGCCACGAGGCTCGCGATGTGGCCTCCAGCGGATTCGCCCCCCACAACGATAAAGTTCGGGTCCGCGTCGAATTTCGCCTGCGCGTACTTGCGCAGGTACGCGATCGCGCGCTTCGAGTCGATGACGTGAGATGGGAACGTCACCATCGGCGATAGCCGGTAGTCGATCGAGCACACGACCCATCCGGCGCTCGCGAGCTGGTACACAAGCGGCAGCGGCGGCAGCATGCGGTTGCCGATGACCCACCCGCCGCCATGGATGTAGAGCAGGATTGGCGCGTTCGGCTGGGCGTTCGTGTCGTGCTTGTACACGTCCATGAGCAGCTTGGTCGTCTTGAGTTTGCCCACGTGCGCGTATGTGACCGTACGGATCCTGCGCACGCCCGGGAAGCTCAGCGACAGCGCCAGTGGCTGCGGCAACGGCAGCAGCACGCTCAGCCACCGCTTCCAGTTCATGGCGCCAATACGACGCAGCTTCGCAATCGGGATGTCGGTCTGCTCCTGCATTGCCGCGCGGATCGCGAGCCGTGCCTTCACATTCGTTGCGTACATGGATGAGAGCTTCACGAGCGCGAGCGCATGCAGCAGTCCGCCAATCGAGCCGCTCCATCCGGAGAGCACGGGCACTTTGGCTTTATGGACATAGTAGATCGCGAACGCATTCAGCAGCAGCACCTTGTGAGAAAGCTCCGTCGGGACGAGCGATGCTGCGACGCCAATCATGTTCTACAAGCAGAAATGCATATAGCACAGCACAGCACAGCGCACACACATACACACACACACTTAGTCATCTAACACATGCGCAATACAAAGCGCACAAGATGCTCTTGAGAAACGCAGACGCACCTCGCGTGGGATGGAGCTGTCCTTGGCGCGCCGCAGCAGCAGCACCGCTGCGAGCGTCGCGACGAGGTACGAGTACCGCGTCAGGCGGTTGTCACGCAGCAGTGCATCCGGGACCACGAGCTTCATCAGGGATATGCGTCGCAAGGGGGCGACGCAGTGAGTGAGTGACTCAGGCAACGCGAGAAGATGCGGCAATGGACGTCGAATGTAGCGCCAATTATGAGATGTTGCGTCAACAATCGCTGCTTCTCTGTGGCAATTAACCACAAGGAGTGTGGACACCAATACCCGACTTAAAGAGGTATTTGTTGTGGTGAAGGACGG
The DNA here is from genome assembly GCA_000143045.1 of Globisporangium ultimum DAOM BR144. Classification (NCBI taxonomy): domain Eukaryota; phylum Oomycota; class Peronosporomycetes; order Pythiales; family Pythiaceae; genus Globisporangium; species Globisporangium ultimum. The sequence goes on from GL376560.1 coordinate 164,486, forward strand.
TTTTTGCCAATCAGACTCGTCTTCAAACTTGCCATCATCTGCCCGATATATTACGCGCAGATAGTGACGTCATTTACCTCTTTAAAATGCATACTACGGATGAGCTTACACAAGGAATAAAAGTCCGCTTGACTGCGCCATTGAAAAACATCCAAGCATAATTGAAGTATGCTCCTTGAGCATTGGTGGATTCATACGCACTACAGGCGCGACATCGCTGTAGCTGTAGCCGTCGTAGCCGTCAGAGGTGTCGTTGCCACCGCTGATAACTCTGCGGCCAAACTAAACGTCTCGATCGTATCTTGAGACAACTCAGCTTCCACTTGATCAGCCGTCACGTGCGCTGCGGCTCGCAACGGAATGTGCTTGGTTCTCGCATAAAGGTTCGCTAGGAACATGCACACAGCATCTCCATATGCAAGCGCTCGCGGTGACGCCAAGTAGTTGAACGCATGGTGGGCATCGGGGATCTCGAGAAACACGTCCTCGACACCAGCGATGGAGGCTGGGCGATCGCTCTGGTTGCTCGTTCGTTGCCGGTATTTCTGCAAGTTCTCGAAAAACAACAGCGAGTCCTTGAACGGGACTAGCGTATCGTGGGTTCCGTGGCCGACCAGGAACGGTGGGATGATGTCCTCGCGCTCGGACGTCTTGAGCTCTTCGACCCAGCTGATCGGAGACGCTTGATCGTAGTCGTCGCCGGCTTCCTTGAGCTTCTTCTGCATCACGAGCAGCTCAATGAAGCGGACGAACGAGTATCCTCTGTCTTTGGTAAAGTAAATGCCGTGGCGATCTTTGAAATCGTGGACGCCGTACGTGTCGATGCATCCACGGACACTCGTGTCGACGTCTTCGAATCCCGGTTGCAGGGATTTGTCGCCTGCAGTGAGTGCAACGAGACTCGCCAAGTGACCGCCAGCAGATTCGCCACCGACCACAATGTACTCGGGGTCGGCGCCGAATTCTGTACGCGCATGGTCTCGTAAGTACGCGATCGCGCGCTTCGAGTCGACCAGGTGCTCTGGGAACGCGATCTTGGGCGATAATCGGTAGTCAATGACGCACACGATCCAGCCAAGGCTCGCGACCTGGTACACTAGTGGCCGTGGCGGGTTCTTGCGGTCCCCCATGATCCATCCACCGCCGTGAATGTACAAGAAGATCGGCGCATTTGGCTGCGTGTCCTTGTGTTTGTACACATCCATGCGCAGCTTAGTCGTGCTGTTCTTGCCCACGTGGGCGAACACAATGCCTTCGGTAACAGTCACGCCAGGGTAGCTCAAAGAGAGCGCCATTGTCTGGGGCAGTGGGAGCATAACCGTAAGCCAATTGCGGACGCTCAGCTCGCCAATGTGCTGCAGCGTGTCCGGTGGGATGCCCGACTGCTCCTCCATTGCGCTTCGGATACTGTGCTTCGCGTTGATGTTGCTCTGGTAGATACTGAGAAAGCGGATCATGACGATGCACTGCACGAAGCCGGCGATGGAGCCGACCCAGCCGGAGAGGATCGGCGTGTTGGATCTCTTGAGCCAGTACACGACGCCGGCATTCAGCGCCAGGAACTTGTGCGAGAGCTCCGTCGGCAGCAGCGCCGCCGCAAAGCTCAGCATATTCTATACAACGGAAAGCAATAGCGCAGCGCATATTCGCGCATTAGCCAACAGCATGGGCATCCATGAGAATATGGCAGAACTCTGTCGCACGTACCTCCTTCGCGACGTCTTTGTCGCGTGCGCGCTGCACGAGCCGCAGCATCGCCAGCGCGAACGCCAAGTACCCCCACCGCGTGACGTTCTCGCGCATCGCGACTGACGGTACGATCTTCATGGTCTCCGCCGCTACGAGCTCCCTTCCGATCTGCGCGTCTCGAGTCGTCTGAGGAAATGATGACAGCGCAAAAATGTTCAAGCAGATGGACAAGTCTGTTGATAAGCAAACAGCTACAGATTCGTTGATACTCCGTAGAACGTATTTACAACCACTCAGAATCATGTATTTGTAAGTCTACACATCATTTTACCCAATCAAATTACAAGTAAGCTAAATTTATCCATAGCGGACATGGTTTTTTTCGAAGGGCTCTAAATGGTGACAGGCGGCGGCTCTCAAAGATCCGCTTCTGTGAATGAGTGGCGGCGGCTGCGCGAATCGCGCTTTCGACGCGGCAGGCGTCACTAGTAGCTCCATGTTGAAGTTACTACCACCTGACAATTTGACTATACGAACTGCGATGTGGAGGAAAAGAAAGTGTGTATTAGGACACGAGGCCGCATAACAATGGCAGGCAATGCTACGAGTGGCGATCGTCCAACTGCGACTATCGCATGCCTCGTCTCAATATACCTGTTGTGCCTTGTATGTGTGCATCATCCCGTCCAGCCATCAAGCACACTCGCTTACTCGACCTTGATGGTGCGGTAAATCTTGCGCACAAAGATGAGCGAGCTGCGGAAGCCGATGAAGCCGAGCATGACGAAGAAGCAGTACGCCATCATGCCCGTGTACCCAAAGTAGAACGCAGCCTGGAAGAACCCTGTCATGGCCGTGGCGTTCTTGTAGTACCAGATACTGTAGAGCAGCACGAAGAAGCCCGCGACACCGCCCGAGACGTACGAGCGCCACCACCAGCGATGGTCTTCCGACGACAGCTGGATGTACGTGAGCGAGATCGTCGTGAACGACGTCACGAACACGAGCATGACGAACGAGAGGAAGAGGATCCCGAAAAGCTTGTAGATCGAGTGACCCCAGATCGCCGCAAAGATGTGGTGCAGCTCAATATACACGGCGCTGAACGGCAGGCACCCAGCCGCGAGCATGAGGATAAACGGGCTGCGGTACCACGGCACATCGGGGATCTCACGCGGGATCTTGTTGGTTCGGCACGGCGCATTGAAGTCGCCCGCCGTGTTGCGGCCCGCGATGCCGCCAATCACGGTGAGCGGCAGTGCGACGAGCATGAAGATCGCGAGCACGATCATGATCGTGCCGAAGGGCAGCGCCGCCGACGAATCGTTCCAGATTGCAACCGAGTTCAAAAAAGAGAAGATCACGAGCAATGGGCCGGGGATGATGAACACCGACAAGAGGATGTTCCAGACCCAACGTTGGCTATACAGACACACAAGATATATCATCATTAGCATTAGTAGGAACAAGACAGCGTGGGGTGCACAATTCCAAAGCGTACCCGCCAAGTTGTCGGTACAGATTGGCCGAGTGGTAGCCGCCGACACTCGCCGTGAGCGCGTAAAGTACGATAAACGCTGTCATCATACCGCCACGCTTGTTGGGCTTCACAATACCGACGAGCGATGACACAAGCACGATCATGAGCATCGTGAACAGCTGCGCACCGGCGCCGTTGAACGCGCAAAACAAACTCAGGTTCGTAGGCATGCGGAATACATCGGCGTGCACGAGCTTCCAACCCGAGTCATCTTCCAGACCGCCACTTTCATCGCCAGCTTCCAGATCCATGTACCGAGAGAAATCACGCTTGAGGATGCGGATCATCACGATCGAGAGGAATGCCGTGAGCATCATCACGAGGATGAACGAGTTGATGACCGAGATCCAGTGGAGCTCCAGGTCGTCATTGAACTCGCCTTCGTGCACATTGCGCTCGTCATAGTCCAAGTCGGGGCGGTAGTGCCACGACACCGAGTACGTGAACACGGCATCGGGATTCTTCGCGACGTTTTCATCCGAAAGCGCGTAGCGATACTCGAGGCTAGGATCCGATGAAGACATGGAGATGTTCGCGGCCACAATCTAGAAAAGGAAACGGACACAGTCAGTTGAGCATTCTTGGCAGCCGCTAGTAAGTCACTCAAGCGCGCGATGAAAACGTACTCGGTTGACGCCCTTTTCATCGAGTCCTTCGTTGTTGTACGCGATATCAAAGTGCAGGTGCGTGTTGAGGTAGTAGTTGACTTGTGTCATGCCCTGCTGGATCAGATACCCGACTTGGCCCTGCAGCTGAATGTCGTCGACATACATCTCAAAGTGCATTCCGCATCGCAAACAAAGCAGCACGCAGTCAAGGTAACCAGAACAACGATCGTAATCAATCCAATACGCAGCATGTAAACGCAACACCAGCACGTGGAAAGGATATTTCATAATCTTCATCGACTGCATCCTTGAACGCCTTGACGTTCCCTTTCGTCATCGGTAGCTTGCACAGCTGCGCGTAGGTCTGGTCGACGCCAAAGTAGAGATGGTAGTCCGTGATCACCTTGCGGCTGCCCGTGAGCAGCTCGCCGAGGTCGTGGTCGTCCCAATTGCGCTCTTTCGGCTTGCAGTACGGCAGCTTGTAGTACTGATACGTCTCGGTCGGATTCGCATACGGTCGGATCTAACCAACAAGCAGCGCACACGGAAGCAAGCTCAGTTTCCCATGCGCATCTTTGCCATAAGAAAAACGATCCGTTGTAGCAAATTAACGGCTCGCATTCATTCAGTTACGCACCGTGTTGGCAACAACGAGCACCTCGTCACGCGCCTTGTACTCGGCTGCGGCAGTGTGGAGCGCGCTACCGCTCAGGAGCGCAGCGCCCGCCGCGACGAGCAGCAGCTTCGCGCGAGATCCCCCCAGCAGCATCCTTGGTGCTTTTTGCGGCTTTGTGAAAGTGAAGCACGGCAAAGAGTGAAACCTCTGAAACCTATTGAACAGCATAAGGACTCGGCTCTAGAAATGTGTCGCAGCCGTTTTTATTTTCAAGAATAGATAGCTCAGCTCTCAAGTCGAGGTATGCTCGTAAGAGTAAAAATAAGGAGGACCGATTCTTGAGATAATGTAGTTAAGCTCGGACAAGACTACTGTATGATTTCTCTAAAGTTATAAACATGTTTTTTATCCAATTCAGCGCGACCAAGTTATCCTCTACCCTCTTGAATTGGCTGAAAAGCTACTTCAAACTACCGGTAAATTACCGGTATCCGGGAGCAGCCGGTAACCACGTCGCAGGTATCATCCCCTGAATCCAATACTGAACGGTACAAAAATCACACAGAGAAAGAGAACAAATGCGGGATTCCGAGCAACGGGCAGAAGCGAACGAGCAAGATGCCGCCGACGACGCACACGCCCGCACTCCCCAGCAGTAGCAGCAGCAGTAGCGCCGTAACCAATGAGCATAATGGCAGCAGCAGCAGAGCACAGGGGGCTGCAGAAGCGTGGTGGTGCGGCGCGGTGTCCACGGAGAGCGATCTGCTCAGCGCTGCCGTGCTCTGCGCCGCCATCGCGTCCGCAGGCAAGAGCAAGAACGATGATCAACGCAACACCGAAGATGACGGTGACCGCGCGACGTCAGGCCTGATCCACGAACGCCGCGTGCTCGAGACGCACATTCGCAATTCGCCGTTGCCGCACGATCTGCAGTTCCCCGTGATCGAGTTCCAGCGGGACTACGTGCTCATGGAGACGACGCGGTCGATCGTGTGTGCCGTGCGCGCGACGACGCATCGCGATATCCTGGAAACGGTGCTGAGCTCGACGATGCCGCTCTCGGATCCGTACGAGTATCGATTTGGCGGTGCGCATATCCACGTGCCGTTCTGGAAACGCGCGCAGCGTTTGGATCTGCAAGCCATCTATCGCCGTGCGAAGCGTACCAAGAAGATGCTGTTCCTGTGCGGCCATTCCATCGGCGGAAGCATCGCGCAGCTTGGGTTTTGTGAACTCGTGTACCAGCATTTACCGCTCAAGATCCGGCTGCAGTTGGAGAAAATGGACTTTGAGCAAAAGAAGCAGGACAAAGCCGTCTCAGACGACAAGAATGGAGCTTCTCCGGCACCTGCTAAAAATGCAGCAATGCCAGCTGTGACCAAGCGAGACGCGATGTTGAAGCTTTTGGAAGCGTACCCAGACCAGGATGCACTGTTGCAAACGCTGCCGAATGTGCTCGCCGTTGGCTTTGGTGCGCCATACAGCAGCTCGCAGTCGCTGTCAGCGTTTCTCGAGCCGTTCGGCATGTTGAAGCGCATGGTCACGTTTGTGAACGAGTTTGACTGCATCCCTGGGATCCTGAACATTGCGCAATCGGCTGCGATGCTCACAAAGACTGCGGAACGGCTCGTGACGATCACGAAAGCAACCAAGACGCTGCTGAATCTGCTGCCTGCAAGGATGCAGCACGTGCTGGCGGGATTGTCGTCCACGAACGGCACGGGAACGGTACCGAGTGCGACGTCGGCGTACATCACGATGAGTCTCAACATTTTACAGAACTCGTTCCAGAAATTGCGCGACTACAATGTCGTGAAGGACATGACGTTCCAGTACGCACCGTGCGGCATGTACGTGTTCCTCAAGAAAAATGGATCCGAGTACCAAAAATACGCGGATCCGCAGCAGATCATGGACGCGCTACATGCCGATAGCGACGCCACGACAACGTTGACAGGTAATTCGATTTTGCAGCACTTGATGAGTGCGTACGTAGACGCGATTGCGAAGCGGTCGACATCGATCCAGATCAATGCGACCATGAACTATTACGAGCGACTAAGTATTCCTCGGAACGCGACGCAACGCGAGATTCGAAGTGCGTATCGCACGCTGGCGCTAAAGTGGCACCCGGACCGATGGGCGCATGCAACGTCGAGTATTCAGGAAAAAGAGATGGCCGAGCAGATCTTCAAGCTACTCGCGGAATCCTATGAAGTGCTATCGGATCCGGTCGCGCGGAAAGAGTACGATGCCCACCTAGCGAAGGCGCCGAATCTCGCGGAAGAGTTTGTACGCAGTGGAACCGTGAACGGCATGACGTTGGACGAAGCCATCGCGACTTTCCGCGATATGTTTGACCGCGGCTCGGGCATGATCTCACGCGCGACGTCGCGTTTCAGTTCGTCAAGCTCGAGTGTCGTCGGGCAGCAGAACATCCGTCGTGGTGCTGCGAGTTCACAATCTTCCGATGGAGCTGGCGGTCTCATTGCAAACAACCACGATAACTTGTTTGCCCCCGATCGGATCCGCGTGGCGCGCAAAGTCGGCATCGGTGCCAATCAACAGGACAAGATCATGTACCTCCATCCGGACGAGTTGATCCCTGGGGACATTCCAGCGCCGTCGCGAAGCATCAAGGCACCTCAGTCTGGGCTGAAGACTATCTCAGTCGTCGGTGGTGCTGTCGCAGTCGGTGCGAGTGTGGCACTGATCGTGAGCGCATGGTCGCAATTCTCTGAGAGCTCGAAGCGGAGACGCCAAGCGGAGACGGTGCGCAACATGCCGGGCGACCATTTGATGCTGTTGATGGAGGACCATATTAACACTCGACGCGCGACAAAATCCAAGATGCTGCAGCTTAAAGCGAATAAAGAAAGCACATCGTCAGTGTCCGCCACTATTCCAGAAGAAAGCACAGCGCTGGTGACTCGTGATTCAGTCGATACCGACATTGAACGCGTGGTGCAACAAGAGGAAGAAAGCGACATGGAGCTGATTGACGAGTTTTACGAGTGCGTAACTGAGTACGATGCAGCAGCACTGGAGGCATTTGCAGAAGACGAATTCTTCGATTGTGTAGACCTTGCGGAGGCTATCAAAGAGCATTTCCATGATCAGAAGGCCGAGGAAAATCATTCCGAACCAGAACCCGAGACAGTATTGGTGTTCCCAGAAGGGTCGAGGGTCAACACGCCATTCGGTATTGGTGTGGTGGAATCCTGGCGAGACCATTCGTCATCTGCCGTGATCCGGTTTTCCAATTCGCTGTGCGTGGGGTACATTCAAAAGAGCGACTTGACTAGAGGTGCCTCCATTGCGCTTGCTGAGACGAGCAAAGCCCTGGAAATCAAGCGTGTGGCTTTGGCTGAGCGCGTGATTGCCGATTATCATCTGGAAGACGACACCACTGCAAGCAACTTTAGAGCGATTGTGCATGCAAGCAAAGACGGCGCTCTCGATAGCGGCATCCGCGCCGCTGGTGGAGTTGCATTAGCGAAAGGGATTGCGAGAACGTCCAAGTCACTTGGTGGCGCTGTCGCTGCGCCACTGACGATTGCGTCCATCCTTGTGGACATCGGCAAAGAATACTACGATTATCGCACAAAGCACACGGAGCGAAAGTCACAAGGTGTGCTTTCCGAGTCTAGCGAGCGGCTGTTGATGAGGGATTTCCGCTTGAAGGCCGGTCAGCATATCGCGAGCGGAACTGCGGCTGCCGCTGGTGCGAGTGTCGGTGCATACAGCGTGGCGTCTGCTGTTGGATTCTGGACGGGCGTGGGCATCACTGGTCCTGTTGGAGTGATCGCTGCCACGAGTGCTGCAGTCGTGGGTGGGATGCTCGGCTTTTTCGCGGGCTCCAAGGCCTACAACGGCTACACTTCGACGTATTTCCACAGCCACAAGCACGCGAAGGAGCACATTGATCGTTTGGAGTTGGGGGCACGCATTTTGTTTAACGAGTACGACCCTGAGAGTAACGGCGAGATCGCGAAGGACGACTGCATCAAGATCATGACGAAGTTGTACGAGGCGTCGAGCGCCGTCTCGGAAGACGGCTACCAGCAAACGGTCGATGTTTTGCAAGATGCGAGCTTTCAGGGACCAGTGACCTGGAGCATGTTTTGGGAATGGGTGAGTACCGAGGCTGCCAAGTCGCTCCGCGTACTTGAGCACGAGGAAGCCAAGCCGCTCAGTGAGCCCGTACAAGGCGAAAGTTGGTGGTCGAGCTACATGAGTTACTTCTCGTATGGCAGTCTCAATTCCGCGGTCACGTCGCCGCCCGAGCTCGCGTCACCACAGAGCTGCATGTATCCGTCAGTGAAAACCGTTTTGCGATACAAGAATGTCCCGGAAGACGAAGCGAAGAAGCAAGAAGCGAATCTGATTACTGCGGCTAATGGCGACGATGAAGTCGAAGGCGAAGACGATGAGGACCGTGACAATCTTGTGGTATTGCATGCGCAATTGGAAGCGCTCGTGAACTCGGGCGATCTGACGGTGGGCGACGCGTTCCAATTGAAGGAATCCCTCGACTCGGAGGATGCTGTGGAGCGTGAATCCGCGCAGAAGACCATCGTCACATTGCAGAATGGCCAGGCAGACAGCGGCGAACTCGATGGTGTGATTAGCGAAGGGTTTTTCGGGACGAGTGCAGCAGATTCAAGCGCGTCGTCCAGTGTAAGCGATCAATTAGTCACTCGACCGAGAAAGGCAGCGCAGCAAAAGGATGAGGTCAAGGAGAAGGATACCAATAAGGCATCAACGCCGCCGGCTGTTGTCCAGCCCCGCGTGTCGAAAGAGGAAGAGGAGATGGACGTGTTGTGCTCGCTCATGTCGACCCAGGGGCTGCGCGATTTCCTGCAGGCGCACCACATTGAGCCAACAGCGGACTCGGCTCGCCACGAAGACCTACACTGCCTGGCGCTGCAAGTGACGGTCGCGTCTACAGCACCGTCGAGAACCTCGTCGACGCCGTAAGGTTGAGTTGTGTTTCTTTTGTATTGTATGGTTGAACTACTTTGTCAAAAGCTACTGGTACATGTACATCGGTCTTCCTATGGTGATGCAGGTGTATGTGTGTGTGTTTGTGAAGCTCTTGAGGCTCCATCAGTGTCGTGTCTAAACCTTTCGTGTGATCTCCCAGATCTCGATATCATCCGCCTGGTAATGAGGGTGATACTCGTCATCCTCGATCACGCGAAGAGCAAAGCCCTGGGCTGCCATGAGGTCCCAGAAGCGCTGCTTTGGGTGGAACTCCTCGTAGTGTCGGTGCTCGTACGAGATGAGGACCTTGGCGTGCGGCTTACAGAGCAGCGCGAGCGCAGCGACGAGAGGCTCGATCGGATACAAGCGCGGCAGGATACAGTCCGAGACCAGGATCAGGTCTGGGTACTGCTGAGGCTCTGCATTGAGTGGCAGGATGGCTTCACTTGGCGGAGCTCCCCACATGTAACTCGCCACTTCCACAATGGTGGCGGCGGGCTTCTCGCCTCGCGCTTGCGACTCGTGGCGCGCGATACCCGCGTTCTCATGCATAAGGAACAGCACGTTGTCTACGTCCGTGACGACCACGCGGCGCGCGTGCAGCATGGCTGCAGCGACGCCCACGGCGCCCGTGCCGCTCCCAAGCTCCAGCACGAACTGGTTCTGCAGTTGCTTGGTGGCGCCAAAGCGGTGATCCAAGTGCTTCAACAGCACACACGCAGCGGGCCACACCTGTTGAAGCCACATATGCGCGAGGGTTAGCGCGCACTTATGCAGGCGAATAACTTGAGAGTAAACCACTCACCGTGAGTCCCGTGCCAAGGCCATTGAGCTCGCCTTGCAGCAATTGCTTGACGCGCAGCGGTTTCTCATTGATCGTTTCCTCGAAGAACGGCTCCGTCGAGTACACGTCGCGCCATGCGAGCGTCTGCCACGCGCGGAGGCTGGTCTTCGTACCGCGAGCACTGCGCTTGCTCGGCGCAGCAGCAGTCTCTAATGCTACCGATGCGTCCTCGTTCTCGGCGCTCGACGAGACCGTGCTGGTGTCCGAGAGGTTGGAGCCCGACTGGCGGCGCATGCGAAGCTGCACGCCGTCGCGCAGCAGCTTCATGAACGAGAGCCGATCGCTGCGGCTCACCGTCGCGTTCGTGCCGCCGTGCTGTGCATGAGGAGGCGCTGCGAGGGGCTGCGTCTGCATCTGTCGAATGCGATTGTGAGCGCGCCCGTGGATCTTAAGCAGCAGGAGAAGGAGGGGGGAGGGAGGCGGTGCAGTCGTCAATGCGCTGCTGCTGATCTGACGACGGATTCTTCCGGCCGCGTTATTTCGAGGGTTCAACATATCACCGAGGATAGAGCAGACGGTGTCAGTTTAGTTCAAGAAAACCTGTTCATAGTTGGTAAACACGAGATATCGTGAGCATTTAGGCAACGTATTTGTGGAACAAAGCTTTTCAGAATACTTGTTTATGTTGGGTAAAGCGGCAACTTTGGAAGCAAGTTGCGAAGAAAAAAATGAGCACTTGGTGTCTGCAAGACTTTGTTCCGCGCGTTTTCTATTCACATTGCTGCGCAAATGCAGCGTCTTGTCTGTGTGATACACTGTATGTGCTTCCTATTCGGTCATCTTGCGCCCGCGTATCAACTGCTTTCATCGGAAGACCCTTCGCCGTTCAGAAACGCTGAGAGCCGCATGGGCGACGGCGAGTGGTCGCGGTCGCGACTCGCCTTCTTGCTCTTCTTCTTCTTGGACTTGCTGCTGTGCTTGTGTCTTTTTCGAGCGCGCTCTTCTCTATCAGAGTCATCCGACAAAGTATCCGACTCGGAGTCCGACGACACGCTTCGTTGGCGCTTTCGGCTCTTCCTACAATAGTTCAATAGCAGCAGCAGCATATACACACACAACATTGTCAGCCATTATGAGCTTCGAGGCGACCTGCAGACTGACAAAGCAAACGCATGCAGCGCACTTTTTCTTGCGGCTGCTTTTCTTCTTGGAGCGCTTGCGGCCGTCGTCGCTGTCGCTTTCGTCGTCTGATGAAGACGACGAGCGTTTCTTCTTCTTCTTCTTAGTGTGGCTGCGTTTCGCCAACGCCTGGAGCATGAGGAGCATTCCGCAACGCAAGGTTACACCGACCACATATCGCCATTTCAAACGACAGGATCATTGCGGTATGGTTTGCAAAATCAAATATACCTTTTCGCGCGCAGCGTCGAGCTTCTTTCGGTACGCGACCATCTCTTTATCGTCGTTGGCGAACAGATCCAGCTTGTCGGCATTCTCCTTCTTGTACTGTTCCCACGTCGGACGGTTCGGGTCGCTGATGCGATCCGCGATCGTGCGCTCTTCCTTTCCCGTCACCATGCGCATGAACGCGTCCATAGTCGCCGACTGTGCTACGGGCTTCTTCGCGGTGCTCGAGCTCGACGTTGGGGGAGCTACAGGCGCCTAACGATCACATGGACATGTTGGCACAAAAAAATATTCGTGCGCGTGTTTGTTTTCTATTGCTCAACGCTGCTGCACGTACCGGTGCGGCGCCAACACGCGCGTTTCGCTGGCGCTCGAAGCGTTCATCGTCGACGTGGCGGTCGAGCACCTGGCTGTAGTCCACGCCCGAGGACTTCCTGAGCCCAAAGTCCTCGTCCTTGCTTCGTGACTTGCGCGACATCGCCACTCGCCAATTACGGTGCGCGCCGGTTTGGCAACCAAATTGACAAACACATAACCGATATAAACTAATAACATCAGTTATGAGGTTCTACCGAGGAGTATCTTTTTGCTAGCATCGGTTTGTAACACTAGAGGAGGGGGAACTCAACCAGAACAGAAAGCAAAAAGGAAGAAACGAGCAAAAGCAGCAGCAAATGGTAAAGATCGCAAGCATTACGTGTCCTCCCCCTTCTGTATGTGCCGTTGCTAACCTTATCGAATATATGTGCGCGTATAACTATGTCTGTGGGAATGCATAGGATCTCACCAGCCTCCCACTCGTGCGTGCGCCGCCAGATGCGCTCCGCCACGGTTTCTTCAGCGCAAGTGAAGACGCGCGACCAGTGCACGAAGTGCAGCGCCTCCAGACTGTTGTACGTACAGGATCAGTAATCTCTCTATGATGTGATGATGACATTGATGGGGTAGAGTGGAGTGTGGCGCTGGTGCATATGCATGCGTGGCGTGCGCATATACGATAAGGAGCTGTGTACTGAGTGCGAATGAATCTTTTTCTATTGTGGCTGCTCATGTTCCCCTGTTTCAATAGCACCGCACCACGAACTGGGAGCTGAAAATGGCAACGGTCGAGCAAGTGTACGGAAAGGCTGCTGCGATGCGTCTTCGCACGGAAAAAGTCATCATGGAGCAGTTTGGCGTACGTTATTTCTCTTGTTTTGTTTATTCGACCGCTTGTGAATGGGAGAGCGCACCATGGAAGGGTTGTTTTATCTAATCATCTCGTATCATTATTTGGATACGTATAGCGTCTTCCTGGTTTGCCAAGCTCGCACGCCGGATTAGACACGATCACTGGCGCGGACCAAGACATCGAATTCGCAGACATTCTCAACGGTACAGGCTATTCATCCTCCTTATCCACGACCTAATGGTTTTTTTTTACCAATTATCCTCACCGTGATGCGTTTTTTTTGTGCTGTGTGTATGAACAGACCCAAACCAGCACCCAGAGCACACGTTCCGAGTCCACGAAGCCATGGAAGTCAAGTTGAGCATCTTTTAAGTGATATCGGCGCCATATTGTTTCTCTTTCGGGGCGCTCTACAATCAAGCAAAGCCTTTGAGGAAACCCAGAGTGCTCACGTAGCCAAGCGCGATGGCGCAGTTCGTGTGGATTCACACAGACACAATCATTAGCTTGTTGCAGCGCATTATAAAAGCGGAAAAAATACTCGATACACACATGCACACAACAGAAACACTATTCAGTCGTCGCGTCGAATTTCTCCATGTGGCAGGCAAGCACATCTTCAATCTTCCACCATCTGCGACGACAAAATCAAGTAGCAACATTCGATATTATCAAATGCAAAACTCGACAAATATCATACAGAAACAAAGCCTTGACCTCATCGTTTCCTTTTATGCAAAAGAAGGGTTCGAATGTGTATCCTTAACGATGGAACGTTTATTTGTTCCATTGTTTTTTTCGTCCATCCTCCATTTTTCGCCAATAAAAAGTCTCTATACTCAGTTACTACCAATCACATCTTATGTATCTCTTCGTAAATTACCAGTTTGATGGAAAGAAAAAAACAAAAAACTGCACCAGCCATGCAAAATAAACATGAAAGAAAAGAAGAGACGACTCGCTTTCCCGCTCGCTGCTGTCTCTTGCAGCGCTTTGTATCGGGATTCATATAGCACGGCGTCATTCTGGCGCCTCTTTAATACCCGACAAGAAAGAGCCTCCTTCGTGCCAGAAGCCTACGCGCTGCGAGAGACCGAGCGCCACGTTCATATCCGAAGAAGCGCACACAGGGAGAGTCGCCGCGAGGAAGTGAGTCGTCCGCTGCATAAAGTACAAGAGAAGCGCAAAGATGCAGAGCGCGACGTTCACGGTCGCGCCGCACGTGCTGGAGCAGGCATACAAGGCGATCCGCACGACGCCGCCCGAGCCGAAGGACCTCGAGCAGTCGGTCAAGCTCCAGAAGTATATGGACGAATTCTTCCCCACGGAGAGCGACGAGAACATCACGCGCCGCTCGATGATCCTGGCCGAGCTACGCTCGATCTTCCGTGATTGGGTCAAGCAGGTGTGTTTGCAGAAGGGCGTCCCCGAAGAGATTGCTGCGGATGCTGGTGGCCAGATCTTGGTGTCCGGGTCGTATCGTCTTGGCGTGAATGAGCCTGGTGCCGATATCGATACGATTTGTGTCGCGCCGCGTCATGTCACGCGCGAAGACTTTTTCACATCGCTGAAGGAGATTTTCTTGAAGCACCCAAAGGTGTCGAACCTCGTGTCGATTGAAGGAGCGATCGTGCCGATCATCACGTTCGATTACGAAGAGATCAATATCGATCTGCAGATCGCGATCCTCCCGCGCAACACCATACCGGACAACCTCAACATCTTGGATGACAGCGTCCTCGTCGGTGTGGATACCGCGACGGAAAAGTCTCTCAATGGACCACGCGTGACCGAGCTCATGATCAAGGTACGTACGCGATTTGGCTGTTTATACCTGGTACTTCATGTTGGCGATCTTTTGGCTGACACACTACGATATGGTTTGTTTTGTCCTCTCATCTTAGTTGACGCCGAATCGTGACAGTTTTATCAGTGTGCTTCGAATTGTGCGTCGTTGGGCGAAACGTCGCGGGTTGTACTCGAACAAGATGGGGTACTTGGGTGGTGTCAACTGGTGCATCTTGGTGTGCTTCATCAATCAGCTATACCCCACGGCAGCGCCATCGACACTGCTGTTGCGTTTCTTCATGGTGCTTGCGAACTGGAAATGGCCGCTTGCGATCCAGGTACATTGCATTACTGTTTTATGTTGGTGTCATTGGTTGCTAACTTGTTGGTTGTATTTGAATAATGCTTAGCTTTGTAAGACGCACGACGCGAAGCTCGGGCTTGAAGTCTGGAATGCGAACTCTGGAAACAACAGGTATGGTCTTCTCGTCTGTTGTACAGTGGAGAATGCGCATTCGTGAACTGACTTTTTAATTGCTATGCGTGCAGATACCAGACGATGCCGATCTTGACTCCAGCGTATCCGTCAATGAACTCGTCCTTCAACGTGTCCACGCACACGCTGGCGGTGATGAAGGAGGAGTTTAAACGCGCGCTTGACCTAGTGCAAGATATTTTAAATAAAGGAGGCGTGGATTGGGCTCCGCTTTTTGAACCCTCGGATTTTTTTGCCGTGCATCAACACTACCTGGCAGTGGATGTGTACACGGAAGTCGAAGACGAAGAGCAAGCGTGGTGCGGTTTTTGCGAGTCGCGTATTCGTAAGCTGGTGGAGAGCCTCGCGTATATTCCGCAACTGTGCCGGATTCGCACGTTCACGAAGAAATATCCACTGAGCTTCGTGGAAACGCAATTGTCAAACGCGATCAGAGAAGGACAGGATCCAAGCGCTGTTCCCGCGAAACCAACCAAGTTCGGTGTCTGCTTCTTTGTTGGCTTCGATATCGATCGCCGTCAATTGCGCGGGCGTGAAGTCACCATCGATAGCTCTGTGGATTACTTCAAGCACAATGATCTCTATCGCTGGAACAAGCGGACACCGACGATGGATGTGAAGATTACTCCTGTCGTGTGGAAGAACCTTCCCGAGTGTGTGTTTGAAGACATGGGTGACCGCCAGGTTGCTCGCAATATCCGTCGTGAGTTTATGAAGAAGAAGAAAGAGGAAGCAAAAGAAGCCGAATCCGCCGGCAATGCTTCCGCGAATGGCACATCATCTGGAGATGATGCGATCAAGGACACGCAGTCTCAAGACACCGATGGCACTGTGGAGGATGGTGATGCGTCTGCGACCGAAGATTTGGCCTCGGTCGATGAATCCAGCGCCGGAAAGCCTGACTCGAAGCCAGCAAGCCCCAATCCGGCCGTCGATGGTACTGAGCCGTCATTTGGCCCAGCAGAACTGTCGACTCCTGTCAAGGCGAAGAAAGAGGTGGTGACTGGCACGTCGCCGCAGCTTCAAGGTAAGCGTGATCACAACGGCATGTCGTCAGTGACGGGGACCCCAACGGGGAAATTGTCGACGAATGGTGTCGGCCCTGGAACGCCATCTTTGGTGCCGACAGCGCAGACCGCGAAGATCCAGCCTCCGCTGCCATCAGCGCCGCCGACCCAGAAGGTGCTCGCACCACCAGCGCCCATCTCTTCTCCTCGAAAGAGACGTAAAATGAAAATCACGTTTTCAAAACTGAATTGAGTTGTTCCTCTGACATAGCTTTTCCAAAAGCAAAAAAAATGAGCCCATAAAAAAAAGAGAAAAAAGCAAAGGCGTGGGCAAGTGGAAAAGCATGCAAAACAAAAAAAGATGAAAAAGAATACGAGAGGCAGGAATAACAGGAGGAGTAGCCCAGAGAACGAAAAGCAAACACACAAAAAATATTTAGCAAAAGAGAATTGGAGCAATGGCGAAGCGTCCATTAGCGGCTTCATGAGAGAAAAAAAGCAAAGCATAACAACATATTTGGGACAAGAAAAACAAAAGCCAGAGTCAAGAAGATCGAAATCTCACTAGAGCACACAAACAAACAAGAAAAATCGACGATGATCCCTTATATTTGCATGTTTCCAGACCAACTCTTGGATTTCACACATCGAATCGATAAGAAAAAAACTTACCTAGTCGTAATCAGCTCGCAAATAAAAAGAATGAGACCAATTGCAGCCAAAACGTTTTCTCTTGCTCCGTCACGTGGTCTTGCTGGATGTCGAGGAAGTTGCGCAATTGGAATTGGTTCGATGCATCGGTAGGTGACGACAAAGTTGCTGATAAGAGCCGCTGGAACTTTGTTTGCCACTCATTTGGAGTCTTCAAGACGCTCGTTGACGGAGCCGCGAAATACCTTGC
Source organism: Globisporangium ultimum DAOM BR144 (assembly GCA_000143045.1). Lineage (NCBI taxonomy): Eukaryota > Oomycota > Peronosporomycetes > Pythiales > Pythiaceae > Globisporangium > Globisporangium ultimum. The sequence goes on from GL376560.1 coordinate 181,479, forward strand.
GATTGAGTTCATGAGAAATGCATCTTCAACAGTACTCGGTGCACTTACTGTATCAAGAACCCGCGCTTGCGCAGATGCGGAAGACGTGATTGCAGTAGATGCATTTCGCCACAAATCTCGAAGAGCGACCTCGGTTTGGTGCTTGAGCCAGACAACAAAATCTTCACCCTGGTCTCGCGATGAGAATGGCTTCACCTCGCCCTGCTCGTTGCGGTCAAGCTGTCGTTGCCGTGTCGCCTCGCAAAAGTCGATGTACAGTTTCAGATTGCGAAGTCCCGTGCTTGACTGGAAAGATGATGCGTGCTGCAATTGGAAGAGAGCATGTAACATGTTTAGATACAACGACAGTAGACTTGCCACATCCTCATGCATGTGATGTGCGACGAGCTGTTGACTTTGGGCAGTCCACCAGCTTCCAAAAGAACTTGTATCTTCGTTCAGTCGATATTGATCCGTCTTGGACAAGAAATACGATCTGAAGGCAAGCATCAAGTGGTCGTCCTTGTCATTTGCAGCATGCTTGCTGCTAGCGTAATGCAAGTCGCGTAGTGTATTCGAGATACCTACGAGGCCACCGCCACATGGTCCACTCCGTTTTCTTCGTTTCAGTAATATCATGTTCTTCTCCTGAAGAAGTTCCAGTCGAAGTGCATTCGCTGTCGTAGCGTGATGCATCTGTTTGCCAGAAGAAGAACCTTTCGGCTTCTTGGCAGACATCACAATCTCCACAGGGTAGAATTGCTCTCCCGACACAATGATACGCTTGATCGAGCTTAGGTCCGGCAGCAAGCACGGTGACTGCAAAGTCAGCCACGACTGTGTTGTTTCAGTGTGACTGCGATTCACCTGTCCACGAAGCTGCACACGCACTTGCACAGAACAACTGGATCCGGAATTCACATCGATCGTCTCGAGTAATCTGGACGTGTCCACTGCGAGCACATAGAGGTGACGGAATGCCTGGAGGTGGTATTTATTGTCCGCTGTGTCCATCGGAAACATGGGGAAGAGGGAGATCACTAACGATGCAATCGCTTCTTTGGATCGTGATACCGTTGCGCGGCCACCGCCGATGAAAAGCAAGCCGATCGCCATACTCAATGCCATGTGGTTCCCGTACGTTAGCTCTGAATCGACGCGCTGCCGTAGGTTGATTGATCGAAGAAGTGTCAACGTCTTCACATTTCCGGATCCTGCATCAACCAAAGCAAGTGCTTGTGCGCACGCAGCAAGGCACCGCTCAATTGTTACCCGTTCCGTCGCAGCAATGATTGTGTTGTTACTACCCACTCGCATCGACGCAGCTTTTGAGCGCATATCCCGAAAGTGTAAGATGTACTTCTGTAGTGTCTTACGTGCTTGGGCATCACTGGTGCTTGCGAAACGGAGACCAATGCTGAAACACGCACCAGCAACGATATTCGCGTACGCTTCACAAACTGATTGTGCATCTGCATTGGTTGGTGATTCTTCCACGTCTTTATCAACTGTAGAAGCAGCTTGCAGTGCCTTATACGCGTTATTGAGCTGCACCGGCACTTCGACGTTCTCAATCCACTCGACACTTGGTGTCACCGAGTCCCACAGGACTAAATTCTTGGCCAGAGTACGAACCATCAGAATATCGGGGCGAACATTATCCAACAGGATTAACGTATCTGGGACCCTCAGCTGCGCCGCAATGGATTTGTTCTCCGTTTGCATGTACATAAACGCCAACGCTAATGCACTTCCACACGCTGTCACGCCAACGTTAACATGCTCTCTTCGTGAGCTGTGATCTTGAAATATTTTCGGTTCACGTCCTGCCACCGAAGGGGTTTCTGTGGATCCACTTGAGTCGCTTCTTGAGTCAAACATACTCCCACTTTGTCCAAAGGTATCCCACTTGCGTCCACGGTACAAGCATCCGCCAGGTGCACTCGCATCACCAAATTGCTGAGCACCGCCGACAATGTACTTGTAGAGTTTTTCTTCGAGTTTCATATCTGCAAGACCCGGATCCCCACTCTTCGACTGCCCACGTCCGAGAACGACCAGTCCAAGCGCCAGGCCAGCAGCGAGAGCATACCCTTCCAGCTGGTCAAACGAAGCCGTTGACAATCCTGAGTTGGTAGTGCTGCTTACAAATTGAGCGGACGAAGGTGAACGAGCAATTTCAGTGAGAAGTAGCTCTGTCATCAGACGATGCCCTGTTGCTTGATACAATACTCCGAGACCAAGCAGAGCAGCTGTTTGTGTTGACGCAGGAACTGAGAACTCGGCAAATGGCGGAGGCAGCAGCGAAGGAATGTGCAGACAAAGCATTTTTGAGACAGACCGCTCTAGTGTGAGCTCAAGGCCTGATCCAACAAGGGGGGCTTTCGATGCATTTTTCGAAGATCCCGACATGGATGTGTCATCTTCCAACGTGACGTCTGCCAATCCAGCATCTGCACCAGCGTCTGTGGACGGAGTTGCCGGTGACGATCCCAAAGTATTGCTTCCGTTTCTTGAATTTCCATGCACAATTGCTTCTGATAGACGTTTTCGACGCTGCCTACAGTGAGCTGCGGTCGTAGCCATGCCCAGGAGGATTGCAACAGTGACAAATTCGTTTGAAAGCGACAGATAGTTGTAGACGTCGGCCATCGAGAGGCATTTCAAATGGCCACGCAATCCGAGGCCCAGCAATAACCCAGCATGGGCAGCATAACTTTCTTCCAGAGTAAGTTTTGAGGCATCAGGAGATTGAGTTGTTTGACCATTACTTCGCTGTGCAATTCTCGCTTGATGGTTAGCAACCGACGGACGATGATACTTGATCCAATATCGATTGACCACGCCGGACAAATCGCGTGCTGGAAGCCTCAGTCCAGCTGCGCATCCATTATGGAATTGTGGCCAAAATGTCAATTCCTTCGCATATCCACTAATATCCAACGACACGATTGCGTTCGTTGGCGGCGTCCGCCCTGCAAGCGGGAGATCAGGAACACGAAGTTGCCAGGCATGATTCTGAGTCGTGTTCACGTCAAAGCTGCCCAATGTGATCATGCCCCGCGCGACCGGAAGCGACATCGACCGTTTGCACAACAGTAGCAGCCGTGCTTGCTGCTGCAGAACATAGTCTTGGTCTGACACATCCGCCGTTTTTTCGAGTTTCAAACAGAGGGGGCGACTTGAGCGGACCAATCGTGCAACTTCTTTCATTCTTTGATCGAGCGGGAACAATTGCTGGCTGAACGCCATAACTTCTTCAAGTCCATCACTGACTTCGTGAGGTTTGTCGTCGCTCGGATGCTGCGCGCCTATCGATTCTTTAGGAAGTTGACTGTCATAGCGAGCATGGGCAACATCAGAAAAGTGCAGATTGATTCGGTTTGCGACATCTCCTGCGAGATCCTCTCGACCGATGAACTTGCAAACGTCTTCAGTAACAAATGGTGGTGGCGCATGTCTGAATTTGCTGATCGTCTCAGCGATGGGGAACTGAATGGCGAACGGCAGATCTTGGAGGTTTAACCGTATTCCAAAACTCTCTCGAGTCAAGTACACCATCAAGCTTGCAATATTTTCGTCTTGGTGATGCTCGCGATTTTGTGTGGCCTCTGGTAGCTGTGATTGCATTGGGAACAGCAGTTCATAAATATGGCATATAGCTGCCGTCCGCCAAAGAGGTGTCTCTTTCTGTTCTTGATACACTTGTTCTTGGCTGCTCGGGGCCATTATGCTTGCAAATGTCGGAAATGGATCTTCTTCGGATGCCGTCTGACCGCTGGATATCTGAACTTTCGCGTGAATCCATCGGGTAATCTCTGGGACATGACTATTATCGCACTCTGCAAACAAGGTTGACTCCATTTCTCGCTTCTTGGTACGCCCTGACGGTAGCCGCGTTTTGTTGCACAGGGAGACGCAGCTTTCTTGCTGATAGTATACGCTGTACGCCTGCAAGTCAAGTCCGAACGACATGTCGAGCATCAATGCTGATAACTGAAGGCACATTTGAGATGATGTCACCGACAACTTGAGATCTTCATACAGCAGATGCAACGCAGCAAATATCTGCATCGCATGCGACTGTATCAGCGCTTTGCTTGACGAAGACCGAAGAATCGTCTTGCATGACATAATAGACTTTGTCGGTGATATCTCCTGCTGGCCCAAATGGGCGTCTACGTGCAAGAACAGCATTGGGTTTTCAAGTTGGTACATTTGATGGAAACCTGATTGGCAAAGCTTGTCAAATGCGGTCATTGCAGGGGCTTGCAACTCGTCGCCATTGACCTCACTGCTGCCATCACTCTGATGATGAGAAGTGGTCTCATCGTCAAGAATTGAAATGATGTAACCTTGAAAAGCTGTCCATTCATCTTCACTGGATTGATCTGCTTCAGAGAGTCGCGCAGGATCTTCTCCTGCGTCTACTTGCTGCTGAAGGTAAGCAATCACGTCGGCGCGTAATGCAAGCACGACCCTCGGAGGGAGCACCATCTCAAGCACTGCAAACACTTTTTCCAAAAGTGGAGAATGCAGCACACGAAGTGGATGGCCAGATCGGTGCAGCATCTCTGGATAGTTGATCAAATCGTGCCCACAAATCTCGAAGCACGACGCATCATCCTTTATCCTGATTTGAGTCGATAGTGGCCAAGAGCTTCGAGTGCTTGTATTTGGTCCGGTGCTGGGCTGTGCAAGCTCACAGATGGGATGAACGCCTCGGTGCAATTGCAGCTTTCCCTCTTTGGTCATGACCACAATGTCGATTAGATTATCTGCAGATAGCTTGGGCACGCAGCTGAAACTACTGGGACGCTGCTCTGGGTCTGTCAAAATTGGCAAAGCATCACGACAACGGAATAGCTGCACGTCTTCAAGTTTTGTTGCTTTGGTGTCTCGTGTAAGAACGTCGATTCGCTTCAGCATGAGGACGCCAGTCGTTTTGTCCATTAAGCACAAAAGAGGCGCACGGTCTAGGTCGGAGGCGAGGAAAGCAGATCGCAAAGACGACGACACAGCTGAAGACGTCAAGTTCACCGTTAAGGCGCGCTCACTAGGAGGTGCTACCCACGCTGCCTCGGCCACCCAATCTGGATCTATCATGGTCACTTGCTCGTCGTGGCTATCGAGCTCCTTTTCTCGATGCTTTTGCCACGTTAACGAATCGACGACTTGGATGGGAACAACGCGCTCGGAACGCCTCGATGGGAAAGGCTTCAGCCTGTAGACACAAAAGCGACGATCTTGTTGGTGGTAACACACAAGCAGCGAGTGCATCGCATTAAATCCCACGATCTCGAGCGCAGGATCACATAGAAAAGCTGGTGCTCGCGATGGTTTCTGCGAACGCCGTGTCGTCTTCCTTGCATGTTCGTCCGATAATGCCGTAGCGAGCGCCACAGGCTTGATCTCATCCAGTGGATGCGCTAACGTGAAGAATCGCGGACGTGTTGAGAACTCCTTGTCCACATACAGAGTCGAATTGGGCGTATCGGTCTTCTTGTTGTAGACTGACGGCTGTGTAGCGGGGCTTCTCTGCATGAGCAATCCGGAGCCCATCGCGAAGAGACGATTCGCTTGGAATGGGAGCGCTGCCTCGAACACGTCGCCGCTTGGTGTGTAGATGTTGACGCAGTCCGACCGCACCAGTACGCACAAATGCGGTGCTGGCCGAATATACAAACCATTTCGGCGCCCTCGTTTCTTGAGCGAAAGAAACGCTGTTGAGTCGGCATCGATTGGATGTCGAGCGTGAGTTTCCTCGAATGAACCAGTAGTAACTCCTCCACTACCAGAGTTCAACACTGCTGTTTGTGTAGCAATGGGGTCGAAATACACCATCACCGCGTCAATCACGCGGTCTGGGAATACGAAGCTGCGCTCGACGAGGTGCGTGCCTCGATGGAGAAACGCGACGCAATTGTTTGTCACGCGCACGACATACGGAGTGTCGCAATACTCTCTCTCTATGAAGAACAGCTTGTTCGTCATCGTATACGGCAACAAAGACGCTGTATTGGCATTGCTGCTGCCTCTATTGTTGTGCGCAGGCGTGGTGCCTCGAACGGCGCTGTTGATATGGCCCGCGAGCGTCGTTGCCGCCAGCTTTTGCGCGAACGGATCGCCCGCTTCCATTCGCCGCACGCCCGTCCAGCGCACGCGCACGCGCGGCAGATCCACAGCTGCACCTGCGTCTCCTTCTCGTCCCGTCGCTTCATTTGAGCGGCTGCCAATATACGCGCTCGTGTCGACGCCCAGAGACGTGACATCGCCAGCTGCATAGCGCATCGCCATATTGGCATGCGGGTATCTTTATGGCGGCAAATTGCGAAATTGGTTGTGTTTCCCTTTTATTATTGGCCCCTCTTCTTCAAAGCGTACACGAAACTAGGCCGGGTCCTAGTTTCAAAAGTACATTGAATACATAACTAGTTTCTCTGGGGTAGTATTTGTGTAGCACGTCGCAGAGAGGGACGTGCGGAGTGTTGGTCGCGTGGTTTAACCTGAGCCGTTTGGTTTGTTTGGTGGAGACGACATTGCGTTACCATGTTTGCGCAGCTCAAGCGCGAGAGCCTGCGGAAGCTCCGCATGGCGGAGGACAAGAGCCCGAAGGGCAGCATCGACGAGCCCATCGTGGACATGATCCGTCTAATCAACGATCACCCAAATTACGTGCGTATTGCTTGCTGTGCCTGCTGTGCGCTAGCGTCTTTTTGTAGTTGCGGAAGTGTGCAAAAGGCAACAACGCTCCTAATTATATTGGTTGCTGACATGTGTGTGCATGTATGCGATGCAGGTAACTAGCAGCTCATGCTCGGGACGAATTGCGGTGTTTTGTGGCGTGCCGGCGACTGCTACTGCTGGCGAAGCGGGTGCTGAAGGAGGGCGCGACGAGTCGGTGAATCTGATCACGAAGGGCGGGAAGTGGCTCCTGGCGGAGCACGCGACGATCACGTGGGAGCAGCTGTCGCAAGCTCTGCGTTCCCCAGATGCGATTTCTGCCAATAGCAACATGGTACGCAGCTTCTTGTCGTTTCTGTCAAGTGTAAATGACCTATTGAAACCATTCATCGTACGTGGATGCTAATTGTTTTCGTTTGGTTGTGTGTGTGGCTGCTGCAGTTAATTTTCAAGCACGAGCCGTTCATTATGCACGTTGTGTGCCGTGATCTGGATGCTGCCAAGGAGCTCTTGCAATGGGGAATCGCATGTGGCTTCCGCGAGTCGGGCGTCGTGCTTGGGAACAAGAAGATCATGTGCGCCATTCGAACGAGTGCGAATGGTCTCGAGATCCCGATTGCGCACTCAACCAAGGAACTCCTCGTGAGCGACGAGTATCTGAAATGGATTGTGGATATCGCGAACGAGAAGTTCATTGCGAACAAAAAGAAGACCGACCAGTTGTTTGAAGCGTTTAAGGCCAAATTTTATGGTGAAAAGCCTGTTGTAAGTAATGAGGCCGCAGTCTCGTCGGTGGAATTCGATCTGTACAAGGAGCTCAAGTGCGATGAGATCAAACGCGTCGGCCATACGAGTGTGGCCCACGGCACTAGCATCGTCGTGTTCGGCGGTCAGGGAGCGACGGCTTCGGGCACGACTTCTCGACTGGCGGCGCTGACGATTGTGAGCACGGCAAAGGACCATTCTCTCGAGGTGATCTACAAAGAAGACGAAAAGACAGCTGAGGCAGCTCCATCTGCGCGAATGCAGCACTCGGCTGTGGTTGTGAACAATGAAATGATCGTGTTTGGCGGTCGTGCGGGTCCAACCAAGCCGTTTAACGATGTTCACGCGTTTAAGCTCGACACACGCACCTGGAGAGCGGTTGACACTGTTGGCGGCGGTCCTTCCCCACGATACAAGCACTCCTGCTCTGTCGGTACGTGCGCGCCCATTCCGCGCATCCAAACAGCATGATAGGATTTACTAATCCCAGTTCTGTGTGCTCTAATTATGCAGTTGGCTCAACCATGTACGTATATGGTGGTCGGGACGCCACGACAGTGCTTGGCGATCTCTTTGCTCTCGACTTGGGTCAAAGCACTCCAGAATGGCGACAAATTGGTGCGAAAACTGTATCCTGAAGTGTCTTCCTTTGGTGATAGCAAAATGACTAACTATACTTGTGTTTTGGCATTTAGATAACCCGTTCACGTATCCTCGATTCGATCACGTAAGCGCTGTGGTGGAGAAGACAAAGGTGTTGTTCTGGGGAGGCATGACGTCGTCTCGGGGTGTCGAAGACGATGGCGGCGACGCAAGTGAAGTCACCCAGAAAAGTGTGGACAACGTGCTGGAAGCAAGTGAAAAGGAGCAAACGTACTGTCTACTGTTCGATACCGTGACTGGGATCTGGGAACGCAAAGAGCTCGGAAACCTTTCCGCCGGGCCTGAGGCGAGTCTGATCGCTGGCAGTGTGTGCGAAGTCAGCGACCACCACGTCGTGCTTTCTGGTGGGATGACGTCGTCGTCGCTCGTAAATGGCGACAATGCGACGCAAAAGCTGTTTTTGCTGGATGCGAAGACGATGAAATGGATGCGACTGGGCGAAGTGAAGCACGCGAATGCTGCGTTCGCGTACCACACGTGCACCTGGATGCCCCACAACAGCAGTGTATACGTTTTGGGTGGTGGCTTCCAGTGCTTTGGATTTGGGCAGTTCTACTCGTCGCCGTTCCAGTGCGAGCTTTCGCTGATCAAAGCGTCCATTCTTGGCGCTGTCAAGGTGACTTCAAGCGCATCAGCAGCCGTAAGCAGTAGTGAGAACAAGAGTGGACGCTCTACTGAAGCTTCGTCTCAGGCAATGCAATCGACTGATAGCAGCCGCCCACTTGGCGTGCTCGCCGCGAAATTAGACGTAAAGAAGGTCAAAACGTTGTTGGAAGTTGCGAAGGTGTACGACAAGTCTCGCCGCGTGCATGTAATTCAGCGTGATGATGGCTCGGTGTTCCTCATCCCAGTCACTGCCTCTATCCACAATGCAGTGACTTCGAACTTGGAACTTAGCTCGCTTGACATTGTCGTGGACGAAGACGCGTATGCCAACAAATTCGGGAAGAGCAGCGGTCTGAACCGGAACGAAGTCATCCAGAGCACGATCCTTGCGTTTGCGGCGAAGCACCACGTCCCAGCGCCTATCCAAGTGACTGTGCCGGACAAGTACGAGTTTGTCGGCGACGTCTTGATGGTGCCTCGCGAGACGTTCGTCGAAGACGAGTGGAAGAGTTTTGCGCAGGACATGTGGGCGAAAGTGTGTGCGTCGACCTCACCAGCATTTTCACGCGTAGCGCGGAAGGCGTTCATCGATGCGAGTGAGAAGCGTCAGAGCCACGTCGATCTGTTGTACGTGAACCACTCGGCGTTGACGTCGTCAAAAGCGAATGAAGCGCCTGGATGGGTCGAAGTGCGTGAAAACGGCATCATCTACGGCTGGGACATCACGCGTGTAATGTTCTCATCGGGCAACGTGACCGAGAAAGCGCGCATGGCGACCATCGGGTGTCGGAACGAAGTGATCGTGGACTTATTCTGTGGCATCGGGTACTACGTTCTTCCTTTCCTCGTCCACGGCGGGGCGTCGTTTGTGCACGCATGCGAATGGAATCCGGACTCGGTGAACGCGCTTCGCTTCAACTTGGAGCGCAACAACGTCGCGCACAAGTGCCAAGTGTACCTGGGCGACAACCGAGAGACTGCACCGAAGCTCGCGGACGTCGCGGACCGTGTCAATCTGGGGCTCTTGCCAACGAGCATCAAGGCGTGGCCGCTGGCCGTGCAGGTGCTCAAGCCTTCTGGCGGCTGGTTCCACGTGCACGATAACGTCGCCGTGGAGGACCGGGACGCGTGGGAGCAGCGGCTGCTGGCTGCACTGCGCGACCTGGCGCAGGAACACGGCAAAAAATGGACCATCACGTGCGAGCACGTGGAGAAAGTCAAGTCGTACGCACCGAAAGTGCATCATCTCGTCGCCGACATCCGTTGTGTACCCCTTGACCAACAATAATCAATTAGGCAAAGGATCTGTAATCAGATTTGATTGTTAAGGTTTTTCACATTGTTTTAGGGCTAATTGGGTCTAGATTGACGTTCAAACTAGGATCGCGGACCTAGTTTCATGTGCGACGGAAATGGTGCCTAGGTTACTCATATATGGGTGGGGGCATTCAAAATTAACGAAGATGGCTGCCATGTTACTGCCACGGAGCAAGGCGAAGGACGAGAAAGCGGCCAAGAGCGCGACGGCCGCAGCCACGATCTGCGACTTGTGCGATGTGTACACGCAGAACGGCCTCGAGGGCAAGTGGAGTGAGCTCCTCAAAGTGTACGACGTACGTTCTCCCTGTGACTTTCTTGTTTTTTTCTCTGTATCATCACTCATCTTCCAAGTTCTCATATGTTTTTTTCCCTCATTGTCGATGAGAGCAGCAACGGCGCAATGATGACAACCTGCGCGAGATCCTGGCGCTGAGTGCGCCGACAAAGCGTGTAAACGACCTGAACGGATGGCACTTGGAACGCATGGCCGTGGGCGAATACGAAGACGTCCGCAGTGGGTCATCGAACGATGTCGCGCACATTAGACGCGACGTGCGCCACATGAAGCAGCAAGTGAACAAGATCATCGCAAATGGACGCAGCTTCCAAGCGCGACGCGATGCGCTCATGAACGCGATGGAGAAGCAGCGGCATGCACTCACAGCCGAATTGGACGCTGCCAAAGAGTTTTTAGGGCAGATCCACCTCTCCTCCGCCGCGGCCCCCGAAGCGATTGGGCTGAGCGCGCCTGCACCTGTGGAGCAGCGCTTACTCGCGACTGTGAAGGCGTCAGAGGTGTCGGCGAACGTCGACCTCAGTGCGGCGCCGTCTATTTAGACGAGCATTGCGTGCGTTAATATATGGCCACCTTGTTGGTCTCAGAGTAAATGAATGGCGCTATGTTTAACGTCTGTGAAATGAAGCAAATAGGGGATCGACGACTACATCGTCAAAGCAAAATCTGCATGATTGTTTGTTTCCTTGTGTCTTCATTTATGCGCTGACTCTCTCGTCTTCCAGTCTTTTCCTCCAGTGGTAAACAACCTCCTCTTGTCTCTAATGCGGCCCTGGTGCTGCTGCTGCTTGTTTACTCGACCTGCAGGCGCTCCTCCAAGTACTTGACGGCGTCCTTTGTGATCACTAACAAATCCTTTTGCAGGATCGAGTAGACGTTGATCTTGTGCTGCGGAAGCGTGTCAACGTACGGGATGTTGCGCGTCGAGAGCAGAAAGTTGGTCGCCACTTCCTCGCTGTCGATGAAGAGCGCGTGGTCCCAGCCGCGGGATTCCAAGAACTGCTTCATGTCCTTGGTCTTGGAGCTCTGTGAAGTCCCCAATGGATCACGAAATAATGCAATGAGGTTCTGTTAGAGATATTGTTTCTGCGACTGCAAGTATATGCTAAGCATGCACGCACCTCAACGTCCAATGAGTCAACGACCGCGAGCTTTCCTTCACGAAGCTTCGTGGAGAGCGCGACGCGGAGACCCATGGCGCGCACCTTCTTTGGCAGCGAGTACGAGAAATCGCGAAGCTTTGGGCCGTGGACACGGTAACCGCCACGCCATTGAGGGGCTCGGATGTCACCAACACGAGCGCGGCCCGAGCCTTTTTGCTTCCATGGCTTTCTCGTCGAGCCGCTGACTTCGGTACGGGTCTTGGTCTTGTTCGTACCGGCGCGGCGGCACGCGAGTTGCCATCGCACCACACGCTGGAGGATGTCCACGCGGGTTGGCGCGCCAAAGACGCTGTTCCACATCAAATCATTTATACACCCTTAGTGGCATGCTATATCCAGCTTGATACAAGTCGTCGTACCTTCCGTTGAGCGTCACAGGCTCCAATTCCGCGTCCGACTTCAAAGTCAGCAGGTTGATCTTGACATCACCCGATTGCGTGACTTCGACTATAAAGAAACGAACGACAATTCAAAACAGAAGGGTCAACACCAGCGCGCGCGAGAGTTTCAATTATTGGATCATTCCTATTGTCATTCACCTTTTTGCGCGGTGGGGATCACGCGCGGCGCACGCACTGGTTTCTCGTCGGCGAACATGAGGTTCGACGGGATCTCCACGGCGGCGGCTTGCGAGCTCATGGCGCGGGCCACAAGGCTCGCGCGCGGCGCGCCGACGCTCATGGCGGCCACGCCGCTGATCAGACGGTTCAACGCAAACGCCATCCTTCTCTCTGCTTTCCTTCCTTCAGGCACACGCAGCAGCGACGTCGAGGAGCTCCTTTGGCAGATTTTATGTGCTTTCCAGCCAAGCTAAGCCAGCCACTCGCTGAATGCATAACCCAATCACCCTGTGCCTACAAACAAACACCCAATGACACAATCACACAAACAATGGGATATTGAAAATGAATTGAGTCAATTCATTTGGAAAAATGAATTGCGTAAGTGGAGTCAATCCATCTGCAGGGTCAAGTACGAAGTGGCGAAAAGCGCCGTAAAGCAAGCAAGGAAGGAAGGAGGGCGTCGTGACGTGGCTGCGTGCGTGTGTGCGCAGGGAAAACTCAAGCAGCGCAGGTGAAGCAGGAGAAGATGGCGCGGAGGATGTCGCTGATGCCCAAGTCTGTGGACTCGAGCAGTCTCGGCGCGATCTGCACGCTCATTGAACGTGGGAACCTGGATCGCAAATCCAAACTCGAGAGCGCGGGCCGCATCTGCCATGTACGTCTCTAGCGGATATCATAACATGTAGTTTAGCACCGCGCAAGAGAGAGAGGAAAGGAAACAAGCCTATTTTGCGGTGCTCTGTGTGTGAGAGAGGCTTCTTGGCGCGCGGAGAACATTGTACGCTGTTTGCTAGGTGAGGCTCTATGGTACTGACATACGGGCGTTGTGGGGTCTATGCAGGAGCTGAAAACAGATCCGCTGTTGCTCGACAGCTTCCCGATTGCGAGGTTGATGAAGTGCATGCGGCGTTTGGTTTGTGACTCGGATTCATCGACGCGGTTGGGAGCGCTCCGCGTGCTGCGATACACGATCTGCAGCAATGAGAGCGTGAAGATCTTTGTGGATCTGGTAAGCCATCCGTGGCGATATGGCCTTTCAAACACGGATGCCGTCGCGTAGCTAACTTACTTTGTGGTTATATTTTGTATTGCATCCTTCTGACAACAGTGCATTCCGATTTTCGTTGTTCGCTCGATGGAGCGCGAGCAAAAGCTTTTGGCGGAGCGTGTACAGGCCTTGAAAGTGATCCGTCGTATCATGGAAATTGATGCGGCACAGATGCCACCGAGCCTCGTTGCGTCGATTGTTGCGATCGCTGGACATAAAGATGACAACCTGCGACGCATTTGTTTGGAAACGTTACGAGAACTGTCCCTCGCGAACGTAGAGGTTGTCGCGGAATGCAACGGCATTAAAGTGATTGTGGACTCGATCCTGGACTCGTCGTTCCAGGATCTAGCAGATTCGTTGATTCTCACATTGTTGATGATTTTGAACGAGCCTGCAACGCGTCAGTTCATTGAGCCGTTCGTGGATACGCAGATCCTGCTTGCGCCATTCACTGATACAGATCTACCAGCGGGGAACGAAAGACGGCAGCGGTGGATGGCAAGTCGAAACGCGATTGTGACGATGATGCGCTCGTGGACGGTACGGTATTCTTTCTTCTGTGGAAATTATGTTTTCGTTTGCATCTAACCATGCCCATGCATTATGTGTGTTTGTGTACTCTATCTGCTCAGGGTATCGTGGTACTGACATCGAACCCGCAAGGTCTGCAGTCTCTTATCCAGTTGTTGGTTCGACCCGTGGGCGAAGATGTACAAAAGGCAGTGCTCTCGACGATCTGCGAGATTTTCTACAAGAAAACATCCTTTGATAAGACTGCCGGCGAAGCTGCGGATGTGGTGTCGGCGACGATTCCCATCAGTGTGTCCTCATCCGACTCGATTCCAGCGCCATCGGGGTACAATCTTCTCGACAACTACACTGTGATTGTGCTCCTGGCCATGGTGCATTGTGGGCTGTTGGATGCCTTGATCACTCTTGGGACAGGCACGGTTCGATCCCTCGCGGAACCTGCAATTGACTTACTCTCCGACATTCTTCGCATGTCGTCTCGGCTTCTCCCAGACCAACATTGCGCGTCGTTGCTTGCACTTCCTCGACTCGTGTCAGCAACATCGCTCACATCAATGACGACACAAACGCTCGGCGACCAAGTAAAAAGTTTGCTCGAGCGGTTGCAGCGAGAAAAATCTATTCGGGCGAGTGAAATGCTAGCAGAGCTCGCCAACGCCGTCGGTGCCAATTCCGGAAGTGTCGCCACCCGTGGTGTGTCGCTCGTATCTTATGGAGGAAGTGGTGTTAATGGTGTGCAACTCGTGTCCGAGTTGCTTCGTGACATTAACAGACCGTCGACACTGTACTTACAAGTGGGGCGTTCAGGAAGCAATCCATCATCGAATTTGAACTCAACGAGACGATTGAGTCCTTACTCGGGGAAAGACAACTTGACGTCCCGTGAGCTTATGGTGCAAGAATTGAAGCACTCGATGGACGCGCAAATGGACGATGCAACCTTCAAAGATATGCTGCACAATCGATCAAAGATCCTCACCGACAAGAACTTCACAAAGTGGAACTGGGATGTGATCTCGGAAATGCTCGAAGGTCCTCTTACGAATCCTCATCGGTTGTCCGAAGCGATGAAGACTAAGTTTTTCAAACGTTTGTCGGGTTTCTTCCGCGGCGATACAGGCAACAAAGGGTACTTCTCACTGCTCGACTGGATTCCAGACAATGTACCATTCCTTCGACCTGCATGCCAGATGTACACGCTGTTGCTGAATCACCCCGAGGGGCTCTTGTTCTTGAAAACCGATCGGCGTGGTCAACTGTTAACAGAAATCTCGTCGGCGTTGGAACTCGAAGCACGTCCTGAGGCGGCAATTGTAGAATCTCACATTGGTGTTTTGAAGCAACGCATGTTTTCCCCCGTATTCTGCTCAACGAAGATGTTGCGCGAGTACTTCACATTGCTGGGTTTGATGAGCTCGAGCAAGGAAGGGTTGAAGATGATGGAGCAATCAAACTTGTTCAATCGGTTGCACGTGATGGGGACAACGAAAGGTCATGACTTTCTTTGTCGTCTGATCCTCGCCAACTTGGATTATTCAGTTGATGGAAGCTCTCGTAAATTGCTCCAATCGTGGATGATTGAGGGCTCAAAGGCACTTCGCCTGTACGCCACGTGTCTTCTTCGAGCGCTTTTGCGATCTGAAGTGGTGGATTTTGCGAAATGGGGCGTAGATGCGCTGGTTACTCAGCTGACCCAGGAAGAAGAGGTAGCGAAAGCTGCGCTTAGTGTCTTGGAAGAGGCGACCGAAACCGAAGAGTGTCTTCTAGCGATGATCATGAGACGACCGACGAAGCTTATCCAGATGAAAGATAAACGAGCGGAGTCGTTGTTATTGAAGTTTTTGTCGCTTCCGGAGGGGCTCGCGTTCTTACAAGGGACTGGTGATTGGATCCCGCGCACACTGATCGCATGGAGACGAGAAAAGTACGTTTCGTACGTGCATGCCGTCGAGAACTCGCTGTTCCGTGGTCTGCATCGCGACGTGTCTGGAAGAGAACGAAATACCGTGTCAAGTGCGGGCAGTATGCGACGAACTTGCTGGCCGACTCCTATTCCAGTTCAGGTGCCGATGAAACGCGGAGGAGTTGTGAAAAACGGGAGCCAGCGATCTCTATGGGGGTTGGATTGGCTTTACAAAATGCCCTGGAATATGGAAGTGAAGATCGTTGGGCCTCCTGGCAGCGGACCGCCATCCAACCTGACTGTGGAAACCTACATTGACGGCTCACTCCGGGACGAAGAAGACAGTGCCTTGGACGAAGACGACCTACGAATGAATTCCATCCGAGTGAAAGCAATCGTTGTCGACGCTCGCAACATGCCCCAACCTGTGATTGTAAACTCCCAACAAACACTTCAAGCATGCCTATTCTTGGGAACGCAACCAATTGATCGTCGTGGCTTCACAAAGCCTCCGCCGAAAAGCAATGGAGGTTTTGTGATGCCTCCTTCGGTCATGGGAACGGACGCTCAAGCTAAAGGACGATCACGCTCGGCGTCGGCTGCAGGCGGAGATCGCTCGTCGGAAACGAATGCTGGTGTTTTTGCTGATCCAAACTATCCTGCTTCCGAGTCTGCTGCAGAAGAACACAAGGATTGGAGTACTTGCCAACCAGATCAGCGCTCTCCGCAATATTTGACATCGCCTGAGTGCTCGGTATGTGCTCCAGGGGAACGAGCAGTCTGGAATTTTCGCGTGGAAATGGACAACAGCACCGGCAATGTGAAACGTGTCATGCTCAAGTCCGTTGAATTTACGTTGCAGCTCTTGCCACTGCGTCCTCGCTCCGTTCCACTGCCACCCCACCTCTACGGCGAGCTCGGAAAGACAAGTGCAGGCTGTCAAATCCTTCACAACTCAGGACACATCCCCGAGTTTATTGCCTGTCTGCGAGATAGCGCGAGTGTCCCTCTTGAAAAGCGAGCAGCTCTTTGGGCACTGGGACATATCGCTGCCACGTCTAGAGGGTACGATTTGATTCAGCACTACGCCCACGATGTGCTCGACATGATTGTGAAGTTGACCACGGACTCGCCGCTGGTGTCGATTCGTGGCACATGCTTCTTCGTTCTTGGGCTGATCTCGCGCTCGGCACCCGGGCGTCGCGATTTGTCGCAATTGGGATGGGATGCAGCAAACGTCTCGCAGTCGTCGATTTCGGTGCCTCAAAACTCAAACTCGCTTTTCGTGTGGCCTCGTCCATCAAGTAACGAAGTTGCGAACAAGACTTGCCCTGTCACGCAAATCCCTACGTCGCCATTGCAAGCCCTTCTCTCGAAAGTGCCGCCAGAGTGGAGAGAGCTGTTGCGTCTCGTTGCTGATCTGAGTAACCATATTACACAGAAAGAGGCACATTCATCGCTGAACAAGCTTCGTGCGTCCAAGTCGGAGTTGTTTGAGGAACCAATGTTGCTGCTTTACGTGCATGCACTCTTGGAGCGGTACAGCTACCGACTCGCGTTACGGCAATTTGTGCTCAATGCCTTTGATCGCGCCGTTTTGACGGATGAAGTTCTGGAGTCGATCAGCGACGGGTACAAGACGAGCACAGGGATGCGCGTCCCACATCCGCGCGAACTCTTGCGGCGTCGCTCATCTCCGTCAATCCCAGCGTTCACGGCTTCGATTCAAAGTTTGAACTCTGCGATCCAGAATACTGGTCGTATGTCGTCGACGAATGGAATGAGCATGGGTGGTCCGCCGTCGTTCATGGCCAGGGCGTCGACTGGGCTCGGTCTCACTGGTGATGGACGCTCGACATTCCGAATGAACAATCACGAGCCTATCGACCGCGCCGTGCTGCTCAAGCGAAACAGAAAGCGTGTGGCTCACTCAGAGAAAACGATCGTCGTTGGCGCGCCGGAAGCAGTTGTGTAAAGATGGAGTCAAGCTTGGGTACGCGATTACTTTTCCTTTTGGTATGTGATGAAGAACGAACGTAAATCGATTGATAGGAATGCTGAGATGAGTGTGAACGCGTGAGATTCGTGTCTTTGTTGTTTGTCGCGTGCAAATTATGGTTGTTGTTTTGTCTATGAGGAAAGAATAGAAGCGTGGCAAAAAGTGTCCTGCTAACCATTGTCATCGCTCCTAGTTGGTCGCATCGGAAGACGAAGAGCTACGCTGTGGGCTGTGCGATCGACGGTGGCCGCTTCCGCTGGTGCGTGGGGAGTTCGATTTGCCAGCATGCGGTCCCTTTGATCTTCGCTGCATGGACGGCCGTTTGTGCGAAGTAGCGTCTTGTTGCGAGGTGCTCGATGCACTTGCGTCGCTGGCAGTGCTACTGCCGCCAGGCAAGAGAGCCTTAAGGGACATCTTGCCCGAGAATCCTTCCTGGATGCACTCGAACTCGAGCTCTTGACCGACCGAGACAACGTCGTGAATGTTTTCCACGCGTTGGTGTGCCAACTCGGTGATGTGCACAAATCCACGGTTTTTCGATGGCGAAGTCGACTCCAAGATCGCGCCAAAGTCCATCACTTCATTCACACGCATCGTGTACTTGGCTCCTCGCTTGAAGAACGCGTCTTTTTCCTGCGCGGTTTGTCCAAGAATGGCCTGTTTCGCGTTCTCGGTATTGTCTGGCGAACCCACGACGCGGAGCGCACCGGTTTTGCGATCAATGCTTACCGTGACTTCGAACGTGCGCTCGAGTTCACGAATGTTAGAGCCTCCCGCACCGATCAACGCGCCAATCGAGCCCACTGGGATGGAAAACTCAAGACCGACGTTGATCTCACCCGTCGGCGAGTTCTTGAGCTCCTTGCGCGGCTCCGAGATCGTGGCGTTCATCTTGCGGAGAATGTTCGTGCGCGCCTTCTTGGCGTACTGGATACCCTTGCACAAGATGTCCAATGGGATACCTGGGAGCTTCACATCGAGTTGGATGGCCGTGATACCAGTGTCCGTACCAGCGATCTTGAAATCCATGTCACCGTAGTGGTCTTCCGTGCCGAGGATATCGGTGATCAGGCGGTAGTTCTTGATCTCCTTCTCACCGTCAAACGGATCGCCCTCGGTGATCAAACCGATCGAAATGCCCGCGACTGGGGCCTTGATGGGCACGCCAGCGTCCATCAACGCAAGCGACACACCGCACACAGTCGCCATCGATGACGAACCATCAGAGCCCATGGTCTCCGACGTCATACGCACAGTGTACGGGAACTGGTCGATCGACGGGATCACTGGCACGAGCGCTTTCTCCGCAAGTGCACCGTGGCCAATCATGCGGCGGTTGACACCACCAACGCGACCCGTTTCATTTACACAGTATGGTGGGAACTCGTAGTGCAGCATCGCGTGCTTCAGTGGGATGTCCTTGGTTGGGTCCATCTGTGCCGATCGCACCTTGAGACCGCGGTCCAGAGGTCCGAGCGTCACAGAGCAGAGCGCTTGCGTGTCGCCACGAGTAAACACGGACGAGCCGTGGGCCATCGGCAACACATCGGTCTCCACCTTCAGAGGACGGATCGTGAACGGCGAGCGGCCATCGTAGCGCGCGTTTTTGTCGCCCGAGAGGATCTGTTCACGCAAGGCTTGCTGGAACACATCATGTGCCGCCATCTGGAACTGAGCATCATCGAAATCGCGGCCCTGGAAGTGCTCGCGAAGCGTCGAGATGATCTTGCCGTACACGTGCTTCTCGCCCTCTTGGCGCTCGACCTTGGTGAGCTTTGGGCTGCTCAGCATGAGGTTGGCCTCTTCGAGACCAGCTTCCTTGGCCTTTTCCATCACTTCGTCGTCGACCACAAGTCTCATGTACGAGCGCTTCGGCTTGCCGAACTGCTTGACAAGTTCCTTCTGCGTCTCAATAATCGGAACCACAGCATCGTGCGCAAACTTGAGCGCTTCAGCCATGCGGTCTTCGGTGATCTCTTCACCCGAAGCCTCAATCATGAGCGTACGCGTCTCGTTCGCAGCATAGAGAATGTCGAGCGTCGCAATGTCACGCTGCTGCTTGGTTGGGTTCACCACGAGTTGGCCATCGATCTCGACGACACGCACGGCGCCGACAGGTCCGTTCCACGGAATGTCCGAGACCGCAAGCGCTGCAGACGTGCTGTTGATCGCGACGATCAGTGGGTCGTTGTTCGTATCCAGCGATTGCACCGTCGCGATCACTTGCGTGTCGTCGTAGTAGTCGCGGGGGAAAAGTGGACGGATCACGCGGTCGACCACGCGGGATTGCAAGATCTCTTCGTCGGTGCCGCTGAACTCCGTGCGCTTGGCAGTGTCTGGGATCAAGCCCGTCGCGTAGTACTTGACGCGGTAGTCGACCATCAACGGGAGGAAATCGCGGCCGCGCTTGCCTCCGACAGAGCTCACAGCTGTCGTGAGCACCATGGTCTTGCCGCATGTGGCCATCACCGAACCGTCCGCGAGGCGCGCGTACTTGCCCACAGAGAAGCTCGTCTCGTCCAAGCTCCCGACCAGTTTCTCTTGTGAAACCGCATCAGCAGCTTCAGAGGCAGCCGCGTCTGCAGATGCAGTGGCAGCAGCAGTATTGGCATTCGATGTGCCATCATTTTCCTTGGCAGCCGCCGCGACTGGCGCCTTCTTATCGTCAGCAGCAGCTTCGTCCTTCTTTTTGAAGAGCAGGTCGCGCAATCCGAAGAATGCTCGCGCCTGCTGCCGCGCGAGCGGGTGCAGTCGGGCAGCAGCGCCATTGCCATTGCTGGCCACGGCGTGACGCAGCAGGCGGCTCGATGGAGCGGCCGAGTACTGCAGACGCGCGGGGATTCGGCGGCCGGCGCTCAACATCGTCGTCGATGGCGCGAGGCTTAAATTGCGTTGGTCCTTTTGGACTTTGGTTGGATGGCCACACAAACAGACCCATACAACCGATTCTGCTTTGAATAAAAGACTCTGGGGCCAAACCTCCATGAATACTGCTTTTAATTACGGGAAGATGCCTTGCTCAGTTTGTCATACTAGCTCGTCGTGCACTTCTGCGAACCTTTGACAATATTTCGATCTGTCGGAAGCATGTAGAGGCTTCGCACACACCTCTTGAACCATTACGAAAATGCTCAGTTCACTCGTGCATTCCGCGCCCCAGTCTGTCGCCTCCGAGATGCTTTTCCATCACATGAACGCATGCAAGTTTTTATTTACGGGAGTGTCAACTCCATAAACAAAGCTGTTACGAGACAGAACAGAGCTCGGTTCGTAACTGAGCCGCGAACGCCTTGAAACCAATCAAAGAACCATCTCGCAACGGTTTTTGGACTATTCGACCAGTACAACTGCCAGCAACCAGAAGAAGGTAGAAACGCGTCGTCGTACTGGTCTGGTAGCCAACCGCTTCTGTGTGTTTCCTGGCGCGCTTTCGCTTTCCCCCCCGCCCACCGCCGCGTTCATCCCCATACAAACTCGCTGCTATTTCCAACAGAAGCACGCCTCCAAGGCCACCAACAGAAGAGACCAAGCAAGAGCAAGAATGGGCACCCGTGTGTACGTCGGTGGACTGCCTCGTGACGCCACGTCGCGTGAGATCCAGGACGGCTTCAGCCGCTACGGCCACGTGTCCAACATCTGGGTCGCGCGCAACCCGCCGGGCTTCGCGTTTGTGGTGAGTGCTGCTTCTCCTGACTCGTCTCGCCATGGGCGTCCGAGTGCTGCACATAGCGGTGTGTGGTGCGCACATGCGCGTGCGGGTGGGATGCGTACATCGTCTTCGGTCGTCTTCTTCTCCTCGTTGTTGTTGTTGTTCTTCGCTCGAGCATGATGGCGCGGTCGGCTGGATCTTCTCTTCGCCCCTTCTGCATCGGTAAAAAGAACGAGCGACCGTCGGTGGTGATTATCTCGATCTCTTCATCGTCGGAAACCGGCATGCGTAGTAGTTTTAGGTAGTTGATGCGTCCGCGAGTCGTCGGGGGTCTACGAGTCGGTCTACGATTCTTGTGTGTGAGCGTTCGTACGAGCTTCGTATCCGCGTCGCCGTCTCGATTCATCGTTCGCCGTCGACTGGTTTCGTCATTAGAGAGTTAGAGAAAGACCCCATCGTCATCGCCCGCCTTCCTCCACGACGACGTGTTTCCTCGTTGATGTGCCATCATGCTTCGCCTGCCTCCACCCACTACCACCACTCCAGCATGTCGCCGCACCCGCTGCCGCCCTCGCTCGCTATTGCTCTCCACGTGTGCACCAACCAACCAATGCCCGCCTTCTCTTCGTCTGCCCTCTGCTTCTCGTCGTACTCTAGGATTTCGAAGACCCACGTGACGCCGATGATGCTATTCGCTCGATGGACGGACGCGATTTCCTCGGTGGACGGTAAGAAAGCGACAAAAAAATGTGCATGCATATCGCTCCTGGAACTGACATTTGTTATTTTATGTGTGTTGCAGCATTCGTGTGGAACTAGCCCGTGGTGGCTCTCGCCGTGATGATCGTGGAGGCCGTGATGGTGGTCGTGATCGTGACGGTGGCCGTGGCGGCGATCGCTTCGAACGCAATGGTACGCTTTGCACATTCATTAGTAAAAAGATGCGTAGATAGTGGTTGTTGACTGACTTTGTGATCGTTGTATGCGTAGCTCGCACTCCTCCAACGCGCACGGAATTCCGTGTGCGTGTGTCGGACCTTCCTCGTGGAACGGACTGGCGCAACGTGAAGGACTTCCTCCGTTCGGGTGGTGAAGTGACCTACTGCAACATCGAGTCTGACGGCACTGCGTACGTAGACCACATTGTGATCCTTATGCCTGAATCAGTGTGTGAGCGAAGTCAACTAACTGATTTTTTATTTCTGCATCTTCTCTTGCTGATCAGTCTTGCTGAATTCCAGTCCAAGGACGACATGGAGAACGCCATCAAGAAGTTGGATGACACGGAGTTCCGTGGCAACTACGTCCGCATCACCGCCGAAGGCTCGGACCGTCGCTCGCGTTCCCGATCGCCACCTCGTGACCGCTCTCCTCGTCGCTCGCGCTCGCGCTCCCCTGCTCAGCGCAAGGACTCTCCTCGTCGCTCGCGCTCGCGCTCGGTGTCTCCAGCGGCCGCCCACTCGCCACCTCCACGCAAGAACTCCGTCTAAGTGGAACGCCGGACCTGATCTCGTCGTGTGCATTCTTTCGTTGTCGGTAGCAAAGGAAGCAAGTAGGTACCAGACATCGAGACTCCAAGATATTTTTTTGCTTTTGAATATTCGTTCCGCCCCTTACTTCATTTGCCTTCATCTGCAATGTCTCGTATCGGCTTTGCTTATGAATGCTTCCATTGCGTTCCCACCTTCGCAACACAAAATGCTGCCACTCTGCTCAAGTCGTGTGCTGATGGACACAATGATGCCCCGTGGGCTTTGTAGAGAGAGAGCAGTGCAGTGCATTAACCTTGCACTTGAATGCTCACACTCAGGCTGTTAGAAATGCTTGCATTTGCACACAATGGAAGAAGTTGAACGTGTAGCCATCTCAACCATCAGGGGTTTACTCGAGCTTTCGAGCGATGACGGCAAAGAGAAATAAATATAGGGAGACAGCGAGGTCGAAACAAAAACACACTGAATGAAGAGAAGAAGCACCAAAACGGATTCTTTCGACTTGATAAAATTCTGCCGAATTTTGGCATTCGAGCCCTCCTCCCTCGTCACGACCGTGCTGAAGGGAAAAGAGCCTTTATACGAGCGCCAGCCTAAGTAAATAGACTACCACACGCCGAAAAGAAGCAGTAGAAGACCGGTCTGAATATGCCTACGACGTGGAGCTGCTCATCCTTAAATGTCCTTGCGTTGAAGTCCTGCATGGATGCAAAGAGAGAGCGAGAGCAAGAGAAATAGAGTGTCAGTCATGGTGGATGGACCACAACGCCAGTAAAAACACAGAGACCTGAGCCGTACCTGGTGGAAGGGATTGAGTGAGCTTGTCGGCCTTTTCAGCGTCAGTCACAACCAAGGTGTACAAGTACTTGGAGCAACGAATCTTGAACTTCACGACCTTGTCGGCCTTCTTGATCTTCACCGAACGAGCGTCTTTTCGGCGAGCCTTCTGAAGGAAGTCGCGGATATCAGTGATTTGCTTTGGCTGCAAAGTGGGAGAAACGGCATCACACATACATTGTCAGACGTTGTTCCCGATGAACATTTTGCACGGTGTTCCTTTTAATACGGTGAACAAGCCCACGACTGGAGATGCAAATGCAGGCAGAGCAAAGGCAGCACGGAGCAGCAGCAGTTGGATAAATCGCGGGTCCTGTTCAGAAGAAGCCGACAACAGAGCCGAAAGCTGCTCGATCTATAAGCAACTGGCCGCCATTGTGCCGCTCCTGTGGATTGCTGCAGCCGTCGCACAAAAGGGCCGTACAATCAGCTCCGTTGCTGATCAGTTGCATGTGTTGCGGGGTATCTGTGGTTGCATATTCGCTTGCGACGCAGCACTGTACACGCCTGCATTCACTGAGATCGGTTGGTCGGGATGCGGCGGCTATGCTGCTCCACGAGGTTTCCTCTCACTCGCTGATCGCGTGCTGCTCGCTGCTGCTTGCTCTGCCGCATTCACTCTCGCAGCTGGTCGCCGTGGCCATTGCCGTTGCGCCGCCGCGTCTAGAAGCCCTGCGTACCATTTTGCGCGTTGGTCTTCTAAACTTAACTAACTCGCGGCCGTGGGTTTTCGGCGCTATTATCGCCCGGTTTGGTTGGTGGCCAAGTTGCGCGACATACAAAACCCCAGTCACTCGCGCTCGCCCGCGCTTTGGTTGGTTCACAATTCGCATCCTCGGCTGCGCGTGGACAGCTTTTTTACACCCGACTTTGACAGGGTTGCGTAATTACCCCTGCTGAGGAGGAGGACGGTATAATGTATACTGTTTGGTATACGACGTGTACCCTGGTAAAAACAAAAACTGCTAATTGGAGTGCATATGGCTGATAGTTGCTAATTCAATTTTGGCAGCTGGTTAGAAACTCAATACTTTAAAGATTCAAGAAATTAACATATAACCACGCACTATATAAGACTTCATAGAAGGGGTCAAACAGTGGGCTCAACAGCAAACCGATCTCGACGTCTTTGTGTGCATGTAATTTTGAAAAGTACGCTACTTTTCAATACTGCATCCGTTACTTGTTGAGTTATGCGAGGTATCTTGGCGCAGGTACCCATGTTTCAAGCCGCTTCCAATAATCCTTATCCAAAAGTGACCTTCAGTCTTTCCTCCTGTCCAGGTACAACGACTGTTGCTACAGAACACGAAAAAAGCGCAGCTTTCCTCTTTTATCTTACCCTTTACGAAGTGAATCGATTCTCGTTCCCACAATGCACCAATTGCATGATGCAGCATGCTTTCCATCCAACGACGTCGACAGTTTAACGAGAGAGAAACGAGGGATTAATGCACAAGGCAGTCCTAACCGCAAGCCAAGACGTTTATTTGTATGATTTAACATACTTTTACATTAAAGAGTATCTTTTTACTGCTAAACCTTTGATAATTAGTTCAATAATATTCGAGAGGGGTAATTGTATGCCTGGTTTTGTTTGCATACAAAGAAAATAGTTGCCCATCGCTTTGTCCGCCACCATTTCCCCCAGACATACCGCCTATTTAAAGCAGCAACTGGCCTCGAGCTCCTTGGCGGCGGGCGGCGCATTCACATCGACGTCAGAGAACTCGGCAAGCGGTTCCACTAAGCAAGGCTCACTGTTTTCCATTTGGCGCTCGATATCTCCATACGCACGCACACGCACCTCGATGGCGTCACACGCGAGCGTGAAGAGCCAAGAGTGCCACATCTGCCTCGAAGAGCTCCGGCAGGACCTCGTGGCGTGCCCGTGCGGCCACGTGTTCCACCACGCGTGCATCCTGCAGGCGCTGCAGGTGAACACGCAATGTCCGATCTGTCGCCGCTACGCAGCCGAGTCCCATTTGATCAGCCTCTATTTCGATGTCCCGGGCGAGTCGCCAAGTGCTACGAATCAGAGCAATTCGTCGAGTGCCGGTAATGAAGCGAATGATAGAGATCCTAGTAGCGAAGGAAGGCCAGCCGAGGAAGAAGCGCAGGTCGCGAAGCTCAATGAGCGTGTGAGTATGCTCGTGGAGCGCCTGCAGTGGCAGAAGAAACAGTACGACCTGCTGATCGCCGAGATGAAGCGCGTGCGCCATCAGAGCGAGCAGCTCGTGATGGACAAGCAGGCGCTGATGCAGCGCGTGTCAAATTTAGAGGCGAACAAGAGCGTGCTTGTGAATAAAGTGGCGAAATACCAAATCGAACTCAGCCGGCAGGCTGAACAGGCGCGCCAGACAGCGGTGAACCAGAGCATCATCAATTATCTGAACACGTGCGACGCCGAAGCCATGGAGGAAGAAATTCAGAACCCAAGAGAACTAATTATGGCGCTCAAGAAAGCTTGTAAGTATTGTGCGTATGCGTGCATGTGTTTGTATCGATCGCTTGCATCCCTAATTCACGATTATCTATGTGTGGCAGGCAAATTTCGTCATGACCAATATCAAAAGGTTGTCAAGGAAAAGACACGGTTAAAAGCAATGCTCCAGAGCGTCCAGCAGCATCCGCCGCATCACTCGCAGCAGCAGCAATTGCAACAGAAGGAGGACGATCGCATCGGCAAAGGCAAACTGAAGGGCGGATTTAGCAACGGCAGCAGCAAGCGGCATTATTCGATGGACTACGCAAACACGGCGGCGCCACCGCACCCATTGGAGCTGAAAAAGCGCAAAACCGATCCAAGCAGCTTAAATTCGATGCCAGCACCGTCACCCGCAGATTCTTCCGCGCCCGTACATTTCACGCCTCGAAATGAATCGGCTGGTTTCCGCGCAAATGCATACTCAGATGTCTCCGTTCGCTCCGTGACCGCAGCGAGGCCAACATTTTCCAGAAGCAGCTTCAATCCGAATCAGTACGGCGCGTATAACCTCACGCCAGCGAACGAACCTTCAGTGCAGATGTCGAACCACACGGTGTGCCGAAGAGGATACGATGAAACAGGCAAGCTGACCAACTTTTTTCTCACAAAAGAGCCCAAACGAGGAGCTGCACACAGCGATCAACAGCAACAACAGAAGACGATTCCGAGCATGCAACACTTACTAGGAGTTCAGCATGGAGCGTCGTCCAGTGCTCCAGTGGCGGCAAATCAGCGACCTGCTGGCGATCGACGAGAGTACGCGCTCACAAGCTGGTTACAGAAAGAATCTGCGTAGACAGATGCGGGGAGCCACCACAGACTGTTCTATGATCTCGCCACGCCACTTGTTTTAAAGTTATACCTTGTGCTAGTTGCTGTTTTAAATTAATCTTGATTTTCTTGCTTTGTCACGATCTTTATTAGTCTGTTGCTCGAGTATTTCGTTGTTTTACACCCAGAAGCTGTAAAGGAGGCGCGTCTTGAGAGCAGTTGGGTACTCTCCTGTAGCAACCATTGTCTAGCGTCCTTGCATGGAGTAACTCGGCATGTGGTGGTGCTCTTATACTGGATCACGGAGTCAGTTTGATGTCTGAACCTGGAACTTTTGATTTGTGGATTTGGGATTGAAGATGCTGAAGCGCGCGCTCAAGCTTCGTCTAGAAGGCAGGAGAGACATAGACGTCTCAGTGACAACAAACTGAAGAATAAATGGAGCTCATATTTCACAACGGCAGAGCTGTCTCCTCATGCCACATACCTGCTGCTCTCGAGCAAATTTTTGGACTTGTGGGTCTTCTGCTGGAAAAGTCGGACTCGGAATCAGTAGACTCCCGATTTCTTCGATTGAGAAAAATCGAGTCTCACTTGATGCCACCTTTTCCTTCTCGTCTGCTGGTGGTGACGATATAGCTTCTGGCTCCGGCCGGCTTGATAAGGAGATGCTGGACTTCCTCGCGATGCTGCTATTTGATTCTGGTGGAGGCACCGGCGATATGAGTCCACATATTTGGTATAGCATCGTCGCCAAGGCTTTTAAATTGGACGCTGTCTGTTTGCTCATGTTGCCAGATCCAATGTCAATTTCGTGTGGATGGAGGATGATGTGAGGGATTAGAACGCGGACAAAGATGAAATTCACGATAACCACATTGAATCTTGAAATGACACTTGACATTGCCCCCGTAGTCGCGGATGCTGGCTCTGATAACAACGATCTTGTATCCATTTGGACCATATTTCGCGTTGCGCCAAACTCGTCGAACTCAAGTGCATCCCTCTCCTGTGAAAATACCATATACTGCAGTACACAAACAGAACCATTAGCCCACAACCGGCTATGCTGTTCACTAGCAGAGCGACGAAGTCACTTACAGTCTCTGGGAAATATACGCCATCTGAAGTGAGGCGTCTCCAAAACTCCAGGATACCTGCTGGAACATCGTTCTTCTCAATGGCCTTGGCAATCGCATCGACAATTCCTTTCGCTCGCACTTTTAGTTTCACAAACCTCGCTTCGTCAAGCCCCTTCGTTCCTTGAGTTGATGGTGATCGAAGTGCAAACAAAGCTCCAAACTTGTTTGACAACCCTTTCGGTGGAGCTCTTGAACTAAGATCAAGGTTGAGTGAAGGCTCTTGAAGGATAGACATCAGCGGGTTGCGGACGATCTTTCCGAGCCAGACGCGAGTAGCACTGGAATAAATGTTCAACATCGACTCAAAATCCTGAGGTTGATAAGGGCATAATATTTCACATTCTATTAGGCACGCATTGAATCCGTGCGACAGCGCACCAGATTAATAAAAAAACACTTACCTGCATGGCTTTTTCTTTTTGATCAAGTCGCTTTGTGCGGAGCAGTTTGCGAAGATGGACCAGCAGCAACACAGCATGGCTGACAGACCGAAGAATCTGGATTTGCTTCATGGGTTCTGCATCTTCTTCATGGAAAGGAGATATCGATTCATTGTCGCGTTCCATCTCCAGTCGCCATCGTGGCTTTCGAATCGTGTTCCTGTTCGCGGACGCACGAATCAAGTTTTCAAGTCGCCTTCGACTTTCAGATCGGTCGCGTTGATTATCTTTACTTGAATCATCACCGCCCAGTAGATTCTGTTGAGTGCTTGGATTGCTCGTCTTGCCGGTTTTATCCGGCATCAGCATCACGTCATCGTCAAGATTGCCAGAATTCTCCAACTTTTCAAGCATCTACATCGCAGTACATAACCATCAGTATAGTAAAAGGAAGCGAGAGTGGCCGAACGCGAGCGAACGTACGAGTTCATCTTCCTCGGTCCATTCAACCTCGGGCAAACTGATGTCCCATAGCGAGCTAACGTTCAGAAACTTCTCTTGGGACGCCTTTCGATCTTCCGCCACCGTCTCTTTTGGTTGCAAATTGATATCCTCGACTAAAGTTTGCGTACTCAGCTTTCTGGTGTGTACATTGGAGGAAGTCTCCACTTTACCGTCGGTGAATTTCACCGATTTTTTCGGAGTACCATCGCCAATGTGTTGAAATGCGTCCTTATGTTCTAATATTCGATCCGTGCTTTCTGATTGTATTGCCATGTTTTCTTGGCCACCTTTATTCGACGGGTTGGATTTGCTACTTCGAAATGCACCAAATGTATTGTGAGAGGCTGAGGTAAATAACGCGAGGGGACAAAGTAATGGTATTGCTAATGGTACGTACTGCGCGAATGCTGTATGCGCTGCAACCATTGACTTCAGCTCTTCATTTTGATGGATCAGTCTGGACAGCATATCGTGCACAGAAGGTGGATACAAAAAGGATGGTAGTGCTGCCGATCCCCTCATTCGAGTCGAGTACGATAACTCAGGTCGAACAAAGGGCGAGGCTATCGTGTGCATTGACTCGGAGCTTCTTCCCACATCCGAAAAATCGACCGCCTCAGGAAGTGATCTGGACCGTAGTTTTGCCTATCGTTTTGGATAAGCCCACCATTCTTCAGCAACGAGTGAACATTCGCCTAGGAAATGCTAGAATGTACGCCAAGCAGACCTCTTGCTCAACAACTTGACGCTCAAGTTCCTGAAGCTGAGACCTAGCAAGAACATTCGATTAGTCATTAGGAGAGTCTAGCACCAGCAGTGCACAATGAATGAACATAGTAATACTTTAGCCTGCTATGTCTGTCTTCGCGAAGTGCGGCGTTTTGACGCTGCCGAAGTCGGCGGAGCTCGTGCTCCAGACACAGACGATGTTGAAGCAGATTTGAGGCGTGCAGTGCTTGTGGGCTATACAGCTCATTGAAGTAACTCATCCGATTTGTAGGATCATCGTATGTAGAACACAGCAAGCCTTCTCGAGGTCTGTTTACCGATACATCACAGCCATTGTCGTTCAGCAGAAGACTCACCAAAAGAACTCCAGCTTCGCCCAAAACGAAACTGTAGACAAAAATACATTTAGTCTCAACCGCATTTCAATTGCATTTCAAGTGTCAAGGTTCCCATTCAAGATACCAGGTCACACTCGCGAACCTTGCGTCAAATCATACTCAGCCCTCAACGTCGACGACGACCTCCACAATTTGGTCTTCTAATTGCTGGTCAGCTGCACTACCATCATCTGAAGGTGAATCCTGATTTAAATCTTCCTTGCCAGCAACGACGCCAACTGGATTATCTTCATATGTGTCTGATTCCGTTTGTTTTCTTGCTGCAAGCAATTCAGCTTGCAGCTTCGCAAGTGTGTCGAGGAGCTCCAGAGATCGCTCCAGAACAATGTTCGACGATCGTAGGATCGATTTGGACGCATCAAGGGTCAGATTTGCCAAATGCGGCATTTGTGTCAATGAAATCCCTGAGATCACCTTTTCCACATGACGAGCCTATGCGAACCACAGCAAAAAATTGTTATTGGCTATGACACTGTCAAAAACATTTCAGCACAAAATAAAACTCACCTGGTTCATGACTCCTTGAACTTTTCGTGTGATAGTATTGTAGCTGCATGTCATTTGGCCGCAGACTTGCGGCAGTGTTTCTTGCGCATCAGTGATATCCAACACGCCTGATGTGTGAATGCCTTGCTCGGGCTTGATGTCCTTCACCGGCACAAACGCGAACAATTTGGCACTGAAAGTGCATTGCTCCACTTGCTTGAAGTCGTAAAAGTGTGCTTTCGTGTCGCTGTTTTTCGTTGGTACCAGCTCCACTGAGAGAGCCATTCGCTCCCCGCTGTTGCCGCAGGTATCGCCGTCATCGAAAAGCATGTATTTGTATCTCATATTAACCGGATCAATTTTCCATCCGCGGAAAATGCTACACGATGCGCAAAGACGAATTCGATTGTAAGCACTCAAATAGCCTAACTTATAGCAGAAGGATAATTGCCACGTACCCAAGAATCTTCCTCATTGGTGGCTCTGAACTCTCAGCTTCCTCAGCCCCCTCTGCAGCTTCAGGCTTCTTGGCCACATACGTAACGTTCTTCAGATGGCAGAAGTCAACAAGCGCGCTATTTACACACAAGATCAAGTTTAGCGCACGCGCTCCACGACATAATAAACCAAAGGTCAACAAAGTTATACAGCAACAACAACCTCTCCGTATTGATAACTCCTGGATTCTCCGTCAGGCATTCCAGCGAGTCGGCAGAGGACGTGAATGGACCTACACGCAGGACATCAGACGCATGTCGTGTTACTAAGAGCGAGGCAAAGCGCATCGATGGGGAGAATAAGCGCAGGACAAACCTTGGAAAAGCACCACGGGCTCTCGGAACGGCACAGGTCCCTGCGGGCCTTCCTCGGCTGGATTCGTTCGCGACACGATCCGGATCCCGACTTTCGGAGCTGCCGCGCACAATACGCTCGTGATCATCAGAAGCACCGCGATGTACATCACACTAGGCGTCGTCCTTGGAGACGTCATTAGCCGCATATTGTCGCCTCTCTCAGTGGTTTTGCGCCTCTTTCGCTATCGAAATGCTTCACGCACGTCGACGTGGCTGTCAAAACAGAAATGAGAGTAACGCAGGTACTGTAGCTTACTGGGGAATATATTTGTGGAGGTATATGTGTTTTTAGAGGGTTTCCTTTTCTTGTGTTGAAGTTCGGAGTGATGGTCACTACTGTCGCCATTCCGCATTCTTTCCGTGTCTGCCATTCCGCATTTTGCCACGAGCAAGAGAAAGATAGGCGTTGAAAATGGACACCGTAATGGAGGTCACGAAGCGCGTTGAAGCCGCAAAGGTTGAGCTTGAACGGTTGGCGCGATCAAATAACAAGCGCAGTATTGCAACTTTGAATGACAAGACAGAAAGCGCCGCCAGTTTGCAACGAATCATCAACGAGCTGCAGCAGCTTGTGACCGAGTTTAAGAACATGTTTGTGTTAGACAGGTCGAGGAGCTCGACGCTGATGGAAGCTGGCATAATTCTGTACAACGCTTCCAGAAACGCATTCAAAGCAATGCCGAAGAGCTCAGTTATACAGTGCGACGACAAGAAGGACGAGGAGGCTTCGAAGAGAAGACACGAGACAGAGTTTGCATTGCGGAATTGGGTTGTTATGGCAAGGTTCTGGGCATGCAAGATTATGAATCTATCTCTAATGTGCTCAAAAACCGGCGGGACATTGGACCAGAGTATCACCAAGAACCAGCCCCAATACCTCGATGAGTGCATTGATGTGCTGCGATCGTTTGGGCGTGTTGGAGCGTTATTTCTGGAGAGTGCGAAGCGTGACTTCGGCCGATGTCAGCACTACTTGAAGATCGCAGAGGAGTCGTTTTCGTGCTGCTTTGCAATTTGGTCTCAACTCGGGTTATCTCACTTGACCAAATTGAAGCAAGACCTTGAGCTGGAGGAGATCATGGAAGATCTATGGGACTTCAGCATGGATCGAATTCGAGTATTGCAGCTGCTTTGTGGCGATGACGATGCCTGCAAGTCCAGAGGTACAAATGGAGTTGTCGAAGCACTGAGTGAGTTGCAAATGCTCGTTCCGTACATGCCAACATATAAAATCGATTTGCTGAAGTTGGTGAAAGAAACAAGTGAGATTTACAAAAAAGCTGGACGACATCAAGAGCAAATCATGCTAACCGAAGAAGCTCTCCGCCTCTGTGATTCGCTAGACGCATGTGCGGAGTCAAGTGAAGAACATGTACTGCAGCAGTTCAAGCAGAGCTTGCTTGTTAACGTGCTAGACACGTTTGGAGCGATGAAAGACCATCAAAGAGCAGAGACGTGCTATTCTCTTCTCCCACAAAGTCGCGACTCTGCGGCCGTTTTTATCATGGCGAAGATTTACATAGAAGCGCAGAAATACGACAAAGCTGCCTACTATCTCAAGATCTTGTTTCAGCTAGACAATCTCGAGTATTCGAGACAAGGAGCTCGACTTTATGCTCAAGCGCAGTCGTACGATGACAATTCAATGAAGATTTATCAAGAGCTGGAGCGAAACTACGGAGAAAACAGACTTGAGATCAACCTCGATCTTGCATGCAATCTAGCTTTCTCCGAGATCCCCGAAAAGAGAGAGCGCTCGATAAGCGAACTGGAGAGAGTCGCCACCCACATCAAGGAAAACGAAAGGTACAGTGAGCATTTTTGCCAGATATTGACCGTGTCTAACCGGCAATTTATTTGCGATTGCGTAGAAATGAAGGCAATAATGCTTTCTTAAAGCACGTTGAGCGGATACATCAAACTGTGCTTGATGCAACACAGCACCATTTGAACCGCAACGCTTACGAGGTAAATTGAGCTCAATATTTTGTTTCACCATCACTTCGAAGTACATTTTGTACTGAAAAAAATGTGAATAAACAGGATTGTATGAAATGGGCGAAACTGGGTACCGACATTTCTTTGACTGAGCATGAGACCGGTATATACATGAGGTTTGTGTTTATATCCACTGAGGAATTGGGAGTCCTGGAGCAAGCTTCAACAAACTGTTTTCGTTGTGTAGAATACTGTCTTTGTGCTACCTGCGGCTGGATCAAAAAGGAGACGCACTAGAATGGGCAAACCGAGCTTTTGCCACAGACCCATCTAAAAAGTCACTGTTCTCCCTGTTCAAAGCAGAAGTGGAGTTTATGGAACCCCAGTCAAATGATAGCATTATAAGTATCATACAGCGACTGAAGGACAGAGACGATTTTGAGGCTCAAGATCTACTTGCACTCGGAAAAGTAGCTCAAAGTGCCGGTCCAGCAAAACAGACAGCAGTTTTGGAGATACTGGACGAGTTGTGTACTCTTGCGCTTCGAAGCCCGGAAGATGCATTTGCGGTTCCCATTGTCATTTTGCTTCAAAACACAGCGCAGCTCGCGTACACTTGTTCAGCTCAAGCGAGCTCAACTGCAAATGATTCATTACAAGCTGGTTCACCATTTGCGAAAAAGTTTGAGAGCTACGCACGCATGCTGCTTGAGTTGCCGAAGCACACATCACAAACCGCGGCACACTCCTCAGCGGTGTATGAGTGGTTTTATGCAATGAGGTACGAATATGTGATCGCACACGTACATGATAGCCATATTCTAACACTGTTCCAGTTTCAATATTGCAAAAAATGCAGACTCCGGTGATATGTTTGTTTTGGCAGCAGAAATCGCAAAAGTGTCGGACAATGTGCTTCAAGAGAATTCCCTCTTGCACCAGCGTCAACATCAATGCCTGCTGGCTGCTGTTGCGTGCGATATGAAAAACTTGGAATGCCTCGACAAACATCAGCTGCATAAACTGCTTGAGATTGTTGACCAATGCGAAGCCTGTCTCGGAAATGAGGAATCGCCTTCAGATAGTGAAGTCGAATACCTGGTACGCCGATCTTTGATGGCCTTGCTAACCTCACCTTGCAATGCCCCTCCTCTCATACTCTCGCTTCCCACAGGCAAAATGTGTGTTTGCGATCAAGTTGCGACTCTTCGATCCAAACATTGATGGGATATTCAACCTCTGCCAAGCAAAAATGCGAAGACATGCCGACGAATTCGCTCATCTTGCAGGTACTCATTTGCGCCTATCTAGTTGTCTGTCATGCGGTATGAACGCAGCATCGTTCTCACACGTTCAGCATTACGTGAGTTTAGAGTTTACTTTATATGCGGCGAAGTTTGATGAGGCATCTGAGGTTTGTCATTCCATCTAGTTGGCATTCGCGTTCGCGGGGTTTTCTTACTTGGTTTATATCAGGTCAGGGGGAAATACAAGCAACTCGCAAGCAATCTGTTTAAATATGGGTAATTCACCATTGCTCAAGCGAATATTAGGATAAAGAAATTCTGTTTGTGCTAACTTCTTGCTGATAGGCTTCAAATTATGTTGCAAGGCGACACGATTCACCCAGAGAAACTGTGCTATTTGTTCCGGCGGCTCATAACCCTCGCTGAATCTAAATCCATCGCATTCGAATGGCTTGAACAGTTCGTTCAGCTTGCTGGTAGCTTGGATGTCACCATACCAGAAGATGACATGGAGTGGCTGGTGGCCAAAGCATGGAACATTGTGAGCAACATGTGCATTCTGCTTTGGCATACAAAGATGTCGAGTGACTGACGTCCATCTGCAATGCCAGGGAATTTTGTTTCATCGGAATGAAGCATTTGACGAAGCCAGAAAGTTCATGAACGTATCGATGAGTATTCTTGGTACGTAGATAGATGTGCGTTGGCATGAGCTTCTGATGATACACTAACAAAGCCTGTTTTCGTAGAAAAATGCGATGAGCTTGCAAAACGATTGAGGCCGGATCTGCAACTTCAATACCAGCACTTTTTAACCTCGGCGGCACAAAAACTACCCGGGAAAAACTGAAAAGTTTAATTTGATCGCACTAATCACAGCAAGCTACAACTACATGCGGATCAAATCACGCTTCATAAACATTCGATTGCGACCCATGTTGGTTGATCCCAAGGGTATGGATCTTCGTTGCTTCCATGTACGCTTGAAGAGTTGGGACCTCTTCTGTTTCTTCTTTCTTGAGCACTTTCGAAGCCCATTTTCGTTCGGCATATTCGCAAATCTGGACAAAGAAAAAATCATGAGTATGCCAATGAACAAGACTCTTCTCGTTCAGGTTGAAAGATTAACCTACCTCTTTGATATCACGACACGAAAGACCCGAAGAAATCAGCGCTAGCTGATGCAAATCCTCGGAGGACAGTTGTTTCGCGTATCTACAAGTGCGAGTATCTGTCAGTCAGCTACCTCAACTCAATACGCGGGGCGAAACTTCTACTTACCGTCCAAAGACTGCTTGACGGGTGGCTTCGTCCGGCAGGTCATATCGAATGCAAAGATCAAAGCGGCTGATCAAAGCAGAGTCCAAGTCTTGCTTCCTGCAGATCACAGCAACTCATTGTTAACGTGCAGCTCGCTCAAGTATACTCTGTGCAACGCACGACGTACCTATTTGTTGCGCAAACGACCGTCGTTTTCTTGGCCGAAGAGAACCCTTCGACTTTTTGAAGCAGCACAGACAAAATGCGACGCGAGGCTTCATGCATCTGACCTCCAGATCGGTCCCCGGCCAGTGCATCGATCTATTCACACACCATTCATCATGCACAGTGTCAACTATGTGGCTATCATGCAAGAATAAAGAACTGCATAAACACCCACTGACCTCATCGATAAAGATGATCGCGCCGTCCAGTTTTTCACAGGCATCAAAGATCGCCGACATCTTCTTTTCGCTATCGCCGTACCATTTGGAGACAACGCTTTCAATCGGAATGTGGATCATCGGAATGCCCGCTTGTTGCGCGATGATTCGCGCGCTCAATGTTTTTCCAGTGCCAGGAGGACCTTCAAACAGCACGGCACGCGGTCGGTTGCTTTCGTATCGGCAGCGGGTCTTTCGTGCAATGTCTTCATAGAGCTCTGGGTTCTGCAGGGCAAGCACAACAGTGTCTTCGATCTCGAGCTTCACTCTATCGTATCCAGCCT
The DNA here is from genome assembly GCA_000143045.1 of Globisporangium ultimum DAOM BR144. Lineage (NCBI taxonomy): Eukaryota > Oomycota > Peronosporomycetes > Pythiales > Pythiaceae > Globisporangium > Globisporangium ultimum. Next base: position 217,904 of record GL376560.1, read on the forward strand.
AAACGATCAAGAAAGCAGGAAAGAAAACACAGGCAATCAGAATTGACGTGAACACCAATAGGACTCCCTTCTATGAAAGCTGCTTGAAGCTTACCAAACTATCCCAGTTGACTGTGTTATCTCCTTCCGCAGCTTCAAACACGTCGATACCAAGCTGCTGGAGCTGCTGAATCGCCTCGTCCTGCTCACAATGTCCATGTGCATAGGAGTAACAATGAGAACACATGGGTACGAAATGCAGTACAAAGCCCACTGCGCCCTACCTTGGTCGCAACTGGATTATTCGCGTCCGGACGCCTTGGACCACTCCGATCCGCGAGAATCTTGCGTCGCGATTGGGACATATCGTGTCGGAAAAACGCGTGCACGTGCGGGTACGAGTAGATCTCCTTGTACGCTTCGACAATCGCATTCACCTCGCTGCCCGTGAGGTACTCATCTTTGTAAAACACAAACGTGGTTCCCTGGTTTGGCTGCATGCTCTTGTCGCGCACGAATTGGAAGGATCCTTTCCCATTCACGTACAAATACGTTACCGACGGCTGGTCATAGTTCTCGACGATCGATTTCTGCTCCGCTTTATCGAGTGGCACTGGAAAAACCTCGACCGATTGCCTTGTGCTCGGGTTCTTCTGTAAATTCAATAGAAAGCGCCCCAGGATCGCTTCTTGGTCCACAAACGGAGGACACATAAACTCAATGCGGATCGTGGACACGCCGTTGGGCGCATGGATGCGCGAAATGCCAATCTTTTTGATCGGGAACGCCTTTGGTACGCGCGTGTCGGAGCGCTTCAGCGTCGCGCGAAACTCCGAGACGTGCTCCCGAATCACATCGACTAATTGCGAATATTCATATCGCTACGCAAGCAAAATCACAATACAGCAGACGTCAGGAGCGCATAGTTGCACGCATGAGGGACTGTATGTAGCACTGAAAACAAACCTTTTCATCCTTCGCGGCAGCCGAGGAGCTCTCCAAGCGCAAAGGCTCGGATGCATACGCGCCAATGCCTAATGTAGCCATTGCGCCTACGAGGGCCCCGATCGCGCCAAAGGACGACGACCGCGACGGCCGTTGCTGTTGCTCTCGGCACGCCAACTGGTGCACAAGTGATTTACGGTTGCTATCATACTACACTCATAAACAACAGGCAGGAGTTCGTTTAACAAGAGAGCGCACATTGTGGTCATTACAACCGGAGAGCAGCCACAGAGGGTGCCGCCGAATGCAAGTGAACGTTGGTAGCATTTCGTACCTGGATGAGCGCCGTGGACGTCTGGGCGGCTGCGCACGAGTTCGTTCGTCTGCGCTGCATTGCACCGGCAATGTTGGAGGCTCGCAGCGAGTACGGGCGCATGATTTTTTTCGCGTTTGCGTTTGGCCACGCTCTCGCGGCCGTCGCTGCGCCTGCGCGCTTCGCACCCACCGTCAGCATCATTTCTTTGCCCGTTCTTCCGATCCGTTCGCTTTTTCGCTGCCTCAAAAACATGCACATGGAAGACGGGGTCCACTATTCGGGACGGGAAAGTGCGCTCTTTTAACGCTACATCTATGAAGCATGTCTCGTCTCGCGTTAAGTTCGCACAATAAGTGCGCTTTCAAAACACGAAAACGACTTTATCAAGCTAAGTTCGTGCTTTAAGTTTGATTTCTCATCATGATGACACGCACGACGTAGACAAGTGTATCAATAAAATTTCGTGGCCAAGTTTCACGTGTGTGTATTCGTTTAGGTAGCATAAAGAACGAGCAAAGGGTGTGTCGCAATGCGCTCGCCATCGAAGGAGAATAGGGAGAGAAGAAACGCCTGTGATGCGCCACTTGATCAGTACGTCGGCACTTGGTTCACGCGCTTCGAGGCACTTTCTTCTTCCTCGCAGCGCTTGCGGAACGCGCTCAATTGCTTCCGCAGCCGCGCGGTCGACTGCGCCTTTTGCGTGAGGATCTCATCGAGCCGCGTGATGTACTTGTCGATGTCGTAGTCCACGACGTTGTCGCCCTGAATCTCTGCCAAAAGCTGCCCTTCTTCCGTCAACAGCTCGGCGCTTTCCTGCAATAGGAACACAAATGTAGCCATTCAGAAAATGTGAAAAGAACGCGGTTTATGTGCAGGTGCGCATAGACTCAAATGGAGACCTGGATGACGTTCATGTGCAGGTTCAGCAAACTTTCTTGCTCCTCATACACCGTTTGGACCTGTAACGTGGGTTAATAGTTGCCAGCATTAGCGCACTCAATACCAAAGCACCACACTCGGTAACGTACCACGCCATGAAGCGTCTCGAGATCGTATTCGTTGGAGCTTTCTCCATTCGACCCTCCTGTGGAACACAAAATGAACGACCAGTTGGTAAAACTACACACAGGCGAGACCAAGGCGATGTGAGTGAGACACATACGTGAGTGCTTCCGCAGACTGTGATGCAGCATCTTGATTTCCTGGCTCGATTCCGACCGATAGCGATGGGCTTCTCGCAACTCGTCCTCACCTTCACCGTCGCCATCGCCTTCTTCGGGTTGATCGTCGCCTCCCTCGTCGTCATAGAGTTCGTCGTCGTTTTCCTCAAGGCCATCGTCTTCATGCACTCGCGTTGGCGAGTTTGACCCATCGTCAACGTCTGCTCAAAAGTCAGTGCTTTACTCCAGAGATGATAGATGTTAAACTATCGCTTCAACTCACCCGTTTCAAAGTTGACATCGTCCAAGTCAACCACAGCGACATCAGCCCCGCCCTCGTCGAATACGTCGGCAGATACACGCTTCTCCTTGACCCGATCAGCGTAGCGGAGCGTGTTGACCGTGTGGTCTGACGACGACGAGCACGGAGACACTGCTGCGATCATTACGGTTCTGTTGGTTGTTCATTTATCAATGATGACGAGATGAGACCATGATCGGTATCCGGCAACGTCAACAATGATCCCTTCTTCGCACGTACCTTGCTTTAGCGTTTACGAATGAATCCTTCAGCACTTGGGTCAGCTTGCTTGCGCGAAACGGAATATGAGTGCCACGACCACCGCTGTCCAGTGCTCTGTTGTATCGGCAGAAATATCGTCAATCGCAGTGTTTCTGCAAGTGAAACTAGAGCAACTATATCCGTACCGAAAGCACTCCTTCAGCGCCAGCAGACTCTTGTTGATCTCCGACGACTCCATTCGACGCTGGCGGTTATGGTTCTTTGTATCTTGACCGCGTTCGCTTCCAGCTAAATCAATCAAGGACAGTTTCCCATACAATTGCGTGCTTCCTCTTTCGCGGACCGTGATCTGGCAGATGCAGTGCGAACGGGACGACACGTCGTTCATCTCTGTCGCGTGCGTGGTTCGCAGACTGTTGCCCTTGTTGATGATCTGCAGCAGCTCCTCCGTCGTTGTCGGCTGCACTTCCTCCAGGTCAACAATTTGCACTTCACCTGCGCCATCCTCGCGGATCGTGAGTCGCTTCCGATGGAGAAGATCTTGGCAGCGGCCGCCATAAATCTCAAAGAAGCTCACCCACACCTCAAGAGGTACGCCACTACAACCATCCAGCAGCAGGCATCAAAGTGTTTTAATGCACAACTTGCCAACAAGGCATATCAAAAGAAAAAAAATCAAGTGCACCGTTGCTCGAAGGCATGCACTTGCGCAAACACGTCCGCTGCAATTTGCTTCTGGATTCCTTGCATCGTGTGCGTTTTCCCACTTCCCGTTTGCCCGTACCTGCAGTTTCATGCGCCAGTTAATTAGCCTTTCAAGTATTCCGCATTCACGTATCCATATTATTTGGCGTCTTCTTACGCGAATACAGTAGCGCGCCCGCGATCCTGGAAGACAAATTTGACCAGCGGCTGCGCCGTGTAGCTGTACACGACTTCGTTTGGCGTCGTTTCATCAAATGTCTGGGCCAGAAAGGAGCATACAGCTCGCATTTAGGCTCCATACAATGCACCCAGATAACAGATAGAGTAGCATTTGCACGAGTAACGTACGTGGTCAAAGCTGAACGCGTTGCTGTCGAGGTACTTGGTGATGCCATCCACTTTCAACTTGCAGTCGTGGACAATCGCCATCGGGTTCAGGCACGTCACGGCGTCGTAATCGCGTTTCTTCACCTCCTTGGTATTCACCGGGCGCTTACGCACACAGATCGTGATTTTTGTTTCCCCAGGCGGCGCGTGCGGCTGCTTCTTGTCGCAATTCTGTTCTCGGAAGCCTCGGATCATGCGCTGAAAGTCCACATCGCCCGGATGGCCCATCTTCTCGTTCATCATGCTCTCGACCTGCCGCTCTTTCTTAGCCACCGCCATCGCGCGTCGCCGCTCTTCACGGTTTTTCTCTATCTGCAGCAGGTAAAGGAAAGGGCGTCCGTCACACAAATACTTAGCAAAGGATGTTGCCATAGTGGCACTAAATGGCATCCATGTAAACCTGTGCAATGGCTTGGATCGTGGGCTTGTTTTTCGCGGCAGCAGCAGCAGCGGCCGCAGCAGAGTGGGACTTGTTGGGCGTCGCGTGCGCGGCATTTGCGCCGCCAGCCGCCGCGCGGTTCGCATTCGCGCGCCACGCCATGCGCAACTCGTTGCTCCACTTCAACGCACGCGAGAATATAAAAAGAGCTATTCGGGGCGGCCGGCCGTTGAGTTAATAATCCGGATAACCAGCTAGTATTCGAGATGTGTGTGGGTCACATACACTTTGATCAGTGTAAATCTACCGTGTTTTGTAAAAGTAACAAGAAAATCTATTTTAGCCAATCGTCAGTTATACCAGTCTACAAAATGGATTTTATCCAATGAACTAGCAGGTCTGACTGTCGAGACAAAAATTCGTTTTGTTTTCACAATGGACGTATAGATTTTACGTCTATAGTACAATCTCAGATCTTTCTAAAAAATCTTGTGTTGCTGTTTCCGTTTCTTTTTTTTGTTCAGAGGGGGTTGCCGTTGACGCAACGTCTCATTTTTCCAACCTCTTTACCTCGTATAAAGATCAAATATACATCCACCACAGCCATAATATATTGTTATCAGAATCATGATCTTCCTCTTTACAACTGTTGAAAGGCTTGTCCGCCCTTGCCCTTCCTTCGATACTTTATGCCGCACACTTACTGTACGAGTGGCTTCCTTCTTTCCTCCTTCTTAATGCTTATGCGAGTGCTATATGGCGTCCATTATGGCGCCCATTCTCTCTCGCTTGCCGCCTCGCTCCAACTCTGCGTCATTCGCTGCGAGCGGGTGTTTTGGATCGCGTCCTTCCACATTTCCTCTTTCACCGCTTCTGAGCAAGTCTCTCGGCACGAGGCAAGAGGCACGCGCGACCCGCCACGCGCCTCTTGAACGGATCTACATTGCTTCCTTTATTCCTTCATTCCGGCATTTGCGCCGCATCCAACGCAAGTGTCTCCACAGAAGCAGCACAGGAATGACTTACGCCGACGTCGGTCGCATGCGCCAGAGTCCCATGACGACAGCAACGAGGACAACGCGAGCGCATGCCGCCGCGTCGCAGTCGTCCAAGAAGCGCCAGTGGCGCGACGGCATTACTGGTGGTGGTGGCGCGCTCCATAGTGATCCAATGGCGCTGTTCAAGACCCGCGCGAGCGTCAACTGCGTGGAGATTGAGCAGCACGCGCAGCTCCTGCTGCTGCAGCGAGAGGAGCAGTTCTACCAGCAGTCGCCCACGGATGCGACGGCGATGATCATGGACGACTACGAAATGGTAGAAAACGAGAACGAAGAGGATGCAGACGAGACGATCTTGCTCCTCTCACCAGCGGTTGCGCCGTCGACGGTGCACACGCTGCCGCAGGAGATGCTGCAGCACGTGCTCAGGTTCCTGGACGGCGGCTCGCTGCTCGCGTGCGCACTTGTGTGCCGCGCCATGACGCCGCTCACGTACGACCGCGACGTGTGGAAGAACATCTGCATGCAACAGTGGCCGACGCTGCAGACGCAGTTTTTGCCGCAGTTGCCTGGTGCCCCCGACTACGACGTATGTCTTTGTTGATCAGTGCGCGTTTGCCATACTGAAGCTGATACTGACAATCTATCTTTTGTGTGTATATGCGAGTAGCTCATTCGGTTGTATGGCGGCTGCTGGCGCAGGTGTTTCGTTGAGCAGCACCAGTTCAACGCGCGTGCCGAGCTTCGCGTGCAGATCCCGCAGTTTCCTGCGCTCGCAGCGACGACCGACGTGGACAAGATCGTCTCGGAGACGTTTTCCATAGGCGAGCACCGCTTCTGCCTCTGGATCTTCCCCAATGGCAACCCGAACGAGCCGCAGTACGCGGGCAAAGTGCTGAGCGTGTACCTGGTGCTCACGGACCTCGAGCGCCGCGCGCCGAGTTGGCTCACGTGCGCGGTGTTTTCGCTCTCGGTGGTCAACCACGTGGACCCGAGCAAGCGCATCGAATGGCACTCGTGCCTCGTCGACAACAAGTTCGACCACCAGCTCAACAATTGGGGCGTGCACTCGCTTGGCGCGCTCAAGAACCTCACGAACCCGGAGAATGGCTTTCTGCAGCACGACAACACGCTCACTGTCACGGCCAAGGTGCGCTTGATGAGCATCACGTTCCGCGTCGTGCGCGAGCACGACATGAAGCGCCACCACCACCTGGGGCTCACGGATCTCGCACGCGTCGACACGATCGAGTTGCCGTTTTGTTGCACGCTCCAAGACCTGCTCAAGGCGCTCCATACAAAGTACGACATCGAGAGCGACCAAGTCAACGTGTGGTGCTTCAACCAGCCCGTGGTCTCGGGCCAGGCGCTACGACCGAGGAAGCTGCTCACGCATGCGAGCGTGGATCCGCGTCAGCCCATGTTTAGCAATCTGCTCTGCGACGGCGTCGACATTGACGCGTACTCGTTTTGCCAGATCTACGTGGAAAGCAAAGTGGATGATGATGCACCCCTCGAGTGCGCGACAATAGCAACTTTGTATAGTAGTGAAGACGGCATTTCCTCGGCCATGGACATGGAAACAGACTCGACTGTGCCCTGCGCGAACGGCCATGACAGAGGATACCTCTTCGTGAAGATCATGGACCCGCGCACCCAGCAGCTCGAATACCTCGGACGCATCAACTTTGCAGCACACTTGACGGCGAGTATGATCTACGAGTGCGTCGCCAAGCACGTCGGATGCGCGTCGTCGGAGCTGCTTATGTTCAAAGAGGAAATCGCGCCGACTGTGGTCTCAGGTCCTATTGTATCGAGCGACAAGCCTGTCATGACGGCTCAATCTGGTCATGCATGCGACGACAGCTTGTTGCACCCGACGGACATTGTGATCTTCACGCTTCGTGACCACTGTGCCCAGAACGCGTTCGTGGCGACAATGGAGAACCTGCTGTGGACGCAATATGCACACGCCGAGTCCTTGGTGCAGGATTCGTTCGCGGTGCCGACGTTAGAGCAGATCGAGACGCTCGCCGAGAAGCTCGACATCCCCAAATTCCGCGTGCGCAGCGCGTTTCGCAAGTGCAACGAAGACGGACGACGCACGCTCAAGTACATCATGGAAGGCCGCCACCTGGGCTTCATTTGCGATTCCTGTGGCGAGACGGACTTCAAAGGCCCGCGCTTCAACTGCTCGTTATGCGCCGACTACGACTTGTGCCGCGCCTGCAATGGTACGTTTTTGTTGTTGTTGTATGAGCAAAATTGCGGTTTTGAGTGAGAAAAAAAGTTAATATTGTGAAATTGGTTTCTCATGCAGCACAATGTCAGGAGGTGAACCACCGGTACGCGAACCGCGACGGCAAATGGCAGCGTGTATACGACTTCAAGGAGCACAAAATGGCGCACCAGATGCGCGAGATGATGCCCGTGTTCTACCAGTACCGACCGGACAAGAACGGGCGGCTCCATGATCCCGAAGACGCCATCTTTATGGCCATCCAATAACAGAAACAAGAAAGAACATGTGCAGTAAACCAAAGTCAAGTAGCGTATGGACGCCCTCCATATATATTATCGATCTTCCATGGATCCACCAACACACACAAGGGAAGCAAACCAGTGCAGTTATCAAATAGACGAACAAGGAACGACAACATAAACACTAATATGATCACAAGGTAGCAATACACAAAAGTGGAAATGCGCGTGAGAAACACGACAGCAACAGAAACAACCCCAAATATTCAAACGTGTTTGTACTCTAACCAATTTATCAAATCCATCATTTTACTTGTGTATGATCGCCGCACGCGCTTCGCCTTCCGTCTTCACACTCCATCGCTTCGATTTTATTCATCGTCATTCTTCAATTTTACACAGTCCGTAGCCACCCATATACATAATATTCACAGAAAATGCACGTTCTCTTCTTCTCTCCACCCGATACGCGGTTCTCGTCGTTTGTTTTCTTCTTTTTTTTTTCTTCTCATTTTTGCAGTCGCAAAAGCAAAATGAAACTGGTTATGAGATCGAAAAGTTGCGCACACCGTTGTCGTAGCCTTCGCCGCTTAGTCGGAAATCCGAACCACGCGACTTGGACGACGAGACCGTCTTCGGTGTGTACGAGAATCCGTTGAATTCGTTCTTTGGCGACACGATCAAACGCTTGTCTTGCTGCAAAGTCACAATTGAGCACAACACACAAGTTAGTATTTGATGGTCAACCACCATATCATAAACAAAAATTGTGACCCACGCACCTGAAGGAATTGATGGTCTGGCGCTTCTTTCGTGAACTCGCGGTCAAAGTTCTGGATGTCGGTTGGGCTGCGCACGCGCGGCTTGAATGGCGGCTTCACACCCCGGTTTTCCAGGACGGTCCAGTTGATTTCGGCGAAAAACGGGTGGTTCTTGATATCCTGGACGCCTCCGCCCGGACGACAGCCAAGGCGGTACGTTGGATCGCGCTCGAGCAAGCCCGAGATGATGCTCTTCACTTCAGCGCTGAGACCGAAATGCGACGGGAATTTGAGCGGCGACTTCATGATCTTGGTGCACATTTGCTCGATGTTGCGGTCAAAGAACGGCGGCCACCCCGTGAGCATCTCGTACATGAGCGTGCCGAGACTCCACCAGTCGACAGCTTTGCCATACTCGGTCTTCTTTTTGCGACTGATGAGCATCTCGGGCGCGAGGTACTCGGGCGTGCCGCAGAACGTCTTGGCGCCAGAGAAATCCGTGCAATTGGTCTTCGAGAGCCCAAAATCCGTGAGCCGAATGTGTCCGTCTTCGTCCAATAAAATGTTCTCGGGCTTCAAGTCTCGATAGATGATGTCCTGCGAGTGCAAGTGGCCAATCGCAGAGACCAGTTCCGCGGCGTAGAATCGCACCATGGCTTCCGAGAACGATCGGAATTTCTTTAAATGGAAGAAAATCTCGCCGCCACAGCAGTAATCCGAGATCATGACCAGTTTGCTCTGGGTCTGGAACGCAAAGCGGAGTCCGACGATGAACGGATGGTCGATCGAGCTCATGATGCGGCGCTCGGTCATCGTGTGGTTCACCTGGCTGCGCTTCACGAGCTCGGATTTCCGAAGCACCTTCATCGCCAATATCTCGCTCGTCGTCTTGCGCTTCACCATGTACACCTTGCCAAAGGATCCCTTGCCGAGCATCTTCAGGATCTCAAAGTCCGTCATCGTGATGAGCTGCCCTGAGCTCCCGGGACCAGACGACGACGACATGCTGCCTCCGCTCGCCGGCGTCATGCTGCTGCCTCTGAGGTTCGCAATGTCCGAGAACAGATCGGCTTCCTGGTGCTCCTCTTCGTCACTGATTTGGCCCAGGCCGCCAGACAGGAACTGCGCAAGCTCTGCAGGCCGCGGTCGCAGCGTGAGCACGGCGTTCATGTAGTTCTCGATGCCTTCACGGCGCTGCTCGATCACATGCAGCGAAAGCGACATGAAGAACTTCTTAGGCGGGAAATACATTTTACTCACCGCGGCGTACTTGTGACGCAGCGTCTTGTGCAATTCGCGAAAGTGGCTGTAGCGCTTCTCGAGCATCGTCACGCGGCCATTCTGGTAGTGCACGTACACTTGGAACACCGTGTAGCGCTTGCCCTCTGCGGGCGACGACGACGACGACGACGACGTGTTCGGGCGTCCAGAGATCACATTCCCCGCGCTGCTGGACGACATGCGGCCACCATCGGTGCCCTTTCCCGTCCACGAGCGAATGCCGCCCCCGCTCGCCACCATGGGCGACGTCGCGCTCACCATGTGGTGCGTGCGTCCGTATTCGACGTGCTTGGACTTCCAGCGCGGGATCTCGACCTTCAAAATCTCGTTGTCCTCCTGTCTGCGCTGCGAGTTGGACATCGTGGACGTGGACCCATTGCCCGCGGTCGCGGCCGTTGACTGGTTGTTCGTGTTGTAGCTGCCTTGCGCGCGTCCGCTCGCAGTGCGTACGTGCGGGTTGCTGTTGCTGCTGTTGTCCACATGCGGCAGCGAGTGCCGCAGCGGCTGCTTCGGTGCATTGTTGTTACTAGTCGTAGTCGAATAGTTGTTCTGCATCTGGCTGTAGCCTGCGTTCTGCGAGCGCGGGGGAGCTGGCTGTCGACGCGCGCTCTCGGTCGTGTACTGCAAGTTGGCGTTGGCGCCGCTCGTGCGCACGCGCGTGCCCGACGTCACGGGTGCCGAGAACAGCGTACTGTTATTGCTGTTATTGGGCGCCGCGCGGCGCGCGTACACGTCCGGGCTCGACTGCCGCATGTACTCGTCCGTGGCCGCCGGCATGCTTTGGTTTGTATGGCGCTTAGTATCTGCAAGTGCGTGCGTGCGTGTGCTGGTCGCTCGCTCACTTGCGTGAGGGAAGAGAGGGGAAAGCCGGGAGTTATGCGCTTTGAGAGGGACGAAACGAGGTTTTTTGTGGCGGTGTTGTGCCTCGGATAGTGCGTAGATTCGCACAAACGGACGCATCCCGCAACTGCCTATTGTATTGAAAATGCATTTATATGCAGTATAAAGAGGGTGTAAGTAAGGAAACAGAGGTGAATAAATACGCACGTGTTGGTTGTTGTTGTTGTCTGGCGACCTACTGTTGTCGGCAGGTCCTGTTCCTTCGGCGTACTCGACGAGATACGCAAGCCACATTCCGCAGACCAGACCTTCATTCTGACTCTCGCAGACAAGGCGCTAAGTCGACACTCGACAATCGGACGCCAGGCGCGTTCTTTGCGGTTCCTTTCACAGCCCAATCTCTCTCTCTCTCTGTAGTCATTATCTAATAGCTTCTCATAACTTGTACTTGGATGTACACTCAATAGTGGCTGCATACACTTACTAGAGAGTCTCGTAACCTCTCAGTTGCCATCCTGTGGAATACCATATCACTTTTAAAACAGAACAGATACATGTAATGACTACATAGGGAGTGGTCTCTACTGTCCTGTTTGCTGGCAGCAAACTGTCTTGTCTTGGTTGGACTGTCTCGGCATTGGCTTCATGTCTTGAGTATGGAAAAAAAAGTAATAGGAGAACGCGATTGTCTCTGTGGCGGGCAGTGCTGCCATTTTCCAATTGTATCTCTCACGCAGCATGAATAATGCGCTGCGTGCCTGACGGAGTGAGGCGCAATGAGAAAGGGACGCGGATGGACTCGCTTTCCAAAATGGTGGAGAATCCGAAAAAGCTAGTCAACGGATCTCTGTGGGGTTTGCATACCACACCATCCACCTACACATTCTACAGAAATGCTATTGTTCGAAACCAGTGGCCGCCGGTCTCTCACATTTGCAGCGATGCGTGCAATATCACATCCTGATGGCATCCGAAGCGCTAACTGCATTTAACACAGAGACGGTGGTGCGTCTGTTGCTTGAGGATTAATCGAAAGGCATGTCTCTCTTTATCGCCATTCCAACCAGCGACGATGGCTGGCCTGCTGCTTGCTTATCACTCACTCATTACAGCGGCTGTCAACGAGAGTTGCCTCTACTTTTCACTTTTGCGGCCAATTCGAGCCAACTCTTCCAAACGCGAGCAGATTTCTTGTTCCTCGGGTTCGTCGATCGTTCCTTTCTTGTTTTTCTTGACTGGAAGTGTGGGACGCATGCGGTCTCGCGTGGCCAATCGGAAGCTTGAGGTGGTGATGGATGGACGGATGCGCGGAGAGAAGATCCCTCTCTCTCCCTTGTTGGTTGCATCATCCCCGTTTTTCTCATCGGAGCTTCTCAACATGTCAAGACTTGACATGCCGTTGTCGACTTTGGCTGTCGATTTAGAGCTTGAAGGAGGGCATGCCCACTCGGTCGGTGCCTTGCAACTCCGCTCGCGCTCTCTATATGCATCATATGGGCATATCAGATACTGAAAATGCGGCTGCGTCCATGAGTGCAATTGCATACCACTCACTGCGAACAAATAAGGTATCAAGACAGAGTTTCGGCTCGAAGCTACTACATGTAGTAGTATTACACAGGAAAAAGAAATAAAAAATCGGAATGCGACAGCCACGTGGTGGTGTTCGCTGGATGGGCTGCCCACACTAGCGCATGTGCGTTTGCTTGGCTCGGGCCTTTCCACTCAGCTGTGAATTTTTGTCATCTTCTGCGATTGCTCTCGTACTCTCTCGGCCCCCGTGACCAAGACGCAGAACATAACAGCGACTCGCTAGCCTTGAGCTACGTGTTGATGATTGCGAAAAAAAAATGATGTCGACTTTGGCTGAGTGCAATGTGCGACTTGGTCGTTTTGGTGGCTCGATGGAGGAACATTAGCAAGATTCGAACACTAAACGCAAGGCGACATATACTGTAAAAAAAAGTTGGCGCCAACCGTTTGTAGCCATTCGTTTCGTGCTGACTGCGGGAGGCTACGCAAAACGATGAGAAAGCCAGTGACAGATACTTTTCCATTCATTTCCTTCTAAAGAGATCCGATTGATTCTGTGCACAGGCCGCAAAAATTTTGCTACTTTGGACAACGCTCGATTGTATATGGGCACATTCATGTCTAAGAAATAAAAGTAAGAATCTCATTGCTGCAGTTGGTGCTCGCTCGCTTGGTCGCTGGTTCTAAACGAGGACAATTAAGTTAAAAGAGGAGTGATCGTGGTATCGTCGAGCTGAGAGACCAGCAGTGACGATGGCACCAGCAACGTGTCGCTTGCGTTGATCCAGTTGGACAATTTGCGCATCGCAGTATCCAAGTTCGGACACACCGACTGGATGAAGCCGTCGATGGCTTCCAGCGCCAGGTCATCCTGTCCACACAAGACATCATCATCATCATGATTAGCGTAGAAAATAGTGGCTTGTAAGTGTGAAGGCAGACGTACCATTGACTCGATGAGGTATAATGCGATTTCGCCCTTGAAATCCACAAATGCAATTCGCACGTAGAGCTCATCAGGAGACCGACCAAAACAGGATCCCGGGAGGATCGCAACGCCAGTGTCGTGCAGCAACTGCGCACAAAGCTGCACGTCAGTGGTGATCCCACGAAGCGCAAGTGCTCGTCGATGGCGAGCGAAACTTGGGAAGATCGTGAACCCTCCCTGCGGGATCTGCACGTCGAGGTTCATTTTCTGGAGCTGATACGCACACCACTGTCCGATGATCTGCAACGTCTTCCTACACTTTTCCTTGTAAGCCGCCAGCTCAATGCAACTACAGCCACCATAAAAAAATAATGAGAGGCTAGACAAGACAAAAACATGTGAATACCAGGCACTTACTCTGGTACGAAGGCTCGCCGTGCCGCATGCTGAATTGGGGACGCCACCGACGTGTATGTCTCGGACGCCATCACAAGCATGCTTTTTCGTAACCAGCTCAAGCAAGACGGGAACATCCAAAAGCCCATTCGCCAGCCACCGGCACCGCACCACTTACTGAGGCCACCTGACACGATCGTTCCTTCAGGGTAATATTTGGAGATACTGAGGTGTTCGCCCGAGTGATGCAACTCCGAGTAAATCTCATCCGAAATCACGAGCACACGGTACTTTCTCGCGACTCGTGCTACTGCCATTAACTGCAAATAAGAGAGGACACGAATATCAATGTGTCAATGTGCAGCCAGTGAAGTCAACATCTAAAGCTTACAAAGTGATCTCCATTGACTCCATTGTTCGTACCTCCTCTTCATTGTACACGCATCCCGTTGGATTCGACGGGCTGTTCAAAATCATTATCCTTGGGGCATCTAGTTTGAATTTCGCAAACAATACGTTACTGCATCTGGTTCATATCCACCACGGCAATTAACCAAAATCTCATACCTGTGTCCTTGGCGCAGTGGTCCTCTAGCACTTCGGGTCGAAGCACCCATCGGTCTTCGGCATTGGTTGGCAACCAGATCATGTTCCTGTAGTTTCCAATGTCGACCATACCACTGAGTAAGCATCACATATGAGTGTACCGACCTGTCTGGCTGCTCCTCAACAGTGGAGCCTTTCACATCTGGTCTTGGCAAATAGCACACAAAGCCTCACCTGCCAGCGATGCTCGCCTGTGGCGCGTAACTCGTGCAACTTGGGTTTGGCAGCAGCAAGTCTCCGTAATACACAGTTTGCAACACAAAGAGCAGCTCTTTCGTACCCGGCCCCACGAGGATATCATCTCGAGAATACTTGGTGCCCAACGTCTTGGTGCCCCATGCCGCAATGTCCTCACATAATCCTGGAAGTCCTGCTGCTGGGAGATACTCTCGCTGATGTGAGTTTGCGCTGTTATGGAAATAAAGCAACAGAGAGATTTAGTCACAGCGACCACGCAACTTTGGAACCACTTGGGCCTCGGCTTTCACGTACCGTAGCTCATCGACGACGCATTGCGGGATCGGGAATGGCGATTGACCCAATCCGAGCTTGTAAATGGATTTTCCCTCCTGGATCATCTCGTTACTGAGTTCATCTAGTGCACTCCCCGCTGACGTGCAGAGCATGCGCACCTTGCAGTTAATGGCCTTGTGTGGACCTGTAGTATACATATAATGCAAGTTAGACTGAGACGTCCATAGACCTCACAACCAAAAACAACTCGGACTCGCCTTTGCCGAGTGGTTGCGGCGGTAGCTGCTTTTCAGGCGAGTTCATCGCATCCGCCGAGCGTTTACGGCTCGACGTCGTCGTCGTTCCATTGACGCTGTTCAGACTAAGGAAACTGCCGATCGTGTTCTGCGTCCCGTCCAAAATGCTGCCAAACGAAGCGGCAGGATTCATCGCCGCTGCGTTCATCGTACTCACTGGCGTCACATTCAACGCAGAGACGCGTGCTGCGCCTTTTGTCGCTGCTGCGTAGCTGCTGCTGCTTGGACTCATGCTGTTCGTATCGCTGCCTGTGCCGCCGCCGGCTTCGGGGCTCGTGACGCTGTTGCTGCGCGCACTATTTGCGTGCTGCGGGTCCTTGGAAAGCTTGCGCTGCAGCGTGGTGCGCGGGACGCCGTGGCGGCGCGCCGCTTCGCGCACCGACATGCCGCCTGTGGCGACAGCGGCAATGGCGAGCTGCATCTTGGCGTCCGTGTTGGTCATCGTGGGGGGGATCGTCGTGTGGTCCGTCGTCGTGCGCGCGCTCGTGGCCGTCGTGCTGCGGCTGATGACGCTTGTGCTGAAGGTCTCCGACTTCATCTGTGTTCGCGCTGCTGCTACTACTGCCGGTTCCCCACAGAGCAGCACACGCAGCGCATTCAAATTGAGTGGGGAAATAATGCGTGCTGCATACGATTGGACTTGCCTTTTGAATGTTGGGTAAGACGACCATCACTCTCGCGCACATGGGGGAGTTTGGGGAAAGGGGATGGATGTGAAGAGAAAGGACAAATTGACCCTTTATTGGAAAGAATGGCGCGCACAGTCGCGACAGAGCGAGTATGAGGATTCGTATCCAAATGGACTCGCTATTAAATTGACTCACACGCTCCATCGACGTTTACGTACACGATAAAGGTTATAATAGTGGCAATCTATCCCATTCGTTTCCAAAGGAGCATGCCTAACTCCAACCTTACGAGCTCGTGATTTCGCGGATTGTACGAACGAAATCTATTCAATATGGTGAAGCACCATATCGCACTCTTTCGACAAGCACTTCTTGGCATTTTCAAAGCAACTCGTCGACAGAAGAGATCGATTCAGCAATACCTTACCTGCCTCTCTCATGAACAGAGCGCCCATCACACACAGTACGTCGGCGTAAGATGCAAATCGCAATCGGCGCTATCCTTTGCAGGTTGCAATTTCGCGTTCAGAGAAACGTGAAAGGTCAGGCGAGGGTGCATAAAAGACTTTTCCGCCGTTGTGGGGTTCAACAGGCAGTAGTGTTGAAGATGTTTTCCAGCGATCGTACCCCTCACACCCACCAAAAAAACAAGGTCAGGCAGCCAACTACTCCGTCGAATTGGTTGCTTGCGCGCGCATAGAAACGAAAGAGTAGAATTGCTGTCTGACGCACTCCCGCATACCATAATCATGTTGACTCTCTCTTGCCTGCATCTTCTAACGCTGCTCTCCATTGCAGAGTGCAACTCGGTCAAGGGATCCGATGAGCAGATGTGAGATTTTTCCTCCGTTGCAAGGAAATCCTACCGCATGGTTGACGCCCACCTATCGTACCCATCAACCAACTGCAAGACGAGGTCAGGCGCACTTAGGGTCGGAATTGGCTGTACGCTAATCACCAGAAGCAGAAGTTCAGTGCGTGTACTTGACTATTACCTCACATGCATGAGTTGGATGTGTGTGGATCAGTTTCAACGCAGCGATTTGCGCGCCACTTGGTTTTCGTCACGATGACACGTTCGTATTGCTGAGTGCTGAAACAGTTTCTCTTTCTAATTGATAAGTGTGATGGGACCCATCGTTTGCTGCATCATCCGTCGCGATCAAAATGGGTAAATATAATTGAACTGTTCGTGACAGTATCACGTAGATAATCACGAAAGAGTGGCTAACCCCTTGATGGAAGGGTCGTTTGGAAGGAGAGCCCTTTTTCTTGTCTAATGTAGTGTGGAATTCTTTGCTCGACTTTTGTGCTCGTTGTGACTCTGCTAAGCTCGGTGTTAGGAACGCTTGCGACATCATTAAGTGCGGACTGCCATGGTGCAAATCCTGATTATGACAAACCACAATTACGTTCCTGAAGAGACCTGCATTTTGGGCATAGTTAACACAATAGCGCTTACCGTGAGTACCCTTAAAATCAATAGTCATATGCAAAGCGCTTTCCATTTTGAGACCATTTTGGGCACCAAACACCAAGACGAAAAGCAAAAATGGCACTGAATCGCAACTTCCGCACGACGTACTACAAGACACTGGGCGTGCCTGTCATGCAGCGCATCGCCATGTACGCGTCGCTGTTCGGTGATCCTGTGGTGAGCCGCTCCAAGGTCATGAAGCTTGTCCAGGAGATTGGCGTGCCGTCTCAGTACCGCGCGATCGTGTGGCAGTTACTCGCCGGTGTGTTGCCGCCGTATCCATCGCTTTGGGAGTTCGCGCTCGAGCAGCAGCAAGAGATGTTCCAGGACATAGTGGACGCAGCGCAGGTTCTTTGTCCCAGTGCAAGAAGTGAAGATCGTCAGTTGTTAATGAATCCGACGAACATGCAGTCAGAGTCTCCAAGTTGCACCTGGCGAGAAGGCGACGATGCTGGTGACAATGGCGGCACGGAGAACGAAGCGGAGCTTGGGACCAAGACGAGTAGCATGTTAGAGCGCTGTCACTTGATCCGATTGCACCGGACATACTGGTGCGAGATCCTGGCGCATCAAGAGCTGCTGAATGGAATGCAAGACGAAGAGTTCTTGGATGCGGTCGCTCGGATGGTGTGTGATGTGTTCGGCAGTGAGATGGAGCGCTTTTGGTGCTTTGTGAAGCTTGTCGATGTCTTCCATGACGGTCTCTCCCAGTTGCGACCAGTAGTGCCGCTGCAATCGTATCATGGAGTCAGTGTTTCGGAGTGTGAAGTGCTGTTCCTCCGCACTTTGGATGCGCTGAAGAAATCCAACGAATCATATATTACGCACGCCACGCAGTGAGAAAATTAACTCATATCACTCAGCAAACCCTTCCACAAACTCTACATCGTCGTCGTCAGTGCTCTCGACATGCTTGGGCTGCATCAATTTGCGCCGGCGGCTGCCCTTTCTTCTCCTAGTCTTGCCGCTGCTGTTCATCATTGCAACATCTTCTTGAGCTTCAAAGTCCATTCGGTGCTGGTCGTCGCGCGCAGCTTCCCACGCGTGCACAAAAACGTGCCAGCTCCACTCAATTGGGTCTTCGGCTTCAGGGAGAGAAGGCACTTTCAGCTTTGATGTCCGTCCGGACTGCATCGTGGGTTGCTCCGTTGCCTGCCAAACGCAGCGTTCGATAAAGAAGTGGTGTATCAGTAAGCCGTAAAATAGACCAAATCGTGAAGATGTAATGGAGATCATGGTTGCACTCACCTTTGACGAATTTCCTGGTTGATACGTCATGCACTTCTCGTTTTCGAGCTGGTACATATTCTTCAGATGAAATTTCACGCGAATCAACAAACTGACCGCGAATGCGGCACAGCACACTGTCTGAAGACGTCTGGCGTCGTCTTTTGTTGGCTGCATGGTAGGGATATAATCCGCGATGTCGACGTCCGAAAAGTCTGTGTCTTCGTCTTCCATAATATCAGAAGGAGCCCCCGCGTGTGCAAAGAGCTCTTTGATGTTATCGAGCGTCGGTCTACACATTACGTACACAGAGCAATTGCGTTAGATACATGCTGTCATCAGGTATTAAGTACATGTAGTCAACAGTACCGTACCCGAGCTTGAGTGTGACGACGCGGTTGATCAAATAAATAATGTAGAGAGGCTCATCCTCTAGATCGTACGGCAAAGCCGAGATCAATTGCGCCAGGTAGCATAAATATTGTAAGGTGCTTCCCATGGGCACAAGTGAGCTTGGTTTCGCATTCTTATTTCCAAGCATGCTTCCTGAGTCAGAGAACTGGTTCACCAGCGCTTTCAGGAACATGTTGCGCTGGGCTTTTGCCGTGCGAATGCAATTCGAGTAGAGCCTTCCGAAAAGGCAATAGTCGTGCTTGTACTTGTCTTTTGTGTACACTGAGCTGGTTCCAAACGCATTCAGCTGGAAGGAGTGCGATAAAAAGATGCCTTGAATCGAAGGAGTATTCAGCAGCATCGGAAACTTCTCGTGCAATGCCACCAACTGGCTATGTGCCAAATCACGAATCGAAACGACTTGGTCCGTCTCCAACGCCACCAGGTTCGGGATGCAATGCACTGGACTCACCAGTCCTTGTGTTAACAGGGTACTGATGCATGTGACAGCCTCAGTACGGATCCTAACTGGTTTTTGTAATGCCAACACCAGGATATTTTGCAGCTGCGCCTGCATGACACTCCCAATGAGAGCAGCATCAGCCTCTTGATCTCCTTGCACCTGTTCATTTTTGCTTTTCGTTGTGTTCATTTTCTCCGTGGCTACTCCATGCTCCAGCCGCTGCTCTTCATACTTCAACAACTCTCTCAAGCTCGTCAAGCATTGTAGTTTCATTTCATCTGGAGATTCTGCGAGCAAGAACTCCAAAATGTTGTCTTGCTGTGCTTGAAGAAGAAGTCGCGGACGCGTGAGAAATAAAAAGCCTAGTCCTTGGACAGCCTTCGCCGAACATGCTGTGTCTCCTCCCATCCACAGAAACCGTGCAAATGTTTCGTAGAGCGATTCCATTACTGCTCCTTTCTTGAGTTTTGTTGCCTCACTGATCTGAAAGTCGTAGGTGTCCAAATCAAGGGTGCCTCCGACTTGTCCAGCCGTAAACAATGCTCGCTGTAAAGATGAGCTGGCGTCTGGTCCAATGTTTGCCAAGGAGTCGAGATCTTTGTACTTCAGCAAATAGGAGTAAAATACTTCCAAGAGCTTCATCAGCAGAACAGGGGGTTTCCTTGTGCTAGTAGATATCGTCGCGAGACATTTAATGCTTGGGCCAACCACGCTTGGCGGTGCTCGAAACACCAAGGTCCTTAAGTCATCCTCTAGTCGTTTGACGAGCCGCGGAGGAATTCGCTCCATTTGTGAGAAAACATTGTTTACCATGGACAAAACAAGGCTTTGCACTTTGTTCTCAACTCCCTTCTCCAGCTTCTCATCACCAACCAGGTGCACCATAATCAGTTCCAAGTACTGATGGAGTAGCATTGGCTGGGCTTCGCAAAACGCCGATAGCGTCTCCATGCACGACACGAACTGTATTTGGATGTCTCCAATAGTAACCCCTTTAAGCGGTTCGCCTTCTTCAAGCTGCCAAAGACAGCTCGTAAGGCATTCCACAATCTTCTCGGAGCGCGCTTGAGCAACCTTGACCTCGTCTGACCGATCTCTGTTGAGCCGTGTACCATTTTTCGATAATTTTTCTTGGTCGTCTTCATGCAGCAACCGTCTCAGAAGGGCAACAAACCAATCCAGGTTCGGCATGTCGTGGATCACCTCAACTATTGTGATTACTATTTGGCGAACGTCATCTTGCTTCGAACGCTTGCTCTCAACAATGCTTGACGGAGTGATTTGTGGTGTACGATACGCTGACCATGCTTGATCACGCGAGGAAAAAACTTTACCATCGGGAGAAAGAAATTCAAGAATCCTGACTCTTTTGGTGCTAGATTGCGGCGCAGGATCGTTGTTCATTGAAGTGCTCTCCACCGATCTCCATCCTGGGGGTAGCTCTTCAGTTGGGAGCTCGTCCACAAAATCACTTGAAAGTTGTCTCGCTGAGAGCTCCGATCCGAACCAAACCTCCTGGAACGTGTCAATAATGAAATTTTTGACAAGAGTTTCTTCTGACGGATCCCCGATGCGCTCAACCAAGCTTCGCATGCATGCACTCTTGCGCCTCAGCTCTTCTTCCGAAATGGAGTCCACTTCGTCCTTGACATGAGACACCGATATGAGAAACGCTCGAAAAGTCTTGCACACACTCTTTCGAACGCTGATGCCTTTATCCCGTAGGCGCTCTGCTAAAATGTCGAAGTATCTATCAAACTGCACAAAAAAAGGAAAGGAATTAGCATGTAAGAGTTCACCTGCTAGACAAGAACAACAATACGTACCAGAAGAGGTTGGAGCGTCACGTATCTTCCCACCAGGTCTACTGCTGCCTGACGAACCGAGGTACTTTCGTCTAAAAAGCATCGCTGAACTGCCTCACGAACACCACGCTCAGCCATCAGCATCGGATCTACGTCAACAATCCCTGCCAGCACCTTCAAAACTCTGGCTCGGAATGTTGGTATCCCCTTCGACAAAAGTGACATGACATGGGCGAGCAGCTTGTCGAACAGACAACAAAACTCGCGAGTAGTGGCCAGGTGTAGGCTCAACTTCAGACCAAGACTACCACTTGGCGGTGCTATTTTTGACACGCTTCCAGGATTAGTATCCCAAAATGTCTTCCAAAGGGACAACTCTGTCTTCCAAAGCGACGACTCCTCCGTGATATCGTCGCGCTTGGCATCATAACTCGCGCAAGACTCGAATATAAATCTTGCCAAAAGCAATCGTCTCGAGTCAGCTTGCGCGATGTTTAAGCGATTGCTTCGTCTCATGAAAGCCATCACAGCATGCTTCAGTAGCATTTTATTGTTATCATCCAAGCGCAAGAGATCTTCATCGCTGTCGAACTTCGCTTCAGGAATAACCTTGTTCAGATGTCGTGCGTGCTCTGCTAGGACTGACCGGGCATCCATATCGTCTTCCAGTATTTCACGCGCTGCAACATTTTGGCACGTTTTGATCGACGTGCAGATCTTTCCGATCAGATTGAGTGCCGTCACAGTGTGCTGTGATTCCAACTTTTTTAAATCTTTTGTCATGTTAGCATGCAAGATGCTTGCAAGCGACGAACTCACTGTCTCCAAGAGCACCTCTGCACCCGCCCACTCTGGTCGAACGAACATCACAAGAAGATCTTCCACAAAATTCTCCAAAACCACTCTGTGATTACGCTCGTCGTGTTTTTTGAAGCACTCCTTCACCAGCGAAGCAGTGAACAATCGAGTGTTCTGCCGTGTCTCTTCCAGGCATCTCGCAAATTTCTTCTTCTCTGACTCAGGTCCTTCATCCAAGTTATTCGAAGACATGAGAGTCGGATCTTGCGCAGCGTGGCTTTCAGCACCTTCGTTTTTAACTTCATCAATTGACGCACTTGACTGTATCAACGCAACCACGAGTGTGGAGATCATCTGGATGCTGTGGCTGGAGTCCAATAACTTGACATTTCGCAAAGTGCGCTTTGATGTTGGTAATTTCACCATAATTGCAACAACTTCATCCAGCATCAACGGACGATGCGCCTTGTACTGAATGAATATACCGCGCAAGACCGCAACTGCACTTTGTTGAAGCGATGTGGCAAACGAGCTGTGCTCCAACAAAAACAGCTCAGTCATTGATGACGAGAAGTGCAGAATCCACCGATCCGCGAGTTTCACCGTCAGAACCAATTTGGACAACTGCTCAATGAACTCGCAAACGACAGGGACCAAACGATCAATTGCCTTTCGAATGTCCCTGTTTGTTTTGATGTTCAAATACTTTCTGCGTCTTTGTAGCTGAGACTTGGACTGATCACTGTGGGTTTCTTGCCTTGTTGCAGTTTCTTCGGGATGAGAAGCTGCTGTCGTACGGGTCGAGTCAATGCAGGGCACAATCAATCGCTGGATGATGTGATTGAAAAGCTGGATACAGTTGTCGATCATTTCTTCTGATAGCACCCGTCGGTCGATTTCACGAGTTGACAACACAATAAGCTCGCAGATCCCAACATCCAAGCACAGCTGTAGGCGCGCAATGAGGCGAGCGTCGATACCGGACGAACGCCATTCATCGTCGTCATTACTTAGCATCATCGCCCCAAGGATGTCCAATCCTATGCCATGAAGCACCTGCATATTTCGTAGCAAAAAGGCACACACCGTTAAATACATGCAAGCCACCAAGCAACCTCAGGCAGTTACAATTACCTGTTTGTCTAGGGTCTTCATGAGTGTGATTAGCAGATCAGGATCCACCTTGCGGATCATATCTCCTTTATGCATAACTTTCAGCGACTGCAGCAAGGTTTTGACGTCAGGTGCCGTGAACAAATCAACCCCATCACGCTGGAAGGCTTCCATTTGCTCTCGGCTGTGCAACTGATTCAGTAGCTCACTAAACATGTCAGAATATTTCTCGACGCTTCCAGCAACTCGCTCTTCGCGCGTAAAGAGTGTACGCGGAGGACACTCATCTTCAATGTCTGTGCCTTGCGACGATTCCAAATCGGCATGTTCTTCCTCTTCATCCGCAGGGCTCTCTTTCATTGACGTCCGCGGTCGTTTATTAGGCATCGACTCCATATTGCTGCGTTGCATTCGTTTCTGGCTAGATTGGCTCAGAGGTGACCGATGCAGTTTATTGTCAAAAAAGCCAACTGGTTTCGAAAGATGGGCTATACATCAACAAAAACAACTTCAATACACTATCACAAGACCGACGACTGCAATGCATGCTTTTAGGCATCCATACCATCATAGCATCCCGTCGTGATAACATCTTGTACCCATTTTGGTAGTGCTTGCAATGTCTTTGCACCAATCGCGCCTACTTCGTTGTCATTCGATCTATCCAAACCAAGCACAAATACACAGACGTCCACACAGAATTGGTTAGTCCTCGCGTCCACATGCCACCAGCTCTCTCTCACACACACTCTCTACTTACATGGTGTCGCTCTGCACCGATTTCAAAATCATCGCCAATCGATCGGTTGTAACACTAGACGATGCCGGCGTGCTCGAATAGTTCGCAATCGGATGCACAAACTCTTGGTCCATCAGCGAACTATCGTCGTGTCCTTTCGTTGGTGTCGCGTCCTTCAGTGGCGTTGCTGCGTCATCGCTGGCAGCGCATTCATCGGAAGCGCTGGCCACATACAGCGGGAACAAATGCAGTCCGCCACGCATTTCGCCACACACCCGCAGCAGCTTGAAGCTTCCAATACGCACTTGCGTCAATGCGTACTTGCAGCAGCAGCAGCAGCAACTATCCTCCAATGCGGCAAATGCGCGAATGCGGGCAAGAGTGATGATGTTTCCGCGCGAACCCCGCCCTTTTGGTGCGTGTGTTGTTGCGCGAAGGTGACCCGAGCGCAGCGTGTTGCAGTTTGCATGCCTAACCGACAAAATCGATGCTTTGGGACTTGGCGCGGAAGCAAAAAGTGACACGACGATCAAGTCGATGCCTCTTTAATGGTCAAGAGAATGGAGCAACTTGCGCAGCTAGTTAGTTATTCATGGTCTCTTTGATGCAACACAAGGCAAAGTGAGGGTTTGACTTTCTGCAGGCTTTGCTATCTCGCACAATCCAAGGCGATGAGGCAAAAGACATTCGTGAAATGCTTCATGCGCGGGTATCTGACAGGTAGAAGAGTTAGCATGTAAGCAGCACTGTGGCGGTAAGTAATCAGGAACCTAGTCATTCGAGTGAAAGCACAACCTACAGAGTCTATGAATCAACCCTCTCGGGCCGTACATTTTTCTGCTTATTGGATCCTTGCGTTCCTTGTTCGCTCGCTATCTCCTCCTTTATCTCTTTATCTCTTGTCTGCATCTCATTATTTACTCGTGCACTCGATCCTAGAGAGGCGAGTCGACAAAGAAAACCTTCTTTCTGCTCTCGTCGGCATCTCCGTCGGATCGTCGCCACTCCTCGTCTTCTACTGCTGTTGTTGTTGCTGCTGCTGCTTCTCCATGATGTCGGCGTAGCTCTCTTGCAGTCGCACCGACGAGCGCATGGTGTAGCGGAGGAACTTTTCGGCGCAGTTGTTGACGCACGACGCTTCGGCGTCGTCCATCTTCTTGCTGCGGAACGAGTGCACGCACTCGCTGAAGCAGAGCTCCACCGTGCGGTTGAAGTACGCGATGGTCTGCGACACGCGCATCTCCTCCATGTGCTCTTCCATCTTGCGCTCGAACTCGCGTTGCTGGAGACTCATATTGACTGCCTTCGTGCTTGCTTTCGTGCTTCGTAACTTTCCGCCGCGTTTGTATCGGTGATTGATTGGGTTTCGCAACGCGTCCCGAATTTGCAAGCCCACAAGAATCCCGCGGATCCTTAAAATTGCGGACTTCTATCCCGAAAAGAATTAAAATAGGGATTACGCTACTCTAACAAGGGATCCTGATTCCTTCAAGCGGGAGTCCCTTCGAAAATATTGGAAGAAAGAGAACAAAGCGATCCAGCACATTGGCACGAGTGCGCGCGCGTGTGTGTGTGGGAGTGGCTCTGGGAAAACGCGCTTAAAGGAAAGCAGCACGTAATAGAAGACAAGGATGAGCTCAGCGGCGTGGGCGAGCTGGTTGGACCGACTCGAGAATGCGCGCGGCCAGGAGACCATGATCGCCGCCAAGATCCGCGCCGGCAACGTCGCGGCCATCGGCACAAGCGTGTTTGCGCTGCAACAGAGCACATCGCGGCTCAAGCGCGACTTTGAGCAGCTCATGCGGTCGACGACTTCGAATGTGTACGTTTTGTAGACGCATGCGCTGCAGGCTGTATTATGTGGTATTTTGTGTTGTGTTGCGAAATGGGCACTCATCATGTCGTTTGCTTCCATTAATGTAGCACGAAGCAGGAACTCGATCGGCGAGAGCGTTTATTGAGGCAATTGGATCAAGATTTGGTACGTTGGATACGAGTACGCGCGCTTGCATGGATATTGTGAGCACGCTGGTGTTGATGGTTGCTTTATGGGTATTGCTATGATTGTAGAAAAACGATTTGGACTCGTACAACAGACGTAACAGTCCAGCCGCGAGGTATGCATGCGAGAGGTCATATGCGTTTTTTTGTCAGTCTTGTCTAATATATGTGTGTTTGTGTCCCTTACGTTTGTATAGCCAAGCGACTCGAGAGCAGCCACGACAGTTGCTCAGTATGCAAAACCAGATTATGAAAGGTATGAGCCAATAAGCTTGACGTGTTGTGTGTGAGCCCATGCAGCACAAAATGCTGACCTCATTTGCTTTGCTATGTTGTGCAGATCAAGACCAGCAATTGGATCTGATTGGCCGCGGTGTGTCCAATTTGAAGAACTACAGTCTCACTGTGAAGGATGAAACGGAGCTCCACGTGCGCTTGCTGAACGACATTGACGACGACGTGTCGCGCGCCACGAATGGTCTCGAGTCCGAAGGTGAACGTGCTGCAAAGGTACGAGGTGCTTTGTTTATGGT
Source organism: Globisporangium ultimum DAOM BR144 (assembly GCA_000143045.1). Taxonomy (NCBI): domain Eukaryota; phylum Oomycota; class Peronosporomycetes; order Pythiales; family Pythiaceae; genus Globisporangium; species Globisporangium ultimum. The sequence goes on from GL376560.1 coordinate 244,070, forward strand.
TTTATTGATAATCTTCCCATGTGGCAATTGACGTTGCGTGTATGATTCATACATAGGTGGCGCGCCAGAGCAACAACTTCAAGCTTTATGTTATTATTATCATCCTGTTTGCCATTTTGATTTTCCTGTTGGTCGCGGGGAGTTAGAGCGTCTGGGCAGTGGGTCGCAGTGCGGATAGTCAGTAGTTCCTTTGATCCGAATGAAGCATAAAGCAACAGCAAGAAACGCCGAATCCAGACCACAGAAGCGTTATGTCCAAGCGTCGCGATAAAGACTACCAATGCCTACTCCATGTTGATGTTTATGTGAGGTCTTGGTGAGCTTGTATTGTCCCCAAAACTGTGCTATTGCAGCTCGTATTTATGCCGTTTTCTTTCCGCTTTTGCTGTATCGCATGGCTTGTTTGGTTCGCACTGCCACTGGCCGTTTGGGGCCACGTAGCGCTCCTGACGTGAAAACCGCATACAAAACGCGAGCCTATCGGACATGAATGGGCAAGCAGAAGTTAGCATGGAGAGTCACGACACGACGCTGTAATGAACGCATTCCGGCGACGCACATTGTTCCAAACCACGATGCAGTACAGCGTCAGCTTGAGTGCTGGCAGAACGGGGAGCTCCTTGGAAAGTGCGAGGCGTTTGATCGGCAGAAACACGTCACCATACAGGATCAGGCACGACATAAGCAGCAGCAACCGCACAAACTAGAAGGGACATGCGCAATTAAGTACACATCCAGTGCAATGGGCAACATAGAGACCAGAACTTACTAGCGCGGTATTGCGGAAATAGAGCGGCATACCAGCAGCAGCCGCGGCGAGACGCACGGCGGCGGGCTTTTCGTAGTCGAGCGCGCAGCAAATGGCTAGCAGCGCATACACCACCTAGCGTGCACAGTCACACATGGCTGTTGTAAGATATAGAAAACCACACACATCGACTGCAATTAAACGCGCGTGGGCACAGCACGTGACACGCACCAGTTGCATGTACACGGCGCCGTCTGTGCGCCTAGAGCGGCCATTCGGCGCCGCGGGGCCCCAGAGCGTTTGGTGGAGGCTCTCGTGCTGCAGGACGACCATCGTCTTTGGCTTGCTGGCTCGCAATCTGACTCAAAAGATGCATGCGTTCACTCTCTAATTTTATATTGTTCATATTACATGCGCAATTAATTGTGTTGTTGCTGCAATTCTAGCTTTTATCTGGATCGATACTGCCTGGAGCCAGCAATTCTCAGGATCCACCAACCTCATCAAAACTGCTGGCACGTGATATCTATTATACGCAGTCGCATGTTAAACTCGCTCGTCTTCATTATTCTGTTGAAATATAGTAATAGCTACATTAGATTCTTCTGATCAATACGGTCGAGGTCGTGGCTCGCTGCTAGCCATTTGGCCATTCTAACTTCCTGGTGCACCCATTCTCCATCCACGTGTCTATCTTCAATAGTATTTTAGTCCCGACGGAGCACCTTAGACTCGAGAAAGCGGCCGGACGCCATCTCCATGAGTGACGTGCCCACGTGGACAACCTCGAGCTTGCAGAGCTTCCCGTCAATGGACGTGCACATCGTGATGGCGCCCCAGAGGCTCTTGAGTCCGCTTCAGCAGCATCATGACACAGACACAATTCATGTTAGACAATGCACGATTACAGTACACAACGGACGCAGTAATAAACAAGCATGAGCGTACCTCCTCCGCACTCGCAGCAGCGCAGTCGTGGGGTCGTACTTGGATGTACGCTGCACGCCGAGAATGTCAAACTCGCTCGCCGACGCACCCATGACGCCAAATACGGTCTTGAGCGTGTTGTCGAGCGCGAATTTCAAGCGCTTAGCATCATCAATCGCTTCGAACCCGTCCTCTGTCAGTCTACGCACCCACCAGCGATTTCGTCAGCTTCAAGAGAGACGAATACCCGACACTGTGCAATGTGTGGCTCCCGCCCAAAACGACTGGTGGAGAGCGCTCGCACGCGCTCGAACTGGGCGGTTGCGCTGCAGCAGAGCCCGCGCGGCCACTTACATTACGATCCTGAGGTAGTTGTGCTCTGCGCGCAGTGTGAACTTGTGGTGCGGCGCGCGCACTGCGGCGGCGGCTGCTGCTACGGCTCCTGTGACCGCCATCCTTGTGCTCGACAGCGTCTGTGTCCAGCAGAATGAAGGTGTGGTATTTGCGCATGTGGGCCACATAAATACATACATTCTCGCTGACCTGAGCCAAAAATGAAATATGTACCCATTTGAAGGGCAATACAAAAGTTTATATTAAAAGAAGGATGGCTACATTCTCAGTGCCTACTCTCTACGCTCTCTCTCTCTTCCAAGTTGTCTTGCTTTCATGCAGTTTTTTCTTCATACTCGACTCGTCTCTTTCTTTCTTGTCACAGTGATTTGGCTCCTCTGTCCCCCTACAGCTTCTTCATTGGGCTCTGTCGTTTCTCTCCATTATCGACAGCACCAATGGACTCGCCTATATTGCGGCGTTGGCCGTCAATGTAGAACGACGCGTCGTCGTCGGACCGCGTACTCATTGCTGAGAGAAACGAGTCGCCACCGCCCCGACTGTAGCTACTTGATTCATCAAAATCATCGTCGTCGCCCAGGTCGCTCTCAAGGTTGGACTCGTTCTCGCCTGCGCTACGCAGGTATGCGACAGCCATCGTGTCCATGCGACCGGTACCCGTACCCTCATCGCTCACCGAGGATGCGCTGCTTTTCACCGTCATGAATGTATCGTTGAAGTCTGCGTCCCGAGGTTCCGTGCCGTACGAGTCGATCGAGTCGCTCTTTCCAAACTCAGGTGACGACGACAAGCGCTGCGAAGCGTTAACGACTTCTTCATCATCTTCAAAAGCCAACACCGATGAAGCCGCGCCAATATCACTGTGCTCAGTGTCGAAGTTGCCGCTCAGATTCATTGTATCGCTCCCGTTGCTGTTGGCCGTCAATATCGATTGGTGCATGCTATTGTTGTCATAATCTGTCGTGTAGGAGTCAAGCGACCCTCGCTGATCGAAAGCAGTGACAGCACCGGCAGCAGCTCCGTATGGCTCGGCATGCAACAGCGTTCCTTCTTTATCTTCAATCTCGGTCTTTGAGCGACGATCAAACCAATCGGTCGCGGTCGAGTCTGTGCTGAAGTCGCTGTACGCAGAGGTGTTCGACGTCGGTGGCGCTCGTTTGTCTCCGCTAGCAGCATAACTCGAGATGGACGAGCGAGGGGAGCGGCCGTCGATATCGTCGGCATCATAGGATGACATATCGCTATCGGTAAACGCCAGGTACGACTGACGATTCCGAGGAACGACTGGTGCACCTCCATTCGCTTGCTGAGCTGCATTCGCCTGCTTGTACGCTGGAGGTGGAGCAACGACATCGTCCATTTCATCCACATCGATATCGACGCTTCCTTTTCGAGGAGGAGCACGATTTGGAGATCGAGTATTGTACGTTACTGCTGCTGCTGCAGCTGCGCCAGCGCCGGCAGCTACATACGGTGCTGAGCTCGCGCTCGTCGCCGGGAATCGCCCGCCACCAGTAGTTGCAGCGTGTGAGCCACCAGCAACATAGTTGTTAGCGTTATCGTTGTTGTACTTCCCTGTATTTGCACCGTTGGAGTAATCGTTATGGCCATAGTTGTTGCGATCTCGGGCAGCCATCCCAGCAGCGACCTGCCCCTGAGCACCATTTTGTTGCCGAGCATCATAGTTTCGTGGGTCTTGGCTATTGCGGCCATAAGCTGCGCCTGCTGCGGCGACACCTGCAGTAGCAGCAGCCTCATTACTGAATTGATTGTATGGATAGTTGTTACCCGCGTTGCCCCTTCCAAATTGCTGGTTGGTTTGGTTGTTGGTGAAGCCTGTATTTGCAGCCATGGCCCCATTGGTGTTCTGGACTGGTGTTTGAGCCGCTTTGTTGTTGTATGACGCTGTTGACTCGAGGCGCGAGTACGGCGGAGGGTTCCTCGGCAATCCGTTGCCATTCTCGAGATTGATCACCTCGTCCGACGTCGCACGATCTCTGGTGTTCTTCTTGTTCTTGCACCCACGAACCAGTTTGTGGATGATCGTGTACGCCTGGCGCAGGAATAGCAAGAAGAAGATGAAGATGTTGACGCCAATGATGCCGTACGCGACGTTGTCGCGCACCGACTGCGGGAAGTAGTCGTCCTGCACGAGCATCAGCATCATGCACACGAGTACGACCTTCATGAACACAGACGTGATCCCAATGTAGTACAGGAACCGCAGCAGATTCGGCTCTCGCACGAGCAGCAGCATCAAGTACAACATGGTGATACCAAGGATACACAGCAGCTGGGTCGTCCCGTTTTGGATGGTACCGACGACGGCGCCAGTGCTCACGGCGAGCAGGATCCGCGGCACGAAGAAGAAGCGATTGTCGAAGTTGTACTCGTCGTAGTACGGGCCATACTTGGCGCTGAATGGGCGCTGATCGTGCTCGAACGTGCCGATATCCTCGAGCTCTTTGCGATTGGCCGAGATGATGAGCACGCCAAACACGAGCGCAAAGCCGACGACCACGATCAGTCCGATCGTGCCCCACACGAAGTACGAATCACGATCGCTGCTGTCTGCATTCTGGTAGATGTAGTAGCTCCCAGCCATGCTAAAGATGTACTGCGCCAACAGCAGCGCCAGAATACACGCCCATATGACTTTCTGGTACAACTTCGCCGCGACTTGGCCAAACGATTCCTTCTTGCTCAGCATTGAGAAAATGGCGACGCCGATGATGTACAGTACGTGGATTGCGCCGACGACGATCGCGAAACTGAGCAGCGTGTAGAAGAAGAGCCTCTCTGGCGAGACGCCGATCAGGTCGGCGTACCGCTTTGGCCCCGTCTCGCCGCTCGCCGTCGTCGAGAGCAGACTGGACGACTCGAGTCGTCGTCTCGACGTCGACGAGAACCTATCGGTGATGGACTTGGGGACGTTGAAGTTCGTCCACGCCATCTCTCGAGAAAACTGGTGCAGGAACACGGGCGCGCCGTCAATCTGGAGCTGGCTGATCATGCCGATGAACTGCGCCTGCTCGACGATGTGGGTCATCTCGTAGAAACCACTCGAGAAGCTCATGACGGACGCGGCCGACGGAAAGAACGACGCCCAGAGCATCGAGCCGACGCCCGCGGCTGCACCCGCAGCCAGCGACGTCGCGATCACGGCTGAGGCCGTAGGGCCAGCGCTCGTGTCCAGGAAATGCAGCGCGCCGGTCGTGTTCGTGGGCCAGTCGGTGTTGACGCCAAAGACGCACCCGGAGCAGTTGTTGGCGGCGATCACGCTCGCGTTCAACGAGCCGATGTCGACGTCGCTGCCGAGGTGGAGCGCGTCGCGGATGCGGTCCTCGCCCCACGGCACGGCGTACAGGTAGAACACGAGCACGAACGCCGCGAGCACGCCGAGCGACACGAGGACGCCGATGAGCTGCGAGAGCACGACGCACCCGCAGCACTTGACGGCCGTCTTCACGGGGTTGAGCATCGGATAAATAGCGCGCTCAGGTGGAGGAATATGTAAAATGTGACGCCTGGTGCTGAAAGTCAGACAGGTGGGAACACGGTAATTTACGAGCGAGGTTTTTCTAAATTAATGGTGAATTTTTTGTAGAGGCATGTTAGGACAAAGAGGACTGGAAGAGAGGACGGAAGATCACATAGATTTCGTGGGACAATCAATTTTGAGGTGGCGGTATTTTTTTTGCGTGTGCAATGCTGTCGAATAAGGTCAACTCTAGATGCGCTTCCATCTGAATCCATGAGGTGGACTTGCTCGTCAGATCCTGACACCAAGTGCAATACAGAGATCAGTTTGCTACTGTACTGTATGCGTTGGTTGTTGTGGTATTGTGTGCGCTGACAGTAGTGAGTAGGACCTGTGTGGGATGCACATGCATCCAAAGATTCTCATATTTAATATGTAATGAAATTTGCCGCGATTTTTGCTTACGTTGAACATTAATCCATTGTGGTCGATGCGCAGGATTTGAACCAATCATGCAGCTGCGTTCAATTTTTTCGCTCTACTTTTCGTCAAATGGGTGCATGATTCACAAGATTGGATCAGCACCTTGTTTCTTTATGATAAATTAACGATGCATCCTGAATCCGTGCTGATGACAGGATGCAATGCGAAAGCGCGCTCTTGACGTTGCTGTCACCACTTCAGTGTGCACATACACAAGACATGACGCATTTTTGCATAAGAGTCGATTGACACGAGAACAAGAGAAGTTTCCATTTGCTCGACATGTTGACGCCAATTGTCACGCTCTCTCCCTCATCCTAACAAGCGCCGTTGGACTCGGAAGGAAGCACGAGCCAAAAAATTTGCTTGTCATCACCATCTGGAATTCTTCTCGAAGCAAAAAAATTAGAGAGTTCGTCTCCGTTATGGGTACGCGTAACAGTCGTTTGTTTCTCTGATTTGGTACTCAAACAAGCTACTTCTATATATAGTACAGATATATCCATGGATTTACTATTCTATACAAATAGAAACGTGTCTAATTTCTAATGGTCATTTCTATTGAGCCTTCCATTGTGCCTTCCATTGTGCCTACTACCGCCAAACGGCAAACATGAGCGCAACGCACCCATACGAATGGTAGGAGCGCAGCCCGTGCCTCACAACACCCAGTCTACATGAACGCACTCGTGTGTACGCTCATGTGAATCAATACGCTGCATGATGTATACTTTGTGTGCTGCAGTGACATCTCGCTGGCGTTCCCAGAGGCCGTCGACGCCGCGTACGCGCTCGAGACGCTGCGGGTCGACGCCGAGCTCCAACCCGACAAGATCACGCGCACGCTCGCCGTGGAGGGTACCAACCTCGTCGTGTACGTGTGGACTACTGCTGTCATTTGTATCCTCGCTGCCTGCTCTGCTGCGAATGTGCCATCATCGGGAATATGCTCGTCTCTAACGTTCGCTGTGCACTCTTGCTTGCGTTCTGTGCATTGCGCAGCCACTTTGAAGCCACGGAGATCCGTCTGCTGCGCGCCGCCGTGTCATCCTTCTACGACATGGGGCTGCTGGTCGCACGAACGCTGCTCGAGTTCAAGGAGTAGACGAATAAACTAAATACACACACACACACACACACACATGCAAACATGTCCATTTTCACGTTGTGGTCATTATAGGGGCTTGTATTCAGGTCATTTGATTTGCGCGGTTCAATTTCGAAATAGGAGCACGAAGATGGCGCCGCAGCACGAGAGTGTCGGGCGGCTGCTGCGCTTCGTGCGCGAGAGCACACTCGTCCACGTACGAACGGATGCGCGCACATGCAACGCATTTGGCTGGTGCTGAGACAAGGTGGTGGTGACTCTGAGTGTGCGCAATGGTTGTTGTTGTCGTAGATGGAGCGCGCGATCACAGCGTGCAAAGCGCAGACGAAGCGCAAGATGCATGGTGCGACTGTGTCGTTGCTACTTGATGGAGACGAAAGCGCGACGCGTGGTGTCACTATGGCGATGAATGGCGCGGCAGGCGGTGCAAACGTGATGGTTATGGCAGAGCCGAATGGATCCCAGAGCAAGGCGGTACGTGCGACATCTACGAGTAGAGAGGAATGTGATAGAGTGATGCTAAGGCAGATATGCGCATGTTGTATTGTGTAGGAAGAGCCGCTGTTGACGCTCACAGACCATAAGCGGATCGCGAATTTGCAGCTTGTGCTGGTATGCTGCCGTTAAACTTGTCGCGCGAGGAGCAACTTTGTGGTGGTGATCTCTTACAGAGACTTGATGCGCAATAGGATGCGATTGCGAGTGCGGCAGATCGCGTAGGCAGCTCCCACTTAAAACACGACCAAGATGATCCATTCAGGTTAGCTCCTCGCCATCGTTCATGTCTCTATCAGTGGGCTTGAACGTGGTGTTGCTTGTCGCTTTTTGTGCTTGTAGAAACCTGATTGCCACCCTCACTAGCGCGTTCCTGACGCAAGTGATGAGCAACTGCAGCGCTTCCAAAAAGAACTGGTGCATGTGGAATATCGAGGCGCGCAAGTATCTCGCGCTGCTCTACTGGATGGCAACGTACACTCGTGCCTCTGCTTCATCACTCCAAAGTGCAAACAACGCTGTGGAATCGGGACCGGTCGTTGTCGAAACGCTAGTAACGTGGCTCACGTCGCCAAACGATAAGAGCAAGCAGCTGACTGCTGTTCTAGTTCTGTTTGAGCTGGTGCAACTGCATCGCCAGCAGCTACTACCAATCGTAAGCGGAGAAGAGAGAGCCTCGTTTGCCGGCGACATGACGAGCTCATGCATCCAGCAATTGGTCCAGCTTGTGCAGCAAGGCAGTGTAGCTGCAACAGGTATGCATGACCTCTTAGACCTGTGTTTAACTTTACTTGGGTGATAACGCTGTGTGCTGTGCTTGATTCGCGTTCTCCAGGAGCTACAGATCGCATAAAGCTAACAAAGCTGGGGCTCGCCGCACTGGAGACGCTGATAGCAGTTTGCTGTGATTTTGCTGGATGGATACTCTCGCTTTCAAGAGCAGCAAAGCACACATTATTGCCACAGGCTCAGACTTCGTTTTTGGTGAGCACTACAAGGATTTGGTGTCGAACTTGAGTCTTGCTTGACTTTCTAACGGGATTGGGTTTATGTGTGTCCTAGAATGGAGTCGAAACTGCAGTGTCCACTCTGCAACGATACCATTCTCACTCACCACGAAAGGTGCTTCTCGTGAGTGTGCTCGAGCAACTCGATTCGTATATTGACGTCTATCGAGTGCTGGTTCTCTTTGATGATCCAGCGTGCGTCGTCGATGCGCTCGACATGCTTTGCTGGCACTGGAATGCGACTGGGATGCTGCTGTGCACACGAAGTGATGTGATGTTGAGGATACACAAGATGAAGCCGTTAGAGGCCATCAAGCGCACACTTGCGCAGCAGTGGTCGCGTGCTTCTACCAACAAAACCCAGCGACTTGTGGTGGAGAACACAGAGTTACTCGCGGCGCAGCTTCGTCGACTTTGTATCTTGATGAGTTTGACAACCGGCCCAGCGGAGTTTCTGCAAGCAGTGCTGGTGGATGTCGAGGCAAAGGGCAACTTTCTTCTTTACCTATTGTATGGGCTGGAGACATGCATTCAAAGGAAACCTCAATTACCGCTGGCGAGTGTGATTGTGAAACTACTGAAGGCGTTTCTTCTCGACGAAGCTGAACACGATGGCAGGGAGAAGCTCCAACTTGTTGACAGTGAAGAAGATCATCGCGCACTGTTCTCTTGGTTGCTGCGATGCTACAAGCACGCGTTTGGTCCCAGTTCATCAAGTGCCAGGGATCCCGTTGAGCTTTTGCTGAAAGACTTCATCGTTGACTACGTTATCCTGAATATCGGATGCTGCGTCTCTGAGCTGAAAGCACGTTTGGGATTGTCTGACAAGAGCACCGTGATGGTACGTTTTGATCAATAAGTTTGGTTGCAAACAATGGTATTAGAGAGCACTTATGTGTTATTGTGTATCCGACTGTAGGCTGCTTTGAGCTTGATCCCCGCTATATCCGATCGTTTGCAGCCTATCAGTCTGACTGAAACAAAGACCGTCTGGAGGTACAATCTCATGGCACGCCCGCACACTTCCTCGGTGTTACAACATTCTAATGACTCGTCTTGCGTGGAAAATGTGTACAGGCATGAGCTCTCGCCAGCAATTCTTGAATTGCTTTCGGTAGACGACACTCTCATTCGCCAGCAGGTACGTTGTGTCTTTGTAGTTGCAACTGGATCTTGTTTTCTTGCCACATTTGATGGACTGACGTTTTTTCTGTGTCGTTCACATAGGCATTTCTGTGCGTTCCGTTGCTGGATGTTGGATATTTCACACGAGCATTCACCAACTTTGAGGTTGTCGGTGAGTACGTGTCCTCAATTGGACTCGGTCTCCTCTTTGCTGCTGCAGAAGGAGAAGCTCTGGAAGAAGTTACGTCAGCGTTCATAGATGCAAGTCGATTTGGCCGAACTGGCAGTGGAATTGATGCGCAAGATGGCGCCACAACAACAGTGACATCTCCACGAGATTTGACCCAGAGTCAACAGTCATTGCCTTCCGATCCGACGAGCAATGCCTCTCAGGGGTTCCAAGAGACTGTCTTGTCTCTTTCGTCCAAAGGGTACGCGATCAGCAAACGCCTCACTATTTTCATTGTTTATCACTTCATTTGAGTTGTTTCCTTGCTGTATGCAGGTGGATAAAGCACGTTGCCTCGACTTCCAAGCGAACCCAGATCATGCACGTGCTGCTTCGAAAAGTGTTTGGGTCTCCTCGAGATCCATTCCTGCTGCGCTTTTTGCGTGGACTCGGTGCTGCTGGTTGGATTGACGGCGACACCTTCCAATCGATTGTATCGATTCTTGCACAACATATGAGATCCCAGACTCGACTCACGGAGAATCTTCTTGAAGACCAATCTGCCGGAGCAGTCGCCGCAGTGGAAGCGCTGTTATTTGCACGACTGGCGCCGGTTCTAGTGCTTCGCGTGCTCCCGCGTTCCTGTTTTGTCGAGCAATTCGACGGAAAGCTTCATGTAAGTACACATGTGGGTTAACTTTGATGCTATCAACGCACATTCCTGACATATTTCTTTACTGTGGTTAGTGCGAAGTTGAAGATTTGCAGCACGTCGAGGAGATTGTCCAAGACTTCAGCGGCACTGCTAGTCATGGCCCTGGCTATGATCTTTTCCACTTGTTGGCACTCCAAATTCTCGATCCATTAGAGTTTAAAGAGGTCAAGATGCTTGCGGTCGAGATTCTAGCCAAGTTTGCTCCAGCGCGTGTGGTTCCATTCGTCTTTTCTCAGCTACTGGCTTTTCTTCGCGAAGAAGCGCCATTGATTAGCGCGACAGCGTTCACAGAGTCGCTGTACGAACCAGCTCTGAAAGGAATGGAGATACCAGGTTTCTGCGGGATCACTGTGGCGAAGCTGATGATGTATTACCTTAATCGCGTGATCAACGAAGACCTGGAGGTGTACGCGGATCCTAATCTGGTGCCGATCATTGTGTCGATCATCTTGCAGATCCTAAGTATCCCGTGCGTCGGTGAGACCACTGGAGCAGAGCGATCGCTACTCGCGGATCTCCAGATGGGGTGTATGGACTGCATCGCGCTCCTGATTTTGCGCAACATGGCGAAGACAAAGCAAGCGAAGCAAGGCAAGCGAGGCTCGTCACTGATGGATTTGCTGCTGGATTGGATCACTTTCAACGACCTCACGAGTGACGCGAGTTCAGGAGCAAGATCCAGCGACGAACTTGTGCGCGCAGTGCACATGCGAGCCCTCTTGCTGGTGAGCAGCTCTTCCGAAGGTCGTCAGTCCAGTCTCCCGCCTCAAGTTCGAATCTGTTGCTGCAACATTCTGCTGAGGTATGCTGATTCGTGTTGATGCTTTAATATGACATGCTAACCTGTGCATCGCTTTTCATTTGTGGTGCGACATAGCGTGCTTGCACGTCTGGATTCAACAACCATGCCTGCGTTTAAGGCTAGCAACCCGATTCCTAGACTCGTTGCCTACATGTCGGGTACTCCCCGAGATGACATCCTCGCGGGATCGCTTCAGGTAAGCTGCTTTGCTTCGTTCATCTGACCCGAGTGGGTTAGTCAAGAACACGGTGAGAAACCAACCTCCTTGATATTTGTTGCAGATCCTGTTCTCCATCGTGTACAACAGCACAGACCTGGTGGTGATGACGAACGCCTACGATCTGAAAATGCTGACGACCTGTTTCACCACAGTCATTGCACTCCTCAAGAATTCCTCCAGCGAGCAGGTGCACGGGAATGAGTAGCCAACACACTGTGCTAAGGATATCGTCACTTACGAATTTCATCATTTGCGTCGTGTCCTCTATATGAAAACCAGGTTTGTCTGAATGGATTGAAGGTGATTGGCGCGATCATGGGCAAACTGCCCGATTTCTTCCATGCCGTATCGGAAGAGCAATACCGGCAACTGATCATGTAAGTTTGTGCTTGAGATGTATGGATGCATGGACGCAATTTGTTCGGATGGCTTGCGTCTCATTTTCTTGTCCATTTAGGAGTCTGCAAGCCGTGCGCGATCGCTTCATTGCGCCATCCGTGAGCGAATTGGCGCAATCGCTTCTTCGCACCCTCGTGCAATAAAGGACATGCAAAAGTCCGTTGGCAATTAGAAGTTATGGAGTGTTTTTGGTTTTTATTCAATGAGAGCGAGAAATGATTCAGATACAAAAAGAGTTTTTCAGCCAAAATCAACGACATTGTCGACTACGCTCGTCAACAATTCCAGAAGACCAGATCAGTTAAGCACGCGCAAAAAAGCAAAGTCAAGTTTGAGCATGTGCTCAAGCAACTAAAACACAAAGCTCAGCCACAACAGCAGCCACAGAAGAAGCGAAATGACACCAATACGCGCCGTAGTTGATGGAAGAGCATCCATCTACCAGTTCTGTGCTCGTGTGGCTGCGATGTAGAGCGCCCACGCTCGACTCAGACCATCGTCCATGGGGCACTGCGCGAGCACGTGGCACGCGAGGTCGCTGTCGATCGCGGCGTAGTTGGCGAAGAGCAGCGATGTCCACCCAGACATGTGCGCGCGCCAATCACTCACGAACGGCAGTTTGCTGAGCACCTGGTCCCATTCTTCCTTGACAAACTTGGTCGAGCGCACGGCCTGCGTGATCGGCGAGACCGGGATCATCTGGATGCCGTGGATGCACTCCTTGTTGGGGCTGAACCATGTCGTGTAGTCGCACTTGTTGTCGAAAAAGATGCCCGTGATCTTGTTCTTGCGGAACGCCGGTGGGTGGATCTGGTTCGCGTCGTCGATCAAAAAGTACGTGTTGACCGCCAGCGTGTACACCTTGAGCATGAGCTTCGCGAGCGTCTCCATCTGCGTGTTGTGCGTGATCTGGCTGTACAACGCGACGCCGTAGAAAAAGTTGACTTCCTCGGATGTCGACTCCTCGTCCTTGCCGTCCGCCATGGGCGTCACGCCGTGCGAGTACGAGTGGCCGAGAAACCAGTTGAAGTTGCGGAAGCGCGGGAAATACTGCTCGCCGTCGGCCGGGTTGATCACGTCGCGGATGAGCGTGTCGATAAACGATCGCACGGGCACCGCGTCCGCGGAATTGCGCCACGAAGGGTCCAAGTGCATCAGCATTGCGGTCGCCGTGATCAGGTAGCCGTAGTGGTAGTGGTGGTCGTTGTATACGGCGTTGCCAAAGTCCACGTTGACGTCGCGCTTCACGAACGCCTCGCTGCTGATCACGCCCTTGTACACCGTGTCGTACACGAGCGGGTACGCCGATTTGTTGGACACAAACGCGTTCATTATCGTTTTCAAGCGCGCAATGCCGTGCTGCGCGACGGAGTGCAGCTCCGGGTTGGTCGTCTCCGCGAGCTTCTTGGCGACGAGGCACATGGTGCCAAACTTTTGCAGCGCCTTGCCCTTGAAGTAGTAGCTGCCTTCGTGCGGGAGCGCTTGGTCCCAGTTCCCATAGATCTCGTCCTTGACAATGCCGGCGAGGTTCAGCGCCGCGACTTTGGTAGCAGGGAGATCGGCGTGCGGCGGATAGAACGCCGTGAATCTCTCCACAGAGCCGTGGATGGGCAGTGGGATGCGGAACACCCACTTGTGCGACCGCGTGCTCGTCGCGTACGCCCGCACGGGTCCGCGCGTGTGAGAATGAAGCGTGAGCTCGGGATTCACAACCGCACCGGACGCCGACGTATCGAACATCTGACGCAGATGGTCAAGCGCAAAGTGCAGAAACAGGTTGCTCTCTGCACCGGCAGCGATGACGAGGTTCCAGTCGAAACTGAACGCATCGGCTTCGTTGTGCAAGACGGTGGCGCCTTTGGCGAACACGCCCGATGTCGAGTGGTAGAGCTGCAAGATGCACGTGTCCGACTCGGCGTCAGGCGGGTTGTTCGAGACGTACGCTGCCTGGACAATGCCGTTGAACTTTTGCGTCGTCGTGAGCTTGCTATTCTGGAAGCGGATGGTCGTGCCCTGGTTGCTTATCCCATGCGTTGGGAAAAAGTACAGAATCCATTTCTGCCCATTGTTCAGCGTCACAACGAAGTTTTGCCCAACGTATTCCTGACCTTCGCGAATCGGCTGGTTGTTGATCGTGAGCCACCCGTGGTCCGAGCACAGCTGCACATGCAGGTCGTCGTATTGCACCGTCGTGAACGCGCTGCCCACCGCCAAGTACGTGCGCATGATGGCCGCTCCCACCGCCAGCGTGAGAACGACACCAAGGTCGTCCCACGCATCGATCGTGAACGGCGGCGCCGTGTTCATCACGCCAAACTCCTGCGCCGAGAAGAGCAGGTTCTTGATCGTCGGCGGGTAGTAGTAGTACCGGATCGCGTCGTTGTCGTTCTTCGGGCCGTCGACGCGGTACTGCGCCAGGTAGCTCACGGACAAGCCACAGCCGATGGTACCCGGCTGGCCCTGCACGACCTTGTATGTGTACGGCGAGCTGAAGATCGCGTCGCTCTCGCGCTGGCCGTCCCACGCGAGCAGGTTGCCCCACCAAGCGTTCGTGGGGATGGGCTTGTCCCGGGGCACGCTACTGTGCACAAAGTGCGGCGCGATGAGCGCGCGCAGCTCATCGCTGCGGCGAAATATGTCGGCGGGTGGCGCGGCGCTCGTGGTCGCCATTTGCAGTCGGAAGTGGTGGGTGCTTGGGGGAGAAGAAGATCGTAGCTTTTCAAATGATGGCGAAGGACAATTGAAGAATGTGAAGGAATGTTTGTTTGTACGTGCGACATGTGCGAGATTGTCTAAAATAAGGGACTGAAGTTGGATTTTGTCCTGATTGCAACGGTTTTAGCAAGGGACTGATATGGTCCCGAATGAAGTGGCAGAAAACACGTGCGACGTGTGCAAACATATTAAATATTCGGGACAGGTTGCGCTCCGAAATTCCCGAACGATTTGACCAAGGGACACGTTGTGTCCCGTATTATCCCGTATAAGGACACTTGGTGTTACACCTCCAACGAGGGACTAACGCGACAAGTGGACAAAATGCGAGATTTGCGGATTTGCTGACTCTGCAAATGTCATCATGTGTCAAGCCTGTCACCTGGAACGGTAACTTACGCGTAATTTACCTTGTGTCAAGAGGAAAGGGGGCACCAGCTGAAATGCTTCGTCTGACCACGTACGCTGGGTTTATTTGCAATATATTTCTCTCTATAAAATATGATACCGGGAGGTAGGAGGAGGACGTCAGTTGGCGGATTCGCTTCTCTAGATTAGAATACACGCTGCGTATACAATCAAAGGCACCATATATCAGGGCCAATTAGTATTTGTTTGCTTTGCTAGTGTATTTGTACCTTCTGATTTTTCCTTCTCACGAAGATGGCCCTGTTTTGTAGAGTCCTGATTCTGTATAAATACCTGTAAAATAAATAATTATGGGGCGTCCGCTTGTGCGTCATAGAGCAGAAGCGTCGCGATTGCTGCCGCACAAGTGGATGACGCCAGAGTCGAGTTGTAATTCCTCACATCGAATCCTTAGATTCCTTTTTGGGGGCGTTCTATTTTATTCATTACAACACGAGTTCGATAAATTACATGATACTATGCGGACTAACCAATTCACGTTTATGAAGTGGAAAGACGCAAGTCGATTGTAGGTGCATTCGTTGTGGCCTGGCGTTTGCATTAGAAAGAGCGCCTGTTTGGACTACAAAATGATTTTAGACTCTGATTTTTGTGTTTTCGTCTGTCGCTAGGATGCGCCGGTGCCCACTACAATTCTCAATATACAATATACTGTAAATTTCAATCTATCCGATGCGAATTCAACAAAAATTCACTTGAGTACTGTAGATTGAGTACGATATCATATCCGGACAAAACTCCCTGAACCTATCGGAATGGGTACACTTTCGACTTTCGACTTTCCTCTTTTCAGGACGGTTATTTATTTATCTTATCTTTCCATGGACTTATGACTAAACTGAAGCACATGTGCCTAGTGCGTGCCAGCTCATATTCCGCACCCATGCGTCCGCCTCACTTGACTCATAAATGCGGTATGAGGACCCATGTGGTTTCTTCCACGCTTATGATCAGAGCTCCGAAGCAGAACCACCAGCAGTGCGCTTGCTCTTAACACAATTGCCTTGTTTATTGGTGGACCTGGGGCACACGAGGGGAATAGAGAATACTACCAGATGGTCCAGGAATACAGAGTAAGATCTACGCGTTCTTTATCTGCATGATCCAATGCGAGCCACGCATTTTAAATAAAAGCAACTAAGTCATAAGTCTACTGCTTACCACCATATATCATTATGAAATATGGACGCACTGGCAATTTAGCGGCGCTTTTAGGTCTCTTACTGTTACAGGAGTTTGAAAGTTGCTGCTCTGATATGAAACGCTCAATATTCAGATCGTTTTCTTATACATATGCAAATAATGCGTCCAGTGAGTGCGCCAGCAAAAAGGTTCAGTATGGCGTTCCGTTGGTTCCGATAAAGAAATGACATACAATCATATTATATACTATTCAAAGCGTCTGATGTATTCCATATGCGCACATATGCAACTGCGGCATCGTCGGGGCAGTCGCACGAGAGCCATTCATCGTGAGCCTAGAAACTACAGTATGTAGCTTATATGTATTTTATTTGTGTTGCCTCCCCGAATCTTGCATTACTTTGTATTCTAGGGCTAGGGCGCGCAACCCATAAAATAAAATACGCATCTGGCCAGTGCGACCGCCATACAAACTGCCATATTCTTTCCTCTTTACCGCCCCGTCTGCCCGCTGCCACACTCTCTTTCCTTATTCATATCCCGCATCTTCCGCCCGATCACTTTGCAATTGGCTCGGGCCTGATAACAAGAGACGTCTCCATATATTCCATATCCCAAGAAGCATGCCAAGCGCGGTGACGACGACAGAAAATAACGACGTCATGCTCTGGCGCCGACACTCGTACGACGCCACTACCACGAACGACCGGACGTACTGGAGCGACCGCAAGCCGCCCATGGAACACCGCGCGTCGGCACCCGTGCTGCAGCGCTTCTCGCTGCCGTCCTCGGCGTCGCTTGAGTCCAGTGTGCGACCGTCGTCCGTCGTGAGCGACGTCGAGGCCGCACGGCTCACGACGACCGCTGTGCGCTTTCTCGGTGTGTCGGCGGCGATCAACACCCCATCGTCCGCGACGCAAACCAAGAAACGCAGCACGAAGCACACGCACTGCGTGTTCGTCGTGCAAGTGGACACGGGCGCCGAGCAGTTTGTGATCCAGAAGAGATTCTCGCAGTTCCGCGCGCTGCGGCAGCAGCTCTTCGCGCTGCTTGAAGCGAACAGCCACTGCGGCAACGGCGCGTGCAGGCAGCTCGCGCAGCTCACGCAGCTCAAGTTCCCGCGACGCACGCTCCAAGTGTTTGGCAAGAAGAGCGCCGACCTCGCGGTCGCGCGCGAGCGGCTCATCGTGCTCCAGCGCTTCGTGGACGCTATGCTGCGCGTGTACCGCATGGCGCCCAAGCGCCAACTACGCTGCTGCGCCAACACCAATTGCATCGCCCTGGACACGATCCGCGCGTTCCTGGAGATCGTTAACCCGGAGAACCCACTCGCCATGTCGAACGGCTCGACGGCATCCACGGCCACCAACGACTCGGACTTCAAAATGTCGGAGGAGCGCAGCTTCAGCAGCAGTTCGACATCGGAATTGAACTCGAGCGGCGTCAACAACAAGCGCCGCGGCTTCCCGCCGCCCACGCGTGTCACGCTGCAGTCGCCGCACGAGGCCGCGCACCAGTTCGAGCAGCTCTACCCCATCACCGAGGACACTGAGCTCGTGCACATGCACGCATAGAGACCAGGTAGTTCCGTCCAGACAAGGGGATCTGAGAGCATATATCCCTTTATAACCACGCACAATGGTGGTCAGTAGTAGTAGTGTAGACTGTAATTTATCATAAACCAGAACACCCTCTTTTTTAACTTTATACTTAGCATATAGCGAGCCGCTATTATGTGTCGTCGCTGCGCGTGAACAAGGACACGATGACGGATGTAACTTTGTCGTCGTCGCCGCCGAGGCCGCCGAGGATCTTGGCCGTCTTGCCCCAGTGGATATTGCTCGTGATCGCCTTTGTACACAGGCAATATGCACATGTGTAAAGAGTAGATAGAGCCTATATATGATAAAGCAAGAGTCGATAGACAAACGTGCATACCTGGTCGTCTGGCGGATCAAGACGCTCGCCATTCCGGTCCGTGACGATCTCATGCGCGCGCGTCTTGGCCCACTGCAACACCGTATAAACACAATATAGCATGATACGCGCACATATAACCACCATAAAGAACACACACGCACGCACCTCGAGCCATTTCTTGTCGCGCGCTGGGCCGCGCTGCAGACTCGAGGGGTTCAGCACGAGGATACTCGGTCTTCGCTGCACATTCTGGTGCGTCCTTGGACTGCGGGCGTCTGGTCTCGTTGGAGACCGCACACTCGTGCATGTGCTGCTGCTCACGATGGAAACAGCTGCTGGGGCGACGGGCGGGAGCCTCGGGCTCTGAGTGTGGCGCTTGGAACGGATGGCGCTCACGAGCTCGCGCTTGTACTGCTCCCAGGTCGCGTCGACGCGCAATTCCTGCGCGACGCTGGAGGCGTCCATGCGTCCGCTGAGCACCAGCGCCTCATGCTTCAAGAGTGACTCGGTGGTGGCGTCCTTGAGCGCGACGTGGCGGAACTCGAGCCGCTCGACGCGGTACAGGATCGCTGTGGGTGAGGATACGAGCACCGAGAACACGGCGTTGGCCTTGCCGAGCACGATCTCGTACGCGCCAACGTAGTGGCGGCTCCCGACCGTACAGATCTCGACAAAGGTGCCAGACGACGCCTCGTTGGCGAAAGTAGGCCATTTAGTGTC
This sequence comes from Globisporangium ultimum DAOM BR144, assembly GCA_000143045.1. Taxonomy (NCBI): domain Eukaryota; phylum Oomycota; class Peronosporomycetes; order Pythiales; family Pythiaceae; genus Globisporangium; species Globisporangium ultimum. The sequence goes on from GL376560.1 coordinate 263,030, forward strand.
CTGCGGTGGTGGACGCTGTGATAAGTTGAAGTGCTTGACGAAGCGACACTCGCCATGGCGCACAAAGTAAAAGTAGTCTGTAAGCGTAGACAAAGAGGGCATTAGAGCAGCTTTCAGACTTGCTCTGTTAGGTACGTCCACGTACTCGCGAGCTCGCCTTCGCGCACGACGATGTCGTTGTACGAGAACGCGACTTTCTCCATGCGCGTGCACAACTTGAGCGTCTGGTTGGTCCCCCAGTGATCGAAGCCCCGGACGCTCGACAGGAACGTGGCCTTCTCCCTGTTCGTCAAGCGAGAGGTCGTGAGCCAAGCAAGTGCTTCAAATGAATGCGCGGATCCCCATTACCTGAGTTCTCGGCCGATGTTGGTGCTTCGCAGGTCCAAGAACGTATCCTTGTCGATCTTCATGAGCAACGTGCGCTCGTTCGCGACGACGGACGCCGTGCGGTGCGGGTCGCTCAGCAGCAGCCCGACGTCGCCAAAGCACTCGAGTGGCTTCAGCGTTCGCACGACATAGTTGGCGTCCTGCGAGAGGTCTACATTGTAGTCACAGTTCCGTTAGTATCCCACCGCAGTTGACTTTGTTAGATTCTGTGTGCATATAGCATACCTTGCGCGCCGCCTGGGTTGAGCAGACTCGAATGCACGCGTGCGCGCGAGAGGATCTCCTCGAACTCGTTCAGCGTCGGCACCGCCATGTGCGCAAAGTCCATCACGACGTTCAGCGAGCCGTACATGACGCAGTAGAACGCGTCGGCCGCGTCACCGATATGGAACAAAGCCTCGCCCTTGTCGATCTCCATGCCCTTGACGGCTTTCAGGTACCGCAGTCGCTCGCGCGGCGGGATATCGGAAAAGTAATTCACATAGTGGACTGCAATCACCATTCACCAGTGAGTCCCAAGCATCACCAAGCACGTGGCATCTCTATAGAGTACTAGAGTTTACCATATTTGTCGAGAAACTCGTAGTCTTCTCTGCAGCGCAAGGCGTCGGAGGTCAGTAGGATGCGTCGCAGTGCCGCGCGCACCTCGGCCGTCGGGGAATCGCCATCAAACCCGATGCTTTGACTGATACACACACACACGCACACACCTTCGTCCAGTGAGCTTGGCATGTAAATGCTCACAGTCCTGCCATTGTCCACGTACGGCCGCATTGAATGCATCACTGGTGCCACTGCATTGGTGCCCCGTTTTGAAGCCATTGTGAGAAAGTGCACATGCTCTATAAATAACCCAAAGTGTACCCATGTTGTCAGCAAGTTTGACCCAGTCACTCCAGTCACCCGAATTAACCCAAGCAAAAACCCATTTGCACTTTTAATTGGTGTTCAGTGCCACACTAACCAAGGACGATGCTGCGGTTTGGCGCCTTGCACGAGGCTATTTTGCCACAAGCAACAAGGGAAAGCAGGTATGCTCACGGATGCCTCCGCTCTCGCTCTGTCTGTGTTTCTCTGTGCGTGTGCTATTCATGAGAGTGCGCGTATACATAGCTGCACTATATAACAAGAGACGCCTGTGCACGTGGGGCACGTGGACCGAGCGCTTGCTGCGTGCCTTGGGCGGTCTACTTTGCACGCGCTCATGCGTGTGTGAGGAATGCGCTGTGATGTATGAAGGAGACGAATATCTCACTTACAAACGTTTTTTTCCCTTACAGAACGCGCGTTTAAACACAAAGAGCCGCAGGTATGGACCCCGAGCAGAAGAAGAAGTGCAGTGAACTGCTCGAGTACTTTTTTAAGCTCGACAGCACAGGTGCGGCAGTTGGACCAGCGGCCATGAGCTCTCTATAATGGCGAGAGTGCTGACAGAACGCGACTGTGTTCATGCGCTTGTATTGATGCGAACTGACCCACGGTAGAGCCTTTTCGGGAGCGCGTGAACTGGGAGGAGTGGGGACTCTATGACTACCTGCAGGTGGTGAAGATCCCGATGGATCTTGGCACGATCCGCAACAAACTGAGTAAGAACGAATACAAGAAGCCCGTCGAGTTTGCGCGCGACGTGCGGCTCGTCTGGGACAACTGCAAGCTCTACAATCAAGTACGGCGGCAACATTGCACTTTTGTGTATACCTCCTGCACATGGGGATTGCTGATGTTCACACCTTGCATTATGTGTGTGTGTGTGTGTGTGTATGTAGGATGGCTCTGAGTTGTACGACATTGCCGATGGACTTTCCAAGAAGTTTGAGGACCGCGTGAAAGCCATGAAGCTCGATGTCGGCACTGCCCCACGTGCTGACAAAAGCGTCCCGTACGTTCCCCTTGTCGTCGCCCATTTTGCAACACTCTTTCTTTTTTAGCCCATAATGCTGACAATTCACTTTGCTGTTTGCTTGAACCAACTAGAGCGCCGTCAATCAATGAGAAGCTCCATTTTAGCCAGAACATCTACAAGGTGTCCACGAAGGATCTGGGCGCGATCGTCGCGATCCTCGAGGAGAAATGCCCCAAGGCTTTGGACAAAGTGCGTGTTTTTTTTGTCGTGTTGATGGCTGGTGATTTGTGCATATCACAACGCTAAATAACGCACGACTCTTGCTCTTTTTCTTCCTTAGAGTTCGACGGACGAGTTGGATATCGTGATCGACTCGATCGATAACAAGACGTTCCGCGAACTCGAGACCTTTGTGATGGAGCGCGTTCCAGAGGGCAGCCGCGAACCCGTGACGACGCCAAAGTCGTCCAAGAAATCGTCGTCGTCGTCGAAGCGTTCGTCGAAGGAACCTTTGTCCAGTTCGGCGTCCAAGAAGAGCAAGACCAGTGAATAAGCAAGCGCCACAGATTTTTCTGTTCATCGTATTCACTTTTATCTCGATATTATATGGAAAGCAGGAGAGAAAAAAAGACAGGGCATGCTGTATTGGTTTATGGTACATGGGTGAAGAACAAGATGGCTATGCTTGAATGAGTACGGACTGGTTGGTTTTTACTTTTTGTTGAGCAGCGTCTTTGCGAGTCTCGCCTGGCGTTGGAATGTCATCTCGAAGCTCTTCCTCGGCTTGATGTCGTCGTTATTGTCGCCTGCAAGCCCGACGTTTGCCTTGTTCACAGGAATAGTGCTGTTCCCCGCGTTTATCGAAAGCTTGGAGAAGTCCAATGCTGGGACCGGCGCCGTCGTCGGTGTCTGTAGGTCAGAGGACGGAGAGTTTGCGTCTCGTGGTGCAGCCTCGTGTACATGTTGCTGACCTGGAGAAGAAAATGTATCTCGCTTAGGTTTCGCTGTGGAGCCGGCGACGCGACGAGTGGACTGCCATTGCGGAGGCACGATCTTTGCCGCTGGAAGGCTCGAGGAAGGATACTGCTTGAGTTCATTGCTGTTGAGAATTGGAATGCTCTGTCACAAACAAACAAAAGTCAGCCAATACGAAGAGAGGAAGAAGACGAGAAGCACGATAATCGTGCATACCTGAGACGGCGGGAGCTGCATGATGCGAGATCCACGAGCTGACCGCCCGTGAGCCGAAGAAGACGAATCTCTGTTCGTCGCGATGGAATCTTTGTATTCCAGAAGCTCCTCCTTATGCAGCTCCATCAATTCTCTGCAGCAAAGTAGATCGTGGAAGAAACGTCAGCACAGGGAGGGTAACACAGCAAATTCTTTCGCTTGTGGCTTCGTACCTGAGCGAAAGTTCATCGCCATTGGAGGCATTCCATTTCTTGCCGTGGATTCTCTTGCCTGCTTTCATGAGCTTCCGCCATTCCTGCAACGTGGTACGTGATACCACCAACATCCAACATGTGCACATTTTTCTGAAAATGAGTCTCACTCCATGTGCGCAGCTTTAGATCTGAAGCACCATACACGCAAACCTTGTCCTGCTCGTGAGATTTCTCGACACGCGACGTGACAATCTCTTCGAGTTCATCATGATATCGCAACTGCTCCTCGCGCTCCGCTAGCTGCACTCGCAATTTGCCGATGAAGCGATTCAAGTCGTCCTTGCGGCGAGCGATTTGGGTCAAGACCCCCGACGGTGTCGCCCCCACCAGTTGCAGCGCCGACTCGCGCCGCCCTACGAATTTTATGGGATTTTGAGGACAACCACAGACAATGATATGAAGAAAGATCGAACTAGGCACGCACGTTGTTTGGGTTTTGGTTTTCGCAATTGGTACCGAAAGTACGCCATCACGGAGAGCAGCAGCAGCGAGCATCCGACCAAGAGCAATGGCGTCTGCAGGTCCGACCCGGTCGCGCCACGTAATGTCGGCATCACGGCAGTAACAAATCTGACGAGAGAACGGAAGCTGGTAGGTGGCCATCTCACGCAGCAATGCAATTGAACAAACGGTGTGGTTTGATTATCACCGTGTTTCTATTTTAAACCCATCGCGTCTTATCTTAGGACAAAGAAGATTTGGGCTATCGCGATCGCAGAAATCACTAAGTGATGGAGCGCACGCTACAAAGCACTTTTAAGACTTCACCTTGGGGAATATGCAAAAGAGCACGAACTTCACGAGATGCCGCATAGCAATTTCACATGGCATAAGGAATATCGTCAAAATTGCGGCATTTTCCTCACAAACACCGTCAATTAATTACAGAAGACAACTGTACCCAACAATTAATTGGATGTGCCACAATCGTGTTCCTGCCGGCACAAAATATACTGGAAACAATTGCACAATCGACTACATCACCATTGAACGTAGTTTTATCACAATCTGACGTGTACAAAGTGGATTCATTCACTGCAAGCCGATTTATTTCAGGATGCTCCAGACGACTTGCTCCAATGCCTGACCATCGGTAAACTCAACTCGGCGACTTCCACCCGGCCTGACAGCGGTGAAATACGAGGAACCAGTCGTTCCACTTCGTTCATGGCACGTGCATATCAGTGTTCCTATACAGTATCACAGAATTCTCGCTAAAAGAATCCATCACTTTTAGCTAGATAATAATTGCGCGACTGCTGATCGTCGAGATGACATTGCAACATGTGCAATAATATTGCTGTTCGATGACTAACAAACGACACTAAAGGATGACCCCTTGTAAGCGAAAGCCTTTCCGATGCGCTCCTTTTTGTGACGGAGGTTCTAAGATAGAGAAAGGCTGTAGTTCACCCGATACTTTGCCAGTGCATGCAGCTTGAGGAGTGTTTTCTGTTGTACTGAAGTGCAATATTTTTTCTGTCAGCAACAATTAAATCGCAATTCTACGGTTGCAATACAGTACTAGCAGTTGACGTTTCCTTTGCTGATGCCAACCGTCCTTCCCCGCAGACGCCAAGTCTTTGGCTCAGGGTATGCATACACAACCACATTCGCGTAAACCATTATCTCCGCTATGAACAGACTAAGAATGCACCAAGCACGGGAGACAAGCACCGAGGGTGAGAGAGAAACACGTCCGCTGCCTCTTCAATTAATGACAAGTTTCCAATCCCTTCCTTTATCGAAGATGGAGTGGCAACTGCATCAACGCTGACGCGAAGGTATGATTAGAGCTACCAGAGCACATTTTATCCCTACTATCGCATGAACGTGCATTCACTGCAAGGGAAAAACACCTTTCTCTAGTTTAGGCCAACGAAGCTCCATCGACTTGGCTCAACGATTTACGAGCAGCACAAATTTGTGACGGCTAAATATCCCTAAACCGCCCTCCTGGACTCGAAAAATGTCTACCACAATTTTTGTGACGTTTGCGCCATTTTTAGAAGGCTCCACTGAGACACGACACTTGGCTCTTTGCTGCTTTAGTCTGCGTTCAAAGCCACTCTCACGCATGCTGCTCTTTCGACATCCAGACTAACTAATACTAGGCAACAAACTCAACATTGTTGATAGCCTTCAAAATAATCGTTTCTTCATATTTACAGCCCACGCTTGGCGGACAAACGGATGCATCACGCATTAGTAGCATTCATACTTGGATCTGGGCTGCAAAACGCAACCACGTCGACGTGTTTCCGTGTTCATCGGTCGAAGTGAGGCGAACGGCATGCTGACTTGCGTACAAGCTCTCTCGCGCGTGTTTTATCGGGTGGATGGCTCTGATTACGTTCGTCTCACAGTCGTCCGGCAGCGTGAATCGCACAAACGAGTTCGGCGACGGCGGAGGATTGAATTGATGCGCTCTCGAGGCGTTGACATTGCTTCGTACTACATGGGAATAACTCGCGACATTCGACTGTCGTGGCCACTGACGAGAACTACGACGGCGCTTTACGAGCACCCGGTGGTAGTAGCAGAACGCATGCAGCACACCGTTGTGCGTAAACGACCGGGCGTTCGCGCACTTCCTGTCGGCGTATCGGCATATCGACGGCGCAGCAAACAGCGGCACACTCGGCGCGTCGATCTCTTTGCTGATAGGGCTGTACGCGCCCGACATGGTCTTCTCGATCTGATAGCTGGGTGAGTGAAACAGCATGGCTTGCGTGTGTTGCCTAGTGTCTGCTTGACGCTGCAGAGTGGAAAGTGAGCTCCACGCTCCTGCCATCCAGTGGTCCTGCCTTCCTGTGGTGATGATGATGGCAAGTGGATATCGACTCATAATCAAAACGAAACAACATGGGGTGGATTGTGTGTGTAAAACGAACATAGAAGGGGCAATTGTTGAAGTTTTTTGTTGTTGTATCTGCTGATGTCAATCGCCCTTCTCGCAAAAGCGCTTTCTTTGGCTGAGGGATGCACACAAGCACATTATTCACTTTTTATCATGACTACTGTATACAGTCAGCATTTGTCGCGTGCTACGGCACTTTTCCTGCTCAATGGTGATGATTATCGTGGCGAGTGGATGTTGTTGTGCACCTGCCATTCGAACGAGCCAGGGTGGATTTGCTACGGTCTTTCCCACGCGGCTGTTGGTCTTCGCTGTCGTGGCAGTGCCCGTTTCCAGAGCACGTACCTAGAAACTAACTCTGCAGCAATCGGTGGTGGCAAGTTCGTAAACACGAAGAGCAAGTGAGAAGGCATAATCCTCAAACCCAAGTCGCAAAATTACGACAATAGTGAACATGGACGAGTCGGTCCAAAACCAAAAAAATGTGATAAATACGGAAAACACAATTCACATCTTATCCGGAGCGCCAGTTGAAAAAGCCCAGACAACAGACATGCAGGTCGTGCTGACGTGGATGACACATTGTACCGTTCCCCAATCTTCATTTCCTAGAGGCAAATGTCTGTTCAATAGATCGAGGATGTGGTTTCTCTCCTTTTCTGAACATCCAGGCACTAAACGCTTTCTCTTTAGTGGCTGCGGTGTTGTTCCATGTCTTGTTGCTCATAATTGATTTCGATCCTTGGACCAAATTTGGCAACGTTTTTGCACCGAGCGTCACTACCAGCATCCCGTATTTTTGCGATACGCAGTTTGCTAATTGTGCTACATCAATTGTGACGCTCGTTCTGAGGTCTGCATATCACCGAAGTATACTGTATTATATGAACTACAACTTTGCGCTGCCTTTTTTTAGAACCATCGGTCCATAAAGACTCCTTGAAGTTTATAACCTTACAAGTATATTCACATGTGTTTGAGATACACGTACAAACTCACGTTATATAGATCTCTGTAGATACACACTCACAAACGCTTCTTCATATTTTACAGCAACGACCAACGAGTGCATCACGCATCCGTAGCATTTACACTTGGATTTGGGTCGGGAAGAGCAGCCACGACGACGTACTTCCGTGCTCAGTAGTGGGAGTCAGGAGATCGGCACGTTGGCCTGCGCACGAGCTCTCACGCGTGCGCTTCGTCGGTTGGTGGACGTCGATTTCGTTTGCCTCACAGTCGCCCGGCATCATAAACCGCACAAACGAGTTCGGCGACGGCGGAGCGTTGAACTGATTCGCTCTCGGAGCATTGACACCAGTTCGTAGTGCGGCATCAGTTGACTTTTGTGGCCACTGACGAGAACTACGACGGCGCTTTACGAGAACGCGGTGGTAGTAGCAGAACGCATGCAGCTCGCCGTTGCGCGTAAACGATCGAGCGTTCGCGCACTTTTTGCCGGCGTACAGGCACATCGACGGCGCAGCAAACAGCGGCACACTCGGTACGTCGATCTCTTTGTCGGTAGAGTTGCGCATGATCTTCTCGGTCGTGTAGCTCGTTGAACGAAACAGCATGGTGTCTGTGAAGGGTCAAGCTGCGAAGTGCGGATATGACGTCTGCTCAATGCTGCAGAATGAAAAGTGAGCACGTGAAAGGGAATGGACGCACCCTCGACCTCCCGCTCATCCAGTCAGTGAGCGCCCTGTCTGGCTGCCTGCGATGATGGTACGTAAGGAGGAAACCCTCACATGGATTCGGAACCAAAACTAGACACAGGGCTGAATTATGTGCTCATGTAAGAAGAATTGAGAAGGAGGATGCCCAGCGAGTGGTTGGCTGGCTCAAGTGGTTGCGATTTTATTCGTGAGTCCAGAGGCACGCGCCCCAGGTTCAATGGCTCCTCTCCGCGCAGTTGCTCACTAGGGTGACTGATATGGTACCTTTTCTCTGTTGTGAACTATGATGCTACCAACGCCAATTTCGGCATATATTATTTGAGAAGTAAGATTATTATATACAAGAGATTACATAATACTAAATTTATGCTGATATTAAGAAATGGCACTATCTTCATGAGAGGGAACTCGGCAGACATGGAAGCTTCGGCGAAGTGTACCGTACGGTTTACTAACTCCCGCATGGCTACTGAACTGAATAGTAGCGCTGTTTGTTGTCTAAAATCCATTTTGCGACACAAGCGAATCGATTTTTGGTGATATCTACATTTTTTTCTAAAAATGAGTTTTGATTGTGTGTGTGTGGCTCACGAATCCACCGTTTGGAGTGTGAAGCTCTCTGAGTCCATTGGTTCCATCGACACGTCGCAGTTCCAGGAACAATAGTTTTTATTCACGAGTTTCGTGCACTCACTGGCTATCATGGCTTCGCAAATCCAGCTCTCAAAACGTGAGCCCATTTCATTGTTCGTTTGACAAGTCTCATTTCTATCGATTCGTTCTGTCCGTATTCTGAGACAGCTTGCTTGCTTGCTGTACCACGCAGTCAATTTGAGAGTTGGCCTAGCAGAGCGCCGTTCTTATGTGCCACAAGCATGAGTCGTTGACGCAAAAGAAACTATCGGGGACTTGCTGTTTTGGCCAGGCATGCTTATAAAGTATGTTCAGCAGCGCTCGTGCAATCGTCGTATCAAGGCGGCGGCAATTCGCAACTTTCTAAAACATTTTTTTATATAAAGCATGCGTTTGCATGGAAAGCATGGTATTTTGCCATGCGTCTTGCCAACAGCACGCGAATATTCACGGCCGCTAAAGGTATGCAAGTATATTCTTAAGAAGGTGATCTTCCATCTCGACACATCGATTGGAGTCTAAAGCGCCTCCTCAACATTAGACAACTTTATCCTAACAGAAGAGCACTGTGCATCGAGTAAGAGAATAAATAACAAGACGCACCGAAGATGCTTTGAGAGCATTAACACGTTGCTCTACGTGGCGAGATTGTACAGTAAGGTAAACTATTGTACGGGTTCTTTACAGCGCTGGTCTAGGTTTTTTGTCTTGGTTCCACTTGTCATTGGTCTGGTCTGTAGTCAAGCATTCAAACTAACCAATATATTGCAATATACAATTGGAATGAAAAAGCAAAAGTAAAGATGCAAGGTTCTCGTCCAAATCAATTAATTGCTGGAGTTCAATAAATAAGCTTTTGTTATCACGTGCAATTCTACTTCTCAGATTTCTGCCTCAAAGTTGTCAGCACCGAGATGGCCGAGACTGGGCAATTCTGTTCTCTAGCGATGGTCGAGAGGCGGAGCTCAACGCATGCGATCTCTGGTGTCAGCGCACGGTGAACCAGAGGTCCGAGTGACTCCACGCCACATGGCGGGCGCTCCACAGAGTGTGTGTTGCGCGAATTTAATCATTTCACCGACATTTCCTCTGCATCATATGCATGTTACCACCATTTCCAAGCGCAGCAGCTGTACTGACAGGACACACAAGGTCGAACCTCCGAAGATCACACATATCAAACCTGCAGTGTATGGTAGGAGCTTTAGCAGACTAGGTAGGTAAGCCTGCTCTCCTGCTGCCCTGGGTATGCACGGAGATATCGCCACTTCGGCCTCCAAACCTGGAGCAATCCCGTGTGAGAGCGCGCACTCTCAAGTGAGATGTTTCTCAGCAGGGACGACGAATGATAGCGTGCACTGTACCCGTGCGGCGCACCGTCTGTGAAGATGTTGGTGCGCCGTTCTTGTCATTTCGATTGCCGTGAATGGTAGGGTAGACACGTGCATCAATTCGTCGCCGGCAGAAACAACCAAAAGCAAAATGTGTGGCTCAGAGCGCCTTGCGTTGCGCGTGTGCCATACGTACTACGTAGTGTAGGACACAATATGGACACATCCCCAAATGGGGTTTCGGGTTGAGAAAGATCAACAGAGTGGCACGCGATTTTCCAACCGAGTTTTCTTTTCCTGCTTCTTCTCGGTTCAAGCCTCCCTTTTTGCGACATCTGCCGCGTCGCACTTCAACTCCCGGGACTAAGGAAGCGGTCAGGAAGAGGGGCGTGTGTCACTTGACCGCGATCTACTGACGAGTCGGAAGAGCGACCCAAAAGGGGGTCGCCATGCGCTTGCAGAAGTCGGTTTAACGTTCGCGTCGAAGGAGTTCAGCGCGGGAGCATGCGTTGCGCAAAGCGCCAAAAAGACGCTAGAGGGCTCGTCTTATGCTCGGGTGACGCATGGAAGATCATGCAGAGTTTGCGGTAATGAACCAGGAAGCTAGGCGACAAGGTCAAAGTATTTGGTTGTATTGGGCGTATCCACTATAATACCGAACATCTATTGGTCCGGAAATATATTCTATCACCTCTGACTGGTGCTCTGGTCGCGTCCTTCGCATGCATTTTTACTAAGCTCATCTACTCTGTCAGCTCAACATGGTGCGCTGGCCGCGTGCTTGTTGCTTTTGACTGGAACGTCGTTTGGTTCGATTCGTGGAGTTTGCAAAGGAAGCAAGAAGTGGCACATTTCAATGGGTATGTTCTAATGCGAGGGTTGCTTTTTTGTATCGCGAAATTATTTCCAAACGTCGAGTCACGCACGCACGCTTCCCGCATGCGATCCGCGAATCTTGTCCTGCTTTGCATACATTATAGTACATCATTCCTACGGAAATTAAAAATAAAAAGCGTCTACAGTGTCAGCACAAAGTCGCTGCTCGTGTAGATCTGGGCACTCGAACAGCAGCGGCATCTCTACCAGCACCGGCGGCATGGCAGCCATGTGCACAACGCCAAAGCCATACGGTTCTGTCTTGGTCGCGATCCCGTGGAATGGCAATGAGTTGCCGATCGGATAGCCCATTGTGTCGTAGCCAAACGGAGCGGTCGTGACGGCAAACAATTCGAGCAGCGAGTCTTGTGGTGGAGGCGGCGCGCTAAAGTGGACTGGCGCCTGGGGGGGGGGGACCATCCAGGTGGTGTCGTAGTGGAGTGTGTGGTCGACCCACTGCATCGCGTCGACAGGCGAGAGCGGGGCATGCGCAAAATAGGCTGGCGGCGGCGTCATCACCTTACTGTCATGCACGCGCTTAATCCGGCGGCGCAGCTCCATGCGGCGCTGGTTCTGGTTAGCGCGCACGCGGTGGTAGTGGCAGAGGTTGTGGAGCGAACCGTTGCGCTTGAATGACCGTGCGTTCGTGCACTTCTTGCCGGCGTATCGGCACAACTGCGGCATCATGAACGGAGGCGGCGGCACCGCACTCTTGCTGCTGGTCTTGACGGGCTTGGTCTCGCTTGCTTCTGATGCCGCTGGTATCTTGGTAGCGTCGCTAGTGGTGACTGCCATTGTGTTTGCGAGTATGGTGCAAGTCACTGAGTCGTATCGTGCAGGTGGCAAATGGGAAACTGAGAGGCGCCGAGCGCAGGCACCTCCGCACTCAGAAAGCTGATTCACACAGTCAGGAGCGCGAGAGAAGAGTCGGTCGCCTCTGCCATTTTAGGCCTCCGGAGTTCCTCGTGCGCTCACTGTAGGTGCGTACACCTCATCAAACAGGGCAACGAATGGAGCTCGTTGTTCTTCTGATCGTGGGGGATGCGTCGGCACTGCTTGCTCGTCGTCACACGCGACGCGAGGCGGGCGGGATCACAGGAGTGGCCGCCGCCACAAATATTTGGACCGCGCGCGTCCCACGTTTAGCGATTTCAACGAGGTCAGGCCACTGCGCATAGCCAGGAACACGCGGGTCAATTATTGCATACCGACCCAAAAAAGAACCGCTTGGAATACTTTAGACAGAATCTGAAAGTATCTGGAATCGTGTACAAACAGCTGGTTACGCTTGATAGAGGGGACTATGAATAGCGGAGCTGCAAGTGAACTCAGGAACACGAATGACGGCGCGCATACGGCGCGCAAAACCTTAGCGCGCATATGACGCGTGTAGCCATCTACCGTGCTTGCGTGACCGCCACTGCATGTTCCACACAAACAAAACACCTACAAATGGCGAAAATCAAAGCTGGTTGTGATCGACCATTACAGCAATACAGTACCTGGGGAACCTGCAGCCAGTCTACCATGCCAAACACGCAAAGTGGTGCAGTCTGTAATGACTAATTACTGAAGGGTAATCTTGAATAACTGTACCTGGAGCCTTGAAAATCCCAGATTTACACAAGTCGCTGACCCCGAAATCTCCCAGAATCCAACAGCACTGGACTGGGTGGGCTTGCAGTAAAGAGCTGATAATGTATACTAGCTGCTTGAGTTGGCTTTACATGCATTTGCACACTTTGGTGGATGGACGCAACTGAGACGAACAATCAATTAAAAAAAAACATAACAGATACCGGCTGCTTCAAACTGATTTATGCTGGCGCGAATGGATCAACTTTCCCTTCTCCTCTTGTCAACCCATTTTGTTGGGGACTTTGGTGTGTCGCGTTGAGCTCAGCGTGCGCTGAGCCATTTGACGAATTGCTCTGTCCGAGAGCAGGCAAAGAATGCAATATTCACGCACCAGCTGCTCCTCAGCGAGTGCTACTATCAAAAAAATACAGTAAACCCTGACTCGACAGCGCATCCCCAAATGGGTTTTGCAACGCGCGTAAAAAAGGTGCGCTGCGTGTATTTATGTACCTCGGCCTTTCTGCAAGCTTGCGTGCCTCGGCCTTTCCGCAAGTTTGCGATGCGTGCTTCATCGACACACAAAGATCTTTTCCATAGAAAGAATGGCTCGCAAGAGGAGTTTGCCGATATGTACTGAAGCTTTTCGAAGCAAATAAATCTCTTGCGTTTTCAACCTGAGCTGCTTGCGCACGCATCCATCGCTGGTTGACTTGCACCGAGCGTCCATCGGATATCTGATATGCACAATTTCTGCATGCATTCTTGCCTTACGATGTGCGTGGTGATGAGTGCACTGTATTCGCGAGTTCGGGCAGCAAGTGCTTGTGTTCGTGTACTGTGCAACATGTCCATGAGCACGTGTACATACTGTAACTTTGTACCTAAAAGGCAAACTCCTAGGATAGCGAGAGAGTCTATCGGCACGACTGTTTGCTATAATAACTACGGGTCAAATAAATCCATTTTAATAGATTTATGTATGCGTGATGCTTGCTTGGTGGCGGGCTTCGTCCAGGCACTTTTAATTCCAGGCCGAGTTTGTGATTTACCCATTAACAGTGGGCAGGGGCAACGAGGACGCTTTTCAGTCCAACTCACTCAATTTTTGTCCAATCGTAGCCGCGTTTTCAGGGATGCCGGTCCATATCATTAGTTGTTTAAAAGAAGTCTGAACGCTTATCTGGACACATCCATCCCATCCATCGGCTTGTTCATTTATTTGGGATCGTGAGAGTCGTCATGTTGCAGCCTACAACATTTTACAGAACAGGAACTTGTCAATTGATTGATACTTGCTCGACCTTGTCAACTGCACTCCTCATCCCATGAGGGCCAACTTGCCCCAAATGCACTGGATGAGATCACATGTTGCTCCTTGCCTTGGCAGCAACAGTCGCTTTTCTGAACGCTCAACTGGACGCACCCCATCCCAAATTCCCTGCGGATTGTGACAAACTCAGCCAGAAAGTATCTTGTAGCTTGCAACGTATTCGCGAACACATGCTTTCGCCATTGTCAGAAGGTAGAATCATGCAACCATTTCTGTATTTACCTGTCTGTCTTGTATTTGCCCGTTCTGCTGGCGGGTTCAGGAGGGGCACACGTGACAAAGGTGGGACAAGTTCAAATATTTCTGCTAAAGGTGGGAACGCCAACAAGGCAGGTAATATAACCGTTATATTATATTACTTCGCTAATAAATCGAATATTTCATATATTTATAAAATATGAAATGATTTGCTGTAAAAATACAAAAATATAAAATTAGCTGCTGTTTTAATTCTCCCGATGCGGGCATGACCGCTTATTATGGCCGTGTCGTTTGCAAATTGTACACGTGGTTTTGCGTGAGGAACCTTCTTCGCCTTGACTTGGAACTCTTTTTATTTTTGCTCTACCAAGTGTAGCAATGCTAGGTGGGGAGAATGTTGTCTGACTCCAGCTCTTGGTCAATGGGATTTCGAATCGGGTTGTCTTCGCTGTAGAGTTGAGCATAATTGGCAACCTTATAGCAGCCTTCATAATAGTCGAAAACTTTATCTAAGCGGTTGAAGCGCAATAGAAAAGCCATTATGTGACGGCATGGCATGCAATACTGATCACAGTACATGCACGTACAAGTCTTGGCGTCCAAATTGACTCTGTGCTTGTATATTGGATAGTGCTGACAGTGTCATACGTACGCTTTGAACGACGTTGCAGGCTGAACCGTGTAGAAAGTCATGTTTTCCCTTTCAGCATCATGACACGCTTTAGCATATGGGGTCAAAATATTGCCATCTTCGATCCATTCCTTGTGCCGTTCGTAGCACTTGATGATCATCTTGTCCACGTACGTCATCGAAAAACGCAGTGGAGGTAAGAATCGAGGTTTGAGAGCTGCACTGTTCTCCGACTCAACAAAATTCGTGGTTCACCATCCATAGAGTGAATGGATCCCAATACTGGGATAAAGGCACCAAGTTGAGGTTTTAATGGCAGCGACGTATCCATGCACATCTTCATTATACGACTTCAGGATTCCCAATTCGCTGTTGTAAGCACTCTCACTGACCGCTCCTTGGAGGTTATAGATCATGCCTTCAATGAGCGTCGTGAACGTTTTCTTGTATTGTTTTTCCACATTACCAATGATATGTCTCACACAATGTATCAGCGTCAAATCATTGTGACTGGTAGCTGCACTGACGAGGGCAACACCTCTGTCACAGAACAGTGGTACATTGTCGAAAACAATACCACCGTTTTTGCAACACTCGATGAACCAGTTGTAGTTGTCACGGTCTTCAGATGGACACAATGCGACAGCAAGTATCACATTTTTGTTGTCACCATCTCGCGCAATCAGGATCAGCATCTTTCCTTCATGTAGTTTGTGCTTGGTATGCGCGCCATCAGTCCCGAGAATCTGTTGACAGTTGGGCTGGATTCTTCCACTGTGTGGGTTCATCAGGAACGCGCGATGGAATTTGCCATCACGTGCTTCAAACGCTGTAAATGATGTTGGGTTCTTGGTCGCAAACTCTTCAAGAAACGACGCCACCTTCTTGTACTCCGCCTCAAAATTACCATACTTCAACTGAACAAGATCGTCGATCACCCGATATGCCGTGCGCTTGTTTAAGTCAATCCTCGCATCAGCCTTTACTTGATACTGCAGTGATGCGCCAGAGATGCGCATGCTTGCGTTTACAGCGTTTTGCGCAACCGATTTGCTTGTCACGTCCTTTCTGCGTGCTTTCGCAGTCCCCGTACAGTTGTCATGAGTCAAGCTCAGCGACTTTACGACTATGTGGTTGGAAACCTTGCGTCGGGGCTTGGCGAGAACGATTTCAAAAGTGCAGGGAGTAGAGCTGTTGCAAATGTAGATGAACTGGCTACCCCCACTTCGTTTCTTGTTGACAATAGCCCGGCGATTCTGGGACAGCGCAACAGCTTGAATAGCATCAACAGCTTCAGCGCGTGCGAGGAATATATCACCAACACTTAGCTTGGGCATGGCAAGTTTGCTAATGGTAGACAGTTAAGGGTAGACGGCTGATATGCAACATCGTAAGACGTTAAAAGATATGATCACAGCGTATCCGTATCCCTGAATAGATGGATACATTTAAAGTCCTCACAGTCTCATTTTTCTACGAATACATCGATATGCACAAGAGAAGAATTGCAGATCACTCTTCTGTAATTGGTGGGTTGTCATAGTTCCTACAGATGATTGACAGAAGCAGAGATACTTATGCGCATAAAAAGATACGGCATCGGCATGGGCAAGAAAGAAAAGCAGGAACAGGTGAAACGCTTGCAAAAAGATTGTTCTCATTTTTGTTCATACGGTATCCTTCTGTATGCCTGGGGTCACTGTGGTTTTGAGTTTGAGACACCATCCGGTATCGAACCCACCTCAGAAGGGGCGCTCGACTCATGGTACTTAGCATACTGGCGGCCAAGCTGTTCAACTTTAAGCCCCGGGCGGTCGCGTTAGCTGTTCTATGCCGGGCTTACTGATCAAACCATTGACTCCCAGGTGCAAAGCACCAAGGTTGGAATTATACTGATGGGTGGGATCGAACCACCGGCCTCTCACGTGTGAAACGAGGACTTTACCACTAAACTACACCAGCGTCAAGCTCATACAGCTCCACCCAGTGCTATCTGGTATTTCACCTGTAAAAATATATTTTGTTCGGATTGATACAAATGTGACAAAATAAATTCTGACAGCTTGTACTAATGACGACTTTTTGATTTAATTGTAATATAACGGGTATATTAACTGCCTTGGTGTTCCCCACCTTTGGCAGAAATATTCGAAATTGTCCCACCTTTGTCACGTGTGCCCCTCCTTTGGCACACGTTTCGCTGAGTGTCCTCCTTTTTCATTTCCCCATCCAGGTTGTGTTGGGTCTCTCCTCCTTGTGTGTGCGTGTGTGTGTGGTACAAGTCAGACGTGTGCACACCTTCGCTTCTCTGTTCCGTCCTGTATGTGGCTCCGAGATGGAGGCACCACAAATTCCATCATCGTGTGTGCATAAAGAAAGTGAGACCACTTTTCTTCTCACCAGACAGCGTTGCGGTGTTCACAAACGTGGTGCAACGCAACGA
Organism: Globisporangium ultimum DAOM BR144; assembly: GCA_000143045.1. Lineage (NCBI taxonomy): Eukaryota > Oomycota > Peronosporomycetes > Pythiales > Pythiaceae > Globisporangium > Globisporangium ultimum. The sequence continues at coordinate 280,267 of GL376560.1, forward strand.
AATGGCGTTTTGCACAAAGTATTACCCTTTGTTCATCTGTCCATATCTGCTTCAATCATGTGTGGCCAGTTTTTTTTTCGCAGCACCGCAAGCGCACGCCGTTAGGTATTCATTTACTTTGTTCCCCTGTCCAGCCCGCTTTAGGATCACAGAATGAAGCAGCGATTCGCGGAATTGGTTGCTGGCATCGGTTGATTTGTTTCCGCTTCATAAATGCTACTGTACTTCTTGAAGTAGCGAACTCAGCCCCATCTCGAAGAGGGGATGCGAAGCTTATCAGCAACACAATTGTTTTTGGTCTACAGTACTACGAGCCAAAGTTGTACGTCAAATTCAATAAATACATACTTGATTTGGCCGTTCCATAGAGTGAATTTGGTTCAGGAAAAGGACAAAAATCAAATGACGGCCCAGCAAAAGGTATTGCTCTGGATGGACGACAAGGCAAAAGCCGGACCCGCGAAAGTGAGCATGTGGTGCTTGAATGGGGCCTGCAAGTGCTGGTGACGAGCCGCCGTTGGTACTAGCAGCAAAAATGGATTTTATGAGCAGCGTCCCAGGGTTTCAAGCATGCAGCAGATCAAATGGTTCAAAAGTTGCGTCATAGTCGACAGTGCAACAATCAATTGCCCAGAGTGCTTCAGCTGTCGTCAACATGGTTGACTACATATTTCTTCTAAATCGCTTCCAGGGCGGTGTCGTTCCCGAGCCGTTCCGTCTCGACAAGATTTACTCCTGTAGCTAGAACCAACAAACTCTCGAGCACTCTTGCTAATCTGACTGAACTTGAGCGCGACTGGCTGGCACAAACCTCGACAATAATGAACTGTGTGCGTTTGGATTTTGTCGACAAGATGGAATGAACCAAGTTAAATTATGAGAAAAGAATTCAAAGACCCGCCTTGGGTTTACAAATGGACACTCTAAAGAAGCAAAAAACAACTAGCGCAATCGCATTTTCCCACGATCCAAAAAAATGATTTTGTTGGTATATCATTTGTGGCTTTGGCTCAACAAAAAGAGGGATGCATAGAGGGTTTTCGCTATTAAATAGGGGGAGCAAAACACTTTGACTCACGGGTGGAACGCCAGCGAGCCATCGCTTGCGACCAAGGCCGCGTCCATGAAGAGCAAGTTGATGCCGTTGCTCTCTACGACTGGGTAGGACCAGAAATCGCTGCCAGTGACTGCGATGGCGTCGATTTCTTCGCACACGTCGATCGGAGACGAGTTGCCGAGCATCGTAGCGAGCGATGGGATCGAGTCCAGGCACTGCGTTAAGGTATCCAAGTCATTGACGAGGAACTCCGGAGTCAGATTTAGCTGCAGCGGCTGATACATTGGTTGGAATTGGTGGTGGCTAGTCATCGCCATGGTGTCGAGTTGCTTTGTCTGGAAGCTGTCCGCCATCATCAGATCGGTGAAAAATCCCGTCGGTAGGGTGTTCAACTGCGGTTGTGAGAGCAAAGCTGGCGCGTTGACCGTCATCACGACGGGCGCTGGCACCTGCTTGATCGGTGCAATCGCAGACATCGTGGCAGGCTGTTTTTTCTTGCGCGACTTCCGCGTGCGCTTGACGACCGCGATCTTCTTGGTCTTGCGCTTGAGCTCGAGTCGGCGCTGGTTCTTGTTGGCCTTCTGGCGGTGCAGGTCGCACAGATTGTGCAGCTCACCGTTGCGCTTGAGCGCGCGCGGGTTCCAGCACTTTTTGCTCGGGTACCGGCACGTGTTGATCGACTCGGTCGTGACTTGCTGCTCCACCGATTTGCTATCCATACTGTTAGCAACAGGAGGCGAAGTAGCTAGTGGCGCAAGTTGAGCACTCATGTCTAGGTTTGATGCAATGCGGACTTGTGCGGACAGCTGCAAATTGGGGAATGTGCACTCGCTGGGCCCATCGTCAGTCTCCCAGTTGCAAGATCCACGGTCTCCTAATCGAAGCAGGCGCAGCGAGAGTGTACCCACCGCAAAGGGGGGTTAATACACCTCTGTTCACACGCACGTTGGTGGCTCAGAGACGACGTGGAGGTTTTATTGCACTTGGAAATTAAGTGGCAAAACCACTCCCCATACACAGTTGACGCAATGGGTGGGAGAGTATTATGGGCTAAAGAGGGTCTTTCTTGCATATATATGGCCCCTTTGTAGCAGTTGGAGTCAAAATGTATATTTGTGTAGGTTGTGTGCAAAGAACAATACAGATTTAGGAAGAGTCAACCAAATGTTTGTCTATTTCCACCCTCTTTTTGATAAATACAAATGCAAAGAAAGAGAGCACGATTAAGAGGAAAACAGTCGGGCCACTGTGCATCTGTGATGCCAAAAAGTGGATATTTGGCTGTTTCAACCCTAGTCCAACCGATTGCGACCATGCCTCGAATGAACATAACCAGCACTATATCGAATATTACAGGGATATACATAGTAAAGTAGAGCTTAAGGATTTCTGATACCTAAATATATCAAGTGTGCAAGTGGCCATACAGGAATGGAAACCTAACTTCAGCCAAGTTGATTTCATAGTTGCACATGCGCACACATGAAATCAACTCAATTAGCGAAACTGATTGAGCGGCTGGCTGATCTGACATCCGGCGTGTCCATGATGTCGTGATGACAGCCGCAGCAAAGGGGAGTCGGATTTGTGGCTCGCTGCGCTTGGTCTCCACATTCTGGCGAGGACGTTTACCCAGAAAACTTCCTAAAAAAAATGCACCTAAGCGCAACGGAAAGTGTCGATCCCATTCTTGGCGGATTGATGATAGGAGTGGAGGTAGTTTGGCTCTGCTTAAATGTTGATTGGGTGCAGCTTTTACTCGCAACGAAAAGTCGAAAGTGACGACAGCTTGAAGGTGTTGATAAACTACACGACGAGAGCATATGTCTTGGACCTGTTTTTTGTATCGAAAAGGGTACAGTTGTAAACGCTACCATGCGATTTGAAAAGCTTGCTCATGTTCCCCCTTCGATTTTGAACATGCTAATTTGTATATGTTATCAGCGATTATTATGATAGCAGAGTGGTGCAATGAATAAACTTGTACAATTATGAACTACATCCTGAGGAATTTGGATTGATCAAATTATATCATGAAATATCATGTTATACGGGGTATTGATTATTCTAGATCAACTAGCGCAGGGGTAAGACTGTACCCAAGTTCTTGCAGTTCAGTCAAACTACATGGGTGCACGAATCAGCCTCCTCCTCCTTTGGTGATATCTGTCAAGGCGGACGCAAGTGTCACAGTGGAAAGTGACAGAAATGGAAAAGTTTCCAGGCAGGCTGTGGTGGCACGTTTGACCTGATTACTGCTGAGGCTATGTGTCGAAATGGCAGATTTGATCCCTCTGGTGTCCATCATTGGTGGACGAGAATGGGGAGGCTTGTCCATGTGTAACACATGCACGCTCAACGGTTCAGACAAATGGCTGCTGAGTTTTTGAATGAGAATAGCACGAGTGCACATTGTGAAATCTCAAGTTTTAAGTGTATAAACTGAGATCGTATTCACAATAGTGTGGTGTGGTGGTCGATATCCTAAGATGAAATCTCAAGTTTCAGTAATTTGGCCTTGGATTGCACTGACAAAGTGTAGATGCAACTTTTGAGGATTTCTGCATGCAGTATTTCAGGTCGATGGAAGTATTCCGATTATGCCAGTCTGCGATAAACTTGCTAATCTGTACATCATCAAAAGAAAACTACAGCGTCATAATGTTATCCTAGAACTAATAAAAAAAAGTTATCTTGTCGACTATTCCCTACCATTGTCTCCCCCCTTGCACCAATATAATAATTTACAACGTCGTCGGTCGGCGTGCCACCTCCATTTAGTTGATCTTTTCTTCGCTCCCGTACCGGAAACTCCAGTTCGGATGGGACACGAGCAGTGGCGCAGGAGACGTCGAGGTGGCGTTGCAGCGCGCCACGTATTCGGCCGACGTCGCGCGCGACACCGACGTGATGGGCGGCAGCAGGATCGTCGGCGCCTTTGTGAACATGTGGCTGGACGTCGACGGCGGAAGCGGTGACGAAATCTTGTGCAGCGGCGCCGGCAGCAACGGGGCGTGCGCGCGATGCGCGTTCAGCGGCGGGAGCTGCAGGTGACGCGTCTGCACGAGCACGGCGGCCATTTCTCGCTCACGGAGCATCTGCTTGTGCTGCGCATCCATCGACGGGGAAAGCTGCTGCTCCTGCTGCTGCAGTGTCGGCTGGATCTGCTGCTCGGAGTACACGCCCGTGAGTCGGATGCGCAAGTGCTGCTTGTCGTGGACGTCGTAGTCGCGGGCCTCCTTGTCGCCCACGACGGCGATCATCGTGAGCGGCGACGTGGAGCGCTTCATGTTACCACCCTTGCGCTTCTTGTCGAGGCGGCGCTGGTTGTTGTTGGCTTTCTGTCGGTGCATCTCGCACAGGTTGTGGCGCTCGCCGTTGCGCTTCACGGCGCGCTGGTTCCAGCACTTCTTGCTCGGGTACCGGCACTTGAGGGCTTCATACTCTTCCGTCATTCTTACGATACTATTAGGGTCTGGGAGGCTGCGCAATTCTTCTCTCGCTCTCGTTCAGGACGAAATGCAAAATGAGAAGCACGTGTCAGGCGAAGAGAATCGCATGGCAGACCCCCACAGAGACATAGGCAGAGAGAGGGAACTGCTTGGTGCGCTGGCGCCACTTAGTCGGAGGATGCGTTGAAAGAACAACAAGACGCAAAATATCATTTTTTCCCCCCAGCAGGTGGATTCTCCTTTTTCTGGATGCTGATGTCAAATGGCGACTTTAGGCTGAGTTGTCGACTTTACACGTGCTTACGAGACAGCTCTTCCGAGCCGTTTTCTGTTGATGACGAGAATTGGTGCCAATTAATCGCGCGTGTCGACTTTAGAGCCGTCGCTCTTTCTGCGCCACGCGTTTCAAAATTCAATCAGATCGCGCATCCCCTTCAGATCAAATTTGTGTGCGAGAAAAGCGGCCGAGGTACCCCAACTCAAACGCGAATACGATAAATCAGGTTTTCATGGAATCCTGGTTTTCGGAGAAATCAGTTTGGGTGGTTTCATGGACCACAGTGAAGGTCAACAATGCACTAACCGAGAAGGTTTGTTATACTTTTTTGAGTTGTTGACAAAGTGAGCTGTACAAATTTCCAAGAACGATGATGAGTCTCAAAGGTGCAAAATGAACCCCGCGAACTGGATTCTGGGCTATCGAGTTTGTCAAAAAGATATCACCACCTCACAAATGCTACGTTCAATTGCAGCCATGCATACAGTAACCCATTTGAATGAGCTACCGTATTTTTTCCTGAATGTTTGCAAGTTTTTCAAAAACAGACACACAGCAGTTACGCATGTTCGATTTATCAAACTCAGAAAGCAGTGATATGCAGTTCAGCGGGGGGATGACCGAGTAAGTTGTGACTGCTGCTGCTGATGATGACAGGTATTCTATTGGACGATTTTAATCAGTGAGTTGTGACTGCGCACGAAGTGCTGGCGCACGAGGTGCTGTACGGCTTTCAGAGTTGAACGACGAGATTCGTGGATTTCTTTCTCATAGTTAAGACTGAGACTGGATATGGCATAATGGATGTCTAAAATCAAAGTAAGGCGTTGTACGGTATGCGTACTGTCGCTCAACGTTGTGGATCAGAGAACGAAAGCGGGGTACATATTGAAGTGGGCGCGGGTGTGGGTGGGTGGCGGGATACTGTACCGGTACCGTCGTGCCATCAAAAATCAGGTTTTGTGCACAATTTCACAGAAAGGGCAGCGCTCTGATTTGCCGTGAATCATGAATCAGGTTGGCACTCCATTTGACGTCCTTAAGTCGACAGCAGATGGTTCCACTCAAAGTGGTCAACTTTAAGAAATTTGTTTAAACTTTTGATAAATTAATCACTGGTACTTGACCATAAAGAAACACTCGTATTGTCCTAGATATTTCTCCATTATCTTAGATTGTAAAACTAGTTGGAAAAGGGTCCTTATACCATGAAATACCACCTTGAGGTGGGAACCGCGATTGAACTTGGAAATGGGGTGAAAGTGGAGTGGGATCGCACTCCTTTGCACTGAACTTATTCGGGTTCACTGGGAAACGTCAGTCCTGTCACAAAGCAGATTACTTTTCTGATTTGCATTTTCTACATGGCTATTAATTTACAAAGTACAAAAGTATAATTGATTACATATGAAAACAAATCATGTCAATACTAGAAATAGATGCTGTATAAATTATCATGAGAAGCACTATATATCAGTATCGAAATCAACCAAATTGGGTAGGTCCATTAGTCGACCGCAAAGACACTCGTACAGTACGTTACTGTACAAAAATGAGAAAAGAAAACGATAAATTGCACCACCAGGCGTTTGATGTTGTTGGCACAGCACCGTGCAACTCAGAGTTGGTCTGTCAAAAATGAAACCAGCACCATACGCCCAGCAAAGCATGGCCTCATGCACCAGCCATGTTCGTGCCTGCCATCATTAGTGACCAAGGCGAAAACCATGTGTAAGTTATCTATACAAGTGATAAAAGCATATGCTCGTACAATATGTTATGGTTTTTAGTGGTTTGCTTGCCATGGTGTGACCGAGACACGAAGCAAGTCATTTCCCCCAAAAGGGATGCAGAGCATATAAGCACCGTATCCAATACAATCTGAGTTTCAGCGCTGAAAAAAACTAAAAGAAGCACAGCAGGGACCAAGAAATCGATGGTCGACGTGTAATCGAGAAGCGAGTATCACGAAATCAGTTCAGTTTCAGAATGAAGGAATCGCGAATCAGCCGCCCGTGTACCTCGTAAGTTGGCGCTGCGCTGAGTAATGCGAAGCTCGCTCGAAGGTTTTGCGCTGATTGCTCTCTTTTCCTGTGCGTCAGTAACCACGAAGCCAATTTGCCAGCTCGCAAATTGCCATCACTAAGTCAATATCATTTCTTATATTGTTAGCCATGCCCTCCAATTATTCAGATCTACCTATAAAACCATTGTAGGTTGGTTTCACAGTAAGTCTATAAGTATGTACTCTACACGATCTTTCGAAACGTCACGCGTCTGTTTATGACCGCATCACGTTTACCCAGCACCAAAAGATACGCCCACAGAGCTCCGCTCAAAAATGCGCTCACGAAGAACGACAGACGCCCATCGTTCCTCAGTCCTCCGTCTACTTGTGCTGCTAGCAGCATGGTGCGTTCTCACCGCAGCGTCGCGCGTGATCCTGCAGACGCAGGTCCCGATCCTGCACCCGTCGTCGCGCAAGGAGCTCAAGGTACTCGAGCTGTTTGCGGACGAGGAACCAGTCGACACGCTCGAATCGTTCCGCTTGCGGTTCCGACAAGATCGACAATGGCGCAGCAATATCCTCCCACAGTTGTGTCAGCACGTGCGGTGCCGCCGCGATGTGCCTGTTGTATTTGCAACAGCAATCCGCGATGCCCAGGGTCGCACACTCGGGCGGTTGGAGATCTTCGAGGATCAAGAGCCCATTGATGCGCTCGTTGCATTCTCACTCCTGCATCAAGGCATGGTCAGCCGTGAAGACCGAGTCCAGATACTGAGCGCTGTGTGTCGAAAGCCCGGGATGCGATGTACGCGCTCGCGCGCCTTGATGAACTCTCAGCGGATCAGCGGCGAGAACAATTCCACTCTCGGCGTGCTCGAAATCTATGATGACTTGGAACCAGTGGACCAGATCTACCGCTTTGTCGTCGACCACAACCTCCCAAAGCAAGCGCTGCAGCAACTGCTATCGGCTTTTTGTGGCACTGGACGGATACCTTGCGCTCGATCACACCCGCTCGTGTACTTGCGACCGATCACGACCGAGGATGGTCGCGATCTCGGCCGGCTGGAGATCCCGTTGGACGAAGAACCAGCAGACATGGTGTACATGTTTGGCTTGCACCATGGCCTCGGTAAGGAGTTTCGCCACGAATTGCTGCGGCGCGTGTGCGCAGACAAGTACGTGCAGTGCAATCGGGACGGCGCGTACGTATTTGCGGCGCCGATCAAGCTGGAAAACGGCACCATCGTGGGCACGTTGAAGATCATGGAAGACGAAGAACTTGCAGATGCCGTGTACCACTTTGCAAAGGAGACCAACATCACTGTGGATGTACGCGTCTCTATCTTGGAGGCACTCTGTGGTCGTGACGGCATCACGTGCACGAGAGGCCAGGCTCTGCTGAAGGCGTTACCAGTGGGCAATGGCGAAAGTGGTGGGTTGCTCGGAGTCATTCATGTGTTTGAAGGTCAGGAGCCCGCCGACGTCGTGTACGAATTCGCACAGCGGCATGGCTTGTCCAACGAGGACCAGCTGATGTTACTAGAAATGATATGTGGTACGTCAGCGTCAGCATTGTCCACGCCACCAACACCAGCATCTCGCAGTGCCAGACACGTCGACTTAGTGTGCAATCGATATGCTCCCGTGGCGTTTACAGTGCCGATTGCGGCTCCGAATGGGACGCGGCTGGGTGTATTGGAGCTGCTCTTGAATGAGGAGCCAGCAGACGCAATCGCTCGGTTCGGGAACAAGTACGGTCTCTCAAGTGAGGAGAAGCTCAATATATGGAGTGCAGTGTGCAAAGCGAGCGGCATCCCGTGCACACGCTCGAAAGGGCTCATCTACCAGATTGTGTACACACTTCCTGGCACGGACACGCGCGAGCGACTCGACTTTATGGACGGCGAGGAGCCGACGGACATCATCTTCGAGTACGGTAAGATGCGCAACCTGACGCTGCGGCAGCGCAAGCAGTTGCTGCACCGAGTGTGCAACGAACCAAGAAGGCGACCGAACTGCACCCGCGCCGAGCCGATGCTGCTGCAGATCCCCGTGTGGGAGACCCAGGACAAGAAGATGGGCGACCTCGAGATTCTCGAAGGGCAGGAGCCCATTGACATGGTGTATGCGTTCCTTGAAAAGCACGATTTGTTCCAGACTGAGCCGCTGAACACGACGCTACTGGAGGTCGTCTGCAATAGCACGACTCGGGTGACGTGCTCCCGTAAGCGACCGCGTCGGATCTTATTCTCGATGCAGGCCACCTATGCAGGCATCCAGCACACGCTGCAATATGTTCGTCCAGAATCCGACTGGATCTGCGAGCAGCAGCCCCACGGAGGTCAAAAGTGTGTCCACTACGTCGAGATCCTGACGAAGGAATTTTGCGCAACGCACATGTTTGAGTGGAGTGGCTGTGAGCTACGTATCCTCGACGCGCTGCGGACGCAATTGGAAGCATACGAGACCGCGATGTGGCGCGGCAAGGACCTGTACGCGAAACTCGGGCTCGTCAAGTCCGCGAGCCGCGAAGAGATCGACGCGGCGTACAACACGCTCGTGAAACGGTTCAACAACGAGACCGAGCCGTATAAGTACGAGAAGCTGCAGGAGGCGTACAAGACGCTAAGCGACACCGAGGAGAAGTACTTTTACGACCTCCCGTGCCTCAAGTTATTTGGGCTGTGCGGCAAGAAGAAGAAAGATGGCTCCATCTCGATCACGGCCGATTAGAATCCGCGATTGCGTGTATTGCTACAGTCTCGTGTGTAGCCAATTGAATGCAAGACAAAACATTAACAGAGACACATACATATATATGATACCTCATCCCATTTTAGTGGAGCTCTTCGTATCATCAGGATGGCTACAGTACTTGTCTATGTACCTACCTCGGTATCTTTTCTGTCTCTCGAAAAGTCGCGCGTGGTAGCCTCTCTTTCTGGTTACAGCATCTACCGATATACCAGCGACCTTTTCTGGGCTCCATAGACTTCATCGTCGCTACTCTCTTGCCCCAGATGATGTTGGAGGCTTCGCTAACGCAAGGAGCAGCTACTGCTGCTGCAGGTGATGGAGGCGATGACGGTGTCTCGTCGTTCGTGAAGGCGCTGCAGCAGCACGTGGCCAACGAAGCCTCCAGAGCGCGAGCAATCATCGCGGTCTGCAGCAGCGTGTCCTTGATCGCAGCACTGGCGCTCATCTTATGCTTCCTGGTTTTCCAAGAATCGCGACGATGTGGACGCCGACTCCTGCTCTGTCTCCACCTGGCGGACGCTGGCGCAGCCTGCGCGTGGCTGCTCGTGCTGTGGCTACCTGAAGCGAACCCAGACGCTGGTGCTGCATCATATACTACCCCAGGTGTGTGCTATGCACAGGGGTATCTGCTGCTCTTCTTCCTGCTCGCGTCGTACCTCTGGACGGCGTGCTTTGCGTTCCACCTGTTCCAACTCCTCGGCCGGCGCATCAAGGCACCCGAAGCGTACGAAGGACGATACCATATCGTCTCCTGGGGAGTTCCGCTACTCACAGTGCTACACGTGTACCTGCAACAAGCGCTCGGGTATCATCTGGTCGGTGAGAGCGGTCTCCCGTGGTGCTGGCTGCGCTCCTGGAGCGACTTTGAGTGGGTGGCAGGCGCCGTATACGTCCAACTCGGAGTGTTTTACGGCCCCGTACTGCTCATCTGGCTGCACAACGCCACCACATACCTCTCGCTGCTCTACAAGATGGTACGTTTGCTTTAGGCTGCTACCGTACTATTGATAGCAAAGCTGACTCGTGCGGTATGTGTGGCCAGCAAAGCGACGCAATCTCAACCAAAGTGGAGGCGCAAATCTGCTTCCGGATGCTCGCGTACAGCGCCGTGTTTTGCCTCACGCTCGTGTTTGGCTTCATCCAACTGCTCTACCAGGTAGGCTCTACAAACATGATACCTGTCCATGTTGCTTCTGCCTGAATAAGTCAACCAATATGGCTGATTGACTAGGCGATCGTCCCAGACCACGAGCTGAGCTCCGCACTGCTGTACTTCATGTGCATCTTGACGCCACTGCAGGTACAATTGGGTGGCGTGATTTTCGAGTATACTGTGTGTTTTCTTACTTATATGTTTCTTTGGGGGATATCAACATTGCAGGGTGCCATGAACACATTCGTCTACGGCGTCAATCGCAAGGTACGACACGCACATACTCCATCCGTCAACAATGTGGAACGTAGACTCCTTGTTGATTATTTTTCTTTACTGATTCAACGACACAACTGACCATGTATACAATTGATTGTGTGTTTTTGCTTCTTTCTCTTGTGACTTTGTCTCTCTTTCCCAGCTTTGCCAGCGCATCGCGCAGTCCTGTTCTCGTCTCTGCTCACGTCGCCGATAACTCTCTTCACTCACCAATATAATCCCGTCACACTACTTGAAACTAATAAAAAAAATGCTGTTCCCCGGGTCTCGATCACTTCTTAGAGCGTGTACTCGCTGCTCTGAATGCACGCAGCTTCCTGACGCCGCGCGACGGTTGCGGGGATGTCGAGCTGGAAGAAGTCATCGTGGCCGCGCTCCACGAGACTCTCACGGAGCGCGTGCTTCACAGCAAAGTACACACTCGTCGCGAGCGCGTACGGCGGTTCGCCCGTGGCCTTGGAGTTCAAGATCCCGTTTTTGTTGAACGCGTTTTCCAAGAGCGTCACTTTCAGTTTCTCAGGGATGTCCTTGGAGCATGGCACCTTGTATTCCCACGTACCCTGCGTCAGGAGCACGCCCGTGTCACGTTCGTACTCGACCTGCTCTTCCAGGTACAACCCGATGCCCATAATGAAGCCGCCTTCGATCTGGCCAATGTCAATCGCTGGGTTCAAACTGATCCCGCAATCGTACACCAACTCGGATCGCAGCACGTTGATCTCGCCTGTCAGGATGTCCACTTCGACCTCCGAGCACGCGGCTGCGTACACAAAGTAGTTAAAGAGCGTCGTGGTCGTATCTGTTGGTGCCGGAAGCTCCGAGTACGATTGCGCGACCGCATACAGTTGGATACCCGCAGTGTTTGCGAGTTGGACGCGTTTCGCCCACGGCGCATCGGGATGGTTGTCGTTGATTGACTTCATGCGCTTGTTGATTTCTTCACAGCACATTCTAATATGAAGCAAGCACACAAGTCAGCAACACGCTTGCTTTAATTACTACGAGCAAAGGACGAATGGGCTCTAGGACGTACAGGATGGCGTTCACGATGGACTCGGACGTACTCGAGCCGCCCGTAGACTCACTGTTCGGGATCTTGTCTGTCGCCGTCGCGCGAATCGAGATCAGCTTCATGGGGATCTTGAGCTTGTACGCACACGCCTGGGCCGCTTTCGTGTGGATGCCCTAGGTTGGGTTTTTTGTTCAACCCAAGCACAAGATCAGTCAGGCCAGCCATCATCGAAATCTGCTACTTCCATACAAACACGGAATCCATCATACCTGTCCGATTTCGCATCCTCCGTGGGTGATCAGTACGCTGCCATCGCCGGCGAAGATGTCGATCTTGGCGCCGTCGCGCCGTCCAGAGTACTGCATGCCGTACTTGGTCGGCGTCGCCGCGATAGCGCGTTTCTTCCACTTGTTGTTCGAGTTGAAGAGCGCGTTCTTTTCATCACGCTGCGCGAAATGCGACGACACGAGCAAGCGGTCCCAGACCTCCTGGAGCCGCACTTCAGTGAGCTGCTGGCCGTAGGGCGTGCGGTCGCCCTCCTTGTACAGATTGCGCTCCTGGACCCACGTCATGGGCAGGTCCAAGTACGTCGCGATGTGGTTCAGCGCCGTTTCCACGAGCACGAGCGACTGCGGGACCCCCGGCGCGCGGTGCGACGTGCACGTTTGCGTGTTTGTGAGGTACAAGAACGCCCGGCATCGGAACGACGGCACACGGTATGCCGAGTCCGACCACTGCACTGCCATCTGGACATCGCCCACCGAGTCCCCGATCGTGTACCCGCAGTCCACGTACAACGTCACATCGAGCGCGTGAATGTACCCGTCCTTGTCAAACCCCACGGTGTAGGTACCCTTCATGTTCTCGCGGCCACCGACCAGGCGGAAGTCGGCGCTGCGGTCGTTGAGCACGCGCACCGTGCGTCTGTGCTTGGTCGCTGCGAGCGCTGCGGCGCCAGCGTTGACGGCGCAGCGAGTCAATTTGCCCCCAAAACCGCCGCCAACGCGCTGCACTTTGACATCAACCGCGTTGAACGCGACGCCGAGAACACTCGCGACTTGCTGCTGCACGAACAGCGGATGCTGCGACGACGTCTCCACGAGCACGACGTTGCCTTCCTGCAAAGACGCCACCGACACCTGCGGCTCCATGTAAAAGTGCTTTTGCGCGCCAAGGTGGAGCGTGCCTGTGAGCCGGTGCGGACTCGCGTTCAGCTTGGTGACGACGTCACTGTCGCCCATGGCGATGGGCTGCTCCTGACCCAGTGTCCCAGCTTCCATCGCCATATCGATGTTCACAATCGGCTCGTGCTGGTTGTGCCAACGATCACGCGCTGGCACGTCACCATACGTGACTGCGCACAACGCGACAGCCTGCTCGGCGACCTCGGCGCTTGTCGCGATGATCACGGCCAACGGCGCACCAATGCAGCGCACAATGCCGCCTACAGGCACGAAGAGTGGTTCTTTGTCGTCGACTCCGCTCGAGATGTCGTTGGCTCCAGGGATATCTGCGGCGGTCACGATGTCGACGACGCCAGGCAGCGCGCGCGCTTTGCCGCCTTCATCAATCACCAGTACTTTGCGCAACGCGACGGTGCTGTACAGGATCGAGCCATACAACGCGCTCGCATTCAACTCTTTGTCGGAGACATACTGCGCTTCTCCCGAGACTTGCATGGTAGCGCCGAGTTTCGGGATCGCCTTCGACACAGGGGCAGTGTCGTCTCGCGGCTTGAACGATTGCACTCCGGACGACACCTTGCGAGTCAACGCGCTCGCCGCAGACGCGACTGTCGGGTCCTCGAGGTCGGGCGACACGCACGCCACAAACGCCTTGTACAACACGTTCTTCATGACCGATGCCCTAAATTCCTGCGACCCGAACGCGTCACTCGCGCCAATTCGCGCCAGGTCCTTCTCCAACTGCTGCATCGCGGCCGCGAGCGTCGTAGTCGTGAGATTACTGCCCTTCAAACACGCTTCGGTCAATGGGAACCGCGCCGGGTGCTTGCACACGCCGCCGAACACGACGCGCGCTTCACTGCAGATCTTCGACGACTGCTCGTTGTCGATGTTTTGCTGATGCACTCGCATCCAGATCGCGCAGTTTACATGCGAATGCGCGTTCTGTGGCCGCTGCGCGACTTTGAAGCACTGAAAGCGGATCTCGTGGTGGGCGTTGTCAGTCGTGACACTGGTGTAGAGCGGCAGGTTCATGGAGAGAATCAGGGCAAACTCGGTGCTCGGCTTCAGCAGAAACTCGTCAATGTTCACATCCTTTTTCTCATTTTGCTTGTCGTCCAGCAGCGTCAGCGTGGCGCCGATGCCCATGAGTCCGACGACCAAGTCGGAGACAAAAGTCGGGTGGTCGCGACAAAGACTCAGGTTCCCGGCCCAGGTCCCGGAATTGCGCACCTGGTTGTTCGCGACGCGTCCAACCATCATGGACAGCTGCTGGATCGACGCATTGCTCCCATCGTTGTACGTTTGCAGAAACCGCAGCAGCGTCGAGATCGTCACAGCGGCGCCGATGCTCGCGAACCCTTGGTCGTCGTTCACTTTGATCGTCTTGAGCGCCGGGATGTAGTTCATCTCGATCTGCACGGCGCGCGACTCGGGGCGATTGTACGGCGCCGTGTCGTTGTAGTACTTGCTTACGCCGTAGGACGTGCGGCCGCCAATGAACATCAAATCAGTGACGTTGCTCTCAGCGTCCTGAACCGCGTCAAAGAGCTGCTCGAGCGTCAGCGGACGGTACCATTTCAGGTTGCCTGCTTGAAATTTCAGTGGCCGAGCCTCGAAATTGATGATGAATTCGGACGGTTGGATCTCACTGCCGGCGTCGTAAGGCGCATGCGCCTCGAAGTTCGTGATACGGTCGGGGATCAAATCTTCCAGGTCCAGGTACTTGCTGCACGTCGACTTGGTCGCGCACCTTCCCTCGCAGATGGACTTGCGGCCGCTCTCCATCGAATCTGCATCGATGAGCAGCCAGTCCTCGAAATGATCGCACGCATGCTGCAAGTAGTCCAAGTGGCTGCTCGCATCTTTTTGACATGATGGCGGTGAGGCTTCTTTGGCGTCGTTAGCACAGACTACAGCCTCCTCGTCGTCGTAACCAAGTCGAAGCGGTTCTTTCTTCGTTACCAAGTCATCAGGAGCCACATCCTTGTCGACCGCAAAGGAGTGGAACGCCTCAAAGATCGGACGGTATCCGGTGCATCGGCACAGATTGCCGTCGAAATGATCTTCGACGACTTGCTTCGTCAGCGTCTTCTTGCTGCCACGTCCCTTCCCATGATCATGCGTGCGCACGAGTTCGTACATGTTCATGACCCATCCGGGTGTGCAAAAGCCACACTGTGTGCCGTTGGACTGCGCCAGTCGGCTCTGGATCGCATGCAGCTCCGATGTCGTGGAGCCGATGCCTTCGACCGTGAGCACGGCGATCCCATCGAGCGCACACACTGGGAACAAGCACGCGTTCACGGCGCGGTACACCACGTCGCCATCTTTCCATAGCGCATGAACACCCACATCGTCCTCATCGGCCGTCTCGTCACTGACGATGCGATCCAATGGCCGATGACAGAGCACGACGGTGCACGCGCCGCAGCCGCCCTCGCCGCACGAGAGCTTCGTGCCCGTGAGGTGCGCCGTGTCGCGCAGGTAGTCGATGAGCTTCCACTGCGGGTGCGGGTTTGTGATCTCCACCTTGGCGTTATTGAGCGTGAACGCCACCGTATTCGCCCATTCCGACGGTGTTGCGCGCGCCATCTTCTTCCGCGTGCTTGGACCTCCAAAAGAAGAATGAGTGATGAGAAGATGGAACCAGATCCATGATTTTGAACTTGATCGGGAGGGGAGCTATTCATCCGCATACAGAGTGATGGTCTTTTTAGTCCGTTTTGACGGTACAGTAAAATACAGTACGGAGACAGAATGATGGTTGATTTGACAGACGTTATGTCGGTTGGTTGAGCATGTTAAACGGTTAATTATTTGGTCAAATATGTTACACCGGTTTAGCTGATAGTTGGCTCAGAAACAACACTCTGATACTAATCAATACTCACTCACTCACTCTGATACCAGTCGGTTACTCGCCAATCATCATCACCCCAAGCAAGAACGGCGGAGGATGGATACACATTGCGGCGCCGTCATCGCGAGCTTCCTGACGCTTCAGGAGCTCCACACGCTGCGCATCGTGTGCCGACGCTGGCACTTCACGTGCGCATGCCTGCAGTTCACTCCCAACGTGCAGCCGCGCAAGTCCGTGTGGAACCTGGAGAGCCGCCGCTTTCGCCATGTGTGGCACACGTACGTCCACGACGCGGGCGACGCGTTTCTGCCGCACTTGCTGCGCCGCTTGCCCGATGTCATCAAGCCCGACACTGAAGAGCTCAAGAAGGGGCTGTGCCTGTCGACAAACACTGGGGTGCGGCCGTCCTTTGACAATGCGCATGCACGGTCCGGGTACATCGAAGCCAAGATCAATCGGTGTGGGAATCTGCCAAACCTGCTGCTCACCGGAGAGCTGACCGAGTTGCGGTCTGAGCTATTTCGCGCGGGCAAGAAGCAGTGGACGATTGCGCTGTATGGAGGCGGCCCAGGGTTCGACACCGTTGGCCTTGCGTTCCTGCGCCGCTTCCTTCGCGCTGACGACATTGCGTTCCACACGAATGTGTATGACAATGAACCCGGGTGGGAAAGTGCCGTCATGGCCGTCAAGCAAACCCTCGACGAGCTGCAGTACGAAGGCACGACATGGTGCTTCAAGCACTGCGACATCACGCTCAACGTCCATGACGCTCTCAACATCGATGTTCAGGCCGATTTACAAGCAACACAACTGTTTGTGTTCTCTTTTGTGTGTGTGGAGAACTATCAGCTGCTGCAGCAGAGCGAGTTTGCATTTCTCCGCTCACTATTCCAAGATTCACGCGATGGGAGCTACTTTATCTTCACGGACTCGACGCATCGACTGTGGCCAGTCATCCACGAAGTCGCGGCTAGCGTGTGCCCAGATAAATTCCGCGTGTGGGCACCGTTCGGCCGCGGATGCCACTACGCACTCGTGCTGCAGAAGCTCGTGGTGCCAAAGCCCGCGTCCGCGTCCCCGTTCTACACGCAGACCATGGAACGGTTCGCGCTCTTCCGGCGCCACCACCGAGACCAATGGGGGCAATAGTGTGGATGGAGTATCATAGTGGACCACCCGTAATAGAGCCTTCCCATCGTGAATTGCATTCGCGTCCGCTCGTCCGTCCACTACCGAGTGGACAGTCGTCCGCTGTATCCCACTGTGAGCCTCTTGTCGGTAGCGTCAAACTGTACGTATTGGTGGCATTTACCGTACTTAGCATGATGCGTGACGGTACCGCACGCTCCTTCTTGCGCTCACCACCGTTGCCCAATACTGCTAATTAGAACGCGCCGTCGTTTCATCCACACGCGCGCGCGAGGGAGGGAGAGAGAGAGAACGAAGGCGCGCTCTGTGAAGGCAACAGGTACTGCTGCTATTACCACCTGTGCATGTGTGTGTGCGTGTGTGTGTGTGTGTATGAGGCGTCTCTGGGTGCACGTGGTGTGGGTATTTTGTGTGCATGTGGAGCGGACGGTCGAGGGTGGGATGCTGCAGACGGCGCGTGTGTGTGTGGCTGGGGGCACTTCTCCCCCCTCCCCCTTCGCTTCCCCCTCATGTACGCGCGCGTGTATGAAGCTAATGCATGGAAGCATGAAGTGCACAAAGGCGACTCGTGCATCCGCGTGGATATGTGCTCTTTGGTGTGTTTTGGTGGTGTGTGATGATACTGATCTATCTATGTATGTATGCATCTGGATCTGTACAGGCAACGTCCGCATTTAGACTTCAGTCGTAGTAGCAACTTGTGAGATCCGCACGCACACACACGCGCAATCCACCATGACGAGTGCCGAGACGCATGAACCGGACAAGAACGGCCTGGCGTCGACGCAGGACGACGTCGAGCAGCTCCCGGCCGAGCTGCGCGAATACGCGACCGCGTTCAAAAAAGTGCTCGACGTCGAGAACCCGATCGTGACGGCCACGCTCGTGAACGTGCTCAACGAGGACGCAGCCTGCGCACTCTTCATCAGCTACATCACGCGGCTCCCAGGCAACGACCACGGGATCCTCGACGGCCCCCGCGCTGCGAGCAAGACGTCGTCGCCAGAGGTGAACGGCGACGGCATTGACTCGGAGCGCGAGACGGTGCGCGTCACGGGCGACCTGCTCAAGTCGTTCCGCGCGACGATGCTGCTGACGAACGACGACACGTCGGACGCGCTCATCACGTTTCTGCCGAAGAAAAGCGCGCTGATCACGAAATGTATCTTCCCGATTTTCCAGCTAAACGCGCGCGGCAATCTGCGCCATGGCTGTCGCGTCATCGACCATTTGCTGCGCTTGTACCTGGACGATGTGTACGACGTCGTCGGCCGCAACGCCGCGACGGTCGAGCGGTACATGGGCGCGATGCTTCATCACATCGAGCACGCGCCGGTCTCGGAAGTATTTTTGACGATGGTGTGCAAGCCGCACAGCGCCGCGCTCATGCGGTTCTACACGAGCTCGCCGCAGAAGAAGTGGGCATTTTTCCGGTCGCTGTCCGAGTGGAAGCTGCTGCTCGTGCTCGCGCAGCACGTGTACAGCACCGAGTACTCGGAGCTGCACAACATTGGCGCCGCTGACGTGTTTGTTGAGCTCTTGGACCGCTTGGCCGCTGACGAGAACGGCGAGCTGCTGCTGCAGCCTGCGGCGTACATTCCGGAGCTGCTCGATGGTTTGGTGAACGCGGCGGTCGATCGCTCGTCGGGACGCACCTTTGGGCAGCGCACGGCGGCCATGAAGTGCGTGTTCCGGTTGCTGCAAAAGTCGACGGCCGAGAAAGTGCAGGGTCCACCAACGAGTCCGTACCAGTCGTTTGGCGGCACGATCGTGAACCTGGTACCAAATCAGCTCGCGCCGTTGCGCGAACGCATCTTTGAGTTGGCCGAGACCCACATCGGCAAGTTGCTGCGGTACCTGGTAGACAAGTACGAGGACCAGCAGACGATCGAGATGGACTTGGCGTCTGGGAAGCCACTGCCCGATGGCGCCGTGCGTCACACGGGGTACGTCGTGAAGGTGCCGTTCACGGAATTCCGACTCACGCTGGTCGAAGCGCTGGTGGAGGTCGTGGCGCACAACCCGAGCATCATGGGCGAGCACTTTGACAACCACGTATGGCGCGTGCTCGTGACGTGGTTCTTTGAGTACTCGCACAACAATCTGTATCACGCGGCGTTCTATCAGCTCGTGTTTATCGCGCTGCGCACGGACAACCAGGCGACGCTCGAGGTGCTGGTCAAGAAGCAGAAGCTCGTGACAACGCTGATCGAGCATTTCCGCCACGACGGCGTCGGCGCCGGCAACCGCGGGTACATTCTGCAGTGCTGCAATGCGATCCGGTTGCAAGCTGCGTCGCAATCGCCCGATGCGTTCTTGCGGAATTTCCTGCAGTCGCATACAACGTGGCGGCAGTTTGAACCCGAGTTGCGCGCGATCACGAGCGAGGCGTGTGTGAATGGCCTCGGGTTCCATGTGCCGCAGATGGCGCGTCAGGGCGGGTACCTGCAGAAGGATTCGTGGCAATTGCTCGGCACGGCGAACGACGATGACGACGAGTCTGGAATCGATCACGGCTCCGAGTATGCGCGCTCGCTTGGATTCATTGACGACGTCGCATGGCCAGACGATGACGCCTCGGATCACTCGAAGAAGAAAAAGAAGAAAGGCAAGAAGAGCAAGAAGAACCACCACCATGCGGCAACAGCAGCAAATGGGGACGAAGCAGGAGCCGAAGCGGAGACGGAAGCAGTAGTAGCAGCAGATGATGAAAACAAGGAGGCGAACAATGGCAGTATAGACAACGCTGATGACGACAACGTAGTCTCCGATTCCAGCAGCAGCAGCAACGAGCACAAAACGAAAAAGTCCAAGTCCAAGAAGAAGAAAAACAAAAAGAAATAGAGAGTGACGACGAAGGAGAAGAAGGAGGCATGAGGGAAGGAAGGGGGAGAGAGTCGCTCCCTTTTTGCAGCGTCGCTTTCCAGCTGGAGCTCCTCAGTAGGCGACACGAGAGAGAGAACCAGTTTTCGAGAGTACCGCCATCCTCACCCAAGCTCTCGCGCCCCTGGAGGTTGCCCCAGGTCGTTCGGACCCCTTGGGTCGGCGCTGGCGGTGTCGTTGGTATTAGACAAGAGGGACAAGAGCCCCAGAAGAGAGCTAGCGGAGCAGCTCTTGACGGGGGGCATTGAACCGCTTTACTTTATTGTATCGAATAACAGTCAAGAGGAGGTTCCCTATGCGTGTATGTCTTTATATGTTTTTGTGTGTGTGTGTCTTTACGAAGCTATTCAAGCGACGCGGGCCGTTATCATCTTCCAGAAGCGAAACTTCCCAGACCAACATCTCGTCGCTGTCCAACGCTGCTGCCTGCTATCGCGTCACTTTCGGCTCGCACTCACACTCGTTGAAAAGGGACGAGATCGGCGTTCCCGGTTCCCTCCACGATGCCCACGTGGAAGAAGCCCAAGCAGCTCCACGATCGCCGCTGCCCGTTGCCGCCGTCATCTTCGCCTCGCCCATCAGCAGCGGATGATGCCACGTCCAATCCGCCGTCGTCCAGTATGTCATCGCTGCATTTGTTAGCAGATGACCCCCCGCAAGACGAGTACCGAATCAGTGAACCCACGCGTCCACAGCAGCAGGGTTCAATGCGGTCCTTTGCCATCGACATGCCCCCAGCAGCGTCATCCCTCAGCGACAAAGTCATCGTGGCACCACCACCAGCACCTCTCTCGCCTCGCTTGGACCCGCAACTGGGCGGCTACCCGCCAGATTGCGGCTCCAAGGAGCTCAAGTACCTCTCGTATGCCAAGGTGCTGCACGACCGCGGCGAAACACACCCGATGCGGTACTCCATGACCGAGTTCGATGCCCGCGGCAACGCCAAACCCGAGACGTACCTGCTGAGCACGGACTTTGGCGCGCACTCGTTCCACCGACTGCCGACAGACTCGAGCGTGCTCAGTCCCTATGGCGTCGGCATGACGCTTTACTTCAAGTACCTCAAGGTCATGACGTGGCTCTTCTTTCTACTTGTAGTGCTCAGTGCACCGGCGCTCGTGATCTTCATCGTCGGTGGCACAGGCTCGCTCGCTGAGTTCCAGATGCTCGCCAAGCAGAACTTCCCGATGATCCTCGGCATGACGAGCATCGGCCACCTCCGCGAGTCAAGCAGTTTCTGCGACCAGGTCGCCGTCGGCGGTACGCTGTCGCTGACGTGCCCTGCGGGCGAGATCGGCTTTGTCAAGGCTGTGTACTCGACGCAGCAGTCACAGGGGAGCTGCTCATGCCCCGAGATCAACAAGGTTGCCGCTGGCTCCGGCAAGTGCCGTGGCCAAGCCGTGCGGTCGTGCTCGGCCGTGGAAAACTGCACGACGACGTGCCCTAGTGACGGCTACGGGTGCTTCCTGGGCGTGCACCCCGTCTCCAAGTGGGCGTGCTGCGCCACGTCGCTCGATAAGGACACTGCGCGACCGAATCTCGATGGGATGAAGATCCGCTCGACACGCAAGTGCGGCTCGCGCACGATCCAGGCGATCGTGGATGGGCTCTGTCTCGGCAAGAAAAGCTGCGCCATGGAAGTCCAAGAGGACCGAGTCTACGAGTGGAAAGTGGACGAACAGTACGCGACTTCGTGCCCCGAAAACAGTAAAAGTAGCTCCACCACCAGCAATGACACGTCGACGACTCCAGGTACGATCTGCCACGCGGGCATCAACGACGACAGCGACTACAGTCGGTGTCCCAGCAGCGACCGCAGCCTCATCGTGTACGCGCGGTGTTTCACGACGCGCATTGACTTGTCCAACGAATGGAGCCTCAAGATTGTCGGATGGGATTCCATCAGCGTACGTAGGGCGGTGTAAAGCCATCAAGTGGTAGGGGTCTTAGCTTTAACCTTTTGAGTGTTGTGACGTTTTGTGTGTGTGTATTTAACAGCGTCAGGGCTTCCTGGGGCTTGCGGTCGGCTGTGACATTGCGTGCAGCGTGTTCTTTTTCCTCATCGTGGTCTGGATGAAGCGCAAGGAGCAGGAAAACGTCGAGCGCATTACGAA
This sequence comes from Globisporangium ultimum DAOM BR144, assembly GCA_000143045.1. Taxonomy (NCBI): domain Eukaryota; phylum Oomycota; class Peronosporomycetes; order Pythiales; family Pythiaceae; genus Globisporangium; species Globisporangium ultimum. The sequence goes on from GL376560.1 coordinate 302,458, forward strand.
AGACCAGATCAAGGCGCTCGACTACACAGTGCAGCTCGTGCACCTGCCGCGTCACAAGCATGTCGGCAAGCTCCGCGAAGAGGTACGCTCAAACAGCGAATACTTTTACGTCTTTGCCTCACTTCAGTCCTGATACCACCACTCAATGTAGATCCGCGCGCATCTCGAGACGCTGTTGACGAATTCACCGCGATACGCTGTGGATCTCGATCGGGTCCGCATCGCCGACATCCAATTCGGGATGAACACGTCCGGTCACCTCAAGCTGCTGCGCAACCGCGGCGCCGTCGTGCGACGACTCGACGTCGCACTGCAGCGGTACGAAAAAGTGCGCATGCTGCGGTCTCGCCTCACGCCGCGCGTATTCGAGTTGCGAAGCAAGCGTCACAAGAAAAAGATCCAGCGACTCGAGACTAAACTCATGCGCCACAACGCGCGCCTCGACCGCTGGAACGCCAAGCACGCACAGCGCGCGTCGGCCCAGGCCGTCACGGCGTTCATCACGTTCGAAGAAGAGGAGGGCTTCAACCGGTGTCTCCAGGAGTACCCAGACCTGGGCGTGCTCTATCGCTTGTTCCAGCCGAGTCGCAAGCGGTTGCACGGCGAGCGGCTTCGCTTCCGCCCAGCACCGGATCCGAGCGACATTGTCTGGGAGAACCTGCACCATCCATTCTGGGAGCGCATGCTGCGGCAAGCGGTAAAACGTTTTTTGCGATTCTCTTTCCTTCGTCATGCCATGCATCTGAGTCTGTCGCTGATCTCTATGGACTGACTGTTGGATGCTCCCTCACTAGATCGTCGGGCTGATCACGCTTGCCGTGCTGTTTGTGAGCTTCGTGCTGATCTTCCTCGCGAAGCTGCAAAAGACCAAGCTCGAGCGCGAGTTTGGTCGCCCCACGAGCTGCCCCGCCGAGGTCACGAAAGAAGCGGTCGTGCAGGACGAGCTCGAAAAGCAAACGGGGCTCGTGCCGTACAAGGCACTCGTCGAGTGCTTTTGCAAAAGCATGCTCGCAGTCGAGTGCGTTTCTTTCTCCTCCCCCTCTTTCACTTTCACTTTGCTGGACACAGTCTCTCACTTCGTCTCTTGCTCTCGTGTGCTACCACTGCAGTTCGTTTCAAGCGATGACACAGGAGGCGTTTTTCAACCCTGTGACGAACCGCGATGAGTTTTACTGCAAGACGTGGGCGACGTCGTTCATCAAGACGCAGCTACTGTCGATGCTCTCGGTTGTCATGGTCGTGCTCGTCAACGTGCTGCTGGCGCGGATCCTCAACGTGCTCGTGGCCATGGAGAAGCACCACACCGAGTCAAGCCAGGTCGTGTCGCGCATCACCAAAGTGTTTATCGCGCAGTTTTGCAACGCGGCGCTACTCATGGTCGTGATCAACGCCAACTTGAGCTACTTTGTGGACGACCAGAGCATCGCGCTGAGCTCGTTCGCGATCCTGAACGGCAAGTACAGCGACTTCACGCCCGCGTGGTACAACGACGTCGGCATCGCGCTCATGCTCACGATGATCATCAACACGTTCAGTCCGCACATGTACGTCGTCGTGCACTACATCGCCATGGAGGCGAAGCGGTTCTACGACCGCGGCTTCTCCTTCGACTACTCGATCACGCGGCAGGACACGCAGCGCGACTTGGACGCGCTCTACCGCGGCCCGAAGTTCGACCTCGCCGCGCGCTATGCGCAGACCCTGACGTCGATTTTCATCACCTATCTGGTGTGAAAAGCATGCCTGGACTTTGAGAGAGTCTCTTTCTGACTCTGTACTGACTTGGGACGTTGTCATGTCGTTTGCTCTAGTTCTCTGCTGGAATGCCGCTGCTTCACCTCGTCGGGTTCTTCGCGATGCTCATGACGTACTGGGCCGACAAATTCAGTACGTGCTCGGAAAAACATTCTTGCTGGGGTCGCCGCATGCGTTTCACTCCACGTTCTCACATGATGCTGCTGTTGCTCTTTGGTGCGTTTGCTATCAGCATTCCTTCGGATCGCGCGGTCGCCGCCGCTCTACGATCGCAAAGTCGCAATTGCAGCGGGCTCACTGCTCCCGTACGCTGTGCTGCTGCACTCGGTTGTTGCGATGTGGATGTTCTCCAACGCCATGATCTTCCAGTCGGTACGTCATGAAGCAATCGAACTCTCTCCCTGTGTCTCACAGGAAGTAGAGGCACTCACAGCCGCTAATCGCCTGTGGAAATGTGTAGCCTGACGATATCGCGAGCGAACTCGCCTCGAGCTCGACCGTGAGTTCGATCGGCGACGGTATCCCCGAGTTCGAGACGGTGGCGCGCGGTGACATTTGGCCGCGACTCACGCGCGCGCAGGTCGTCGTGCTCTTTGCGTTCTTTATCGTGTTCTGCCTGGTGGTGGCGCTTCGCATCCTGCTATTCGAGTACTGCCCGTCGATGCTGCAAAGCGTGTGTCCAGTGCTCACGCGCCTGATGCAGAAATCCAAAGTCGCCAAGGGAATCCCCAACTACTTTGACGGTCTGCTTTTTCCTGCACCATTGCCACGAAGCGCGCACGCACTCACAGAACTGCAGAAAACTTACCATCTGCAACATGCTGCTGCGGCCGCTTGCTTTTCCTCATTTTGTAGCGATCCCAACGCCGATCTTGCGCGAAAAAGTCAACGACCCGCGCGTGAAACCCGCACTTCGCGACAAGTTCCAGGCCGCACTCGTCAAGCGCGAGCCTCTGGGGAGCAGCAATTCCCCGAAGCGGCGAGCGCGGCGCTTGGTCTCAGCGGCCGAGCAATACAGCGCCGCGCACTGGATCGTCGGCTGCCCTTCGTATGGTATGTACGTCGCTTTGTCTTTTTGGCGCACATGCAAAAACCTACTGCATGCTGATGGAACGTGAGTGTGAATGCAGCCATCAGCGACAACAAAGAGTACGTCCACGAGCTCGCGATCGACTCGCACTTGTCCGAGGGTATCAGCGTCGAGGAGATCTTCTGCAAAGACCTGGAAGAGCAAAACGGAAGCGCTGGCAGCAAAGGAGGAGAAAGGCGCGACCACAGCGAGACGAACCTACGCTTGGAGCTAAATGCCTTTTGAGAGAGGCATTATTGGGCAAACTACAGTGGCTGTTCGAGCAGAAACCTAGTCGGCGACGCGCCATGAAGCAGAGACGGGAAGCCCGAACCAACCTTGTCGACATCACCGCCGCCAACGAGTGTTCATGAAAACAGTGTCCTGCAATTGTTCTTTTTTTTAAATAGACAATCGTATGACCACCATTTTCAGGATCATTTAGAAAGCAGGATCTATATTCATTTAGACAAACCTAGCTAGAAGTGTGTCCTGCAGTTTGTCCTAAAATCAAGATACAAGTATTTTTGGCTGACTTGCTTGTTTACAACAAAATGAACGTCCTGCATATTGGTCCCTAACGTACCCTAAAGTGATCTTAGTCGGAACTTATTCGAAGGACAAAATTAGGTAGGTCTAGCTGAACCAGACAGAGGTCCTATAATGTAGGTGCTTACTAAAAAGGAAGTTTGTCCCACATAGGTAGACCTGAAAATGAACTAGAAAGGATGTCTATCAGACAGACTCTGTCCTAGCTATTAGGGTGACCAGCTGAAATGGACCTGTTCAAATCAAATCGTGTTCGCCCTCATCATGTCGACCTGATTAGACGAGCATGCTGAGAAGCAGAGCTCTGGGCAGAAACTTCAGAAAGTTCTCATGGTGTATCTATCGACAAGCATGCACTCTACAATATCTGTTAATACTCACTATGCGTACGCACACGTCGGCAAGTGGCCACTATACATTCTGTCCTTGCTACCCGCACATGGTATCTCAGTTCGATCGTACAGTAAAGCGCATCACGCGACGGCCACATGCTGATTCACCTCCAGAGCTATAATAAGCGCATTGGCCGTCAACAACTCGCTTTTGCTTCGTGCCACAAGAACGCACTGCGGCCGCAAGGTCACTCCTAAAATGACGTACTTGCTGTGTGTGCAACCGTGCAACTTCAAACCTGCCTTGTCTCTGTTGCACATCCCTCCAGCGAGATTTTCTTGTGGTAGCGAAGCGCGGGTTTCCCATCGACGACCCGTTCGGCCCGCAAACCCACAACCTCTTGTACTGATTTCCCTCAAAAAAAAATGCTGGTGGTGTGCTTGGTGACGGCGGTTTTGTTTGCAAACAGATGCGCACTACGGTATTTTCATTCCCCTCTATAGTATCCATATTCGCACGCCTACCTGGCAAATCCACCCTGCATACCCATTATCCAAGGCCCTGCAATTTGCAGCCTCCATCTGTTTGAGCAAACACATCAGCCAGCAACCTCAACCTTGCAGACGCCCCCTCTCTCCGCAACCCGCCGCTCTGCTTCGCTCTGCTCAAGATCCGATGGGCTCATTCGGAGATTCGCCCCGCACCCGCCACCTCGCTCTTCGCTCTCGTTCTCTACTCCACAGAAGATGCTGCGCGCAGTCCACCGCGCGCGCGCGCTCCGAGCGCAGAAGACGTCGGCCGCTGCTCATACCGCCAAGCGCGCGTTCTCGGCCACCGCGGTCGACGCGAGCGCCGACAAGGAGCGCCTCATCCTCTTCGACACAACGCTCCGCGACGGCGAGCAGTCGCCCGGCGCCACGCTCAACTTCCGCGAGAAGCTTGACATCGCGCGCGCGCTGCACCAGTTGGGCGTCGACGTGTGCGAGGCGGGATTCCCAATCTCGTCGCCTGGCGACTTCGAGGCCGTCGCGGCCATTGCGCAGGAGATCGGGCCGCTCGTCACGGGTCGCAAGTCGGGCCAGCCCATGACCATCGCGGGTCTTGCGCGTGCCACGGAAAAGGATATCCAGCGCTGCTTTGACGCCGTCAAGCACGCGCCGAGCCACCGCATCCACACGTTCCTCGCCACGTCGGACATCCACCTGAAGTACAAGCTCAAGATGTCGCGTGACGAGTGTATCCGCCGCGCCGTGGAAGCCGTGTCGTTCGCTGCAAGCCTCACGCCGGACGTTGAGTTCTCGCCGGAAGATGCCGGTCGCAGTGACCCGGACTTCCTCTGTGAAGTGCTCGCTGAAGTGATCAAGGCTGGTGCGACGACGCTCAACATCCCTGACACTGTCGGGTACACGGTGCCGGACGAGTACGGCTCGCTGATCCGCTACCTGATTGAGAACACCAAGGGCAGCGAGAAGGCGATTTTCTCGACGCATTGCCACAACGACCTGGGCCTCGCGACTGCGAACACGCTCGCGGGCATCACGGGCGGCGCGCGCCAAGCTGAAGTCACGATCAACGGCATCGGTGAACGTGCGGGCAACACGGCGCTCGAAGAGCTCATCATGACGCTGCAGACGCGCCCACAGCACTACCCGGTGTACACGCACGTGGACTCGACGCAGATCACGCGCTGCTCGCGCATGGTGAGCCACTACACGGGCATGACGATCCAGCCGAACAAGGCGATTGTCGGTGCCAACGCGTTTGCGCACGAGTCTGGTATCCACCAGGACGGCGTGCTGAAGCATCAGGCCACGTACGAGATCATGCTCCCCGAGTCGGTCGGTTTGAGCGAGAACAAGATGGTGCTCGGCAAGCACTCGGGCCGCCACGCGTACAGCAAGCGTCTGCAGCAGCTCGGCTACACGGACTTGACCCCACAGCAGCTCGACTACTACGTCGACAAGTTCAAGGTGCTCGCCGACGAGAAGAAGACCGTGACGGATGCCGACATTGAGGCGATCGTGTCGGACGAATTGTACAAGCCTGAGACGTTCTGGACGCTGCAGTCCGTGCACGTAACGGCCGGCAACCGCGTCAAGCCGACAGCGACGGTCACGCTCGCATACAAGGACGGCCAGGAAGTGAGCGAAGCCGCGATGGGCACGGGTCCTGTGGATGCAATTTACGTGGCGATCAAGCGCGCGACCCAGATGCCGCACCTGAAGCTGAACGAATACGCTGTCAACAGCATCACTGACGGCACGTACGCGCTCGGTGAAGTGACGGTACGCGTGCAGGAAGAGAAGGAAGACACCGAGGACCACACTGAAGCCGCGTCCACGGGCGACCTCGTGAACCCGCAGACGGGTGTGCTCCGGAATCGTCAGTACGTCGGCCACGGCGCGAACACAGATATCTTAGTCGCGTCCGCGACGGCGTACGTGAACGCCGTCAACCGTTTAGTAGCAGCAAAGGAGCGCGCCGTTAAGGACGACGAGCCACAGCAGAAGAAGCAGGTCGCCAAGTCGTTCGAGTAAGTAAATCTCCGATAGCATTGCTCTAGCGTCGACGACTCCCACACATACACACAAACAACAAACTAATCCGATCCAAGCAGTACTTAGTATCTAGACTCTATTGTTGCGGCGTCATGGTCTCCGTTCTTCTCGTAATGAGCTCATTTACTCGGCAGTGAGTCCGTCGTAGGGTGTGAGCCCAAACACGTTCTCGATGGTGTCGTCGGCGCCGCGCGCGATGAGGTACTCGCCGAGCGCGCCGTCGGCGTCGTACGCCATGGCGAAGTGCAGCGGCGTGTTGCCCTGTGTGTTGCGATGGTTCACGTTCGCGCGCTTGGCGAGGAGGTACTCGACCATCTTCATGTTGACGTTCTGGCACGCGATGAGCAGCAGCGTGTTGCCCTTGTCGTCCTCTTCGTTGATGTCGAAGCCCGCGTCGACGCTCTCCATGAGCCGCTTGAGGCGGCCGTTGCGTGCTTGCGAGAACACAGTGTCGAGGTCGGGCTTACCGATCTGCTCGCGTGCAAGCGACGAGCTCTCCTCGTGCTGCACGGCGTCGAGCTGCAGTTTCTCCTGCACTGTGAGCGGCAACAGCTTGTTGCGCGCGACCAGCAGCTTGCGCACGTGTAGCTTGTGCGTCACGCCGAGCACGTCGGACATGTCCTCGGCACGCAGTTCGAGCAAGAAGTCGCCGTCCACGGCGCCTTCGCGGAACGCCTGCTTGTACTGCGAGAGCGAGAGCGAGTCGAGCCATCTCCCAACATCGTCGACGTTCCAGTCGCGCACTTCGGGCGGCAACGGCTGCAATTTCGCTTTCTTGGCCTCGTCTTCGTCCGCGAGTTTGTCCGCGAGCTCCTGCTGCTTCCGCTGCGAGGCCGCGAGCATCAAGTCAGCGCCGCCGACCTTCAAGCGAGCCATCGATGGAATGTTTGCAGCAGCCGCGGCCGCCGCCGCCGCTGCGGCAGTCTCGGCGGTGCTCGTGATCGCGGCCGAGGTCGTGTCGGCGTTGATGTCGCGCAGGTTCTTGAGCATGTTGAGCGAGCTGAAGTACGACAGCGACATGGACATGAACTGAAACTTCATGAGCTCTTCGGTCGACTCGAACATGGCCTGTGAGCGCTTCTCGTGCTCCTTCGCCTTCATGGCCGTTGCGGCTGCCGCTGCCGCCGATGTCGCGGTCGCCGTCTCGAGCTCGATGCCCTTTTCGCGAAGATTCTCGAGCTCGAGCTTCTGTTCTTCCAGCAATTCCATCAGGTTGCGCTGCAAACGCGCAAACTCGCGGTCCTTGCGCATCCGTGTGGCTTCCATGTCGGCGAGCTTGTCCTCCATGTCGGCCAGCGCCTGGCGCTTGAGCTGCACTTCGCTGAACACGCTCGTGAACTCAGCCTCGAGGTCTTTCTTCTTCTTCTCGCGCTCGGCGCGTTTGATCTGGATCGCCATCTCCACGGCGTACGCGTCGGCCTGGCGCTTTTTCATCACGTCTTTGGTCTCAAACAGACTCTCGACGCCATTCTCGTAGGGGACAGCCGAGTTTGAGGTTGGCGGGATGCCGTTGCCCAGAGGCATGGGCTGTTTGCTGCTGCCACTGCTCGGGTCGCTGCTGGCTGCTCGTAAGAGTCCCTCGATCCCGCCGTTGTGCAGCATCTCGGCTTCGTGCGTGAGTTCGCGCAGGTCCATCTCCAGCTGGTCGATTTCCTGCAATTCGCGCTCGAGTACGGCGAGTTCCTGCTCAGACTCTTGCAACTCCGAGTGGATCGTACTGACCTGACGTTCGACCGCTTCCTGGGCGCGATGCAGCGCGTCGATCTCGTTCTGCTGTCGCTCGAACGCCTGCTTTGAGCCTTCGATCATTTTGAGCCCGAGCGCGAGTCGCGCTGGCCCCGGCTCAGCGTCTCGCCACTGCTTCTTCCGAGACGCTTCGAGGCGACCGATATGGCCACGATACATACGCTGGATCTCGATCGCGGCCAAGACGGAGAACCGAGACGTCAGGAACCGGTCGCGCGCAATGTACATTTTCCACGTCGCCTGGATCTTGGCGGCATTGCGGTCCATGTAGCGCCGTTGGACTTGGGCTTCACGTAGCTCTAGGCATTGCATCCGCCCCATATGGCCGCGATACACTCGTTGCAGCAGCATCGCCTTCTTCGCGCGCAGTTTGTGAACGAAAGCCACGCGACAGGTGTGGCCACGAAACATTCGCTGGATGCACACAGCAGCAAAGCTTTGCAGCGCTTCCTCCTTGCGTTGGACGCGATATCGTTTGAACCTTCGTCGGCCAAGAAAGCCGCGCACGATGCGCACGATTTCGTCGCCAGCAAACCGAGTAATTCGCTGTTGCTGCAGCTCGTTCCGAAGCTTGCCCACCCTGCGGACAGCGAGATATCGACGCACGTACTTCTGAATGCACGTTGCGTGGACATGTTTCTGTCTCATCAGTTCAGCTTTCAGTGAGTTTTCTCGCTCGCGTACGCCCTCGTTGAACGTTCGCGCCATGGACTGCTTGATCTCGTTAAAGTCGTCCACGCGCAGTTTGCCGATCCGCTTCTTGGCTTTTTCTTCTGCTTCTAACTGATCAAACACGCTCGGAAGGTCGGGCTTGAGACGAATTTGATCGTTCAACTCGTCGCGAGTGGGCGATAGTATTATGCTGGCAGGAGATGCGTATGTCGTTTGCTGCGTGGGTCGAAGGATCGACGATGGAGCTCTCGTCGGTATGTCAATGATCGCCGCCATTGATGACTCCATGTCGAGCTTGAGGAGATCCATTTCCCGCTTCTTGGTGGCGGCCAGTCGCTCTGTCTGCTCCTCTTGCAGCTTCTTTTCCAACGCTGCCAAGCGCGCGGCGTCTTCTTCCTCCCACTCTCGACGGCGACGCTCCTGTTCCTGTCGAAGTGCCTCCATTCGCTCCTCTGCTGCGGCACGTTGCTTCGCACGCAACTGCTCAGCTTCTCGCGCGATGCGCTGCTCATTTTCGAGCATTTTGGCTCGAACGGCATCCATATCAGCATCAAGATGGGATACTGCGCGATCGCTGCAATCTTCATGCTGCTGTTTGTTTGTGCTCAAGGCATGAGAAGTGCGTTCTGGAAGCGATGGCGGCGGCAGATCGAACACAAAAGAAGCAGCAGTAGCAACCGGAGGCTTCTTCTGGATGACTACTTCTGCAGGCGGCTCTGGTGAAACTGCTTGACTGATTCCGCGTGCAGCAAATGGACTTCGCGGCGAGGATTGCTGGGGAGTTGTCCCGCGCAAATGGCCCTCCTTGACGGCTTGCTTTTCCTGCGCCTGTTTCCTTTTCAGTTCTGCTTTGTGCGCTTCATGGGTCTTGATGGCTTCTTGGAACTCTTGCTCGGATCGTTCCAGCTGCAACTCGTACACCGATTTAGTCACGGCTGGCCGCGGTTCCCTTTTCACATGTGTAGTTATCGGAGCGTGCGTTGGAACAGCCACCAAGGGAGCATCCAAGGACTCTCGAAGCGGTCTTGAGACAGAGGAAGGTTGAGATCCTGACTGTGCTTTTGCTGTAGAGCTTGCTAGAGATACCAAAGTGTCGTCCGGCGCTTGCCGAGGTGCTCGCCCAAACGCAGCATCATCCACGGGGTCGCTTTGCCGAGCTTTTGGAATAGACGCGGCTATCTGAGACGGAGTTGCATCACTCGGATCTACTTGCCCCACTTCGGTTGCGTTTACAAGCAGCTCCAGCAAGTCGGTGATGTACGCCTTGCACTCCTGGCGAAGCTCATGACCAGCACGCAGCCAGGACACAAACGCACTTTTGGGTGTTGCAAGGACGTGACGGAGCTGCTTGCTTGTCTTGCCGCGGACGTCGCCATTCTGGGGCTGCTGGTGTGACCATGCGTGGAAGATATTCGTTCTCCCCTGGAGGAACGGGTCTACGCTTGCAGGCGCCACGAACGCGTTTTCTACCGATTGCACCAGCACAAGCGGCACTTCGATCTCCTGCAACTGGTTCACGAGGTCCATGTGATGCAGCGCGCCCTGACACATTCGTATTCGACCATCGAGCGTGATTGAATTTGTCACTGCCGTGTAAATGCTCAACGCCAGGTTCGGATCGATCTTTGCGAGATAGCCATCGGAGAAAAGGAACTTGCAGAAAAACGTCACGGGCAAATCGGGACGCGACGGAGGGAAGCAGGAAAACACGTTCACGGCGCTATGGAGGATCGCGGCCATTTGGGCGTCGACCTTGGCAAAGCCATTGCACAGCATGAGAGATTGCAAGTAGCCTTCGTACGCCTTGCCGTGCAAGATTGTATAGCATGCGGCAATGTTGGCACCGTTACCAAAACCCACAATATGGAAGGGCATACCCGAAGTGATGAACGCTTTTGTGTGCTGCAGGTAGTTCAAAAGCTCGTGCACGCGCCGCGCCTGCCAGGTGTTATTGAGCACGCCTTTCGTCGAGGTGTCATCGGAATAGGACGTCCCTGCTTGGCCGGGAAAGTTGAAAAACAGAGCTCGCGCACCGACGTTTCGCGCAAGGACCGACCGGAAAAACACTTTTGTGCTGTCCAAGGTGTCGAACAAGTCGTGGAACACCACCAAGTTGCATTTCGTCGTCTCGCCCACGGCTTGGCCGACGATAGCGTATGGAATCTTTGTCACGCCATCCTGGCATGTGAACACTGCTTCAGAGCTGCCCTGGGCCACGGCATCTGCGAGCCCCAGGGGCGCTGCAAGGCGAGCCATCTGTTGGACTTGGATTGCGCGACGAGCAGCGTCTTTCTGATGCCGATGGCGGCCTGCTGTCGACAGCGCAGCATTTGTTTTTTTAGGCATTGGTCCAGCCTCAAGGTCGACGCTGAGTCTTTGTGAGTCATCATCTACATCGTCTGTCAGTTCATCTCTCGAGATTGACTCGGGTAACAACTCTGGTTTGAGAAAACGGAGCACTCGATTCGTGTGTCGGTCCTTGAACATTGCTTGGTTTTTCCACGCATAAGCTTGCAAGACACTCAAGACCCTGCAACAGGCACATACAAATTAGTATATCACACCACGACCATTTTGGTTGTTTGCAAGGACAAGAAGAATAGTACCAATCGCAGAATCGTGCCGCACACGAGCTGATGGGCGCGATGTGTATGGGTGAAAAGAGATGATTTCTTGCATGGGATGCGGCTTTCATCACCACGTCCAGACTCAAGTGATTCAATTCGAACTTCTGAAGTAGCCCCAGCAGTTTCTCCTGGGAGATCGCTCGCTTCAGTTCGGTCCACGCGCCTTCTTTCCCGAGAATCATGATGCCTAGCGAACTGAGAACCATCTCAATTGCTGGGTGGGGGTTGACAAAGCTATACAATTCGGCCGCGTCGCTTTTCGTGATGCCACTCGAGATGGAGTCTGCGTGCGCCCATACCTGAGCCCAGATGCGTCTTTTCTGTTGCTCTACCGCGCGATCATGTCGCTCCGGGTCGACGATCTCGTCTCGCTCGTCCTGCTCTTTGATCGATTCGTCACGGCATCGGCTACCCACTCGACTCTTGCCGCGCCCAGTCGACTGCCGCGTGCCGAGGATTTTGCTTTTTGCTGATCGTTTCTCAGCGATTTGGTCGAGTGCTTGCATGCGCACTTTTTCCACCAGAGTGTAGAACGTGAAGCAGTCCTCGCATACCTGCACACCTTGGTAATAGTACCCTGGAAAAGTCTGTCCCAAGGGCTCTCCGTCGCCATAGTACTCCTCCGCCAAGTAATCTCCGTCTTCGCCATTCCGATACCGACGAATAAACAAGTCCACGAGCTGCTTCTCCGCGCGCGTTTGCGCGATAAGCTTGAATGGTATTGTGAACTGAGACTGCACGGTCTCGTCGTGCTGTAGTTTCTGCGGAGAGGACGGTTTGCGGGACTTGCTGTAGCTGCTGCTCTGATTCCCCACTCGTGGCTGGAACTTGAGAGGATCTTCGTCGCCGCGCGACTCCATGAAGGCAATCGCTGCCGCTGTAGCCGTGAAGACACTGCTGCGGTGCCGCATGGGGTCGTCACCTTTGAGGAAGGGTTGGTCTGCAACGCTTTTCTTGCCCTCCAGCCGCTTTGCTGCTAGCGTATTCATCTCAAAATGGCAATAATCACCACAGCAGCCTTTCTTTTGACTCGAGATGAGGTGGGCAGCCGAGATCGTACGGCGTCGGCCCCGTGAAAGAGACGATGTCGATGGGAGGAACTGCAGTGCATCGTCCCAATCTTTCGCGTTACGAAGCCGGTCTTGTGGCTTGTCGTCTCGAAACGAGGCAAAGCTGTGGAAAGCGGAACTCGCATCGCCAAGGTTGGGCACCGAGGACGACGTACTGAGAAGCTGTGGCCGTCGTTGCTGTGGCGTGGGCGACGACAAGATGGCACCGATCAGCTTCTCGTCCGGTTTTCGCATCGCTTCTGCCTTTGCGCGTGCTAAAATGCGCTCGTTCACTGCGTGGGGGCCTTCATAGGATCGGTGCGCGTCACTCTGCATGAACGCCGTTGACGATGGCGACGAAGTATGGACGCCGCTATTGGATGGAGCATGCAGTAATGCAGACGTCCCGGGAATCGTCTCGCATGATTCAGTTCGCCAGAGAAACAACCGTCCGTAGTCATCAAGAACAAAGAGCGACACGCAATGCACCACGCGGACCTTTTTGTTTCTCTCCACGAAGCTTTAAAGACAACAAGTCAGAAACGACCAGAAAAGAAGAAAATGGCAACTTCCTCTCTTGCGCACCTGATGTACCGCTGCACCACTTCGTTCACCTGGGTATTCATCTTGGCGTCCATGCTCAGGATCTTTTGGCTCCCGAGTGCGAGCCGAAACAGTTTGAACTGCGGTCGACCGGACTTGCTCAAGCTATTCGCGTGGAACAAGAACGACAACAGTAAGCTCCACATCGCACCATGTTATCCTAACACGCGAGACTCGTTCATTCTGTTCTCGATAGCACAAGGCATGAATACACACACGATACATACGTGAACACGTGCTCCAGATTGGCGTACTTAATCGGATCGAGGTCGCCCCGAGGCGTCACAAACGCGCTCACACATGCACTACCATCGCTACTGGCGGGCGAGTTGAGGTACTTGAGCAGCTCATGGGCGCCAAACACCTGCATCGTGCGAACCTGGTCGCCAAACAGACACACGGCGACATAGCGCGCCGAGTTATGCGCGTACGCGTGCGCGATCTTGACGAACGCGTCCTGCACGCTCTCGATGTGAAGCGTCGTGTGCGGCTTCTTGCGCACGACGCCGCCGGACGCGGAGCTGAACCAGGACCAGATCTGCTGCTTCTCGATGAACACGGTGTCGAGGATGCTCACGGCGCACTGGGCAGTGCACGAACAACAGTAGCACCATCATTACGCGATGTGAATATCACACTCAGTCATAGCAAGGCGCAGTACTACTACTACACATACAGAATTGCGCACGCACCTCGCCTTTGTCGTTGTGCACGAGCGCGCCGCAGACCCAGTCCCACGCGCGCGCCGTGCGCGTCTCGGCGAGGCCCACGACCGGCACGCTCTCGCGGAACAGCTGCTGCTGCGGCATTAGAGATAAGGTGGAGTGCTTAAATAGGTAGTAGTAGAGGGGATGCCGTCGCTCTCGCGCGCTGTGGAATGCGCGGCAGCGTCTGCATACTGGGCGAGTGGAATGCGTCCATGGTTCTAATGTTGAAGCTATTTCGAAATGGCTGAAACGGGTACCGCGTACAAACCGGTACAGTTTTGGTAAGTTTGTTCAAAAACCACTATATTTTAGTCAAATAAAAGATCAAAAACCACACACGTGCTGCCCTTTTTTTATATGGTGCAAATTGTGCAATTGTAGGCTCTTCTTTGTTTCAGTGTCTCAAGGAGCGATTATTGTCACGTTGCTATTGAGCGCCAAAGTTACTTCAGCGCAGCTACCGCGTCTATAAATAAGTGTGAATAAATGCACGGTTGCGACAAATACAGACGGACAGAACGCTTGGAGACATTATGTGCAGCTGGGCTCGACGGCACATGATCGGGCAGATTGCAGGCGGATATTTTTACATTATTACACCCAAAGGGCAATAATGGAACTGCGCAGAATAACACACTTCCAAGACAGCTCTCTCTTTCTATAATGAGAGCACCACCGAAGTACTGTCGACACCGAACGCAGACATCTTCTTGCCACTGCCCAGGATTACGCGGTTGTGGTATTGCCGCCGCATCTCCTTTTTTTATCCTCCCCGTCCAGATCCAGGCCAAAAAAAACATACTGCGTCCAGTATTGCGTCGTAATAATACACGCACAAAAAAGAAAACTACCGTAAAATACTCCTTGTCTAATAGCGTAAACCGCTGTGTTACTTCAGCCAGCCTTCCCCTTTCCTCTCTTGCTTGCTGGCTGTCCCATTCTCTTTTTCTGAGCGCGGTGATCAGGTGTGTTGTACGCGACGCACGCCAGGCACCAGGAAAGCGACCGCGCCGCCGATTTATAGAGACGCCGACGACGGACACACGCACACACGTACGTACGTACGTGTAGTCGCCTTCTGCACGCGCATTTTGTACCGACGTCATTCTCTTGAGTGGAGCGCGTTTGGCGACGGCATCGCGCGTATTTCGGACGTGGGTCACTGCTGATTGATAGAGGCCGACAACGCGCTCTGAAGTAACACTACCGGACAGGGAAAAAACGAATACGAGAAAGAAAGCAACCAAGACGCAGCAGGAACGAGATGAAGGTGGTGGAGTTTGCGGTGCCGTCACCGTCGCAGGAGGACGTGGCGAATGGCAACTACCACTTGGGCATCGAGATCGACGCGGACAAGCCGGCGCCCGTGTCGTCGGGGTCGCACCACCAGCCGCCCAACTCGCAGACAAAGAGCATGCGCCGCATGAACACGTTCACGGGCGGGTTACCCGAGGAAGAGCAGCGCAACATCATCTCGCTGCGGTACCGTGCCGATAGCATGGCCGACTCGATCGCGTCGGAGGAGGAGGAGAGCGCCGAGGCCAAGGTGTGGAACGTGTTTGAGCGCGTGTTTTGCTTCTTGAAGGGCATGACGATCTACCAGGTGCGGCGTCGACTCAAGTTCACGATCATCACCCAGTCCGTAATCAACACGAGTCGTATTTTCCCGATCATCCTCGGGCTCTCGTACCAGGCCACGCTGCCCGTGCTCATTCTGGTGCGTGCTTTGCTGTGTCTATGTTATTGCGTCTTTTTCTCCTCATTATGATGACTTATTATCGTATGCTGTTGTTTGTTTGTATTAGTATATCACGCTGATTCTCGGGTGGCACGGCACAAAGTTCCTCGTGCCGAAGTTTTTGCTGCTCTACAAAATCGGCATGCAGCTCAGTCTACTCGTCGATGTGATCTGGTACTGGAAAGGATACAATGGCAAGCTGAACAGAGGTGTGAGTCTCGGTACCGCTACGCTCATGCAGGGTTTCTTCTCGATCTTACTGTCGATCCTCAACGTTGCGGGTCTGCTGTACGGCTGGAAGCTACGGCGTATCGTGAAGGCCGTGCAGAACCAGCGCGAGTGCGACCGAGCGGCACTTGCGACCATGATGCCGCCGTCGCCTACACGCGCGAACTCGATGCAGGGTCTCCGCCAAACGCTCAGCGTGAATCCTATTGCAGACGTGCCAGAAGAGGAGCGCGCTGCGACGAGACGGACTATCATGGTTGGTCCTGGATCGCAGGGTGGTCGACGGAGAAGTTCTGTGGGATCTTCAGGCAAACCAGGAGAAAATGCGCCGGCCTTTTGCTCAAACAGCATCCGCACGAGCAAGTACACGTACTACAACTTCCCGTTCGTGTTCCTGAAGATGCAGTTCAGCCGGCTGGCGAATTTCTATACGACGATCGTGGTGGCCCTCTGTTTCTTCAGCTTTTCGCCCGTGAGTCCAGTTGCCAGTTTGACGCCGTTGCTGATTGTGTTTGCGACGTCCGCGTTGAAAGATGTATCGGAAGATTTGCGTCGACAGAAGGCGGATACGCAAGTGAATACGAAGCCTTGCCACATTGTTCGGCGCGACAGCAGTGGCGTGATCAAGCATGTCGATGCGATGTGGCAGGACATCGAGATTGGAGATCTTCTGATTCTGAAAGATGGCGATGATGTCCCTGCCGACTGTGTGCTGCTGGCGACAAATCGTCCTGACGGCCGTTGTTATATCGAGACTGCGAACCTGGACGGTGAAACGAATCTCAAGATCCGAACTGTTGCAAAGCCTACGAAACACTTTTTGACTCCTGACGCCATTTTGGAAAGGTATCAACTGCATATCGAGTGCGATGCCCCAAACAAGGACTTGTTCTACTTTGATGGTGTCTTGAAGCTAACGAGCATTCAATCTGAGGAAGGTGATGCGAATGCGTCGAATGCTGTTGAAGACACGAGTTTGACGATGGAAAACTTGATCTTGCGCGGAAGTGAGAGTCGTAACGCCGAATGGACGATTGCGCTGGTGATCTACACGGGCAAGGAAACCAAGATTTCCATGAACTCGTCCGATGTTCCTCTGAAGAGAAGCTTCGTGGAGAAGACGCTGGATACGATGTTTGTGCTCGTGTTGGTGCTGCTCTTTGGTATTTCCGTCGCGTGCACTCTTGGTAACAACAACTGGAACTGGGATTTGGACGACGACAAGTCCCCGTGGTACATTGGCAAGAATGTGGAGAATGGATACATTTTTTTAAGTTACGTGATCCTGTTCAACAACCTGATCCCGCTTTCGATGTACGTCACGATGGAAGGCGTGCGTTTCGTTCACGCTCGCTACATCGAGAACGATTTGGAGATGTACGACCCGCATACAGACACACCCGCGCAAGTTCGAAACAGTAACATCAACGAAGACTTGGGGCAGATCCAGTATATTTTTTCGGATAAAACCGGAACGTTGACGCGAAACGAGATGATTTTTGCCAAATGCACGATCGCTGGTCTCCGCTACAACGATATCGATATGGACTCTGTGAAACCTCCGCGACCTGGTACGCGCTTTAACGATTCGCGTTTGATTGGTCGTCTGAATGCAAATCACTCGACGAAGAAGGAGATTCACGATTTCATGCTGCTGCTGACGATTTGCAACACTGTGATCCCGGAATACGACACTCCTGCTGCTGAGGCGAGCGGACTTTCGAGTGTGACCGGCAAAGTCAAGTACAATGCTTCGTCTCCCGATGAGCAGGCTTTGGTGTTAGCTGCGAACGATTTGGGGTACGTTTTGACGGGGCGTGATGGCCCGATTTGCCATACGCTTATCCAAGGCGTGCCAATGTCGTTTGAGATCTTGAACGTTTTGGAGTTCAACAGTGATCGTAAGCGAATGTCGATCATCTTCCGACACCCAGATGGAAGCATTATTTTGTACTGCAAGGGCGCAGATGATATCATTTTCGACTTGCTGTCCAAGTCTCAGCCGCAAGGTGTCGCCCACGTGACGCGCGGCCATCTGCAAGAGTACGCATCAGAAGGGCTACGTACGTTGACGACAGCGATGCGTCGTTTGACAAACGAGCAGTACGAAGAGTGGCATCAACTGTATCGTCAGGCCGAGTTGTCTCTTGACAACCGTGCTGCTAAGATTGCGAAGGTTTCGGCTGTGATTGAAGTGGAATTGACGCTTTTGGGAGCGACGGCTATTGAAGATCGGTTGCAAGATGGCGTAGAAGAATGCATCACGTCGCTGCGAAAGGCTGGAATCAACTTCTGGGTTCTCACTGGTGACAAAAAAGAAACGGCGCTCAGTATTGGTATGTCGTCACACGTGATTGACGACAACATGGACGTAATTGTTCTGGGACAACGAGACAAAGCTTCGCTTCGTGCCAAACTAGAGGAGCTCTATGTTGATTTGGTCGACGACAAGTGGGGCTCGGATGAGCACTCGTCGGCTGTGAGCGTGTTGTTCGAAGCCTTCAAGCGCGTGTTCTTGATGGGTTGGGATCTCGCAAAGACTGCTATCTTAGGTCGTGACGTGCAGGCTGAGGCCCGCAAGAAACGAAGACGCGCCCCAAGAAGAGACGAGCATGCTGGAGGCAACGACGTGACGCCAACGGACAGCCAAACCCAGTTTGACGAAGTGTACCCTGCTCTGAACATTGACGAGTCTGGTGTGAGTCAGGAGCACGGTCATTGTGATCGCCAGTTTGAGCCGAAGAGTGATTTGCAGAACGTGAGTGAGGAGTTTGTGGATGAAGAACTCGAGTTCGCGATGGTGATTGATGGCAAGACGTTGGCGTTGCTCCTCGAAGATGACATCAAGTACCTGTTTTTGTCGGTTGCGACACAGTGTAAGTCGGTGATTTGCTGTCGTTGTTCGCCTGCGCAGAAGGCTTCAGTGGTGAAGCTGGTGACGGAGCCAACACTGATGTTTTCGCCGGGTAATATCACGCTGGCTATTGGTGACGGTGCGAATGATGTGCCTATGATTCAAGCGGCGAACGTCGGTATTGGCATCAGTGGAAAGGAAGGCAGACAAGCTGTGCTCTCGAGTGACTATTCGTTTGCAGAGTTCCGATTCCTGAAGCGTTTGCTGCTGGTCCACGGCAACTACAGTTACAAGCGTATCTCCAAGCTGATTCTCTTCTCGTTCATGAAGGTACGAGTGTTTGCTGTGCTTGCCCTTATTGTTGATTTGAGTCTGACAGATGGTTGTTCTTGCGTATATGCTTGCAGAATGTGGCGCTGTCGCTCTCGAACTTCTTTTTGGCGATGCAGACCATGTACAGTGGCGTGCTGATGTACTTTGGCATCTTCTTTACGCTCTACAACGCGCTGTTCACGACGATCCCAATTGTCTTTATCGCAATGTACAACCAAGACGTGTCGTCTGCGGTGCTCATGCAGTACCCGACGCTGTATATCAATGGATTGAAGAATCGGTCGTTCAACTGGATCACATTTTTCGGGTGGTGCGGTCTCGGCATGTGGCATGCGTACGTGATCTACGCGGTACCGTTCTTCTCAAACGGGTTTATTGTGTGGTATTTCGCGCGAGATGCCGGCAACGAGTACCTGTTTGGCTCTCGCGACCTGGGTTTCTGGGCCGACGGTGTCGCTGCGTACACGTATCTGATTACGGCGTCTACTGTGCAAGTGGCGCTGATGACGAGCAACTGGACACGCGCAAACATCCTGTCGACGATCGGGACGCTCGTGTTTTACTACCTGTTCATGGCGTTTTTCTGCAATGTGTACGGCTGGACAGAAAAGGAGTTTTACGAGACGGAGAATGGCTACGGCGTGCTGGGTCAGCTCTTCTCGGTGGCGTGGTTCTGGTTTGGTCTCTTGCTCGCAGTCGTCGGTGCCGTGCTGCCGAACTTTATCGCCAAGGCCGGTCGCGTGCTGTTCTACCCGGAGCCGTCGCACTTGATGCGCGAGTGGAACCGGTTAGCCAAGGGCGAGGATGCGGCCGTGATGCTCAACTCGCCGCGGCTCGTGCGACGCAACACAGGTTTTGCGTTCTCGCACTACCCTGGCGAGAGCGAGATGGCGATGTCGTCATACCGCAACAATGTCATCCAGCAGCAACAGTCATCGTCGTCGCCCTTCTACCAGCCGTCGCCCTCGACCTCGTCGACTGCGGAAGAGTCCACGCCGTCCAAGCGCTCCACGACGACCCTGGACAGCAAGTAGAGCAAGCAAGCGAGCGAGCGAGCACAAGGAAAGAGAGAAAAAGAGCCCTTGTTGAGGACAACACAATCGCGGTTGTGAGTGTGTGAATATGTGTTGCTTCCCCGCCCTTATATACTAGTATTAACTATATCAAGAGACTTGGATTTGATCTAACAGCTAATCCTCTCCCAAACGAACGACAGGCACGCCGCGCTTTGGTTGAACCCTCATAAGGCTGCGCTTCCGTCTTCTTCTTCCATGTCGTTGCAGAAAATTCCTCGGCGCTGATGGCTGCATTCCACCAGCAACGGGACAAGGTCGAACTCGGTTGTCAAGTACCGGATCGAGTGCGTCTCCCCGTGGTCGTGCAGCATTTTGGCATACGAGAGGTACTTAAGCTCCTTGGTACCGCAATCTGGTGGGTAGCCGCCCAGTTGCGGGTCCATACGAGGCGAGAGAGGTGGTAGCACACTATCGTTGCCGTATTGGAATCTGTGGTTACTGACGGACGAGATCAAAACAACGGTGACGAACACGGCGGTAATCTGGAGGCCGCGTAGGAATGTGGAGAGAGACGTCCTCCCTTTTCAGTGAGTGCGAGCCGAAAATCGCACACCACACCAGAGCAACAGCAGAATCGTTGGCCAGTGAGAGAATGGCCACCATGGCGGAGAACTTTTGCTAAAAAATAACGAGCCGTACTCATTGAGAACCTCCTCGTTAGACATTATTGGATACAATAGAAGAGTAAAGTGCTCGTCGTCAAGAGCTCCAAGGATAATATCTCGCTGTCAACCAATGCACGCAGCACATGCTATAGACGCTACTGGGTGAACAAGTGGACAGTTGGCTTGCCAGGTGAAGCCATTCCCATTTTCTTCGCGTCAGCGCTTGAAATTTCGTCATCCACGTAGAAAAACTGAGTGCATGGCAACGGCAGCACATCCACAGTTAGCCAAGCCCCACAGAAAAACGGAGATCAGTATCATGGAAAACAAAGTGTACCTGGATGTCTTCCAACTCGAGGGTCCCGATGAGGTACGCCTTGCTGGCCACGAGCACATCCTTTTGGTCGAAAGGCATTCTACACAACAAAGTTTCCGGTCAATCCCCTTCTCTGCAAATATCACATTCAGCCACATACCTTAGTTCCAGCGCTTCTTGACCACGAATCGCAGCTTCCGACTTGACAAACGCCGCAAACTGCATCACGTTCTTGATCTTTTTCTTCAGGCTGGCGTCCTTCGCGACCTCGTCCTTGAGGAGCTTCATGAAATCCACAGGGAACTCCTTCGTGTCGGTATTAAACACGGTGTTCATGAACATCAGCACCTTTTGTTGCCACTCTGGGAACTCTGACGACAAGTACACTTGGGCGTGCGTTGGCTTCAGTGAGGCAACATCCGCTGCTGCAAGAGCTGCGCTCTTTTTGCCCTTCTTCGGAGCACCGCTGCCCTTGATGAGCGCTTCGCGGAAGACGCGAACCGTCTTGTTCAAGAAATCCCCCGCGCGCAAGAGTGCAAAGTCCACTTCGTCAGCCTGAGGCCACGACGCGACCGACACAAAGCCCTTCTTATCGATAAGCGCCCACACATGCTCGCAAAAGTGAGGCGTGATCGGCGAGAGCATGATGATCTGGGCTTCAATAAAGCGCATGATCACGTCATGGTGCATGGCCACTTGGCCACGACTGCAGATCTCACGGTACGTGTCCCGCGCAATCTGGAAATCGAAGAATCCCGTGTGCAGACCTTCGCGCCACTGCAGACGGTCGTAGTACTTGGCCGTCGCATTGATCAAGTTGCTCATTTGGTGCAGAAACACCCGGTCGCTAAACTGCAGGTTGCCCGTCCGCAGCGTCGCGGCTTCGTCGTAGGTCTTCTTGATCCACTCTTCTTCGCTCGTGAGGCGCAAGATCGCCATCTTGCACGTCTCCAGCGCGTAGTTGGCATCGTCCATGCCGTCGCCCGCATCGGCGCATGCGAATCGCGTGGCATCGGCGCCAAACTCCTTGGCGCAATCCTTGAGCGTCAGAAAGTTGCCGGCCGACTTGGACATTTTCTTACCATCGACGAGAACGTGGCCATTCGTAAAGATGCCACGAGGCCACTTGGACGGATCGTCCCGCCAGATCTCTGCGTGGTTGTACAGGCACATGGTCAAGTGGTTCCGAATCAAGTCCTTCCCAGACGCGCGGATGTCCACGGGATACCAGTACTCAAATTCGGCGCGCAGCTTCTCCATGACCGCAATGGGGATCGTCGACTCTGTCGGTGGCGCATGACGCAGGAAAATGTAATCAAACACGTCCTTCGTCAGTTGCTCGGCCTTGATGCCATGCGGACCATACTGCGAACCGTCCAAGTTGGCTTGCAAGTGGTGCGCAATGGTGTAGTACGCCATGTAAATGGTCGTGTCTGAGAGCGACTCGACGACAAACTGAGGGTCCCATGGCAACTTAGTGCCCAGACCAGCTTGCCGGCATGGCGCCCATTCCTTCAGCCACTCCAGCGTCGTCTTGTATTCGCCCAACGCAATCGGGTTGTACGCATCGAATGTCGCTGGATCGCTGATGTGTTCCAGCACACGCTGCTTCCAGTCGTCGGCGCCATACGTGAGGTACCACTGGTCCAATTGGGCGACGACGCACTCGTCCCCACTGCGCGACATCACGAGCGATTCCGGTTCCCAGTACGGGATGGCGTCGTGAGCGTCGAGCAACTCTTGGCGCGCCAACGGCTTGGCGTCGCAGACCTTCTTGCCCTTTTGCAAACCCACGAGCAGCACACCTTCGTAGAAACCCTTCAGGTACACCAACTCCTTGGCCTTGAGGAGCTTCTCCTTGTCGTTTTGCGACGCGATCTTGAGATCGTCGCACACCCTTTGCGCCGCGAGATCGCCATACCCAGGGATGTTGATGATGGGCACGATGTCAAACGGCAGCACCATGTGGTCCGCGATATTGTACTTTTCACGAAGCATGGGCTTTTGCTTCAGGTCACGGAACGCCACGTAATCGTCGGGGGAATCCGAGGGCACACTCATGACGATGCCCGTACCTTTGCCCATCGAGATGGCGAGCAATGGCAGCGCGTACACTGTTTTGTAATGAGCGCTAGGTGGCGAAAGCGGCAAGCCCAGCAGATCCCATCCTGTGAGTTCCAGGAGACACTCTTCCTGGCCCCACTTGCGTGAGTACTCTTGATGAGCCAGGTTCTTCGCCGCGCGGTGGCTAATGATGAACACCTCGTTGTCGTTGATCAAGAACGCGCCGTAGTCGCCGTCAGGGAGCACGAAGCAGTTCGTTTGGCCAAACACAGTTTCGGGACGCAGTGTCGCTGCTCCTAGGTACACGTTCTTGCCAATCAAATGCGCCATTTTATCAGGAAATGGCTCTTGCACGCGGAGCTTCACAAGTGTATACTCCTGCGGCCCGACGCCTTCGCCCGATGCACGGTCGTGGTCCGCACAGTTTTGCTTGTCGACCGTCGAGTACACATTCGGACGCTTGCCACGGCTCACGCGACCGCGTTCCTTGAGCGTATTCAGCTGCCAACGGACGAACGCATCGAAGAATGGGTTCACGTCCGTCGTGATGAACGACCGGCGCCAGTCGATACTCAACCCAAAGCGCTTCAGATCGGCCATGGCCTGCGGAGAAAAGTACTGCAACCAGTGCAGTGGCTCGGCAAAGCGCGGGATCTCGTCTTCCGGGATATTCGAGAGCTTTAAGATGTCATACTGGCGCACGATGCCGCCGGTCTTCGCCATGGCCTTGGACTTCTTGCCCTCGGCCTTGTTCTCCGAGCCTTCGATCTTCTGTTCCTTCGCCTCTACCGGCTGCTTGACGTCCTCATCCGCACTAAAGTTTGGCGGGTTCCCGTAGGTCTCGAGCTCGTGCTTTAGCTTGTTCGCGGCGGACTGGATCGGCATGCCCGTGCAGTGGAACGCGAACGGGAACACGACGTTCTCGCCTTTGAGTCGGTGATACCGCGACGCGAACTCGACCTTCGTCAGCGAGAACAGGTGACCTACGTGCATGTAGCCGTTCATGTACGGGACCGGGAACGTGGCCAGGTACTTGGGCTTGGACGGGTCAGGCTCGGACTCAAACACCTTTGCGGCATCCCACAGCTCGTGCACTCGGTGCTCGATCGCGATCAAGTGGTCGCGACGCGCAACCTTCTTGGTGGCGGACGCGCTCGCTTCGTCGAGCTGCACGGCCTGCAGCTGCGCCTTGACATTCTTCATGGCTGTGAATTGTTTGGACCACTGTTGTTGTCACTGCAGAGCAGATTGTGGATTGATGAGCGTGTTGCTCCTCTTGCGTAGCTCTTGGGCGTGGCGCCCTCCATGGACGGATGGCATGCTCTGTTAACATTTAAACCATAGTAGGACAGGCAGGAGTGCTGGACGTAGCCCGTTGAAGTGTGCGCTGTCACCGATCGCCCGCATCTCATCTAATCACGACGCAATGATGAGCTTCAAGCAGCGATATCGTCCCAGTATTGACACCGCATGAAGCATACATATCCTCATCTAATCGCGACAAAATGATGAGGACATCCAGGTCTCACCTATAGATGTAGGACATCCTCTACTTAGGGCAGTACTTGCCTATTTTTGTACAAAACCCTTTAACTTAGGACAAGTGGGGAAAACACGAGTCGTGTTTGTATTTTTATCCAATCAATATGCATTTGAGTTACATTATTACCGTTCATTTGCCTAAAATTACGTTTGCTGTGCACATGATTCGCTAAAAACAAATATGTGTACAAAGTACAGTTGACGCGCATCGTCACGTGCGTTGCGTTGCTCTGGCCCGCAACGTAGCGAGCACTACGAAGGAAGGAAGCATCGAGAAGACGAAGAACAGCAAGAAACATCATGGCGTCTCGGCCGCTGCCCCCAGGACGCCGCGGGCGCGCGCCGCGCACGGTCTCGGGGCTCTCGCACCTCCCGCAAGCCGTGATCCTCGAGGCCCCGAGCGGAACTCTCAGCAGCAGCGTCTCCGCCGCCATGGAGACCAAACCCATTGTCGCAGAGAGCTACGCTGCGGTACCGCCCACGCCGCCGCCACAGGAGATCGCTCCCGAGCCAGTGCAAGAGCAACCTGAGCCAGTGGTGATTACGCCACCGGAGCCACCTATTGCTGTCGCCTTGTCAACTCCCCACGAAGTGAAACAAGTGCACGAAGAGGAATGCACCAGCGCGCGCAGTGTGGAGAACGTCGAGAGCGTCTCCGATGCGCGCTCTTCATGGCTCCATACTTCGACTGCTACAAGCGCTTCTGCTGCTGTTAAAAAGCAAGTTGAAGCGGTTTATGCACCAGTGATGCAAGCGGCTTCTACGACAGTGGAGCCTGCTATCGTATTAAAACCTGCTGTTCCTGCTGCGACAAGTCCAGCACCGCAAGCTATTCCTGCTGTAACACCGCCAGCACCTGCGCCTGTGGCTCAAGACATGGATTTGGGAGAATACCACCCGTTCCACTTGCTTCTCCCCGTGGACGCAGTCCCTGAAGTGCCGGAAGCCATCGACTGCATCTACGACGATTCGGCTGCGGAAATGCAGAAAAACATCATGAAAGTGGTCAAGAAACTGCTGGGCAGGGACAAGGCCAAGTTGGAGGACTTCAAGATCAATTCGCGCTTGTTTGGCAACAATTTCATGGAAGCGTACGAGTACCTGGACTCACTTGTGAAGGAGTTCAGCGGAGTGCGAGCGCTACAACTCGTGCCGTGTCTGTTGATGATTCAAGACGATTTCATGAAACGAAGTGCGCTGCTGTTGGCTGCGAGAAACTACCGCATGCGAAACATGGCGACACTCGAGACACAATGTCAGCAATCTCGTGCGGCTGCAGCTATCCCCTCGCCAGCTCCAAGTTCGACACCTGCTCCGGCTCACGTGGCGGAGCCTGTGGTCCCCCCTTCACCCGAGATCAAGCAGGAACATGTACCAATTCCTTTGGCTACTGCGGTGGATAAGCAAGAAACGGGTAGTAAAGCGCACTCTGGTGCTGAAGAACGTTCAAATGCGACGACTGGAGCGCTTTACAAGCCAACAGAAGGAGTTGCTGTCAGCGCCATTGCTCCTCAGAAGCAAGAAAAATCCCCTCTTCACATTGCTGCTGCTGCTGATACCGTCCAAGTCAACGTGCTCGTTCATTCTTCTGGTGAACCACAGAATGAAATCGATACTTCTATTACAGCTCCAGTTCCACATGTCGAAGGCAGCGCCCCAGATACAGAGATTACCGAGGTTGTCGTCGATTCTGAAGCCGTATCAGCAGAACGCGATGACGAGGTCCAGACATCATCTGCAGTGAACACTGTGACTTCTGCTGCCTCGCCGGCGCTCGCAGTGAACCTTCAAGTATCTACATTAAATGTTGCTGAAGAAACCGTCACCGAAGTGTTCTCTCCTGTGGCTGTGAGCGAAGCTAGCGCAAGCGTTGTTGCTGACGCGCCTATGCTGGCTACTGCTGCAGCACTTTCTGTCACCGAGAAACCTGTCGAGTCTGTTTCTCACGTCATTTCCGTTCAATCAAACCCAAGTAGCGCTGTCAGCTCTGCGACTTCAACCGTGCCAATCGAGTCCGGTAGCGCTCATGAAATGTCAAGCAGCAACAGCTTCGCGGAAGCCGAAAGCCTCTTTGGTGAACGATTCTCGAGCAGCAGCATGTCGGACTCGGCTGAGAACCTGTTTGGCGAAAGCTTTTCGAGTTCGTCAGCGCCGGTCGCGAACTCAAGTGGCTCGGGATCTGCGTCACCGCCTGCTGTAGCGACGGTTTTTGACCCGAAGCCTGTGCATTCGCAGTTTTTGTTTGGCTTTGCCAGCGCTGGCGCAGATTCGGACTCGGACTCGGACGACTCGGGCTTTGAGTCTTCCTAGGTCCCATGTTATCTGTGAATAATTTACCACCATGAGAAGAGAAAAAAGGGAAATCATTGAGAGATGTTCATTCTTGAAGCCATTTACCCAGGTTTCCGCACGCAACGTATAAAAATAGCTGTTGAAGTTGTATACGTTTACGTCGTATTGTTCTATATGTTGGTTGCAACCCATTAATTCTGGGAGACCAAACTGTATACTTGCACCTTCTCATGCTTTATGCCGAAATTCATAAAGGAGAAGAAAGATGGCGCGACGAACGGGGCCGGTGACGGCGCCGCTGCAGGGAAGCTTCCGCGTGGAGATGCTCGGCAGCCAGGAGTCGCTCGACCTCGACTGCGGCAAGTTCTTCACGGTATGCGAATGTGCGTGGATGGTGTGTATGAACAGCAACGATGCCAATAAGATGAAGAGCTAACTGAGTGGGGGGGTGACGACGGCATGCGTGCAGGAATACATTCTGCGCTGTACATGGATCGAGCGCGGCGGAACCCCAGAGGTGCGTATTTGAACGCTTGTTAATGGCTCTCTATATATATATGCGCATTATATATGCCGAGTTCCGGATTGTTCACGTGTTCTTGTTGCGCGTGTAGATTTGGGACGTGGTGCGTCGATATCGAGAGTTCAGTGCCGTCGACATTTTGGTAAGCAGACTTGTTGTGCGATAACTTTGCAGAACTGTGTTATCGGCATCAGATACATTCGTGGAAACGTTGTGATTATGGCATTACAGCTGCGTGAGAAGTATCCGTCGCGCGCGCAGTTGTTCCCGTTCCTCCCGAGCAAAAAATACATCGGCTCGTCGCTTTCCGCCGACTTTGTCGACAAGCGCCAGCGCGATCTCGGCTATTACGTGACGTCGATTCTGCACAGCTGTCCGTTGGTACGTCCCGCTTCCTCCAGTTCCTGTGTGTTCATTTCTTTGTGTATGTGTTCACGCGCTGTCTCGTGCTATTTCAATTGTTGTTGTTTTTTATTTTTTTTCTATTGGCGACCTTTAGCTCGTCCAGGACGAGATCATCGACACGTTCTTGGAGATCAAGCGCCACATTCTGGAGCGTGCGCGCGACCAGGAGCGCCGGCGCCTCGGCGGGTCCTCGTTGTCCGCGTCCTTTGCTTCGTCCAACGGCTCAGGCACGCTGCTGCGCGTTCAGGAATAGCGGAGCAGACCCCCCAGCAAGTCAGTTCATCACGTCCATACTTTTTATATTAAAAAAAAACAAATCGTACCAACAGCATATTCCCCATGCAAGCATGCAGATAAATGCCGTTCTCATCCATTATCACATCCATTTTCTTAATGGGATGGAATTATGCAAATACAGAAAAAACCTCGACGTCTATCTACAACGTCGTTACAACAGTCTACCTATTCTTATTATAATAATACTATAGGAGAGACCGAGACTTGAAAGGAAAAAACCTCGGGGACGCTGCGAAAACAAAACAGCGACCATCACTCTGCACGGCAAGATTTTTGGGGACTCGCTGGGCACGAGTGCGCGCGCGCAAGGGAGGGAGGGGGACTCGACGCCCGACCGCACGAAGGAAGCAGTGGCAGTGAGCAGCAGCAGCCAGCACCGCGGTCTCTCTCGCGACGTACACGAGACGCATACACGCACGCATCTACAGGCGCGAGCGGACGAGTGGCGGGTCGTGCTGTCGTGGGTTGCGCGCATTGACATCGACTGGCACCGCGGACAACGACCATGGCGCTCACGGACATCATGTCGATGGAGATGAACGACAAGTACATGGAAAGCGACTCGAGCAGTTCCTCAAGCGTGTCATCGGACTCGGAATCCGACGAGCTGTCGTCGTCGTCGTCATCGTCATCGTCGTCGTCGTCGGCATCCTCGCTGACGTCGGTTCAGCGGTCAACGAGTGGTGCAGCTAGCGCGCGTCAACCGCCATCAACAGCGGCCTCGAAAGCAGTGACAATGGCGCTGTCGGATGTCGATGATGATTCCGACTTAGATGCGTCGTATGGCAGGAAAAAAGCAGCACCTGTGCGGAAGCAAAAGGCGCCCGCACCGAAGAAGAAAGCACCGGCGCGGCCAGCAGCACCGAGAAGTAAACCACCCGCACCGGCACGAGCTGCAGCGACGAAGAAGTCGTACGTGTCGAGCAGCAGCTCTGATGTGTCTAGCGACAGCTCCAGTTCAGGTTCTTCGGGTGGCGAGGACTTTTCAGAAGTGGAAGAGGTGAAACGGAAACTCCTGGCGCTGAAGCAGGCGACGAAAGCCGCTGTGGCATCTTCTGCTGCTGCAAAGAAAGCTGCAGCTGGCAAAAAGACCAAAGCGACTGGCAGAAACAGTTCCCAAGATGTTGGTCCAGAATCGCTCAAAGTGACTCTGAAGCTTCCTCCTGGGTTCATTGCAAAAAGCAATGGGACAGACCCACCACCGCCGCCGCCACCGCCACCACCACCACCGCCAGGAGGAATGAGCGCGTCGCGCCCAGCTCCCAAGCGACAACGTACGATTCCAACTGCAGCGAGTCGAAAAAAGTCTACGGCAGCAGCGAAAGTTCCTGCAAACACGTCCAAATCAGCAAAGAAACCAGCAGTAGCCAACAGAAAGGCTGGTGCGAAAACTGTAGCTGAGCCGATGCAGATTGCTCCACCAGTTCTTCTGCAAGGTCCTGCTATTCTAGAGAAGCTGATTCCAACAGGGCCAACGGTTCCACATGGTGAAATTCGTGGCTCAAGAGAACTATCCTTTGTTGACAAAAGTTTGGCGAGTTCGCGTCCAAAAGAAGTGGACGAAACAGATATTCCAGTGGAGTTCAACGACCCATACGCAGTGGAGAGTGATGCGCTTCGGAATTTGGACCTATTCTTTTTCTGTGACGAGCATGGGTAAGAAAGATTCTGCTGCTGTCTCTGAATTACTGGTGCTTTGCTAACGCGCTGGTGTTTTGTGCCTACAGTAACTCAATAAGCTTGGAAATCCTTGATCGTCCAAAAGAGCAGAGACCTCGGATCATGGGATTTGGAACTGTTGTGCAGCATTTGCCTCCAGCAGAACGTCCGCTTCCGGTGAAGCACATTCTACCTTCCCCCGCGTTCCCGTCTCGCTCAAGAAAAAGACCTCGAAGCGACAATCCTTCTCCACGACAGCCACAGACTGCTGCTTCGTCGGTTGATCGCAAGAAAAGTATGACCTTTTTCATTGTGCATTGTTTATCAGGACTCTTGTATTTGTCGGTGGCTGACTGTGATATGCACATTCCGCTGTAGAAGGTGTTGTGAAGCGAGATCGAAAGAAAGCTAAGGTTACGGGAGAAACGGGTTCAATTGATCAAGGGGACGGCGAATTCGACGACGACGTGTACCGTGGCCAGTGGTCGGCATCTGGAAACATTTTCCAACAAAACTCTTCGTTCAAGTACTCTCGGTCCAAGTTGGGTAAACGGCTGTCCCAGATGGATGGGCAATCGGATTCGGAAAGTGATGAAAGTATCATGACATCGGATGATGAAGACCCAAAGAGTGAATCAGGGGCTCAGACTGGTGGAGAAGATAGCGAGCTTTTATCAACTGCTAGTAGCAGTTCCAGTGATAGCGGCAGTGACAATGATGAGAATGGGTCAAATTCTTCATCTTCCGTTAGTGGAAGTGACGTTGAGACCGGTGGAGAAAACGGAGCGAGTGACAATACTCTTGACTCTGAACCCATACCGCAGAAATCGAAGCAAACGTCGTCCGCAAGATCAACAAACGGAACAGGAGGCGAACAGCGTGTGACACTCAGACGTGGATCCAGATCGAAACCGAAGGCTACGTCAGCTAACCCCGAGGTGAACGAATTGATGCGAACCGACAAAAATGTTAGCGTCGAGCCGAAGGGGACGGAAGATGAACTCAACCTGATGGAATGTGGCTTTCGACATCCCACTGAGTACAAGCGAATGCGAGTGTGGCTACCTGAGATTACGGACTGGTGCCTGGATTATTCTGAAGGTGACCCAACGCTTTGGGTGATTACTCCGCACGCCTGGTACAAGATAGCAGGTCCGCTTTCTGGGATGCTTCCACACATTTCGTACCGTGAAACGTTCAAGCATGTACGCATGTTGTTTGAGTCCAGTTACTTGGTTGCGTATGTGCTGAAAGAGTGGCTGCCAATCAACAAGAAGGTGTCGTATCGAGCAACTTTGGAACAGATCGTTGAGCTGTCGCTGAAGGGAAGATATCGAGTGGTAAGATCGTACTGTTGTTTCTCCAGTTGTACAATATTGTCACTCACGATTTCTGTGAATGCTTGTCTCTGCAGTCTGGTTGGTTCCTGATGGAGAACTACGATTTCATTCTCAGCCAGATTTGCAATCTGTTTCCGGATAAGAACACGTATGTGGAGTCCATGTTCTTCAGGCAACTTCATCGTTTGAGCGATAACCACAGATCTCGGGAAGAGAGGGTGAAGTCAGAACTTGCAAAGCGAGAAATTCGTCGGGCTGAGCGCGAAAGAGAGCGAGCGGAGCGTGAGAAGGAGCGCTCTGAGCGAAAAGAGCGCATAGAGGACGAACGCAAGAAATGGAGAGACCAGCGAGAAGAAGAACGAAAGCTGAAGGAACACGAAAAGAAGTACCCGGTTGACGATTTGGAGCTCTTGGGGGAAGCCGAGGCGTTCGAGAATAAGCTTCCGCTACCTTGTACCGATTTGGAAGGAATCACTGGGGACTTGCTTGGAGAGCTGATAATGGCCTGGCAGACAATTTGCACGTTCAAGAACTTCGTGACGTTGGGGCCGCTGTCACTCGAAGGTCTCGTGCACCGAATGACCACGAAATGCGATGAAGGGACTGATATCGGTCTCATGCAGATCTTCCTGGCGTTTTTACGTGCGATTTTGGCAGAGAAATCGTTCACGTCGCTGATGGATGACATTGTCGTGGAAGGAAACATCAAGGTTTCGGATTTGTTCGTAAACAGCGAACGAACCTACGGGATTTGCGAGCGACCATACAAGGATATGCTGAACATTATCACGTGGCAGGATATTTTGCGGCAGCTGATGTCAAAAGATCTCGGGATTGATGCCTCTATTGGTCATGTTGAACCGTTGGTTGGCTGTGAAGTTGTTCGTCAAACGTTGTACATGCAGACAGTGTCAGCACCGTTTAACACGCCGGTTGACACGTCACTGAAGGGGCTGGAAGATTACACTCAAATTATCAAGCAGCCGATGGATTTGGGGACAATCAAAACGAAGCTCGATTCCGGTGGGTACGAAGGCCCTCAGGGGTATGAACGTTTCGCTGCAGACGTTCGATTGGTCTGGGAGAATGCACTTTTGTACAATGGGGAGGACTCCGAAATCGGACGTTCGGCGCTTGGGTTGTCGGATATCTTTGAGCAAGATTACCAGAGATTCGTTGTTGGCCCTCTTAGAGCCAATGACGATCGAATTGAAGGCTGCAAGAAGGTGAAGGCTGAGCTGCAGGAACGGTTTGCGCAGCAAACACAACCTTCGTCCAGCTATGTTGACATTGTTCATGCGTTGTACGCTTTCGAGTTCCATGAGGTGAGTAGGCTTCGCCGTTTCATCTTATGAGTGTGCTTGGGTACTGACGTGCTTTATTCACTTTATAGCTGCCAATATCGTACAAAGTTGGCGCGCTGTCGTGGTTATGCTCCGAGTTCCTGAAGTTGGATAGTATCAGGTACGAAGTGACGAGTTTGTTGTTGTTGAAATGGTGGAAGATGAATGGCGGCGAACTTATTTGCTTCAAAACATACAAATAGAACGTACATTGAAGCTCAGATGGAACATGAAGTCTCGATCGTTCGCGATCACCGCAAGCGAGCTGCTGAACTGGAGGCCAGACGAAAGCATGCTGAGAAGGTCCGACGCGAAAAAGAGGCTGCCTTCAGGAAAGAATGCATCAGTCAAGGCATTTTACCGAATTCGCAGAACATCTTTTCGGAGGCTATGCGGGAAAAGTACGATTTCATTGCAACATTTTACAAAGAAATTCACCTGACGAGCGCAAGTGAGGATGGAGCTTTCGACCAGGACAAGAAGAATCAGATTGAAGAGATGAAGGCTGAACTGCGCGCGGTAATACTCCGGTGTTTGCTTATCTAGCCGTACTTGTGTTCCAACTGACATGCCTTCGTTTATGTTCACCAGGTTATTGTCCGCGAACTGCCGTTGGGTAAAGACCGATACCACAATTGCTACTGGGTATTCAAGAACGACACGTGTCAGCGATTGTTTATTGAGAAGTGTGATTCAGGTCACTTTGTGATTTGCAAAACAAGCACGGAATTGCACACGCTGCTGGACTGGCTGAACCCAAAGGGTAGTCGTGAGATGGCGTTACTTTCGAAGCTGACCTCACTCAAAGAAACCCTCCTTCAAAACATGCAGGAGACAGCAGAAGGGGCCTCGGATGAGATTGCTTCGAAAGCAAGTGGTGACATCAAGGTAAATTTGTTCCCATTGCCTTGCGGTGACATCAAGCAAGACTATTTGATCGTTAACGACAAGGAAGGATGGCTGAGCAGTCACTCGATCGTCCAGAAGATGCTCTTATCGCTTCGAAAGCATTTAACTGTCGCTGGCATTCTGCATGACGAATGGGATTCATCTACGTCGTGGAGTAGTCGTGTCCAAGAGTCCAAGTCGTTTAATGCTGTGCGCGCATTGTTTGCAGAGCTGGAAGATACAGTTGTGGCGTCAACTACTGCTGCAGAAACGTTGCGTTTATCGTGGCAGAGAAAGCGTCGTGAATGGAGACTGGCGTTAGAAGGAGCGTGCACGTACGCACAGTTGGTGTTCCTG
Source organism: Globisporangium ultimum DAOM BR144 (assembly GCA_000143045.1). NCBI lineage: Eukaryota > Oomycota > Peronosporomycetes > Pythiales > Pythiaceae > Globisporangium > Globisporangium ultimum. The sequence continues at coordinate 335,986 of GL376560.1, forward strand.
CTCCATTTGCTTCTGGAAGAGTGCATCAATGTGGCTGCATTCATGGATCAATATGTCCGACTTGACCGAAAAGAGTGGTTCCAGCTACGCCTGAAAGATTGCCGAAACTTTATCCCAGAAGTCGGTAAACAGGTTGTATACTTTGGCGATGGCCATGCGCAAGCGCTGAAAGAAGACGCCAAGACGAAAAAGAAAAGATTTGCCCAGAAAAGTGATCTACCGCGAGCGAGAACGACGTTGATATGCACTGTGGAGAAAATTTCCTATCATCACGGCGGCGGTGACCCGTATGCTCTTGTAGTTTTGCACCCAACCAAAGACGGATCTGCCCATAGTTGTATTCGTGAACCCGGCGCCCTGCTTTGCCCACAGCCATCTCCATTGCAACGTCTATCGCGGATTTTCCTTCGCATTTTGAGTAAGCTGAAGTCGCACTCTGATGCGGGTCCATTTTTGGAGGCTGTGTCCGATCGCGATTTTCCGGAATACAAGGAGATAGTGCTGCAACCAATGAATTTCGGCAAGATGATGGAGAAAGCCAAGACGCTGCAGTACCAATCCGCCAGCGAGTTGCTTGCGGATGTGAAGCTCATTTGCAACAACTGTGAGCTCTTTTGTGAAGGCCGCTTCCCAGCGCTTCCGCCGTTAGCACGGAACTTGGTTGAAATGGCTGAAGGCTTGGTCAAGCGCTCGAACAAGGATATCCGTGCTTGCGAGAAGTCTATGGGTAATGCTGATGCCACTCTATCACCCGAGAAGGTTGTGAAGTCACCAGAGACGAGCGGTGAGAGCAAGGAAGCAGCTGACAAAGAGATGAGCAGTGGAGATCAGGTTGACACGACGAAGCCTATCACTGCGATCTTGCGTCTCGAAAATCGTTTACCAGAGTACGTGGTTGACATGAAGCGGTATGAGAGTGCTGTCAGTCATACCCGGAGCTGTGGAGAAAAGTTTCGTATGCTGTTTCGAGACCCGCAAGGGTTCCCTGGCGAGTATTACAGCGGCGTTGCAGCTGGATCGCTGCCTTTCGATTCAAATGGCTTGCTACCATGGGAAGCACTGCGAGTCACTTGGGACGAAGACGATGGATCTGACGACAGTCGCATCAATCCTTGGTACGTTTTGGCTGTATCTGCAGTGCATTAATGCACGTGTACTGACGATTTTCTTCGTTCTTTGTGCAACAAATGTTCAGGGAGGCGGAGTTTGTTGCGGCAAAGAAGTAAGCATCGATGAGGTAGGATTCCAACAGCAGCAAACGATAGAGAGTGCCTGCTTGGACGAACTGTAGGATCCGTGGCTTTTCGAGGCATTTGCTTCAAGAGAACTGAACACATGCAGAAAATTGATGAAGAAAAAAATTGCACTCGGTCGGTGTGAAGATCATGACATTCGATAACCAGGTATTTACTTGTGCATGCGAAGAAGCTTGATAGGTGCAGCAATTTGTGGTCGCTGAAGCAACTATCTGTAGACAAAGGGAGAAACCGCACGTGACGCACATAATGTTACTTCAAACACAAACAGAGCAGACGGGATTACAGCAATGGGCGAGTTTGTTGCTCACGAGCAGCAGCGCATTTCACCAGATCAGATGCAGTTTAAGTTCGCGCGAACTTTAGCAATTTTGGGGATCCTACAAATCCAAAGTCTACGATAAAGAAATGTGACCTACAAACAGATCTGATTGGTTATAAATGCGCATCTCAGTATTCCCCACTCAATCAATGATCGAGTACTCGAGTACTCTAGGGTGAAGACACCAAAATGGAAGACGCTAGAGGCAGCATGCGCTCTCCGCGGCAGCAGCATGCGAGCGACACGCCGCAGGAGCGCGCGAAGGCGGAGGCCGACGGCAGCGTTGCGGAAGACGCACCCGTCTCAGAGAAAGCAGCAGGCGAAGCGGACGCATTGCAGCAGACGCCGCACTGCGACGCGAGCGAACGCGGGGGCCGCCAACCTGCTGACACTTCGGGACCACTGCTGCTCAGTCGGAGCGCGAGCGCTGGCGCCAACGCGCGCAGTAGCACGATCACGTCGCTGCTACCCATGCACGGCTCGACTTTCAGCCAGTCCATGAGCAGCGTTAATGTGGCAGCCAGCGGCAGCGGCAGCGGGTCGTCGTCGGAATTGGTGTATCAATTGCAGCGACTGTGCTCCCGACAGCGGATGCGCTCGGAGGAACGCCACTTTGTGCGCGATGTGGAGCGCATCTTGGCGCTGCTGCGGCAGCAACAGCAGGCATCGAGCGCGAGTCGAAGCCGAGCGACAAGCACCAGCAGTGCGATTGCTTCAGGTGCTGCTGTTCAAGACGCTCAGGATACTGCTGATGCTTTGGCACACGATGTCAGTGACACTAGAGCCCATTCTGCGTCGATTTCATCTACGACGTCATCGTCATCGTCCGCGTTTCCATATTATCATCAGCCTAGTAGTGGATCGCTTACGCTCACCGAGATCGAGTTGCTGTTTGACTGCATCGCGGATCTCTTTGACCACCGCAACTACGACGTCCGTGCCGTCGCGTTTGAGACCGTGACGCTCTGCATGAACCACTACGGGCATCTGTTGAGCAGCGAGTTGCGGCTCAAGATCTTTCGTCAGTTTGAGGACCATCCTGCGGGCGATTTCACGCTGCGCCAGCGAGCGTTGCGCGTCTTGACCCAGGACGGACGTAACCTCGAGCCGTTCCACATCGAACTCGGCTGGCTGTTGCTGCGATTGCTCGGCGAGTCAGACGAGCAGCGCGATCTGCTTGGGCTGATCCAGAATATCTTCCGACGAAGTCCGCTCGTGCTGGACTTTGAGAACGTCGTCGCGATCACCAACGTCGTGTGCAGCCGCTGCGATCTCGCGTGGGCGCGCGGCGACATCGAGAGCTGCAAGAAGTTCCTCACGTTCTTCCACGTGCTCGCGACGCACAACCTCGAGCACGCTGCGAGTACGTCGGTGAGTCTCCGCACACTTTGCTGCATGGTGAACGCTGATGGCCACGGCACATGGTCCATAATGAAACACTTGCTGAATGGCGCCGCAGGTTTCCAAGTACTGCGCGGCCTGATTGATCTGCTCGAGAACCCGTACGTGAGCACGCAGTGGGTGCTGCGCGGCGCCGTGTTCTTCGTTGGCATGTCGTGCTGGGGCTCGCAGCGCGTGGGCAAGTTTGAGGACGTGAAATGGGCGCCCGTGCTGCTGTCCATGGAGCGCGTGCTCAAGTGCAACAACGGCGTCGTGATCTTCGAAGTGATTCTCGCCATGCAGCGACTCATCAAGAAGTTTGGCGCGTCGAAATCGAACGAAATCGACGCAAAGAACAGTCTCAACAGCAGCAGTAGCAGCAGCACGAGCACGCGGGACTCGGAACGCAAGCTTTTCGTCGAGTGGGATATCATTCTGCGCATGTTCAAAGAGCTTCGACCGTGGCTTTCGCTGCACGATGGAGACGGCGATAGCGATGACGGCGAGATCAGCAACATGCCGTCGATGATGACGCACCATCCGCACCAAAACAGTACCAGTTCTACTACGAACAGCGCGATCGGTGGCTTGGAGCCGCCCCAGGTGTCGGTGTCCATTCACCAGACGCGCATCCCACGAGAGCTGCTCGATACGCTCAACTTTGTCGAAGAGCTCGTGGCGCAAAAGAAGTTCGCAGGCGAAGTCGACGATTTCTTTGATGTGCTGGAAGACTACTTGCCGCATCTGAACGAAGGCTCGACGCTGTTCCTGCTGCGCCACCGTGCCGATACGTCCCATCCAGCACATCACGGCGAGTGGCTGCAGACTTTGCGCGACACGATGCGCACGTTCTTCTCGAACGGTGCGATGTTTGGCGCCGTGCGACTCGAGGCGCTCTCGGCGCTGCACGCGAATCTCCACGTGAGCCGCAATGTCTGCGAAGACCGCGTGATCGAAGAGGTGATGCTCCCGACGCTCGGTCATATCTACAACGATCATCACGCTGAAGTGCGGCGTCGCGGCCTGGACTTCATCACCGAAGTCGCGCGGCTCGTGGAGAGCGTGAAATTCGAGCCGCTGCTGAGCGTGCTCGCAGATGCCGTGACGCTGTCGTTGTACGAAGATGCCCAGGTGCTTGCGGCCTCGGGCATCGTGTCGCTGTTCTCGTCGTATTTCAACCACATGCCGCCGGCGCGGAGTCTGCGCATGTACGAGCTGATCACGAAAATGGTCGAGACACACCGGAACCGCGACGTGCGCAAGATCGCGCTCTCGTGTTTGCTGCATGTGTGTCAAGCGGACTCGGAGTTCCGTCTCCAGTGGAAGGACAACCAGGTGCGTACGTCTCGGTTCCTGTTTTGCAGCAAGCACGCCGTGCGAAATCCCCAGACTGGCGCCTGTGTGCCCGTGGCGCTGGGCGTGCGCGCGATGGTGACGCTCGTGAGCACCGAAACCCACGCAGACTTGTTCCGCATGGCTGTGTCAGGGATCCAGACGATGCTCGAGAATCGCATCGTGCTCACAGACGTCGACATCAGCGACACGGCGCTCAAGATCCTCTCGAGCATCGAGTACCGCGCGTTTGGCCGCGCCGCAGTCCCCGACGAGCTCACGAGGATCATTGAGGAGATGAAAGGCCCGTCACAGGAGGACGACCATGCGACCGAAGATGCGAGTCGCCATACAGGGTGGGAAGTGCTCTCGAGGCGCAACACTGAGTCGGATATGCTGCGGTATTTGAGCACGAAGCGACACACAGGAGGTGATGCACGCATGGGCTCTTCGTTCAAGTCGAATCTGCGCGACACCGTCGCGCTGCTCTGCAAGACCAAGTTCCTGACCATGGGGCTCGAATTGGTGGCCCTGCTGATCAGCTACGCGAGCGAGTTGAATGGCACGGCGCGTCGTCATTTGATCACGTGTCTCGTGGATGCGCTCGCGATGCAGTTGAATGTCGCTGACAAGGACGTCGCTGGGATCGGCCTCGCGGTCACGGGACCGCTGCATCGCGCGAGATCAGCTGCGAGCTTGACGCGAGCATCCACGTACGACGAAATAGCGAGCGAGAGTGGCGGCAAAGGAATCGCAGCCCAGACAGCGGACCAACTGGTTCCCAGCAGCAGCTACCAGCATCCCTCTCAAATCGCGGCGAAAGCTGCGTCGCCGCATATCGTTGGTGGCTTTACGTCGCGCGTGTTTTCTCGGTTCCAAGCCAGCAGCAACAGCAGCAGTAGTTTGTCTCAAGGCAACTTATTCCATGCGTTCGCCTCGTCGTCGACAGTGAAGCCCATGCGAGGAGCGCATCCAGGCGACGCCGCGGAGGATCAGGACCACGGGTTCATCCAGCAATCGCTCCATGCGCTATACACCGCCGAGTTTACGATGCTGCATATCTCGGCCAACATGCTGAGTCTGCTCGCGCTGCGCATGCCCGAGGAGATGCTCGCGCAGATGGAGACGGTGTTCCACAGTGCGCGACTGTGCTTTGCGACCCTGGATGGTGATTTCCGCGCTGATGCATTTGGGGCCGCGCTCGAGATGATTGGCAACATCGTCTACTGCCTGCCGACGCTGCCATCGCATCACTACGTCGCTGTGATCGAGACGCTTTTGATAGGCTTTGAGCAAACGAACATGCAGTCGAAGCAGCTTTCGTACATGGCGTTCCGGCTGCTGTGCCACGTGATCTTCAAGTGCGCGCCGAGAGATCGCATCCCGCTCGCTTCTGTCGCGCTGCCGAGGCTGCAGCAGCTCTTTGTACGCACCAATAGTCTGCTGGTGGAAGCTGCAATTGACTTTCTCATGAGCTTTGCGTACTCGAGGTCGTTTACCCCACCACCAGCGCTCTGCAACCCCAGTAGCAGTCCTGAGAAAGACGCGGACGTGGTGCTTCAGTCTCGCTCCTGGATCTTCAACAACTCGCTGCTCACGATCCAGGTATTCAAGCGGGGACGCGCGAAATTGGTGATTCGAAGAGCGAATGGCATGAACCACTGGGATTTGCAGATCTCCAGAGAGTATTTACTAGATCCAGCAGTGACACGACCGAACGACATGAGCAGCAGCTCTAGACAAGAGGAAAAACGAGTTAGAGCGCCAGGTTTGAAGGAGAGGGATGTCGTCGAGGTAACAAGCGCATCTTTGCTAGAAGAACGGGATTCCAGTCCCCGTTCAGCACCCGAGAATCGACGAGCTGCATCGGTTAAGGCTTCATCATCGACGCAAACAGCACTGAAGTCTGCTAGAGACGACAGCCTGGAAGAAATCAATGGTGGGTTGCCAGACGAAGAGAAGCCTGAGCACGCACCACCACCGCCATTGCCGCTGGCTACCGTCACGATCACCGCCAGCATCCCCACAACTCAAGACGCGCAGGCTCCTACCACGGAAGTGGCCCCAAAAGCTCAACTTGAATCGCCATCAAACACTCTAGAGAAGCAAGCGAAAGCGGCACGCGGCAACTTGAGGAAGCAAGTTACCTTTGCGCTCGATGGAAACAGCCCCGTGGCATTTCCACATCCATCAGCGTCACTGCCGCCACTGCCAGCGTACGATGGGATCGGAGGCTCCCCGTCGTATTTCTGCGAAGCCAACCCAGGCGCGTATCGTCAACGGAACAGTGGACTCTATGGATCATCTTTCAATCGTCGACGACGCAATATCAACCCACGCAATGCGTCGATCCGCGAGCACGAGGACAACGGAGTGCTCTCGAGTGACTCGTGCAGTGACCAAATTTCCCACCTGGACGACGACGATGGACCCGACGACTTCAGCTTGGATGGCTCAGCACTGGGCAGGAGCAGCACAATTGATCGTAATATCGTCGACAGACGACGTCCTGGAGCGGATGAGGATTCGAGCAACAAGGACGGACGACTGGAATCGCTGACTGCGAGCCCAGATCCACCAGATGCCATTGGAAGCGCTGGTAATGGAGACGCCCTTGATCCGATGTACCTGATGATGCAATTGTTCGACTTGACGGTCGAGAATCGACCGCATCTGCTGCTTGATGGTGACGCGCTCTCGCTCGGCTTGAACGTCTTGGATCGTACGCCCGAGTACGAGACCCACAAGATTGGATTGCTGTACGTGCAGCACCCCAAGCAGCGCGTAGAATGGGAAATCTTGGGGAACCGAGGAGGCTCGGTGCGGTATCTCAAGTTTCTCCGCGGCCTCGGCACATTCACAAAGTTACAGGGACTGCCGGGGTACACGGGCGGCTTGGACACGACCAACGACAGCGACGGCAAGTTTGGGCTTATTTATAAAGACAACTCCACACAGGTACAATGAACACATATGCTCCGGGAAATAGCTCTTGAGTTTTGGCTGACTTTGGCCTTCTTTCTCCATAGATCATGTTCCATGTTGCAACGATGATGGGGTCGGAAAGCGCGCAAAACGGCAATGAGCTCGACGTCATGAAAGCGCTTTCGATGAGCAAGAAGCGGCATATCGGGAACGACTTTGTGCACGTCGTCTACAAGGTACGAGATAATACCAAGAAGCTTTTTGTAGCCTGTAGTCCGTACAAATGCGCACTCACGCTGGCCCAACGTACTGGTTTGATCTTGACTGGTGTAGGAATGCGACGAGGATTATAACGTCTCGACCTTTTCGGGTCAATTCAACGATGTCCACATCATCGTGCAGCCACTGAACGACAGGGAGTACCGGACCCAAGTGCACGCGAAACCCGGGATCAAACCGTTTGGTCCGCTGTATGGCACGCAGATCGTCTCGAGCAGCATCATCGCCGAGTGCGTTCGCCTGACGTGCCTGAACGCGAACCTCGCGTGCCAGACGTTCCACCAGGACCTCGTCGGCTTTGCCATGAACTGCGAGGACCGACTGAAGCAGATCAAGCAGCTCGGTATCCGACTGGCGACGCCCGAAGACTGGAAGCTCGACTAACTACACAAAATGAACTAGGTGAATGGAAAATTGAAGGCATCTTGCTTACCGTCGTGGTGGCGCCAGAAAACTAAGAGTAACAAGTACAAGTAATAAAAGAGTGAGTATCAGTTCAAACCACCAGCATGCGCTTCGCACAAGTCTTGTACTGGAAACTTGTGTTCTTATTATTTGGCAAAGGCTTCTTTTCGTTCGTTGGCAGCATACATGTGGACCGGTCAATCTCTTCTTTTCTTCGTGTTGTTTTCTCTTGCTGGGCGTACTTTGTTAAAGTTGAATGGCGTCAAAAACGTAGGCCGGGACGTGGCCATCGAGGAAACTGCGCTTGATCTTGGAGCAGCGCGCGAACTCGAGCATAAAGATGAGCGTGTTGACGACGTCGACGGGCAACTCGGTGGTCACGTTTCCCTTTTGATCCTTTGCAAAAATGTCGTTCACCTTTGAACGAACGTATTGCCCCAAGTACGCCAGGAATTTCTCCGTGTACGAAGGATGGAATTGCTTGAACACAGTCAAAATTCCGAGCAGCAACGGTTGGCCATCGATTGGGTTCTTGCCCACACGGCAGAGTGCACCAAAGTTGCGGTCGTATTGCAACTTGGGCATGTATGCGACGACGAAAAGCATAAAGAGCGCCGCGAGCCCATCCAGCGGCGCATCAACTGTGATGTAGATCTTCTGGTACGGATCGTTCGCGCCAATGTTCTCCAAGTACTTGTTGAGCTCGACCAGGATCGGGTTGCTATCCGAGCCTGGGTACGGTTTGCTCTTTGGGTCACGGTAATGCGCGCGGATATCATTCAGCAGCGAGTTGTTGAGCGTGTCGAGCGTACACGACAGCAGGTTCGCATCCAAGCGACTGGAAAACGACAATTCGCTCGAGATCTGGCGACGGATGAGCGCAGCCTGGCCAACGATCAGCACGGCTTTGAGCAACTTGCTCATAATCTTTTCGACCTTTTTCAGCGCGGCGTCGTACAGACGGCTCGATTGGTCGGGGATCTTCCATTCCGGCACGAGCGCCGCCGACAACTGGTCGAGCAGCGGGTAGTACGGCGTCACGGCTGAGCCCCAGAACTTGACCAGGTTGTTGAGCGTGTGCACGATGCGGAACGAGAGCATGCGGTCGAGGCCAGCGAGACCGAGCAAGCCGACACTCTTGTGCAGCACAGAGAACGCGCCAATGCCACACACCTCTTTGCCGTCGTCTGAGAACCAGCCGATGCATTGTGGTGAGTAGATAGTCGCATGCGGGTCTGTCATAATGAAAAGCGCGTGCATAAGTCGCCCCATGAAATTGACGCTCATGTCACCCGAGGGTGGCTGGAACCGAGGAATCGGGATCGCACGACTCTGGTACTGCGAGCCGCGATCGTACACTTTCTTCTTCAGGTACCGATTACACTCTTGCTCGACGTTGTAGTTGATGATTCGCGAAAGCTCTTCGTGCCACATGCGCAGTCCGTAGATGCCAATGTAATCCTGAATGTATTCAAACGATAGCCGGTATGCGTCCAGCGTCGACGCGAGGTTGACAAAGATCTCGTTGCACTCTTCCGACGTGTTCTGTTCGAAGATCAGGATGTCATGGAATGCCAGCGAGACACGATACACGAGCTCCTTGCGGAGACCATCTTCCAGCACCTGTCGCGGATCCACTTCAATGATACCCAGCAGCGTTCGCTTCATCGCCAAGATGCCCTCTGTGTACTTTGATACTTCGTTCGTGGCTCTCGCCAGACGGTATCGTTCATTGAGCTGCGCATGGTTCTTCAAGAGCGTGTTTTCAAACTTCACGGGGATCGGCTTCATGTGATCCGTTTGCAGCTTGATGATGCCTGCGAGGATGCGGAACACACTCTGCGGGATCACCTCCATCACACGACGCACGTAGTCGACGAGCTCACCGGAGTAGTATTCGGCGACAGAGATCACATCTTCCGAGCCACATTGGTGAATACGCGTAAGCGGGACGTCCAGAATCGACGCGAGCTTTAGGAACACGGCACGCAGCAAGATCACGGACGAAGGATCGTTTTTCACGCGCTGGTGCAAGATCATCATGAAATCGTTGATGATCTCCCATGCATACGAGAGATCCGAGACGTTTTCAATAATGCCCATGACTTCGTCACGAATGCGCACTGTGCGCACCATCTCGGTGAGAAACTCGCGCGATTCCTCCAAGTATGCCTTGACCTGCAGGTTCGTATCGATTTGGTCAAACTGCTCGACGTGGCCCAAAGCTTCAATGAGCCTCTTGATACGACGTCCGGCCTTCACGTGATCAATGTAGTCAAGACTGTTGACTTTGTCGGCAAGATCCTTGAACCAGCTCATCAAGTCTTCGTTGCGTTCGACACGCGTGAGCGGCTTTTCACCCGAGAAGTACTCACTGAGCTCAATCATGCGCTCCGACGTTTCTTTCATGCATCGCTGCCAGCGCGCTTCCTTGCTCGCGAGCAGCGCGATGAACATTTGCTTGAGCTTCCATTCCAACTGCGACACCTTCAGCAGCAGCGTGATCAGTTTGTCCGGGTCCGTGATCTTGTCAAAGATCTCGCGCTGGGCCGTCGAGTTGTCCATCATCGGGATCACGGGCTGCATGCGGCTGTGCATCATCGTCCATCGGATCGTGACGTTGGCATGGCGGATGCAGTTCATCAGCGGGTCCAGGTTCTCGAGCACGTACATCTCCGTGAGCACACCTTCCGTCAAAAAGTAATTGAGCTCGTCGATCGATTTCTGCGTTTGCTGCACTTTTTTCTTCGTGATGTGCGCAATGTTGGATGGTTCCAGCGTGTTTGCGAGCGCGAGTCGCGCGGCCGGGTACGCGGCCCATTCGAGTGAGAGATCCGCGACGGCGCCCATGTACGTCGCCAGGATGAAATTGTCATTAAAGTGACGGTCGACGATCTCACGCATGCTCGATTTCTCGTGAATGAGGATGTCTGGCGCGAAAAACAAAATCACAAACAGCATCGACGCCTGACTCGCGAGACGCGTGCTGCGGTGGTTGCGGTGCGGGAAGCTCGGCTCTTGCAGGTACACATCGTCGGACTGCAACTTGCCGATCACCATGCTCACAACTTCCTCGGGTGGCTGGAACCGCTTAAAGTACCGCTCGGGGTACTGCGGCGGCTTCGGTTGCCCCGGCAGGTACCCAGTGACACGGCACAACTTGCACACTTCGTCAATGTTCTCGAGCGCCGACTCGCCCTTGTTTCGGTAGAACGCGATCACCATTTTCTCGCGCGTTGGGCCGGGGATCTTGCGGTCGAGCAGCAGCAGGATCACGCCGTAAAGGTACAGCGCCTCGCACATGAGCTGCGCGCCGTCCGTGTCAAGCAGGATGTTTGCGAGTGTGTGTTGGATGAAGAACCCTTTCTCGAGGTTGTCGAGAAACTCGAGGTAATCGCTCACGTACTGCTCATAAAGAGAGAGAGAGAGACGTCGCATTAGATGAACGAATTGATAGAACTCGCCGAAATTCGAGTAGAACGCACCTTGTAGATACCGTCAAAGAGCTGATAGAAACGATCCAAAATGTCTTCGTGATTGTCCATAAACTCGTTGTCGACATCCAGCAATTCCTGCATCATGAAGACATAAATACACATAAAAGTGTTTAGTTTTTACTATCGAGCCAACTGCATGTGCCAGCGCATAATAAAGGAACAATCCGCACCGTGTCGCTGTTGACCATGTTTTCAAAGTCCTCGGGGTTCTTTAGGTACGCAAAGTCGAACAGGATGTTCAGGTACTTGAGCTGCTCGGGGTCTTCCACATGGGACGGACCCATAAACACCCTAGTACACGTATACAAATTGCACTTTGTAAGCCTCATAGAACACATACGCACTTCTATACAAGCATACGCACCCGGGAATATTGTTGGACAGACGCAGCAGCTCGGCGATGATGGCGCTGCCGCGACTCACGAGCCGCAGGAGCGTCTGCCCGCAATCGTTCTCTTCGGCGAGGAACTCCATTCGCTCCCTCTCGGCGTCACGCGCACAGATGCTTCAGCACACACACGCTCTCTCTCTTTAGAAATTTCAATAGAGGTCGGTCGTAAACGTATGCTCCCCGCTGTCCTCGTTCCCCTCTCCACACCCACAGATAGAGAGAGAGATAACGAGAGAATTCTTTCGCTCTTGGATGACGCTTTCGTGCTTGAAGATATGCTGAACTCCAAAAGTGCGGAGTTGGCAATTTTGGCAAGGGGGCCAACTGCGACATGCATAGTGTAGACCACGCTATTCTGAAGAAAACAATAATGCGTATTTCAAGTATGCAAAACTAAACTACAAGTATCGAAAGTAGCCGTTTCGGCCTTGTATTTTTGACGGAAACAGTAACTTTTATAATTCAATTTAGTGCCGTTTAAATGGGTATAGTAACCCTCTCGATGTCACTAACGAGGAAGAGGGTCACAAAGACAGCGAGCGCGAAGAACGAAGAGCTCAATTGAAGATCCAAGAGCAACGACAATGAGCGAGAGCGACTACCGCGAGCCCACGCGCGCGATCTTCGTGGAGAGCGACCTGCGCAAGTTCGTCGGCTCCACGGTGCGTCATCCCCATGCTTTTCTGCCGCCTTTGCTGCTGCCTGGCGCTCGCATACTCTGCGCCGGTGCGTGCCTTTATTTGATCGTTTGACTATGCTGACGCGGTTGTATGCGCTATTGTTGCTTTACGTTAGGCCCATCAAATGATCCTGGTGTTTGTCAAGCACCTGAACGAGAGCGTGAAGGGAAAGAGCGTCGACAGCGAGTACGACGTCTCTCCTGTACGTTGTAAACGCTTTTATGCCGGAAAGCACCAAAATACGCACTGATAGATATACACGATGGATGCTTCTCCCCCTTTGTAGAATGTGCAAAAGGCTGTGGACATGATCATCGAGATCGACAGCTGGGTCGATGAGATCCCGCCGATCCAGCAGCCCATGCGCTTCGGGAACCGCGCGTTCCGAGATTTCTACGACCGTGTTGTGACGGTACAAAATCAGCAGCAACAATAGCCAATGGGCCATGTGATAACCATAACAAACTAACCTTGCTTGTATTATTCATCTGTTTGTACAGCGATCAAACGAGCTGCAGCAACAGCTTCTCCCCGAGAACCTCCACGGTGCGATCATTGAGCTCTCAACGTACCTGAACGAGTGTTTCGGTAACCGCGTGCGCATCGACTACGGTACGGGCCACGAGACGAGCTTCGTCGTGTGGATGTGCTGTCTGCACAAGATCGGCTTCTTCACGCAGCACGACTTTCCTGCGATGGTGCTGCGGCTCTTCCACGCGTACCTCGCGCTCATGCGCCGCCTCCAGAAGCTCTACATGCTCGAACCCGCAGGTTCCCACGGCGTCTGGGGGCTCGACGACTACCACTGCCTCCCATTTTACTTTGGCGCCGCCCAGCTGATTGGTATGCTGCCTTGCTTTAATAGTGGCATTTTTTTTACCTGTCTGCTTGTGTCTAACTGAAGCCTTGTTTGTATTAATTAGGACAAACGCAGATTTTGCCGGCGTCGATCCACGATGACGCGGTACTGGAGGCCCATTGTGAGAACTATCTGTACCTGGATGCGATCAAGTTTATCAAGGAGGTCAAGTCCGGGTCGCCGTTCGCCGAGACGTCGCCGATGCTCAACGACATCAGCGCGCTGCCATCCTGGGAGAAAATCAACGGCGGCATGCTCAAGCTCTACGAGGGCGAGGTGCTCAAGAAGCTACCGGTGATTCAGCACCTCTGCTTCGGCACACTCTTCCCGTGCACGTGGACGCCGAGCCACTCGGCCGCCGACGGCAGCGTGTACACGCCCGTGAGCATGCACCCGGGCACGGCGGTGCACGCCCCGAACTTTGATCTCGCCGGCGCGACGGCCAAGGCACCGTGGGTCGCCGTCGAAGACCTCGCTGCCGTGCGCGACACACAGATGTCGCCCATCCCGAAGGGTACCAAGCATCCAGCGACCTAGTGGCTGGGTCGATCACCTCCCGTGTGTGTGTGTGCGTGTGTTCGACAAGGTGCGAAACTGCAAGCGTTTGTGGATGTGGATTTCTGTTCTGTGCCATTTAGGACACTTGCTACAACAGCAAAGCGAGAGTACAAGTGCAAGATGCTGGCTGCAATACAAGGCGCACACATTTTCGCAAATGGCAGCCGTTTCTTTTCTGTTTTTCCTGCCTTGCGCTCGTTGTGTGTTTGTACGTTATGTGCTTTGCTTGTGTGTGGAACTGATTCGGTGCGCGTCATCCGCTTGCCGACAAGTCCGTCCAGCGAGGGAAGATTCGCCACCATTGCAGCGAAGCGAGTATTGTTTGCAAGAGCGAGGAAATAATTCGCGTCTGCCAACATGTCGCGCCTACAATATGGTCGCGCCAACCGAATCTTGTGCAACAGAGTGTCCAATTGCCACACGAGTGAGTGAAGGTCGAGTGGTTGACGGATATGCCTGGCTTTGTCCTGCGCGTTGGCGGCGGCAGTTGGTGCGGAAATGTCTTTCCGGTGTGCGGTTTTTCGCCCTTTTGGTTGGTTGGCGCGCAAGCGTGGAAGAAGCCACTTGAGAGAGAGAAAGGTCAGCGAACACGCAGTCAAGCGAACGAGAGCGTGGATGGACCAGGAGCCATTAGCACAGAAACGAGAGCGTGACGGACATGCGTGTAAACTGCTCGTAAACAGACAGGTTGCGGCTACGGTATCAGCTATTGCGCGTGTTAACGTTCATTCTTGCGGTGACGGCGTGTGCTACACACGATACAACGCAGGAAGAGCGCACGGCCAGCGAAAGAAACAAAAAACGTAGAGGTACAAGAAGGTATGTAGAAGGATCGAGCCAAGAGCATGAAGGACTCACATGATGCGAAAAGGCAGCAGTTCCGCAGCAATATGCAACGTAAGAATCGCGGTATCATTCTATGCGAGCCGTTGGTCCAGCAAAATAAGCGTCAGAGTGAAATCAAGAACAAATCACACATATCACATACGCGTTCACGCCATTTCCTTCTGCATATTTCCCCCACGACAGGAATGCCAAACGCTGCAAGATTCGCAAGCGAGCGAGAGTCGCAAGAGCGAGAGCCGCACACACGTGCGCACTGGAATAAAACAAAGAAAGAGATGGTAGTGGCAACTTGCATACAGTCAGCGAGCTGACTACTTGCACTTGGGCGTTACACTTGCAGCGCAGTTACTAGCGCCAAGCTTGATGAATTTGCTTTCTGTAACCGTTTCCACCGGATCCATCCATCTCCCCATACATATCTCCATCCGTCGTCCTTACGCTCAATGCGTCATTAGGCAAGAAAAACGGAGAAATTTTCGAACATTAGATCTGGATCTCTTGTCGTCCAACGGACGACGCATGTCCCCCCATACTGTAGCCTTTGAATCCGCCGCTGGCCACGTACCATCCAATCAACGCGATCCTGAAGGGACAAACCTGCTGACGTTGCCACGAAGCCACTTTCTCACATGTCGGTCCTGTGACACTTGATGCCTAAAAGGTTTTATATCCTGCGAGATCTTATAAATTACCACGTCATTGCCCTCATGAGGCAAAAACCTAGACTTGTTCGGCTGCTTACTCGCTTCATTTACTATTCATTTCGAGTTGCTGCGTGTGTTCTCTCCTCCATCAAGCGCTGAGCAGAGACGAACCGAGCAGCCACTTTAAACCATGCTGTTGTGGTTTCGGAAATCGATAAATAAGGTCAAGTTGAAGCTCCAACCCGCGCTCCGTTGAGCTGTTTCCTGATCACTATATGTGCAAACAACAGGCAGGAGCGCAGCCAATAGCGAACAGCTCCCATTAAAAAAAAAAGAGACAAAACAAAACATGCACAGTGCGGAGGATCGCAAGTTGAGGTTGTTATTTTACTGCGACAGTCAGGGAGTCGAGAATGCCCTCAATTGCTGAGATGCGTTTTATAACAGGCATTTTATAATCGCATTTCGCTTTGACAGGCTCTATTATAAAAGCGCAAGAGGCTGTTTCAGCGCCACATCTCCTCGCGCTGCAAGATAAGCTGAAAAATACCGCTGCAAGTTTGAAACAACAGCAGACGTCACGTCTTAAGAAGATGTGGCTTCATCGCACATAGAGAGTGCACAGGAGCACCAAAGCCAATTGACGAAATCAGACGTTTTGGGTCCACAGTCCACCCTTCCGTCGGAAATAGCCGGCCATGTCGCTGGTCTCCGCCCTCCCTAGCATCGCTGGCCGCGGGCGGAGCCGAGGCACTTCCACAGAACATGTTCCGGTGCCGGTGTGTTGAATTTGGCGGTCTCTGGTTCCTTGTCAAAATAGACATTCCTGCGAGACTCGATTTCTTTTATTCGGCCATCAATTTTGCAAGTTATGTGCAAAGGGGTAGGGCGAGATGAAAATTACGGCGAATTTTTTGCAAGCCTGAGCCGTTTCATTCGTAAGATACGCGAGAAGATTTCCGTGGGAGCGGTTATTTTTAGGGGCACATGGTCAGGAATGCACTGGCTTCTGTCCAATCATTCGTTCCTTACCCATCTGAGTCGCTCTGATAGGGGGAGGAGAGCCCAAACGTATGGCTGCTGTCGTCCACTGGTGGCAAAGCTGAACCAACCAAATGTGAAACAACCGGCGGTGTACCTACTTTAGTACCAGCTATTGTATCGACCCAGAAAAGGCGAGTCGCCGCCTGCGATGGGGAATGTACGTATCGCGTCAAAAAACAAACAAAACAAGTTAAAGAAAGAAAAACAGAACGCTAAAAACGCGACCATGGACTGAAACTCGGCACTGCCTATCCGTCTTCTAACATCTTCAGCATTCTACGCGAAAAGACTCGCACGTGCGTTGACACGCATGGAATTTGCATTTGATCAATGAATGCACCTGGAAAATGCGATTCACTACAGCCACAGACAGAACAAAATGGAGGGAGCAAGCGAACACGTGGAGAACCACAATGCGAGATTCCCTTGCCACCGTCCTTCATTCCGCGGCTCGCAGCTGGTGGTGGTTTGACTTTGCCCTTTCTCTTCGCAGGGTGAGGGGAGATGCACCCGAAGGGCAATGGCAGAGAAAGGGACGCGACATCCTGAAAAGATGCACGCCACCGCCAAAGCACTGGCGTGGATTGATTTGCCAGTGGTTTGCAGATTCACCCAACCGCACAAAGAGACAACTTTGACGTCCACTCCACCCTACCCCTTGAGACCTTCACTTTTATACCTACCCCCTTCGGATTGAAAACAGATGCGAAAAAATCAATGAGAGAAAGCAGACCAGCACTCTCGCTTTCTCATATCAAAATGAGAAACCAGTGCAGGGAAGATGGCTGCGCGAAAGTTTGGGGTAGTTTTCAATGTATCTTTCGCACATAAGTTTCGCGTATTTTTCGTGGCTGAAAAGCTCGCGTCCTCTCTCCCCTCTCTCCCCTCGCTGCCTCTCGCTCCGCTTGCGCTGGCTGACGCAGGCAGGCAGGCAGCACGTGTGGCCCGTGTGCACTCGCTTGGGTGGTGGGCGGGGGGCGCACACGCACGCTTGCTCGCTTGCGATGGCCCGAGGGAATCATTTTGGAATTTCCCCAGTTCCGAAGCAAGAGCCCGCCCGCAGCCTCGCCGTGTGTGTCCTTCGAAGGTTAGAAGCACCACCTCCGCTCCCGCACTCTAGACCATCATGGCTCCATACTCCCCTGCCGAAGGTATCAGCAAGCTTGCGATCGACAAGAGCAAGCACTTCACCGAAGCGCTGAAGCAAGCTGCGAAGGTGGCGGAGACCGAGGAGCAGAAGGTCGCGGCCGAGAAGATCTCGGAGTTGATCAACTCGGACAAGACGATCAACTTGGGTGTTGTGTCGAAGGAGCTGCACGAGTTGCTCGTCGGCGCTGAGGCCGATGGCCGCATTGTGGCGTGCTACGTCATCGATGACTTGATGCAGAAGTACGCCGAGCGCCTTGAAGCGTACATTGCGCCTCTCTTGGTCGACCTGCTCGACTTGTTCGCCGACAAGAAGCCAACTGTGCGTCCAGTCGCCGAAGAAGCCGCGTTGACTATCATCTCGTCGGTGAACAAGAACTACGCGATCCGCGTGATTCCAATGCTCTTCCAGGGTTTGGAACGTGCTAAAAAGTGGCAGACGAAGAAGATCTCGCTCGACTTGGTTGCGGAGCTCTCGACGGTTGCGCCATACCAGGTGGGTCGTTGCCTTCCAGACATCATCCCAGTGGTCACGGACTGCATGTGGGACACCCGCAAGGAGGTGAAGGAAGCCGCGAAGGCGACCTTGATCAAGGTGTGCCACGTGGTGGGTAACGGCGATATTGAGCCGTTCATCCCAGCGTTGATCTCGTGCATGGCCAACCCAACGGAAGTCGCGGAGTGCACGCACAAGCTTGCGTCGACGACGTTCGTGAAGACTGTCGAGGCCCCGGCTCTTGCTATTATGGAACCTTTGCTCCAACGTGCCCTTAAGGAAGGGAAGACGGCTGTGAAGCGTCAAGCCGCCGTCATCATTGACAACATGTGTAAGTTGATGGACGATCCTGCTGAAGCCCAATTGTTTATGCCAAAGCTTCTCCCAGGTCTTACGAAGATTATTGACACCGTCGCTGACCCAGAGTGCCGTGAAGTTGCTACCCGCGCCCACAGCACGTTGTTCATTGCCGGTGGTTCGGTGGAAGTGTCTGAAGACGAGTTGAAGGTCGACTACGACAACATCTTGAAGATTGTGAAGAACTCTGTGGCGGAGGACGCCGCGGCCAAGAAGGCCGAGATTGACCAGTTTGTGCTTGAGCACGTTGCCGGTATCTGTTTCTTCCTCGTTGTTGCGCGTACCTTCAACCAGACGACGTTCAACCAGCAGATCTCTGCTTACTTCAAGGAGTTCATGAAGGGTGACTCGTGGAAGCCAGTCGCTGTTGTGATCCGTGACCGTTGTTTCAAGGAGAACAAGGCCATCATCATCGAAGATGTTGACTGCGATGAAGGCAAGCCAGACCTTTGCAACTGCGAGTTCTCGCTCGCTTACGGTGGTATGATCTTGTTGAACAACGCGCGTCTTCGCTTGAAGCGTGGTCACCGTTACGGTCTGTGTGGTCCAAACGGTTGTGGTAAGTCGACGTTGATGCGTGCCATTGCCAACGGCCAGCTTGAGGGTTTCCCAAAGAAGGATGAGCTGAAGACCATTTTCGTGGAGCACAACCTCCAGGCTGAAGAAGCCGATCTTTCGGTCCTTGACTTTATCTGCTTGGACGAGGAGCTCAAGAACTCGCCTCGCCAGGAGATTGTCGACACGCTGTCGAGCGTCGGTTTCACCGATGAGATGCAAGCCCAGGCTGTGGGTTCGCTCTCGGGTGGTTGGAAGATGAAGCTCGAATTGGCCCGTGCGATGTTGCAGAAGGCCGATATCTTGCTCCTCGATGAGCCAACGAACCACTTGGACGTGAAGAACGTTGCGTGGTTGGAGAACTACTTGAACTCGCTCCAGGACATGGGTGTGACGTCGATCATGGTGTCGCACGACTCAGGTTTCCTCGACAACGTGTGCACGAACATTATCCACTACGAGAACCGTAAGTTGAAGATCTACAAGGGTAACCTTTCGAAGTTCGTGGAGGCGAAGCCAGAAGCCAAGGCGTACTACGAGTTGGAAGCTGCTACGTTCAAGTTCACGTTCCCAGAGCCAGGTTTCCTCGCTGATATCAAGAACAAGGGTAAGCCAATTATTCGTTTGACGAACTGCTCGTACACGTACCCTGGCCGCCCAAAGCCATCGATCAACAACATTTCGGTGACGTGCGCGCTTTCGTCGCGTATTGCCGTGCTGGGACCAAACGGTGCCGGTAAGTCGACGCTGATCAAGATGTTGACTGGTGAAGTCGAGCCAACGTCTGGTACGGTGTGGAAGCACCCTTCGATGCGTTTCGCGTACGTGGCCCAGCACGCGTTCCACCACATTGAAGAGCACTTGGACATCACTGCGAACCAGTACATCCAGTGGCGTTTCCAGTCTGGTGAGGATAAGGAGTTGCTCGCGAAGGAGACCCGTAAGTTGTCCGCCGAAGAGAAGCTCCACTTTAAGAAGCCAGTGAACTGGGAAGGTGAGAAGCGTGTGATGGAAGAGATCGTGTCGCGTCGTAAGTTCAAGAAGTCGTTCGAGTACGAGATCAAGTGGGAGAAGTGTTCGGTTGAGGACAACGCGTGGATTCCTCGTGAGAAGCTCGAGAAGTGGGGCTGGGACAAGCTCCTCCAGATCGCCGATGACCGTGAAGCCGCTCGTGCCAACTTGCAGGCGCGTCCAGTGACTGCTCTTGCCGTGCAGAAGCACTTGGACAACTTCGGTTTGGGTGCGGAGTTCGCGACGCACTCGCGCATGCGTGGTCTCTCGGGTGGCCAGAAGGTGAAGGTCGTGTTGGGTGCTGCCATGTGGCTGAACCCTCACATCCTTGTGCTCGATGAGCCAACGAACTACTTGGACCGTGACTCGCTCGGCGCGCTTGCCACCGCCATTAACGAGTTCAACGGTGGTGTGGTTATGATTACCCACCACAACGAGTTCTCGTCGGCATTGACCCAGGAAACGTGGAACGTGGACAACGGTTTTATGACGATCGAAGGCCAGGTTGCGGAAGACAAGACCAAGATTGAGCAGAAGGACGAGGAGGAAGTCACGGACGCGTTCGGTAACGTGACCAAGACCAAGATCAAGCGAAAGCTCACCCGTAAGGAGATCAAGGCCAAGCAGAAAGCTAAGAAGGAAGCTGAAGCTCGTGGTGAATACTACAGCGACAGTGACGACGAGGAATAGATTGCTCCGCGCGCTACACTGCGTCTGAGATGATGACGATACCTTATATTTCTTTTTAGCTTATAGAAAAAAGATGTTACTGTCCCTCCCAAGCATTTTGATGTATATGCATATGTTCTGCGTCTTTTCTGGGAGAGACACGATAGAGCTTTGGTATCTCATGAATAGAGGAAATTCCAATATGTCATCTTCATTTTTTCTTAGTATGTTTCACTAGTTCATGCAGGGTTCGATACTTTAATTGCAAGCAACTCCTTTACTCGCGCCAGAGCATGCGAATCAAACTGATAATTCTGAGCGCGATCGTTTCTGGATTGCTTGCTGTCTCCACTGTCCACGCATGTCTGCGTCACGTGGACGAGAAGAACGTCTGGATCGAGTGCTGCTGCTGCTGGTCGCGTTTGCGCCGTCGTTTCCTCATCCCAGCATTGCCACCACCATTGTCGTCCGACTGGACGCCACTCATGCACGCATCGATGTGCGTATTGACCGAGATCAGGTTGCTCACATTGATCACGTGGCCGCAGACCGGACACGGTTGGAAGCACGACGACGGCTCCGACCTCGCATCGACACCACCGCTTCCTTCTTCCTCCAGGCTGGCAGCAGCCGAGACAGTGCAACTCTCCATCTCATCTTTGTCTTGCTCTGCTGGTGGCGTGGCGCCCATGAGAATGCATGCGTCCATGTGGGTGTTCACCGATCGGCTGTTCTTTGTGTTCAGCATCTCGCCGCAAATCGGACACGGCTGAAATGGGTCGTCCTCCTCACTAATGCCAGCAGCTCGTACCGGACGCTTTCTTTTCTTCTGCTGCTTTTGGATACACGCCTCGACATGTGTGTTGATCGAGATCGCATTGCCCACATTGATCATCTTGCTGCAGATCGGACACGGCTGGAAACTTGCCATCGACAGTTCAGCAGACTCACTGTCGCTATTCGTCGCACTGCTGTCGTCATTGGCGTCATCGTCTTGCCTCCTTGATGACCATGAAGGAGAAATGGCGGCTCCAGCCTTCCTCTCTGTATCTAGCATTACCGCGACAATGTCTGACGTCGCATCTTTCGGTAGCGGCGTGACAAAGTTTGCCATATTGGTGTTGCTTCTGTCGCTTTTATTCGATCTCGTCACGTTTCCATTAGAAATGGCAGCACCATCACCATCGTCTTCGTCGGTTGACTCTGTATTCGACACCTTTGAAGTCGGATCCATCCCCACCTTTGCTAATGCTGTAAAACGATCGATGCCAAGCTGTCGTTTTGCATTCTCCTTTTCCGCTCTATCTCCTCCTCGATCTCCAAGTGACACGAGAGAAGACCCACGCACCCCCATCAACCGCAACGTGAGCGGCAATTCCTTGCGCAGGATCTTCACTGCGTGCTCCCACAGTTCGTCTTTTGTCTGCAACGCCGCCGTAAAGCTCACGGACCGCGTACGCACCGAGAAATCTGCGCACTTGAGCTTCAGCGTGAGCGTTTTCGCGCCAGTTTGCGCTTTCTCCATGTCGGCAGCGAGCTTTTCGCACACATCGGCGCATATTTTCTCCATTACTTGAGGATCGCTCACGTTGCGGAACGTGCGCTCCCGACTGAAGCTCTTGCGCTCGGCGTGCGCTGCATCTCGGTCTTCCTGGATCGCGAGACTCGTCCGCAGCAGCCATGGCGCCGTCTTCGTTTCCATGAACACGTGGAAGAGACTCGCGCGATGCGTAAACAAATCCTTCCCCGTCGCGATCCCGAGCGTCGCAGACAGGATCTTTTCCATGACTTTGCCGATGCCGCTGATCTTGCGCACGGGTTGGCTCTGGATAAACGACACGACGCTGTCGCGCGTGAATGGGACCACGAACTGCCCATTCGGTTTGTTTCTATCCGACGCGATCTACAAGAGGGAGGGGGTGCCGTCCAATCCATTACATCAGTCACGAAGAAAACACACACAATGGAAGCAAGTCAATATCAGTCGGTACCTTTGCGAGCAAGGTGTTGACTGCGATGCCTGCACTCGCGGTCAGCGCGGTCTTTTCGAAGATCCGCGCGCGGATCTCGGCCACAATGGACGACGCGATCTGCACGCGCCGCGCTTGCTCCATGCGCTGCTGGCGGCCGTCGTGCTTGGATTCCTCTTCATCCTCATCTCCTTCTTGATCATCGCCTGAAGCCTCATGGTCGACAGTGCAGTACTTGGACCAATGTGCCTCCATGTACTCGGTGATGTCCAGCTTTGCTTCGTCGAGACTGAACGCGGAAAAGTGCGGATCGTACTCGGCAAAGATCTCTCGGATCTGGGTCGCGACCTGCTTGTACTTGTGGAAATTTGGCGGCACAAACACCAGCTCGGGGCAAAGCTCCTTGCCGATGAACCCAGGCATCGCGGCGCGGACGCCAAACTTGCGCGCAATGTAGTTGGTGGTCGAGATCATACTGAGGCCGCCGACGGCCAGCGGCACCTCGCGAAGCTTCGGGTTGTCGCGCATCTCGACGGCCGCGTAAAACATGTCCATGTCGACCACGACGACAGCGCGTGTGAGGTCGCGCGTCGCCTCGAGTTGGACAACGAGCTTGTCTACTTGCGCCTGCAGCGCGTCGCGCTTGGCCGCCGACAATCGCGCGAGCTGCGCGCGCATGACCTCGATCTTGGCGTTCACCTTGTCGTTCTGCTTCATGGAGTTCTGGAAAAACTTCGAGTCCTTCGACATGTCGTACACGACCTTCTCCACGTGCGCCTTGTCCACGTGGCTCATGCCCGCCTTCTGTGCCGTAAACACAAACAGCTCGCGCCCCAATCCTGCATGACCCACTGCTGCTTCTACTGGCAGCGGCGCATTTACTGGCTGCACGTCGCGCTCGGTGACAGCGTCGCTTGTGGCTGCGGATGCCGACGCGTCGCCATCAGCTACGGTGTGCCCTGTGCCGCTGTGCGTGCCCCCCATCCGTCCTGTAGCTGCAAATGCGCAATGGCAGCAGCAGCAGCATGGCCTCTGCTTTTGCCAGGTTTTATCCGTGCGTGTAGTGTGTGTGACTGTTGTTTCTGGAAATAGCCTATTGTTGACATTTTCGACATGGTAATTCGCGCGCCACGTTGGGTGACTTGCTCGCCTCTGGCGCCAAACCGATATGCTGCGGACATAACGAGAAACAAGACGCTTTTCGCTTTATTTTTCAATCCACATGATCGTTTTTTTTCTCTTATTCAGTGTTTATGTTCTTTGTCGATGATAATATACAATTCTCATATTGGCTGGCAATACATCAGCATCTTGTCCCTTCAATCACGGCGCCAGTCTCTCTTCCTTGCGTAAAATGACTCGCTTTGCACGCAATGAGAGCCACATGCTGCACTGACTGAGTCTTGGGGAGGCGAGGAGACCTCTAGATGCCGGCGAGGTCGAGCGCCTCCAGGGAGCGCGGGATCGGCAGATCCAGTAGCGCTTCTTCGATGATTGGGTCCACTTCCTCGATGCCGTCGGCAGCGTCCGTGTTCATCGTGCGCGAGCGACTCGCTTCCTCAAATTGCCGAATGATCGCTTCCGTTTTGTCCACTTCGGTCTCCCACTTTATAGTTTGCGTGCTACAAAAATAAAAAAAAAAACAAATAAAAGATATGCTCACATGAGTGAAATGGCACGGCAAATAGAGACAAGTTGCAATGCTTCGTGGAGGTCGTATACCTCGCTGCGCCGCCTAATCCGCTTTCGTTGTAATTCGACACCGCGAGCTCCAGATCTGGCTGGTGGATGATCATCGTCGGGTGCTTCGTGATGCGGATGCCATTCCAGAGCCACTTGGGCGCATCGGCCGTGACCACAATCTCCTCAGAAAATGCCGCCAGGTACTCGGACTCGTCTTTCTCAATGCCGTGATCGCGCGTGAACCTATTCGGAAATCAATAGCGCATGAGTACCATGGCCTATATAACGACCACGACACACCACATGGACGCGTGTTTTTTTCACCTGCAAAACTCGGACACGGTCGCGACTTTAGTCCAGTTTTGCAGTTTGCGCAGCACCATGATGATGATACCCGTGACGTTGGCGCCATCGAGGCAATGCAGATACACCGGCAGGTTCTCCTGCTTGATCACGATCTGCAGGATCTGGCTCACGGTCGTCGGCGACACAGTCACGTTGTCGGATGTGAACTTTTCGGCATAAAAGTGGTAGTTGACGACCTGCTCGGCCGCACAAAACTCGGCCAAGTCGGACGTCGGCGGTTCGGGAATCACGGAGATCACAGTCTTGAGCCCCAGCCGCTTGAGGAAGCGGAAGTTCTTAAGCGTCGGGTACGAGCCGCGGTAGAGCCCCTGCTGTACGTTGCTGAAGCGGAACGGAGGGATCAGCGCCGGCGCACTCATGGCCACGGCGCACATGTAGCGGATCTGGTGTATATGTTTGTGCTCAATATGCGGTGCTCGTTCGGGATTTTTGTCCCTCGTGTCCCGAACTCTGAGCGTGGGTCAAATGGGTGAAATGGGAAAACAACCGTGAAAGGGTATTTGAAAGAGCCCGGTTGTACCCGTTTTGATCCGTTTCTTGACACTTACTTGTACAAGACCTGGGCAGTCGGTAATGCAGTGACTGTGAGTTTTTGCAGACATGGACACTGTCATCAATTTGAACTCGACCTTGTATTCGCTTTTGAGAGCTATTATGTTGATTTTTGGCATCAGACAGCTCACCAGTACACACATGGAAGGTCGCTTAGCACAAGCAAAGGAAAGACACGTACGCCGCTCCACAGAGCTTCCATATGAGAGCATCTTGTGCACACACGAGAAATGCAGTTGTTCGCCTGCTTGTCTCTCCAAACCATTACTTTCTTGGGCATCTTTTTCTCGCCATTTGCAAAAGCTCAAAAAGTGTAGCCATCCATCGCGTGATCTCCTTGCATGTTCTATTTTTGACAGCAGTGGTGTCGAGAACGTGCGACGTTTTCGATTCACAGCGCCGACTTCCTTCCAACCCGCATCCAAACCCGACCCATTTTTCTTTGTCCTTTTTACCACAGTCTTTGTAGCAGGCGGGCCAAAAACCCGCGATGGGTTTATTGCATTATTAAAACCCGACCTGCGGGGACGTCAAGGTCCAAGGAGGGGCGACACGTTTCGCGTAATGTATGCTGTCATTGCATCAATCACATAGCGAATCGCCCCATAAAGAAAGCGTCCTTTTCACTTCTACTACTACTCTCTCTCTCTCTGGCCACGATGTTCGTGATGGTGAACGCGGGGACCGACAACCCGTGGCTAATCGCGTTGCTGCTGTTCGTGCAGGTGGTCGTGCCGATCCTGCAGTCGAGCGCCGGCAGCGACGACGACGACTCGCAGGCGACCAACCTGCTCGCGCTCTTCATCTTGGGGCTCGCGCTGCTTTCAGGGTGGAAGCTCGCGCGCTTTTCCCGCATCCTGCGCGACATGCGCGGGTTGTACCCGCATCTGAGTTGGCTCGCGTTCTTCAAAGAGGCGTATGCGCGCTCGCAGGCCCAGGCCGCTGCTGCTGCCGAGGCTGCACGCGCCGCGAGGGAGACTGCGAATGGCGGCGGCACTGGAGGCGACGCGACCAGCTCGGAGAACTTCAACAAGGTGATGCGCATGATTCAGGTGATGCCGACAGAAGAGTTCAAGACGCCCACGGAACTGCAGCACGCGACGATCTGTGAGCTGAAAGAGCGCTTGAAGCGCCGCGATGTCGCGTACGCCGGCTGCGTGGAGCGCAACGAGCTGGTCGACTTGCTGGTCGAGTTCCGCGGCGGCCCGTCGAACAACGACACGTGCTGTATCTGCTGCGAAGAGTACCAGTCGGGCGATGTGATGCGGTTGCTGAGGAAATGCAAACACGAGTTCCACCTGGAGTGTCTGGACAAGTGGGCGTTTTCGTCTGTGAACCTCCAGCGTCTGCCGTCGTGCCCATTGTGCAACCAAGCGCTGGAATGATCTGGAAAAACGATGAGCGCATTTCTAATTTTTGACTGCTGTGGGAATGCGCAAAAAGAACAACCAACAGCAGCTAACTACCCGCATTGGTGTACAATCGACACGGACGGCCACGAATGCAAGCAACTCAGCCAACGACGTGTACAACAAGAATATCATGCCGTGCATTCATCTGCTCGTCCATCAAGAACAACAGGACAGCGATAAACAAGCCACAGAAAATTTCGCCACGAGCTCCGTCTTTTTCCAATGCAACACCGAGCGACGATTGCTGCCACATCCATACAGATGCAAACAAGAGCCGCTCGAAGGCCAGCATCATGACGTTTATCTAGTAGTTGGCTCTATTTGGCTGTAATTATCAATCACATGTGCACAGCAGCAGCAACAGCAGCAGCTTCCATCATTTGCGCCCATTTTCGAGAAAGCGACAGGCAATGTCACTAAAGTGAGTTGCGTTACTGACTGACTGACTGACTGACTGACTGCCACCCCGTTTTCGCCGCACACCAACAAGCAAAGCATGATGCTCGGAAGCAAGCGCATCGTCCAGATGCCGTTGCGCATGCGCGCCGCATCCACACGCGCAGGGCTCTACTCGTACGGCGAAGGGTATTTAGGCTCGCTCGGCACCGGCTCTTACGACAACGTCGCTGCCCCCACGCAGCTCGCGAGCACGACGGAGCTCGGAGCCATCACGCAGCTGTCCGCGGGCTGGGCGCACGCGGGCTTCATCGCGGACGGCAACGCGTACGTGTTCGGCCGCACGCAGTCGTTCCGCGACGTGATCCGCTCGACCAACATCCAGCGCATCGCGCCGTGGTTGCTCACGTGGATGAACAGCTTCACGCTCAAGCGTGGCGTCGACACGCTGCTGCCCACGCACGTGGAGCTCCCGGACGGCGAAAAGGCCAAGAAGATCGTGTGCTCGACGGCACTGACGTTCATCATGACCGAGAGCGGCAAACTGTTCACGTTTGGCGCCAACTCGTATGGCCAGTGCGGCAACAACGTCGAGGGCGTGAGTGAAGTAAAACCGCAGCACGTGCAGTTCGGAGACGGCGACGAGGTCGTGGATATCGCCGCGGGGTACCAGCACGGCCTCGCGGTCACCAAGCACGGCACCGTGTTCTCGTGGGGCAAGGGCGAGCGCGGTCAATTGGGCTTCGGCACCGCGAACATCAAGGCGCCGCAGGAGATCATCGCGCTCAAGGGCAAGAAGGTCGTGGCCGTGCGCGCAGGCTTCAATCACTCGAGCGCGCTGACCGACGACGGTGAGCTGTTTGTGTGGGGCAAGCTGCTCAACTTGAAGGGCAAAGAAGAGAGCAATGGTGACCAGATCATTCCGCGCCTCGTGCGCACGAGCGACGCCGTGACGTTGCTGGAGTGCAGCCATTTCCACACGTCGTACATCACGGGTAAGCCGCAAAAATGCGATGCGCATGTGTTTTATCTGACATGAAAAACTTATATCGTTGTTTTGCCACTTTCTTTTCTAGCGGATGACAAGATCTGGATCGTGGGGCGCACGCCGTCGGGACGCCAGGAGAAGCAAGACCAGCTTGTCCACGTGTCGTCGACGATGCACGCGACGCCGTTCCAGATCACGAACGAGCAGCTCGTGGCGGCGAGTTCGATCCACAGGATCGGCAAGGGCGTCGACAGCAGCGCATTCGTCACCAAGGACGGCCGAGCGTTCGAGTGGACGTACACTGGCGGCCTGAGACCCGTGGACGACACCAAGCACTTGCGAGTGGAGGCCCTCGAGAGCGGCTTCAAGTACCGCTTGCTGCTCGCAACCAAGTAGCTGCTTAGAAACTCTCAAACCACTACACGCATATGCCATAGAAACAAACACTTCTGCAGCAAATACAAGCTTCAGTCGATGATGCCGCATACACAGGACAGAAGGCGTTCGTGAAAAAGAAATGACGTTGGTTTTATTCGTTTACTATACCGATACGGAACGCTTCTCCACTCCTACTTACAATACAATGCAAAACTTTTCGTGCTAACTTACAAATCAAATTCCTCTTTCGCGACGAGCATCGGCGTGATGCGGCGACGCAGGCGCTGTGTGTTGGGGCTGCAGTCCACAAAGTTGTCGTCGTCGTTTTCGTCCAAGAGCGCTGCCAGCGGACACGTCGCTGCGTCACTGCGCTTCTTGTCTTCACAAACGCCGTAGAACGCCATGCTCTCACCAAACTGCTGGAGGCCACGCGCAGGAGACGGAGACACGGATCTGCCCTTGCTTCTGCTTTTGGCTCTGCTGCTGCTACTGCTGCTGCTACCAGCAGAACTGTCTTCCCCCAAGTCTGCCAAACTGATCTCCTCGGCAAACAGGCTCTCAGGGGAACGCATAAGGCTCTCGCTCTCGTGTTGCTTCTCCAGCACCCAACTCGGTGTCTCTGTTGACCATGCGTAGTACACGACGACCACGTTCTCGTTCTTCAACTGGGTGCCGCAGCGTTTCCAGATATCCAAACACGTGACTGATCGATCGTACGCTGACCAACTGCTAGTAGAGGCATCGGCTTCTTCCTGCAGCGTGGCGTCGCGCTGCTTATCGTAAAAGTGTAGCCGGGCATTCGCAGGAACGAGCTCCTGCACATGTTTCCATTTCTTTGCCATGTGCTGCGCGACTTCCGAGATCTTTTTGGTCGACGTGAGCTTCAGTTCGACCTTCGGGTTGCATCCTGAGCTCGCGACGTGGGCCTTGGTGACGCTGTCCATGGGCACAATGCGCATCTTGATGTACATTTTCTTTTTCGAGCTCTGTGGTTGGGGTGTCTGTGAGTACAGGTGCTCTCGGTGCAGCTGCTGGGAGAACCCGGATGTCGGCGCAGGACTCACAAACAATTCCACGTGCTGTCGTTTGGCCTTGGACGGCGTCTCGTCCACGACAGTGCTACCAACGCCAGCATCCGATAGCGACTCGACACGCTTGCGCTTTGGTGCATGCATCGTGAACGCATTGCTACCATCCACAGCTGCCGATTGCTGCGGTTGAACAGCATGGGGAGGAGGGATACATTTGGCTACAGCGTTATCTACAGCAGGTGCAGCAAGAGCGCGCTTCTTTCGTACCATTGGATGGTGCACGACCACTTTCTCTGCAGCACCCACAGACTGTGTCGCAGCAGTGGAATGAGCAACGCTCGGTGCTGGACCCGACAGTGAAAACACACTGGGTCGTGGAGCTGGAGCTTCGCGCGCGCGGGCCAAGTGCTGTTCTGCGTGCTTCATCGCGAGGTACGATGGAGCCGAGTTGTACGTAAAGTTGGCCAGCGATTTAGCTTTCAGCATCTGTCTTCGACTGCGGATAATCGACTGCAGCAGCACATGCGAGAGCCGCTTCTTGATCGCTGGATCAGCCGCCGCAACATTCTGGAAGCTACAAGGTACATTCAAACAAATAGAACACAGCAGAGGTGAGTCGCTGGAAGCAGAGCACCAGCCACTAACTCATCAATGGCACGTACTCTTTCTTGTGGCTGTCATCGGTCAGCAGCTTGCTCCAGCACCACACAGCGATGCGCACTTCGTCCGGATTCGTCAGGTCGATGTCGTTCTCGAGCTCCTTTAGCAAGCCCGTGA
Source organism: Globisporangium ultimum DAOM BR144 (assembly GCA_000143045.1). Classification (NCBI taxonomy): domain Eukaryota; phylum Oomycota; class Peronosporomycetes; order Pythiales; family Pythiaceae; genus Globisporangium; species Globisporangium ultimum. Next base: position 366,191 of record GL376560.1, read on the forward strand.
TGTTGCTGAGTACGATCGTGTAGAAAAGCCGCACTTCGATCACGTTCTTGGTCTTGATCTTCTTGCTGATGGCGTCGAATCGCTGCAAGAGCAGCGTGCTGAACGACGAGTCCTTGTCGACCGACGGCCATTTGTTCTTGAACGTCGAGAAGAACGCGTTCTGCTCGTGCTCGGTCCACGTCGTCGACAGCGGCTCGCTCTTGGACGGCCGCCGTCGCTTCACTGTGCCTGTGCTGTGGTTGTGGTGCAGCATGCTCACGCGCGGTTGCTCTATCCGCACAGGCGTCAGAAAGCTATGACTCGCCGTCTGCGGTTCTGGCGTCTTCGCAGACATGTTTACGGGCGTGAGTGCCTTTCTTGGTTTGCGAGCCGCTGACGTGGTCACGGCGCTGGTTGGGCGTCTGGCGGCGTTCATCGTAATGGTGGTGGTGCTCGTGGCCGTCGGAGTGGCTGTTCTTGTCATAATGGAGCGTGGGGACTGCGCTGTGGTGGTCGTCTTTCTTGGTGTAGACGCTGCTTTGGGGCCACTGCTGCTGTCGGCAGCACTGCTCGGCTGAAGTCGCTCGACAGGCTCAGCCTTGGCGGCGAGAATCGGCGACAAGTCCGACTCGAATGGGAACTCCGGGTGGCCGCTGCCCACGAGCTGCTGGTCGCCCTCGTATTCGAACGACGAGTCCCCGCTGAGCATCGGGAAGAGCGACTGCACGTCGTCGTGGTCGAGAATCGGGAGCGACGTGTTGAGCACGTCGTGGTCGCCCGCCATCATCGCGAGGCCGTCCAACTGGTCGGCTTCGTCAAGCCAGGAGCTCAGTGACAACGAATCTATAGGCAAGGTGCAGAGTTAGTTATATGATTCATTGCATTGTGCACATAATTTGCATTCATGACGAGTGCCTGTACCTCGACCAGAGTGCTCCATGTACGTCTGTTTAAATAGGTCCACAGCGCTGTCAATAGACGGGATTGCACGAAGTGACGGGTATAGACGCGTGCGCAGTGGATCGCTCTTCTTAACACGTGCGTCTGCGGGTGCGCGCAGCTTCTCTCTGCGGCGCTACACGTGGAACTGCGGGGCCTCTTTCTCTCTACTTTGCTTGAGGCGGTTGCCGTACTGACTTGGCGCGAAATTATGGCGCGTATGTTCGCACGCCGCAGCAAAGCGGGCGGAAGCGAACTTAAGAAAAAAGCGCGCCAAAACCAAACATCCAAATTCTGCGCCAAAAATTACAAGCAATTTATTTTATAGCCAATCAGAAAGGATATGGTGCATTTTCAGCGAATGAAGCATGCGTGTCACTAGAATTAGACAGAGAATTGAGCTCAGATGGAGGGACCTTGTGTATCCATCTGGTGGGAGTAGGTGTGGGAACTGCAGACAATGCGCAGAAGAGGCTCAACCAATGTGCTCCACCATCGTCACATATGCACTCGTTTACTCTATGGAGTCTTACGTAACAGCACCCAGACGTTCGCACACTTTTGATGCACAGCATAGCTGCTGCTGGACGATGATTTGATTTCTGTCTGCGTCTGTTGTGCAAAGAATAGCTATACATAGTGGGCACGAATAACTATCCGAGCTTATTATGGATGCAGCAGACACCATGAAGGAAAAACATTGGCTTTTTCGTAAGACGTATGCATCCGCACGTACTAACTCGCAAAGCTCCTTGTGTACAGTGAAATGTATCACAAACCGAACTTGTCTCAATTTAAACAGTATTTTGGCATTAGGTTCGCATTTGTCAAATCAAATACTGAAAGAAGATATTTGCACTATGGTCTTTTTGAGAAATACCATACTGAGACACAATATGGCATAGCTGATGAGGATGCAGAAACAAAAAAATTAAACTAACATGCCATCACCTCAGTCGCCGTTTGCTCGCTCGTTCTCCGTCGATGGCATTCTACTTGCCTTTGCCTAACTTGTGCCACCGCGTGAACACCTTAGCTTGCTTGAGGCAAGGTCATCCCTATCGTCGCGCTACACGTTTCGAAGTGAGCTGCACGCAGAAAGGAGTCGTCGACGCAATAGCGGCAATGGACAAGGAGCTGTGTCCTTTTGGTCCGGACATTCTCTGTGGCCATGTGATTTCCCACTGTAGTTAAGGAGTAGACGTGGCACTCACCGTTCAATGGCATCCCAGTGTAAAACGAGTAGTGGACATGAGTGGGATACCTCAAGAACTCTGATCTCCAGCGTCTTCACAAACGATGGGTAGCATCCAGCTCTGCGGTCCAAACCTGACGTCGCTTCTTCTTGGTATCTTCGAGCATAAACGCAGTCGAGCCGTAGCTTTCAGGAGTGTAGTCCTGGGACCACCGAGCTCCGCGCGCACTTTTTCTCGAAATCTCAAACACGGAGTACATTACTTACGGAAATTCGATCCAAACCGTGTCAGAAGATACTTCTGCCCTGGGCAACTTTTGCTAGTTCTTTCTATCTGGCAACCCACTGCTAAAGCTCCCTGGTATCATGGACTCGGCCACTGCTATGGCGATGCTCTATCCTATCCTGGGTAATCTATTTATTATTTTCTTCTCGAGCAAGAGATACATTGGCGAGAAAGCACAACAGATAATAAGAAAGTGCCTTCACTGGCGTACCTACAGTTCGGTAATGTGCTCTTATATCTGCTTTGGCAACGCAGCAGTCCACAATTGCCGAAGCCGTCTCCGAGTATCGTCCTGAGTATACACCTGCTTCCCGTGGCGAGACTGGGAACTGGACCGCGACTGGCACTGCAGTCGTAAGTTCTGTGAGTTCGATTTCGTTGTTGAAACCTGCTTTCGCTTGACGCCATCGAACCATATTGTCTTTGCTCGAACTCAAATGGAGACGGATCTTGCACTAACACTCGGTCGGTGCAAACCTTCTAGTAGAATGTCGCTTAAGCGTACCCTGCCAAGAGCTCAAAAGAGATCGCAGCGCTTTCTGAAAGCGCCGTAGCGAAGTCGAATGCACACCCTCGATCGATGGTTGAACAAACAGCACGAGGAATTTGTCACCTATTTTTCATAACACTCAACAACTACAGTCAAACCATCATGTAAGAGTAGGTATCTAGAAGAGCAGACAATCTGTGCTATCAAAAATCACGATGCAATTGCATCTATTTCGATATACGAGCCGCTCTGATTCTCTCTAAATCTGACGACTATTCGGTTGTAAGAGCAAACCGTCCACATCCCTCATAATCCACCATTGCATGCAAAGAGAAAGTGCAAATACGAGGGCTTCTAATAAGAGTGAATAGTCTTCTTTCCAAACCCTCGTTCTATCTGTCCACTATGCGATTTACCTCACAGCCTTCTATTAGAAGCAACTCGAAAGATGGAGTGACGCAATCGCCGTTCCGATCGTCGACTTGCAGATAACACGTGAGCTAATCACCACTGCGACCTTCTATTAAAGGCAGCCGAAACGTGGGGTGATGCTGTAATCGCAACACTCATCGTGATCTTCCAATCTTCAAAGACGGCTCGATCGCCATCGCTCCCGCCGTCCTCACAATTGAATTTGCGCCGAAGCAGCTCAGTCAATCCCCCAGCCTCTCACCTCTCTTGCATCCTCTTCCAGCAGCCATGGCCGCCACTCCAGCGCACAACATGAAGTACCGCTACTTGGGTAACTCCGGCCTCCTTGTCTCCACGCTCTCCTTCGGCAGTTGGGTCACGTTCGACACACAACTCGACTTCGAGAAGGCGTACTCGATCCTCGAACACGCGTACAAGAATGGTATCAACTTCTTCGACAACGCTGAGATCTACGCTGATGGCCAGTCGGAGATCATCATGGGCAAGGCCATCAAGACGGGCATTGAGCGTGGCGTGTGGACTCGTGAAGATTTGGTGATCTCAACCAAGATCTTCTTTGGTACCGAAGGCAAGACCGGACCGAATGACCAGGGCTTGAGCCGCAAGCACATCATCGAAGGCACGAAGGCGGCCTTGAAGCGATTCGACCAGGAGTACGTCGACTTGATCTTCTGCCACCGTCCTGACCCACGCACGCCTATTGAGGAAACCGTGCGCGCCATGAACTATGTGATCGACCAGGGATGGGCCTTCTACTGGGGAACCAGCGAATGGAACGCCCACGATGTGATCGAAGCGTGCGAAATCGCCGACCGTCTCGGATTGGCTCGTCCTGTGTTCGACCAGCCACAGTACCACATCTTGGAACGCTCGCGTGTGGACTACGACTTTGTGAACCTGTACGAAAAGTACAACTATGGCTTGACGACCTGGTCGCCGCTCGCTTCGGGTGTGCTGACTGGCAAGTACAACAACGGTATCCCTGAAGGTTCTCGTCTGTCGCTGCCTCAATACAAGGCCATGCTCTCGAACGGCCTCGAGGAGAAGGTTGAGAAGGCCAAGCAGCTGGAAGAAGTCGCGAAGGAGATCGGAGCCACGTTGGCGCAGTTCTCGATCGCCTGGGTCGCTGCTAACAAGAACGTGTCGACGGTCATTCTCGGTGCGACGAGCATTGAGCAACTCGATGAGAACTTGAAGGCGATGGAGTTTATCGACAAGATCACGCCGGAGATTCGCGAGAAGGTCGATGCGATCGTGCAATACAAGCCGCGTGTGCTGCCAAGCGCTGAGCCGTTTATCCACCAATTGCGCTCCAAGTACTTGTAAATTTTGTGGAATGGGTGTAGCCAGCAGCATGTTAGCATTTCCCTCGGACATGTAAACCATTGAGCACAATATTACTGCAGGTCGTACTTGCAGTGCGTTAAAAAAATCAAGTACTGTTAAGGTTTACTGTGAAGCAGGTGTGTGGGTGTGTGTGCTTTTTTTTTCACTACAGAGTCTACATCATCTCTCAGCGTCCTTACTAAGGCAAGTACTTGGTGGCTGACTCGGCGTTGAAATCAGTGTCAGTACTGCCCAAGCGCATGCCATGCAGGAACACATGCAGCAAAGATTCGCCTGCCATAGAGTACATGTAGCGCCAAGCGAGCAATGGTTAGAAGTTGGGGAATGGTGCCACTGTTGCGACAATTCCATCAATTGCGTGGAGAGTGAGGTGATCCCATTTGCCTGATCTAATGGCATCACCTCACCCCAACGATAGCACAGTTTTCGGGAATGAAGCATGAACTTCTTCGTACCGGTACAATTAAGACTCGCAAAAGCAAATCGTCATACGCCATCTTTTCGTTTCTCACATATCGTGCTTATTTGCTGTCTGGTCCAAAATTGATTACTCGTTAAGCAAATACGCACGCACGCTTACAAGTACTTGGTGCGCAGTTGGTGCACGTCGGCCTCGGCGCTTGGCAGCACGCGAGGCACGTAGTTGACAATCGCGTCGACCTTTGCGCGGATCTCCGGCGTGATCTTGTCGACGAAGGCGAGCGCCTTCAAGTTCTCGTCGAGCTGCTCGATACTCGTCGCACCGAGAATGACCGTCGACACGTGCTTGTTGGCAGCGCACCAAGCGATCGAAAACTGCGCCAACGTGGCGCCAATCTCCTTGGCGACCACTGCGAGTTCATCGGCCTTGGCGATCTTCTCCTCGAGACCGTTCGCGAGGTAGTTTCGGTACAGAGGGATCGACAGACGAGAACCTTCTGGGATACCCTTGCTGTACTTGCCAGTCAGCACACCCGAAGCGAGCGGCGACCAGGTCGTCAAGCCATAGTTGTACTTTTCGTACAGGTTCACAAAGTCGTAGTCCACACGCGAGCGTTCCAAGATGTGGTACTGTGGCTGGTCGAACACAGGACGAGCCAATCCGAGACGGTCGGCGATTTCGCACGCTTCGATCACATCGTGGGCGTTCCATTCGCTGGTTCCCCAGTAGAAGGCCCATCCCTGGTCGATCACATAGTTCATGGCGCGCACGACTTCTTCCATTGGCGTGTACGGGTCCACGCGGTGGCAGAAGATCAAGTCGACGTACTCCTGGTCGAATCGCTTCAAGGCCGCCTTCGTGCCTTCGACAATGTGCTTGCGGCTGAGACCGACATCGTTTGGTCCGCTCTTGTAGCCCCAGAAGATCTTGGTTGAGATCACCAAATCTTCACGAGTCCACACGCCACGTTCAATACCGGCCTTGATGGCCTTGCCCATGATGATCTCTGACTCACCATGGGCGTAGATCTCGGCGTTGTCAAAGAAGTTGATACCATTCTTGTACGCGTGTTCGAGGATCGAGTACGCCTTCTCGAAGTCGAGTTGTGTGTCGAACGTGACCCAACTGCCGAAGGAGAGCGCCGAGACAAGGAGGCCGGAGTTGCCCAAGTAGCGGTACTTCATGTTGTGCGCTGAAGCAACGGCCATGGCTGCTGGAAGAAGGGGAAGAAGCTGGAGATCGAGTGTCTTGGTTTGGAGGCGAATTCGATTGTGAGGTCCTCTCGCAATGCCGCCGTCGGAGGCGCGAGACCTCACACACGGAAAGCGTTTGCGAATCAACGGAGCTGGTGGAGGAGCGAGCGTGCAGCCGAACCTGGAGCTGCGGAATCATTCGGACGCGCTTGCATCCCACTCCCGAGGCGCATCGGCCGCCTGCAAGGTGTCGATCTTGGACGGATCTCTGGGGCAGTTTTATGATGAGCTCCATCTCACAGCGCTGATTGGTCAGTGCGGTCGACTAGGGGTATTGGCCATAAAACGGACTGACAGTGGAGGAATGCATGACGTTTCGACCAATCAGAGCCTCGTATTTTGTTTCAAACAGTAAAAAGCAAGGAAAGGCAAACCAAGACCATCACTCTCGTCCCACTGATAACCAGATGAAAGGAGAAAAATGCCTGAATAAAATATAATACCTTCAATTGTAGTTTAATTGCACAATTGCAATTACTATTTCTTCAAACTGCAGATTTTCGTGCACACACTGTAGAAGAGCGATTCGACAGTGTGTACGAAATGCTATTCAACTCGGCATCTACGGCGGCAGCCAGTTGCTGTGCGCAGTGGACTTCCAGAGCCCCCTCAACCGGGGTCACAGGCGTTGGAGAACCGTATTCGTTAGGTCAGTGGAACATTTACGTGGACGACGAGGGCACTCGTAGCTCTACGAGGAGAATGACAAATAAAATGGCAGATTTCTTGGCGAATCAAGCGATGAACTCAAAAAGTCCGAGCATGATAACGGAACAAACGAGTGGTACGGCTCAAGTGAGTACGAGAGAGATTGTAGTACTTTTTTCCAATGACCTAGCGGCTCAAGCCTCGACAACCTTCTATTCTTTTCACTCTTGTCAGTGCATATGCGACGCCTAAGTTTTCTTAACTTCTTCAAGTTCAACAGAAGTATTTTCTCTCTAAAAAGCGACTCTACGCTTGATTGAATGCGTGGCTTAGAATTGCACAATGTCACCGGATCTCATGCGCGGTTCTGTCGAAAAATCAAGTGCCTTGAGGCTCTAATCCAGTTATTCGCTGCTTGTGGTACCAAGAATGGCATTCGGCACGTGCTAGGCCACTCCGATCTACACGCCCGAGAGAGCTGGACGATATCGTGATGCAGAGTTCCATCGTGACCCCAGGCAGCGCTTCTTTGTGTGTGTGTGTGTGTTTTCTTTTTTGATTTTGCGCCGGCGTTGTACGTTGGATAGAGCCTTCACAGGAACTATACTAGTGTACTCTACTTACCCGTCAAGATGCCCGCCATAAGCGGAGGCCAGATTGTGAAGCCGTAGTTGTATCTCTGGTCCAAGTCGGCAAAGTCGAAATTCGCACACGAGTAAGTGAGACTGCATAAACACGGCGCGGATCAGCCAAAGTGGTCAGGGATTTGGCGCACTTTGTTGGCGTCGTCAAGTTCCACGCAATGATGCCTCAGTAGATTGTCCAACCACGAAGTTGAAAACGCAAACCTACACAATCACAAACACACGAAGCTTTGTGGAAATCCGTGCTCGAGACAACCAGGTCTTCGTATATTATCACTCCAAATCGGAAGAGCGCATTCGGTGCCAAGCGAGACTCGTAAACTACCCCATGTAAGATTCCCATTGCTCCTGGCCTTTCTATGCGCAAGTTGAATCCATCCAGTCACAGGGCACACAGCAGTCGACGTCATTTGACACGCACGAATGGGATTAGATGCGCCGAATAGAAGACCGCATACTGAAACGCAGAGAATTTCGAGACGGCAGGCGACTAGAAAATGAGAATTGCATGTTTGTTTGCCAAAGCGAATCCAAAATTGACGTGCAGGAAGCCGCTACCAAGTCAAATCGCAGTAGCTACTGTATTATACTGGTCTCTCCAAGCGATCTTTCGATTCGTAGCATCTGCGTATTGTGGTTGTCGCGTGTGAAGTATCTTTTATTCGTATTGTTGTTTACAGATGCAATAGTTTAGACACGTTGTCCATAATATACTATATGGGCAATGTCCATTTCTAACGAGCTCCGTTCCGCAACGATCTACTCAAAAGAGCAGCGAAAACACTCGCGCGACGTTAGACTCCTTAGAGGTATCTCTCGCGTGCGGCAATGATCATCGGCTCGGCGCTTGGCAGCACACGCGGCTTGTATTGCACGATCGCATCGACCTTCTCGCGAATCTCCGGCGTGATCTTGTCGATAAACTCCATCGCCTTCAAGTTCTCATCGAGTTGCTCAATGCTCGTCGCACCGAGAATGACCGTCGACACGTTCTTGTTAGCAGCGACCCAGGCGATCGAGAACTGCGCCAACGTGGCTCCGATCTCCTTCGCAATCGGCTCCAGTTGCTTCACCTTCTCAACCTTCTCCTCGAGGCCGTTCGAGAGCATGGCCTTGTATTGAGGCAGCGACAGACGAGAACCTTCTGGGATACCGTTGTTGTACTTGCCAGTCAGCACACCGGACGCCAGAGGAGACCAGGTCGTCAAACCATAGTTGTACTTGCGGTACAGGTTCACAAAGTCGTAGTCCACACGCGAGCGTTCCAAGATGTGGTACTGTGGCTGGTCGAACACAGGACGCGCCAATCCGAGACGGTCGGCGATCTGGCACGCTTCGATCACATCGTGGGCGTTCCACTCACTGGTTCCCCAGTAGAAGGCCCATCCCTGGTCGATCACATAGTTCATGGCGCGCACGGTTTCCTCAATAGGCGTGCGTGGGTCAGGACGGTGGCAGAAGATCAAGTCGACGTACTCCTGGTCGAATCGCTTCAAGGCCGCCTTCGTGCCTTCGATGATGTGCTTGCGGCTCAAGCCCTGGTCATTCGGTCCGGTCTTGCCTTCGGTACCAAAGAAGATCTTGGTTGAGATCACCAAATCTTCACGAGTCCACACGCCACGTTCAATGCCCGTCTTGATGGCCTTGCCCATGATGATCTCCGACTGGCCATCAGCGTAGATCTCAGCGTTGTCGAAGAAGTTGATGCCCTTCTTGTACGCGTGCTCGAGGATCGAGTACGCCTTCTCGAAGTCCAACTGGTGGTCGAACGTGACCCAACTGCCGAAAGAGAGCGCCGAGACAAGGAGGCCGGAGTTGCCCAAGAAGCGGTACTTCATGTTGTGCGCTGGAGCGGAGGCGGCCATGATGGCTGCTGGGTTGCTGGGAATAGAGCGGGGGCTGCTGGAGATCTTGGAGCTTCTGTTGCCGACGGCGCAAATGCGATTGTGAGTGGGTGCGGACTGAGGTCAACAACCGCTGCTCCAAATAAAAGACCTCCTCGATTAGAAGCTTCAGCCTGATCGACCGTTAACTTCAAGATACAGTAAGTATGCAATTGACGTACGATACAAGAGCATCCAGAGACCACACTTGAACTGTGTATGGTTACGCCAAAAAATATGCTCTTGCAAGGAAAGCCACTATATCTGCAGGTCAATTGTAGTCAAATGGCGAAGCTTTTAATTAGGTAGGTCTTCTATTTGAAGCGTTGTATGTAGTATTGAGTCATAATTTGTTATGTTCCGATCTGTTATCCACCATCTACACAATATAACACAAAACAGTACACATCGATGAGACTGCATGAGGCAATGGTGACCGACAACAAATGCGCATACACGAGTCGCGGGTGGTGGCGCCAAGCAGGAGAGTGGACGCAGTGGCCGCGCTTCGTGCCATCTGGACGAAACGACCTCGATGCGAGGACGCCGCGCGTGGTGCTGCAGCCGACGCCACGGCTCTGCTGCGTCTTGCGATCGAGCGCGGCGTCGTCGCGATGACCCGTTCTCTCATGGAGCAAGTAGACGGCGACAAGCACGACGAGCTCATCAAGCACATAGAGCATACGCCACCTGATGATGACAGCTGCCTGGTCACAATCCTGGACTTCCTTCTGGAGCATGGAGCGCGAATCACTGATGCGGACCCAATAACCGGCGACACGCCATTGCACGCTGCCTGTGCTCAAGGTCACTTGCTCATGGTGCAGTGGCTGGTCGAGAGCGGAGCGGTGGTCGACGCCGTGAACCATAAGAACCAGACACCATTGATGGTCGCCGCGGGCCAGCTGCACTTTCGTGTTTTGCAATATCTCGTCTCGACGGCGAGGGCCGATGCAGCGCGACTCAGGCAGCTGCCCGGGCGAGTGGCGCTTCAGTGCGCTGCGCAGGGGAAGCTTCGTCTGCTGGAGTACTTTCTGGAAAATGACGTGGCGCTGTACAACAAGCGTGGCAACTTCGTCAACTTGCTGCAAAGCGCTGTTAGCGGCGGCCATTATGGTATGACGCAGTATCTTCTTCGCAGCGGCCATTTTGATTCTGCGAATTTGGTCTCAGCAGTGGTCACCGCGGTTGGCGCGGGAGATACTGAGATTACCCGTGTGCTGCTTACGTACGTCGCTGTGGATGCTGGGGGTGAGTGGGGCCCTATGCCCCCTTTGTTCCATGCAATCGAGCTGGGAGATGATGCCGAGATGATTGAGTTACTGGTTTCGCATGGAGCAGACTTGACGACCGCTCCTCCTTCGTTGGAAGGGTACTCGGCGTTGCATCTGATGGCGAGGAATGGACGACTTGCGATGCTGCAGCATCTTCAGCGACTGAACTACAGCACCGCCGATTTTCACCGAGCTGTTTCAGTAGCGGGTTATACCCCACTACATGAAGCCGTTGTCCATGACCAGTACGAGGTGGCGCGTTTCCTGATTGAAGACTACCCCGCTGGTTTCGATTTGAACTATGGACGGAGACACGTAGAACCAGTATTGACGCTCGCTGCTCAACGAGGTCATCTCCAGATCGTGGAGCTTTTGCTAGCGCATGGCGTAGACGTCAACAAGAAAGTGGACGGTGGGTCCACCGCGCTGATTGAGGCTGCTGCTGCAGGACACTTTGAGGTTGTCAAGCGTCTCTGTGAAAATGAAGCAAGCCTTGAACTGGCACGCGACCACGACGGTGCATCACCATTGAGCGCAGCAGCCCAGGGTGGACATGCTGATATTGTCGAGTACCTGGTTGAAGAACGTCAAGCTGATGCGTTTGCGACCAACAGACTCGGGCTGACCGTGTTAGGCGAAGCAGCCATTAGCGGCCACATTGACATTGCTCGTGTGCTTTTACCACGTATAGGAGATCTTAGTGTGGAGCTTTCCAAAGTGTTGTGCCAAGCCGTCATGTATGGGGATTTGGAGATCGTGAAGCTGCTGGTGACAAATGGTGGCGACGTTAACACTGTGTATCGTGCGTCGGAAGTTGACGCACACGACCAAATCTTACTCACGCCATTGGCCACGGCGGCGATGACGGGCAATGTGGAGCTGGTCAAGTATTTATGCGGCCGTGGTGCTGATGTCGAAGGGAAGACCGATGTGCAGGAGACCGCCTTGTTTCTCGCAGCAGCCAAAGGGTTTGTGAGCATCGTCAAGTACTTGGTCCAGGATCGAAACGCAAACTTCGAGAGCGCGAATTGCGCGCCGTTCAACTTCCGGCCCATCGAAGTCGCCGCGTGCCATGGTCATGACGATGTGGTGCAGCTCTTGCTGAAGCACGGAGCGAAGCCACCTGAACGGCAAATCATCGACTATGACACGTACTGGGATCTCTCGGACGAAGATCACCACGGCGATCGATCGCAACTTCCACAGGCTGAGCAGCTGGATCTCGCGTACTGGGATCGACAAGAGGCACTGGATTTGGTCGTCGGCGGCTACTTCCTGATGCTGTAGAAGACAAAACCCGAAGATCAACAGACACGCATATCAAGCGCAACGTGGAAAGGTGGTGAATGGGTGGAGCATTTTGAGTGGGCAGGTAGCTCATAAACTGCATTTTTTGTTTAATTTGTGCCGCTCTACTGCAATGCATCTCAGACTTCTTCTCATACTCGCTGCTAACCTTGCTCAGGCGAATTAGATAGGTAAGATGATCCACGTATGCGCTTGCATTGATGCTTTACCCTCGATGTTTGAGTGTGTGTGGCATCGTTTCCTGTGCGTTTTCAGTAGAAGGCAGTGATATGCGGATCTTAGTATTAGTGCAATTATGCATTGAAGATACGCAACTTATGGCTATAAGCTGTGATCTTACAAGTATTGCCCACGCTTTTTGTGCGCAACGACTCGGCGCTCGGAGCACGCGCGGCATGTAGTCCACGATTGCGTCGATCTTTTCACGAACCTCAGGCGTGATGTTGTCGATGAACTCTAATCGCCTTCAGTTTTTCAACGAGCTGCTTGTTACTGACGGCCGCGGGAATTACAGTCGACACGAACTTGTTCGTAGCGGTCCAAGCGATCGAGAGCTGCGCCACCGAGACGCCGAGTTTCGCGCCGATTCGTTCCAGCTTTTCGACCTTCTCGACTGTTACATCAAGGCTACCTGAGAACCAGGATATCGTTGTTGTACTTGTGGTACAAGTCCATACGCGAGCGCTCCAAGATGTTGTACTCCAGTTGGTCAATGACTGGACGCGCCAATCCAAGCCGGTTAGTGTTTTTTGCAAGCTCCAATCACATCGTGCGCGTTCCACTCACTGGTTCTCCAGTAGAAGGCCCAGCCTTGGTCAATGACGCCGTTCATCGCACGCACAGTCTCCTCAATCGGAGTACGTGGGTCTGGATTGTAGCAGAAGATCAAGTCGACGTAGTCCAACTCGAAACTCCAACTCGCGCTTGAGCGTCGCCCTGGTGCATTCAATGATGTGCTTACGACTCGTCATTTGGGCCTTTCTTGGTGAGGCCAAACATCTTGGTCGAGATGGCAAGAACGTTGCGGGCCTCCATGCCAACTTCGATACTTGCTTTTGATCCCCTTGTCTATGATGACCTCGGACTGGCCATTGGCATAGATTCCAGCGTTATTAAAGAAAAACATGAGTGACATCACACTCAAGACCTGAGCTCTTCAACTTGTAGGGTCTCATGGAGTAATCGTGATTACGGAGCCGGCATTTACTCCATTGTCCGGATGAGCCGGTCAACGGATGGCTACACTTCAGAATACTCATACGCGAACAAACGCTGATACTACTGCGCAGGTTGACTGAATCACTTGAGACTGTAGGCTGCAGATGTGAAAGAAGCTCGTACTGAACGTACTGGCGTTTATTCGACAGTGAACGAGGTAGTTCGCGTCAGCTCACAACATGAGATTGAGGTGCAGCTAGCTGGCCTCCATGTTAGTCCACTGGCTAAAGGGCAGACTTGCGAGCAGTTGCTTACGAGTTTCTCAGAACTCACGAGTGCTGGTATCACTCGCGCTAGCTAGTCTGAGGTGTGGTGTCTCGTTGAAGTTCACGGAGTGTCTGATCTGATCCCGTTGCCTATCTTTAGTCGTAGTAGAGCAAGTTCAACGCGGTGAAAAGAGTGTGTAGCCAGGCTGCGATAGTCTGCTGGTTATCTTAGACAGATGATCGATCCAAGAGGCTAATTATACTCCATTATGGCCAGCTCAGAAAGCGAGGCTCGCTCCTGCTCTTCGACGCTGATCTGCACGAAACAGCAGAGCACTTTGCGGACACGAAGAGAAGCGCCACGTCGAGCACGCTGAGACTTTCTGAGAGCAATAGCAAAGTGCTAGCAAAATGTACAAGACCAAGGAGCTCAACAAGAGCATCGCCAAGAGCTACCTCACGATCGGCGATCCGTACCGAGACCCCCATGTTATCGAAGGTATGACAGCGCTATGTATCCACACTTATGAAAATGCTGCTTTCTTACAAAGCATCTCTTTATCCGCTAGGTAAAAACTCGCGTCACAAAGGCAAGCAGCTCATGACGGTGCCTGCGAAGAACACGTGCAATGGCGTCGGATACTTCGAGAGGAAAACGTACTCGTCCGATCCGCTCCAGGACAACACCATGTACCTGAAGACGCAGCCCATGGACAAGCGCAAGGCCGGGTTTGGCTCGAAAGACGCGTCGCGAAGAGACGAATTCATGAGCCACGTGCGCACCGAGCAGTACCGCGAGACGCTGGACACGGAGATGCAGATCCTCGAAAAGCAAAAAAAGAACGAACCAGCGTACGACTTTGAGGAGCTCGATGCACTCAGCAAGGCGCGCAAGTTCCCTGAGGGCCTGGAGGAGACCAAGTACCTGTACGATATCGGCAGGTCGCAGACGACCGAGTTCAACCAGAAATCGCACCGCGACACGTTCTACACCATGCGCGTCGGCAACTCGCAGTACAAGCGCAACAATGGGCCGTTCCTGCTCACGTCCGAGCTTGTGGGGCTTGGCGCCAACGACGTCTCGGGGAACCGCCCGAACCCCAAGGGCGCGAGCACCAAGCAGTTCTACGACCACAGCCACTTGCACACATAGAAGGAAAGCGTCCACGATGGGAGGACAAACTTGATATTTTTTATGATCAGCAACAACAAAGCATATAAATTAACTGCAATAATGATTGACACTTGAAAGTGTCGATACTTTTATTGACACTTGATATTTGTCCGCGTAAGTACGAAAATTACTGATTAGTATATGTTACCTAATCATAGCAACCATTGCGTCTTCTGATTGGCGAAAAACCTGTCTCCTCTCCAAAAATAGCAAGTATCGCTTTTAAAAGGTACTCACTTAAGTCCGGATTCGCACCTATGATGTCGCACACACGAAAAGATAGGAACTGGAACTCGCACAGAGCAATCAGAGCAGAGCCTCATGGAGACGCGTCATCGCTACGCGTCGGAAGACGACCAGGACGGCGTGGCCGCGCGCGTGCGCATGCCCACCAAGTCGCCCGTCGGAGGCGGCTTCGCGAGCCACCGCGGAGGCCGGGGCTCGGGTGGATGGTTCGGGGCGCGCACAGTGCTGGCGCTCCTGGCGCTCTGCGGCGTCGCCACCGTCGTGCACATCTATCAGTTTTCCTACGGCGACCTGTATTTTCCCCCGCTCACGGAGCCGTTCTACAACAAGAGCATGGTCGAGTTCTCGACGAAATTCGGTGCGTGCGTGTCGCGTGCCATCATTCGGATTCACGAAGCGATGGCGGTGGGTAATGCTAAGTGTGCGTGTGTGTGTTTGTGAGCAGGAACGTTTACAATTGAGCTGTACCCGGAGCACGCGCCCAAGTCTGTGGATACGTTCAAGAAGCTCGTGGATCAAGGGTTTTACGAAAAAGACGCGGGCTTTTACCGCAACGAGCCCAACTTTGTGCTCCAGGGCGGAGGCTTCCTCGCGGGGAAGAAATCGCCGTTTGACAACCTGCCCATCGAGTACAGGTGCGTTCACAGACTCTAGCAATCGTTTCGCTTTGTTTTAATCTGCGTGTGGATGGGCTGATAATGCGATGTATTATCATGCCTGTCGGTAGTCTTCCAAGCGAAGAGCGCATGGTCGTGATCGCTCGTGGTCGCAAGGCATCGTCCGGCAACTCGGAGTTCGCGATTATGCTGCACGACAACAGTACGTCTTGCATACTTTACCTACTCAAATCACGCTATGGATACGTGCGCATTGACTTAAAGGGGTTAATTTGCGTCTTGTCTGTATGTTCAGCGGAGTCGAACAAACCATCAGGCGACAGCCCAGGCTACACGGTGTTTGGCCGCGTCATCGAAGGGTGGCACACGATCCAGTCGATCTCAAAGAAGATGCGCACTGGGTACTTGGCAAAAGAAGATCTCGACCGCCAAACGACGTTCGACAATGTCCAGTACGTGAGCCGCGTGACGCACAACAACCCACAAGTGAGGGCGCGTCTCGAAGAGCTCACGCACGTGCTTGAAACCGAGTACACGGTGACGATCTTTTCGGAGTTGAACTGTCCCGAGACCAAGGAGCTGCGCGCGCTCTTCTCGAAACTCAAGGCGTCTGCGCGCATCTCGCCCATCGGCCACTCGCCGTCGCACCCGTACGAGCGCGAGGCTTTGGAAGCGCTGACAGGACAAACCACGCTGCCGCAAGTGTACGTGAACAAGCAGCACATTGGTCGCCTCGAAGACGTGGAGGCGCTGAACAAGGACGGACGCTTGCAGGCGCTGCTCGAGCGCTCGGGGGCGCTCGCGGAGCCTACGGTGTGGAATGCGATCACGCAGTACCCGCTGGTGGTCTTCTCCAAGTCGTACTGTCCGTACTGTAAGAAGGCGAAGGAGGCGCTCGCAGCGCTCGGCGCCAAGCCGTACGTGTTCGAATTGGATCTCCGACAGGATGGTCCTGCGATCCAGTCGTTCTTGTTCAAGTTCACGCACCAGTCGACGGTGCCGAACGTGTTCATCAAGGGCAAAAGCATCGGCGGCTCGGACGACACGCTCGCGCTCTACAAGTCTGGAGAGCTCAAGGACAAACTCAAGCGCGCCGGAGCCATTTAGGGACGAAGAGAGAGAGAGTTGGCATTTTTCATGAGAAGCAAACCAAGTTGAACCAGGAGTGCGTTGCAAAAACAAACACATCAATTTTAATTGGATTGTGTTCTTTCAGCAAAACAACAATTGCATTCCATTTTCGTATAATCAAATCTTTAGTTTTCTACTTAAAACACTACAATTTAGGTCTCAAATAAGCAATAACCTTGCACTTCAATTAACTTGCTGCTTTACCTTGCAAACAATGACAACGTCTGCTAGCAGCAATGGTTAGATTTTTACACTTAAAACACTACAATTTAGATCTCAGGTAGGTATTGCTGAACCCAAACATGTGGGCGTCACCATGGCTTCCTGGAAGTCATGATCGAAGCGCATTCCCCCCAAGTGCCAATTGTCTAGAGGACAAGCAGCTACCAAGAGACGACATGCTGCTCGCGGCGTATCTGGACCGCGTGAGCGCGGCACTGGCGGCGAAGGACGGCGAGACGCTCGCGCAGCTGCTCGCGCTCTCGAGGAGCAGCGTGGCCATCGACCTACAGCCGCTGTCGGTGGAGCAGGTGGGCCACATCTGCCAGTCCAAGCTCGCGCGCTTTGACGCGTTCGCCGAGGTGATCGCCGGCATGATCCAGGCGCGCAAGCACATTGAGAACCACGACTTTGAGGCCGCGTACGCGAGTCAGATCGCGTCCGTCATGTACGTACTTACTATAGGCTCTTGTTGGGGCATTGCGGAGGAGAGATGGCTGACATTAGTGTGCCAAATGCAGTAAGTTCATGGAGGTGTTCCGTGGCGAGACGAATTGGGTCATGCCGCTGATGCACGTGCTCGTGTTGGACACGCGTTTGGTCGCTGCGAGAGTAAGTGACCACCACTTGTTATGGTGTTATCTCTATATACTTGCTTTTATCGTTTCATTGTGCTAATGTACTAATGATCGCGTTGCTTCTCACCGCATAGGCCGATCACGATGCGTCTACCAAGACGGGGGATGACGTACATGACAGTCTCGTAAGTTGGACATACGTTCCTTTTTCCCGCATATAAGTGTATATGGAGCTCTTGCGCTAACGAACTATTTGACTGTGGTCAATGTTAAAACAGCGAAGCGCCGAGCAACACTTGAAGAAAGGCTTTTCGATGTCGGCGAACGACCGCGCGCCGCCGGAGCACAACAAGAAGCTCGGCTCACTCTTCATCGTGAACCAGTTGTTCAAGATCTACTTCAAGCTCAACACGATCCACCTCTGCCGCAACCTCATCCGCGCCGTTGAAGGCCCGGCGTTCCCGGAGTTTGAGCGCTTCAACAAGGGCGATAAGGTCACGTACCAGTACTACGTCGGACGCATCTCGATGTTTGAAGACCAGTACCACAAAGCTGAGAAATGCCTCGACTACGCGTGGAAGCACTGCCATCAGAGCAAACTCCGCAACAAACGGTAAGCACGTGATGAGGTTGATTTTGTGCTTGAGCGTTTGTCCAACGCTGTGTATTTGTGTGGACCCAAAGCATGATCTTGCAGTTCCTCGTGCCCGTGAAGCTGCTGCTTGGTGTCATGCCGTCCCCGCAGCTGATCGAAGCGTACGCGCTCCACGAGTACACGGGCCTGACGGATGCGATCCGCGGCGGCAACCTGCGGCTCTTCAACGAGTACCTCGACAAGTACCAGGAGCAGTTTATTCAGCAAGGCGTGTATTTATTGATCGAAAAGCTTCGTCTCGTCGTCCTCCGCAATCTCTTCAAAAAAGTGTACGTTGGCTTCAGCTTCCTCCCGTTGGTATTTATTATTAAGGCTAACATTCTCTCGCTTGCGCATGGTCGGTTTGTCTTTGTTAGCTACATTATTCGCCAGAGCCACCAATTGCGCTTGCAAGATTTCCAGCAGTCGCTCGAGTTCATCACGGGCGAGACCATGGACATGGACGAGATCGAGTGCATCCTCGCGAACCTCATCTTCAAAGGGTACATCAAGGGCTACATGTCCCACCAGAAGAAGATTCTTGTCGTGAGTAAAGCGCAGCCGTTCCCATCGATCACGGAAGTGTCCAGCTAAGTCGACAACGCAGCAACACAGACATCGTAAGTGTCCATCTAAGGCAGACAGAAGTACCCAACCAAAAATGGACACATGAACAGGAGATAGCCAACTCCAGCCATTGGCTTAGCATTTGATAGCATTTGCTCCGTCGTTGAGGCACGTGAAGCGAATTGAACAGGCGAATAGAAACCAAAGTTACCGCTCCACCATGGTTCGAAGCATCGCTTCGAGTTCGGCGCGACGTGCGCGTTTGTATTCCTCTACGAGCTCGTCTTTGCTTTTCGCGTTCCCCGTCTTGTCTCCACTGTTGCCAACCAATTTGAGAATTGACGCAGATTTCAACGGCTCGACGGGTTGCATTTTGGAGATTGATAGCGCGCTATTGCGCTTAGGCGGAAGCGAGTTTCGGTCAATTGCCATGTTAGCGCGTTTTTCTGAAGTAGCGGCCGCCAAGCTGCTGCTGCTGTTGCTCGCATGACCGATTGCTGGTGGCTGTTTGCTTGTTGCGCCTGGAGGAGTCACCAAAAGCTCTGCTGGCCGCGTGGCTTGGCGTGGGCTTTCGTGCTTTGCCTTCTCCAATGCGAGCGCGCTGAGCGCATCGTCATCGTGTACGTGTTTTTCTGCTGGTCACTAGTTGAAAGCGGCGTTGTTACCATTGCCGTCGAGTCTTTTCTTGTGCCGCCGTCAAGGTTGCCACCGAGGCTCGGTGCTGACGAAATGGTCGGAGCAGCTGTAGACCGTAGTGGCGGTGGCACTGCCACGAGGTTCCGAAGTTGTCTCTCGACTGCCCAGGTCCTCGTGATGGTCGATCTGGCTGCAAGCACACAAGTTAGTCCCAATGCTCACAAAGGGAGCGTATTGTGCGAAAAACTTATCAACGTACGTGTTGTATTGGTGAGTGTAGAGTCTGCTGGCGCAGGCGTCTTGTTGATGTCCGCTTGGGTATTTTGCGCTTCCATTTCCTGCGAGGTAAACAGCAACAAGTATGGTAAAAAGTCCTATCATTGTTTCCATTCGAGCGCTACTACGTACTGCCTCTAGCATCCAGTTGAGTCGAGCTTCTTTCGAGTGGAGCGTGCTGAGCAGGTTGTCCATTTGCTGCATCGACCCATCCAGATTGTTGCCATCATTGTCTTCGTCGTCAGTTAAAGGAGGAGCCTGGGCGCTTCTTCGATCTGAAGCCTTTGTGCCTCGTTCCAGGCGCAGCTTCGAAGCGGCTGACGAAGATTGGGCTGCGAGCGGTAGTGTAGAGATAATTGCCGCAGGCGCTGGTGCCTTGTCTGGTGGAGACTGAAGCGATGACTTTGGTGGTGGTGACTTGTCGGTAGTCGAAATTGTAGGCTGTGGACGCGTAGTCATTGCATTCCCCGCGGCACTGACAGCTGCGGAATTGTAAGGTCCTCCTTTCCCACTTATTCGTTCGCCTCTGTAGATAATCGAGAGTCAAGCACAGCGTTTGCTCACCATTTTTGTTCTTCAGAATGCAACAAAGTGCTCGCCCATACCTTTCCATGAGTCGAGTGCGTTCAGATTGCATCAGCAGCTCCTTCAAGCGGCGATTTTCTTCTACGAGCGCGCTTGATGCAGCACTCACGGATTTCTCGGCGTCTGCCTCATTGCTTTTCCGATGTGCTTTCTGCAGTAGCTCACGGAGACGACTCACTTCAATCTGGAGCGGAAAACATATGAAGTGTCGTGCATTAGTCCTGAGTTTGTATTGGATCAAGCAATCGCAGATCGATAGGCATCAACACCGCCGCCGTACCCGCATCGTCTGGATTTGCTGCTCGTAGTAGAGCCGCTGCTCGCCGACGAGGTCGTTGCTTAACACTTGCTTGCGGATTGGGCGGCATCGCAAGGTCTTGAGCCGCTCAGCAAACCGCAGCGTCGCAAATGATTCCTCGAGACTCGCTCGCGACGGGCTGATCGTGACGATGAATGCCGTGCGCCCCGCTCCCTGCAAGCAGCTTTGCAGTAGCCGTGTGAGGACCGAGTCTCGAAACGGGATGTGGCTGCGCGATCCCCCGTTCTTATGCTGCGTTAGTGCCAGAACGCAGTTCGTGAGTGCAGACAGGCTCTTGTTGATAGATGAAAGCTCGCTCGCGTAGCTGTCACTCAGATCGCTGCCATTCACATGCCACTTTTCGGATCCACTAGAAACAGTGATAGGTTCGGGAGGACGTAATGGACAAGAGGGCACATTGCGGTGGTCAAAAGATGGAAAAACACTCACGCTAGATCGACGAAAAACAAGCGCGAGAGACGACTTTGTGATCCTTTGGCGCTTCCCCGTTTCGACGGACTCGACTCACCGCCATCGCGTTCGTGGCTCCCGCTGCTTAGAATATTTTTCCGCAGGGTGATCTGGAAAATCGAATGCCCTCGACTGCTATGCTGGTTGTACAAATTGTCTCGCACTTGACGATTCCTCGAGCCCTGTACACAATGCGAGACAAAGCATGTTTAACAACGGCATGACTCATCTCGCACACCACAGGCGACTCTCGTTCCTATACGCACCTCTCGAAATGCTTGCAGCATCTCTTTCTTCGTGGTGAGATTCCGCGACGTGAGCCCATCAACGAACACGGAGCCGTCCAGTTTCTGTCGAATGGACAGACTCGGTGCGTCTTTCGCGGCTTTTGCAGCGGAATTCCACCCAGTACGATGCGTGACGAGTGCCGTCACGTAGTTGCTGGTGTTGGTTTCTTTCGCTCTCCCATTCTTCCATGTTCCAGATGACGACGAAGAAGAATGAGACGCATCACTGCCAATGGACGGATTCGACAAGATATCGTAAATCTTCTCGTTGTAAATCTTGTGGGTAAGAATGCAAACAAAGAAGCAACCCACGCCGTCTCCATTTAGAGTCTCACACCATGCCCCACTTTGCGTTATTTTGTTGTTTTGGCGTACCTCGATAAAGGAGCAGTAGATGCTGAATGAAACCGCTCCATTTGCAGCTGCTTGTTCGCGCTCGATCTGGGTAAACAGTTTCTCCACACTGCGTGGGACGACGCCGTACTCGACATGGATGGAGTCTGCGTGTCCTTCTTCCTCGTCGCCGCCCTCCCCCCGCTCGAGTCCGCTCATCGCTAAAATAGCACCAACGTATTCCCAAGTCAGCGATCAATATGGATCCCAGAGCAAGTGGCAATTGGGGTGCTAAATAAGAAGAGAATCCGTCATACTATACGTCTTCCCCGTTCCAGTCTGGCCGCTGGTTTCGTTGGCGAACAATGACAATAAAAATGGCACAGTCTTTTTGTTAGCATACTCTGCAGACAAGCGAAGTCCAAAAACGTTCATCTGACTTGCACTTACTAGGCAAACACGCTGCAATCGTAGCCTGCGAGGAGTCCGTCGATGCAATCTGAATCACATAGAGGTAAGTGAACTCTTTAGAAACGAGATTTCCCCTCGCTCACCTTTATCATTATACCTTGAACGCTTTGGAACACGCGGTCTTGAGGCGACTCGCTTGGAAACACGGCGTCGGTCGTGAGAATCTTCAGCAGGCCGTTTTTCTCCCACAGCACACTGTTATCCTAACCATAATCACAAGTTGTATCCAAGCCATCGTCATGCTT
Source organism: Globisporangium ultimum DAOM BR144 (assembly GCA_000143045.1). Lineage (NCBI taxonomy): Eukaryota > Oomycota > Peronosporomycetes > Pythiales > Pythiaceae > Globisporangium > Globisporangium ultimum. Next base: position 388,482 of record GL376560.1, read on the forward strand.
CGTTCGCAACGACGTAGCTATCCGGGAAAGGTTACAGCACCTGAATGCGCAATGAGCTCGTCGTCGTCGTCGAGACTGCTCCACGGGTGCTTTCTCCGTTGTGCAATCGATTGTCAGCCTCATCGTCACCACCTTTGGTAGAAGCCCACGGTTCTTCATTCTTCTGCAATGGCCGCACGCGCACCACGACCTTGAGCTTTTCTTCGGCGCCGTTCTCCTCGAATTGCCGCGCACCTGTGGCCTCTGAGTCCTCGTTGCTTTCGCCTTCGCCTGCAGCTATCGACATTTCGTCCATGCGCCGTCGAGGCTGCTTCATGATGATAGTGTGCTGACTTTCACGCTGCTCTCGGACAAACAACAATCAGACACACTGCAACCAGAAATAGATAGTCAGGCAACACACATAACATCAAGATTGCCAATGGATGTCTGTCTATCTCTATATTCCTTGCATGATGTTGCTCACACAGTCCAGTCTTCTCTTATTTATACGCAGTTTATTGTGCACACAGTTGACGCTTCCTCTCTGGCTCAAAGTGCACGTGCTTGCCTTTGAACTTTTTCGTGATCTACAGCAAAGGTATCATACACACAGCAACATTTAGACTTCAGAGAACCACATGATAGATGCAAAACCACGCAACACCAACGACTTGAAAAAAGTCTACAAAAACGTACACGACATCCACTTAAGGTAAGTGTTTTCCCGGATTCTAAGCGTTTGAGCTCGGCCACGAGCCGCAGAACTGACGCGAGTCGCGGTGGCGTGTCCTTGTTGCCGATCGCCTGGATGATCTTCGACACGACGCGGACGCTGAGCTCTTCAAACATGAGATCGTCATCCAGGAATGCCATCTGCAGAATCACGTGATCGGTTTCACCTTTCACGACGTACTTGCGGAGAATGCGGCGCTCTATGGGGGGAAATACAACAGCCAGAAGGACATACGTTCAGGATGAGCGCGGCCATTGCGTAGTACCAAGTGATGAAGCACCTACACGATGACTAGCGTTCGTACCTGCACGTGCAAACTCGTTCTTCGCTTTTGCAGCGTGCTGTTGGAATTTCGAGAAAAGCTCAAGTACCTTGGGACCTCGCTCCGCTTCCAGGCGTTCCAGTTCCTGGGTGAGAGAAGCACAAAGAGATAAAACTGGCTCAGGTACCTAGACGACACATTAGCAAAATAGAATAGGAGCAATACCTTTCGGATGCGAATGCGATCAAACAAAAGCTTTTCGTTCGACGGATCTTCGACCCACTCCTGCTGGAAGCGTCTGCATGTGGCCTTCAGTTGCGGCTTTGTGATCGAAAGCAGTGGACGCACGAGTTTTACCTCGGATTCAGCACTGTCCTGATCCTCATCGCCGCCGTTGTTCTCGTCGCCAACTGCAACATCCGAGCCAAGCGTGGACACCTTGGCGATCCCAGCGAGTCCGTTGATGCCACTCGCTCGACCAAGGCGGAAAAGCATCGTCTCCAGTTGATCACCGAGGTTGTGCGCCACGAAGAGGTACTTGACGTTTTTCTCGCGACACACCTGCTGTAGCAGCGCGTACCGGTACCGCCGCGCTTCCTCTTGCAACTTGCTCCCACGTGGTTTCACTGGCACTCGATGCATAAACGACGAAGGTGACGATTGCAATGACACATTGACACCATCATCTTCTTCCTCTTGCGCCCATTCACATTGGGCAATAACATGCTCGACACCCCACTTGTCCGTCACGATGCGTCCAATGCCCTCGGCTTCTTCCGTGCTCTCGACGCGCAAACGATGGTCGACCGTGATCGCGAGCAGCGGCGTGCGGATGCGCTGCTGCTGTAGATACTGGCGCAGCAACAGCGTCAGTGCCATACTGTCAGCACCCCCAGAGAACGCCACTGCGATGGGGAACGTCTCGTATGGGCCACTATGGTCTCCTTCGTTGGCGTAGAGCGCATGCACTTTTCTCTGCGAGAGTCCGACTTTCTTCAGCAAACCAGCGAACAAAGGCGCAGTCACGTGCGGTAGCTGAGACGGCGTCACCTTAGCGCCTGCAGGCGTGCTGCTGCTATAGGTGGCGGCGCTGCTCCATGACCGCAGCAGCAGCAGCAGACGGCGGCAACGCGCACCGAGCGGTGGCACGTTCCGCACGAGCATATTGGCGCTAAACAGCAATTGGTGTGACACGAAGTGATAACAACTTGCATGCTTGTAACATCATCAAAATAACTGATACGGCTCAAATCGTAACAAACTCGGATACATCCTCAGAAGCTGAAGATGGCGACGCCCTCTCGTATTTATATCGTCGACGCAGAAGACAATGGCGCGAAGACGCCATCATCCACCCGCATCTTCTAGTCGGTCCTTTGTGGCTGCGTGCGTGCGTGCGCCATTAAGCGCAGAGCACGTGCGCCTCTGTCTGACTGCTGAGTGCGAACGATGACGGATGAGCTCGTAAGCAAGAAACTGGAGCTGCTCGCGGCGCAACGCGCCAAGGTCGATTGCATCCAGGAGCTGCTCAATGGTGGGCAACCATGCAACAAAGACAAAGAATGCATGATCTATCCCCTGTTTTAATGCTGTATATCTTATGTGGCATTAATGCAGGCCCCAGTGGCTTCAATGAGGCGTCGCGCAAGACGTGCAAGAACCTGGAAGCTGTGATCACGATGTCCAAGCGGCCGGGGTACTTTGCGTATTACAAGCAGCCCGACCACCTGCAGGCGCTCGTGCGCAGCGGCGAAGTCGCGCGACTCCAGGAGCAGGTCGTGCAGCTGCAGAAGCAGATCGACCAGCTCACAGAGAAGATCGACAGCGCAAACGCTGCAAGTGGCGGTGCAGTGTCCCCCACTCATGGTCAGCTGAACGACGCCAAGTCGTCCGCGAGCGTGCACAACCTCACGCAATGGTTTGCGACCTACGGCTCCCCCAAGCAAGGTGTGAACTCGGACCAGTACACCAACTTCACGCCCAACAAGAAAGTGTACGGCGGCACGAGTCACTACGCAGCCTTCCGCTCGCAGTCGAGCACCATGAAGAAAGGCCACCTCACCAAATGAACGTCGTACACACAGTTGAGAGTAAAAAAAAAGAGATCAATTAGTTTTGCTACTTGTGTGACTACGAACGGCAATGACTCTCATCGTCATCGCCATCCTGCATGCAACGTGTGTCCTGTGGATTCAACAAATAGTGTGGTGGTTGCTTAGAACGACGCGTACTTGCCGAGCTTCTCGACGTCGCGGAAGTCCGCACCAGCGTAGCGAGCCTTGGCGCCGAGCTCCTCCTCAATGCGCAACAGCTGGTTGTACTTGGCGAGACGCTCCGAACGGCACGGCGCGCCCGTCTTGATCTGACCGGCGCTCAAACCGACCGCCAAGTCGGCGATGAACGAGTCCTCAGTCTCGCCCGAACGGTGCGAGGTCATGATCGCCCAACCGGCCTTCTTGGCCATGGTCACGGCCTCGATACTCTCCGTGATCGAGCCGATCTGGTTCACCTTGAGCAAGAGCGCATTGCACGCCTTCAAATCAATGGCCTTCTGCACACGCGTTGGGTTCGTGACCGTGAGGTCGTCACCGACAATCTGCACGTCCTTGCCCACCTTGTCCGTGAACTTGACCCACGACGCCCAGTCGTCCTGGTCAAATGGGTCCTCAATCGACACAATCGGGCTCGACTCCTTGCACTTGGCGATGAAGCTCTCGTACAATTCAATGAGCTTGTCGGCAGGGATCTTGTCCGAGTCGGCGGCGTTTGGGTTCTTGAAGTCCAAGTTGTAGCGGGCATCGTCCTTGCCCGTGTAGAACTCGGACGCGGCCACATCCATACCGAGACGCACCTTGTCGGTGTAGCCCGAGAGCTTGATGGCTTCCTCAATCAAGTCAATGGCTTCACGGTTTTCCAAAATGTTTGGGGCAAAGCCACCTTCGTCACCGACGGCGGTAGCATCAAGACCGTAGCGACCCTTGATCACCTTCTTCAGGTTGTGGTACACTTCACAGCCAATCTGCATGGCCTCTGAGAACGACGTGGCGCCGACTGGGAGCACCATGAATTCTTGCATCGCGAGCTTGTTGCCGGCGTGCGAGCCACCGTTGATGATGTTGAACGATGGTACTGGCAGGCATGGCGATGGATTGCCGGCGAGGTCGGCAATGTGTTGCCACAATGGCACCTTGCGCGCGGCAGCACCGGCCTTGCAGACCGCGAGCGAGACCGCCAAGATGGCGTTCGCGCCGAGCTTCTTCTTGCACCAGCCCCATTCGTTCTTCGTGCCGTCCAAGGTCTCGACCATGTACTTGTCCAATTCGGATTGCTGGGTCTCGTCCTTGCCGATTAGTGTTGGCGCGATGATCTCGTTCACGTTCTTGACGGCCTGGAGCACGCCCTTGCCCAAGTACGCTTTGCCACCGTCGCGGAGCTCAAGCGCCTCGAACTCGCCCGTGGACGCGCCACTCGGCACGGCCGCGCGGAAGAGGCCGTGCTCCGTGGTGAGGTCCACTTCGACGGTCGGGTTGCCGCGCGAGTCGATGATCTGACGGGCCTTGATGGTCTGGATTGGCATCTTGTCTTAGAGAAGAGGAGAGAAGCGGGGTGCTGCTGCGCGAGTCGATTGACGAATGAGAAGCTGGGAGAGATCTTCTTGAAGGGGAGAAGACCAACTTGAGGCTTTTGCGTCGAATTGGGAAATGAAACCAAAGTGCCACCTAGATCTCGTCACGGCCTGCTGTTGCCCAGTTTGAAGGCACTTGGGTAGTGTGGCGCACATCATTTCGGGCACTATTTTCTGCTTGGGTGTCGGGTGCAGAGAGATGGGTGGAGGGAGATGTCGCAGAGATACGCGGCACGTGGTCCTCGTTTCGCCTCGTTCGGCTCCCCTCAGCCGCAGGTTTGATTGCGCTTGCGCTGTTTGGGTCTTTGTATTGCGGCAAGTGAGCCAAATAAATATGGAAGGCATGGGCTGCTGCTAGTTGGCGACAAAGTGAAAAAAAAAACGCGTGCGTGTGCGTGTTTGCTGCTGCTGCTGTGTAATGGATTGATTAGAATCTCGCGCAACACGAAGCAATTAAAAAAACAAGACGGCGTGAGATTGACGGTGGAGAGACAAAGACGCGAGCGCTCGTCACTTCAGTGCCGCCGGATCAGAAAAATAAACAAAAATAAAAACGTCGTTTGTGGCTGCATGTGCGTGCGGTCAAGTGGGTTTATTTTCCGTGGCACATGCTGATTGACTTGTATCCGGCAGCATAATGCTGCTGCTGGACAGCCTGCGCAATTCATGCAGCCAGCTCGCATGTTGGTATCATGCATCTCTCTATACCAAAGGCCCACAGAGAGTGTACTGTTGAGCATTGACGACTTGCGTGCAACCATTGAAACATCCTGCGATTACATGCAACGATGCGCATGAAGCCATTTTGCAGCAAGATGCGCTGCAGAAGCAGTCACCCAAACCGCGTGGCAGAATGCACTGCTGCGGCAGTGACGTGGCTGCTCCCAATCTCCCTATGCAGCAAACGACCAAGCAGACCTCGGTGCAAAAAACCCAATGACGCAGCAACCAACACAAGGGCGATGTGGTCCGTTTTCATGCACCGCCACACTGTTAACCTCTGCTTATGTTGCAGCAATACATATGGTTTCATCTGCCCACAACCCAATTACTCATACCCTTTTCATCCAAACCAAACAATAGGTGATTACCTTCATCCACCCAATATTCTAGAAGCAGCAACTGGGTTGAATGGGTATTGGGTCGTCCATCCATTTTCCAGCTTCAAAGTCGGTTGGTTGGCTTGAGGCGACGCGGCCTCTCAGTCCATTGCCGTCGTGCCAGTGAGTCGCATCCTCACTTTAGCACTTGAGAGAAAGAGAGTCATGGCGAAGGGAAACAAGAACCAGAACAAGGCGAGCACCGCCGCGGCCCCAGCAGCCGAGAAGAAGGCGGCGCCGAAGGCCCAGGAGGTCGTGGCCGTGCCCGGCTTCTTTGGTCATGTCGTGGCGCCCGGCCAGACGCTGCAGTGGGCCAACGAGGTCGAGGAGTTTGTGTTGCAGCTCAACTCGGCCGCGCTTGACGCCAAGGCCGTCACCGGCCGCTCCACGCTCTACGTGCTCGCCAAGGAGTCCAAGATCGCGCTCTGCACGCTCTCGCCTGAGGGCAAGGAGCAGTGGGCGCTGAACCAGACGTTCACGCCACTGGATGGCGAGATCGCGTTTGTGGTCGAAGGCACGAACGCCATCCACCTCACGGGCTTCATTGAGGTCCAGGACGAGGAGGACGACGATGATGAGCACGACTACGACGGATACTGCGAGTCCCACGACGGCGAGCACCCAGAGGACGACGGCTCGGACTCGATGGACGACGACGAAGAAATGATGGTGTTTGGCGACCAATCCGACTCGGACGACGAGGAGGAAGACGAGGAGGAAGACAGCGAAGGACGCTTTGAAGTGATCGAAGAGCGCGTCCACGGCGATGCGCCAGCGAAGAAGGAGACCAAGAAGGAAGCTTCGCCAGCCACCAAGAAGGACGCTAAGAAGGACGCTAAGAAGGACGCTGCTCCTGCCAAAAAGGAAGCTGCCAAGAAAGAGGCTACCAAGAAGGAAGCTGCTGCGGCTCCAGCCAAGAAGGAAGCTGCTGCGGCTCCTGCTAAGAAGGAGACGCCTTCAAAGAACGACAAGAAGGTCGCGGAGAAGATCGCCGAGCTGACCGCGGCGTCGACCGCGAACAAGAAGCGCCCAGCGCCTTCGGAGTCGCAGGACGTGCCAAAGAAGGCCAAGAACTCGCGCTTGTACAAGGGCGTGACCATTGAGGAGCACGCTGTGGGCAAGGGTCAGGTGGCGCAAAAGGGCCGCAAGGTGAGCATCCTGTACAAGGGCCGCCTGGAGAACGGCAAGCAGTTCGACGCGAACCAGAATCGCAAGAAGCCGTTCTCGTTCCGCCACGGCATCGGTGACGTCATTAAGGGCATGGACATCGGCATCGAGGGCATGCGATCGGGCGGCAAGCGCACGATCCTGATTCCGTCCAAGCTCGGCTACGGCAAGGCCGGCGCGGGTTCAGATATCCCTGGCAACGCCAACCTGATCTTTGATATTGAAATGCTATAGACTCCATACATGTATTCAAACTAAAAGAAAATCTTTGTTTCAACAAACGAACACTACTGGGTCGTTGCTACTATGTATTAGTATGCATTTTTATATATATAATATGCACTTGTAGATAGTAGATATACAATAGGGCTCTGAAAGTAGCTCTTGGTTTGGGGCAACGCGCCTTGATGCATTTACTTCATGACGAGCGAGAAGACGAACGAGTCGAGGTCGTTGCGCTGGCGCTCCTGCTGCCGCAGGAATAGCGTGCATTCGTCACTGATGTTGAGCTCTTGGACCTCAGATCTGGGCAGATTCCTATGGCAGTTGCCATTTATCCGCGTTTGATTGGCTGGGAGCGGTGAATTCGCAGTGGACGATGCAGGCGCGCGAGCAGCAGGCGCGCGAGCAGCATGCGCTGCTGCAGGAGACGACCGCGAGTGATGCCACCAGTCGACGAGCTCTCGGATTCCGAGGTTATGCGGCATGGGCGAGTGTGAGGGGCGTGCAGTGGGTGGCGCGATGGCTGCCGGAACGCGAGTTGCTTCGGGGCGCGACGGTGCTTGGGTACTTTTTCTATTATGGTGCGTCGCTTTATTTGACGAGACACCAGACCTCAGACGCCCCCCTTCATGGAGGAGGGAGCCCGTTGTGTAGCTGCGCGTCGTGCTGTCGTCGGTTTTTACACAACGGGAGGGAATCTGAATCGTTCCATGGCTATGATGCCATTTCGGCTGGCTTCTCCTTGTCGCACGTATGTTAATTACTGTAGTTAAACGTGTCTTTGTCTCCTGATGATGCCCGGCATATAGTCGTGCGGTACCGCCGGGCGGTCGTAGAGACACGGCTCGCGACGGCGCTGCCTCATATCGATGCCGCCGAGCGCCGCCGCATCGCGCGCGCCGCGTACGTGAATATCGGGCTCTCGCTGCTCTGGTTCCTGCGGCTCCCGCCGTCGTCTGCGAGCGAGCGGCGCCATGCGCTTGATGGGTTACTAATGGACGTGGACGAGCGCAAATCTCTTTTCGAAGGCAATGCGATCGTCACCACCGGTCATGTTGGTACGGAAATGGCGTCAATACACACTGCGAGATGCTGTCTCTGTGCATACCTAACATGTGTGGACTGCAGGCATGTGGGAATTCCTTCCGTTGGCGTTCTCAAGCCCAGAATGCGAGCAGTGGATCGTCTACCGGCCCCTGCATCAACCGACTGTGAATGCGTTGGTCAACGACATGCGGCGTGGTCCCCAGCGACACCTCGTTCCAGTATGAACGTGCTATCTCAATTCTACCATCGCAGCTTTAAATTATCAACCTTTGCTGTGTTCCTGTTGTTTAGGACAAACGCTGCTTCCAGCTTCTCTGTGACGCGCTCACGAAAAAGACACAGCCAGCATCGTCCCCATCGCAACAAATTGTGGGAATCGTCGCCGATCAACGCGCCAAGGATCCAAACACCCGCGTAGAAGTGCGCTTTCTCGAGCAATGCACACACTTCCCAAGTGGCGCGGCCCGACTTAATCTCTACACGCCCAGTGCTACGCTTCTGTTTGCGACGTTGCTGCACAACCACGACTTTTATCGGTCTCCAGCAAGCACAGCATCGACGAAGCCATTCCGACTGCATGTCCGTCAGGTGCGTAGCAGTCAGTTTATGACCGGCAACATACAAAAATCCTGTTCTTCACACCACGATTCCCATTTTTGCCATCATCCTTTGGCAGATCTCTTATCAACGCCCAGAGAGCGACGAGTCTCCTCAGACAGAAGTGGCTCAAATCACGCAAGCGTATGCGGATTTGCTGCAGGAAGTGGTGCTACAGTACCCAGAGCAGTATCTTTGGATGCATGATCTATGGAAAGAATAATGGGCCAAAAAGTGAGCAGCAACATGTCTGATGCGCGAAAACCCCAAGAGTATTCACACATCAAGCAGAGACCGATTGAAAAAGAAATACCAGACCTTTTTGGACACGTTGGCTGTACATTTGCAGTACTGCAATGAGTGACCCTAGCAGTACGACGCACTCAAGCTACCTCTTCCGTACTGAAGGGTTTCTTTACAGTTCATCCTTGTCACCGCCGGCACCGAGGATTTCGCTTAGGATGTCGTCGTCGTCTTCGTCTTCGATCACTTCCACCTTGGCGTCCTCGCCGTTCCATGGCTCGACTGTAGCGAGCTTTGGGAACTCGTCGAAGCCGGTCGTGGCTTCCTTGCCCTGGAGCACACCCTGCAAGAACGAAGCGATCGCATTGGACGAGAACGCGCCACGTTGCACCACGAAGCGCTTGCGGTCCAAGTTGATCGCGACCACCGAAGGGTAGCCGAAGGTCAAGTCGAATTGGTTCTCAAACACCGCTTGGTCGCCACCCTGGATCCAACCAAACTTGAATGGCTTGCCACGCACCAACTTGGCGGCGTCTTCCAGCGTGCCCAAGTACGCTTCACGACCAGCTTTACCGCTTTCCGTGAGATGAGGCAGTACAGCGATCACGCAGCTCGACTTGCCGCTACAGAAATCCGTGAGCACATCGGCAGAGTACAACTCCTTGATCTTAAGCCCACCGCCGAGCTTCTCAAGCGCTTGAAGTGCGTACGAAGTGATGCCAGACGCAGTTCGAGCACCTTGGTAGTCCTGGGCGTCGCTCGCCGACGACGCACTTGGTCCAAAGACCTTGATAGTCGGGAATCCGCGGATGCCGTACTCAGCAGCCTTCTGTTCGTGCGCGGTTGCATCCAAAGCGCCAAGCTTCACCGCACCCTTCAAGTCCGACGCAGCTTGTTCCCACTCAGGAGCCAAGGCCTTGCAGTGCCCGCACCATGGAGCGTAAAACTCGACAAGCCAGACATCTCCACTGTTCAGAACAAGGTCGTCAAAATTGTCGTCCGTGAGCGTCACGACATCGCTGTTGGACGCCTTCGATCCCTTGTTCGAAGACGACGACGCCGACGGCTTCTTCTTCTTGCTACCCGCCGAGCCAGAGTTCTTGGCAGCTCCTCCAGAGAGACGCGCCTTCACGATCTTTCTCGACTCCGCGATCGCAGCGTCAACAATGCCCTGCGCAGTGCGCTGACCTTGGTAGTCGGTTGGTTTCTTCTTGTTCTCACCGAAGATCTTGATCGTCGGAAAACCTTGCACTCCAAATTGCGCGGCCAGGTCTTTGTGCTGGTCACAGTCGACTAAATGACGCAAAATAATCATGTATTTGATTAGCACGCGTAGATGAAATCGAAAGCAATACACCAAACAAAGCATGACAACTTACCAGCAGCAACGTTTACGACGCCATCCAAGGCCTTGGCAGCTTTCTTCCATTCTGGCGCCAGGTTCTTGCAGTGGCCACACCACGGCGCGTAAAACTCAACTAACCAGACACCCGAGTCTTTCTGCACCATATAGCGACACACAGCGCACATATCACATACGAATCCAAATCACAGCACACGTAAGCATCGCCATCCGTGTTTTATTCACTACGGGGTATGAAGGGCTACACGCATACGCACCTGCATCTCACGGATGCCTTTCGCGTCCAGGAGCTTCACGGGACCTTTGCTGCTGTACATCGCGTGCGCACTAGACACCAGACATAGCAGCATGGCCGTCACTAGCACCGCCATACTCGCTATCTTGTTGCTCGCCATGGCTTCCTTTCCTTTACTTTCGTATCTTTCGGCAAAGGTTCAAATGACGGCTTGTGCCTTCCTTCCTCATACCATAAAGTGGCCACGTGGCCGTGCGGATTGGCTGAAATGGTTGAACCGCCACTATTCTAGAAAGCTACCCAGACTTCAAGGTCGCTCCACACAGCGCTCCACATTGAAAGTGCTGTGGGACGTGCTACAATGGTGTTCACCTAAACGGGAGTTGAAGTAGAGTGATGGTCATCGTTTTGGTCGCTCTGCACGCACATTGTGGTACTGTGTGACACAACAGAAACGCGTGCATGCGCCGTATTGGATCGCGCGGTGCAGCAAGAAGACGCGAAGCGACAGCGATAGACAACATCTGCGTGACATACCGATGGCTCAGCTAAGGAAAGAAGTCTTTTTGTGCATCATTCGATGGGAGTGGTGCGTTCGAGAATCTGGCGTTTTATTACGAGAGAAAGAACTGCACATCGAGCGGCTTGAGTCGTTATCTCGGGTAAAATTAGCGTACTCGTGAGTAGACGATTCTAAAAGGGGGACTGACGACCGGTTTTTTGCTCGAGCCTCCTTTGCATCATATCGTGGGTTTCTTCTTCTGTATTTACTCGCGTATTAATTTGTTATTTGCTGAGAACTCAATGTGTGCTGCTACGGACAGAAACTGCGTTTGAGAGCAAGACGGAGGGAAGCATTTGGTGACTAAAGAGTTGAGCGTCGCCTTTGCAGAAGGGTTCATTTCCCTTGCCCATGGCCGCGTCGACACCGATGATCCGAATGCCCGAGATACGCCGACGCAGTAGTCTCACTGTTCTTCCAGGCACTACATCGAGTCTAGCAATACACAAATTTCAACATGAAGCAGAGATGAGGCATCACCTCGGTGTGGTTCACAAAATCGAAACATCAAGAGCTACCGTCGCCTACGATTTGCTACAAGCGGTCATCAATTCTGCAGTACGTACCTTGCCATTTACTACTTTCTTGAACGAAAAAAGGTGCTGTGGACTAAAAAGACATACACTATCGCGCTCGCAAACAGCCAGGTGCATACCCTGGAGATGACGGGTCATCTGATATTACTGAGCGATACAACTTCTATGTGCATGGGAAACGATTCCTTGTACGAGGTTTCTGTGTGTTTGCTGCATGACATATTTATTTGTGGCGATACTTACGTGGTTTGCCAAAACAGTTTTCTCCCTGCTCTCTAGGGTATTTCCCAGAATCTAGCCGCTTCCGCCAGGCTATGATATGGTGCATAACGTGGAAGCGATTCGACCAGCTCATTCTTTTCCTGATTTTTGCCAACTCAATCATCCTGGCGCTAGCAGATTACAGCGTAGTGGACGCTAGCGGTGACTTGGACTCGACACGATCCTATCGAAACGCGATCGTTAACAGCGCCGATCGCATTTTCACCATTCTTTTCTGCATCGAATGCAGCATGAAAATTATTGCCATGGGACTCATCGGTGAGAAAGGAGCATATCTAATGGATCCATGGAATTGGGTGGATTTTGTTGTCGTGTTCACTGGGTAAGTCCAAACCAGTATTCCTGTTCTTGAAAGAAAAATTTGACCTCTAAATCTTTTAATGATGCATTTATGCCCAGGATCCTCGCTGCAATACCAGGGATTCCAAACGTATCTGTCCTACGAACATTCCGAGTCTTACGTCCTTTACGTAGCCTGAACGCAGTAGACGGTGCGTGCGCTCACTTACCCCATTTTCGTGGAATTTCATGGCGAGTTATGATTGATGTATTGTGTGCGTTGTACAGGGATGAAAAAGTTGGTTACTTCGCTACTGAAGTCTATCCCGGAATTGCTGACCGTTGTAGCATTTCTATCATTTTTATTTTTTTTGTACGGAGTCATTGGCATTCAATTGTGGAGTGGAGTCCTTCATCCGCGTTGCCGACTCACTCCCTATCCGATCCGGCTGGATGCAAACGTCACCTACAGCACCATACGAGATTATCAAGAAATGGCGCTGCAAAACTACTTGTCGTTCAAGTGCGTCGACGAGGCTAAAAACCAAATCGCGATTTCCGACGATTCGTGGACACATGATATATCTCCGTGGAAGAAGCCACGATTGTGCTTTTGGCCAATCGCAGAAGAGGCAACACAGCAAACGTGTTCACTGAGTGGCAATGACTATCGCATATGCCCTTCTGGCCAGGTATAAACGTTCCTCCATGCTTATACGATTGAAACATCACTAACATCGCTAAATGCGCGCTACCATAGACATGTGGCTCCGACTACGACAGCTACGGCAACTTCCGTTTCACCCACCCAGACACGGCTATAGTGCGCTACGTTTTAAACGCGGCAACCTACAATTCAGACATGAACTGGGGATTTTCGAGCTTTGATAATATTGCAGCAGCAGCACTCACTATTTTCCAATGCATTACTCGTGAGGGATGGTAAGTCAAATTTGCTAATTGCTATGCGCGCAAGTGGTAACAGATTCGCTTTTACTTTGTGTTGCTATCACAGGAGCGATGTTATGTATATGCTACAAGACGCTGGCTACGGATTGAGTGCTGTCTGCTACTTTGTGTGGTTTATTATCGTCGGATCGTTTTTCATGCTCAACTTGACTCTTGCAGTTATCTGGGAAAACTTTTCAGATGCGTCCTTCATTGAAGCCGAGGAGAAGAAACTATTCGTTGAAGCTGAAAACAAGAAAAAACTCAAGGAAGACGCTATCAATTTAGCTGCTGGATTGAGCCTGCTACCCGTTGGCGTCACCAAGTCGAAGCTGTCAACAGTGAGAGTGCTTTTCGCCAATGTCGTTCACCACTGGATATTCAACATGGTCCGAACAGGGTTGATACTGCTGAACACCATCATTCTATCGCTGGATAAATACCCGATCGACGATGAGCTGGACGAAACTGTTGAAATGATCAGCTTTGGACTCACACTGGCATTTCTCCTCGAAGTTGTCCTGAAAATGCTAGGGTACGGGTGGGTATTATGGGCAAAAGACCGCTACAACCTGTTCGACGCGTTTGTGGTGATGCTTGGCATTATTGAAGTAGCTGTGTCACCTCCGCAAATGTTGACCAGCGTCAGACTGTTGGGAAAATCCAAAACTGCCTCATTTTCCGGTCTGAGATCGGTTCGATTATTCGCGTTGTTCAAGCTTGCAAGGTGAGACATAACTCGCATTATGACGCGGGTGATATATTGTCTAAACCGAATTTTCAATTGTAGGTCATGGCCGTCTCTGCAGAAGCTGCTTTCCACCATGCTCAGCACTCTCAAAGAAGTGGGGAACTTCAGTGTCCTCTTTTTGCTCTTCATGTATATTTACGCGTTGATCGGCATGCAAACATTTGCGAACCAATTTCGATTCGATGAGTACGGCTATCCTGTTGATTCGAAGCACGACGCTGTATATATCCCACGATCAAACTTCGACACGTTGCTTTGGTCGATGGTGACGGTATTTCAGGTACAGTGTTCGCTAGTAGTGCTGTGCGGTAAATATTTTTTTGACATTCTTGTGGTACGTTGTCTTAGATTTTGACTGGAGAGAACTGGAACGGGGTTATGCAAGATGGCTGGCGCTCAACTGGCTGGTCGGCTGTGGCATATTTCGTTTCCTTGGTTGTGCTCGGAAACTTCATCGTGCTCAATCTGTTCCTCGCAATTTTGCTGGGCAATTTTGAAGAGTCAAGTGATGACGAAAGAAAAGATGCAGGTGAAGAGATGAAGAAGAAATTTCGTGTTATGCCAGTGCAAACGCCGCGATCTGAACGTGAGGGTAAAAACACTTCAAACTATTTAGAAGACGAGCGAGGTATTCCACATCATGTTCACGCGCGCCCCATGGCATTTACGGGGAAAAGTCGTCGGGAAGGAAGCGCGTCTCCATCAAAGATTTTCCAAGATGAATCATTTTCGTCGGCACGAATGTCCTCGGCTCGAAAAGATATTCCAAGCGAGCTCACAGGCCGTTCATTACTCGTCTTCACACTGGAAAATCCGATTCGAAAGGTGTCCACTTCAATCATCACACACCCTCACTTTGACAACATGTCGCTGGTGCTGATTGCAGTCAGCACTGTCGCTTTGGCCATCGACAACCCTCTGAATCCGCCCGATAGCGCGTTTGTCTACATTCTTTCTTGGCTCGACTCGACCCTAACAGGACTGTTCATGTTCGAAGTTGCGGTGAAGATCATTGCATTGGGCTTCTTTATGGCCGAAAATGCGTATTTGCGAAACGGCTGGAACTTGATGGATTTCGTGATCACCACACTTGCTGCGTTCTCACTGAGCGAAGGAAGTACAAGGTTCAAGTTTGTCAAGACTCTTCGCACCTTCAGAGCACTTCGCCCGCTGAGAATGATCAATCGAAATCCTGGTCTAAAGCTCGTGGTCAGCTCACTGATTGCGTCGATTCCGCAAATTTTAAACGTCATCGTGGTTTGCCTACTTGTGTTTACGATTTTCAGCATCTTGGCAGTGAACAATCTGAAGGGTAAGCTCTATAGCTGCCAAGGAGACGTGTTTGACGCCTTGAGCGAGGCGCAGCTGGGGCTCGTGGCATATCCTCGCCTTTGGAGTAATCTCACTGACGGTGAACAAACATGGTTCAACGCGAGTTCTGCGATAGCATACAAGGACTTTTCTTCTACTATTGATCAAGTTACGTCGAGAATGGTTTGTGAGTTACTCGGAGCAACTTGGGCTGCAACGATCCCACAAAACTTCAACAATGTTCTGCAAGGGTGCCAAGCGTTTTTCGAGATGACTACGACTGAAGGATGGGTGACGATTATGCTCGCTGGCGTCGACGCAACGGAGATTGATATGCAACCGATTCCAAATTATCGCGAGGGGTGGACATTATTCTTCATTGCGTTTATCCTCGTTGGTACGTTTTTCGTGATGCAGTTGTTCGTTGGGGTCGTGATCGAGAATTTCAACAAGATGAAAGAAAAGCTTGATGGAACGTACTTGCTGTCTAACACGCAGCGCGAGTGGCTCATAATCAACGACTCGATGCTAAATCTGCGTCCTATGAGAAAGATGAAGGCGCCTCAAAACAAAACACGCCGAGTTCTCTTCTACTTAGCTCGCAGCCACAACCTTGAGATCGTTGCCATGGGCTGCATTATGCTGAACACGATGATGATGGCGCTAAACTATTTCGGAGAAGATGACATGTACAAGGCGGCAATCGAGTACTCGAACTACGTTTTCGCGTTCATTTTTACTTTGGAAGCAGTCGTGAAGATCGCGGGGCTAGGACGCTACTACTGGAAAGATTCTTGGAACATCTTCGATTTTTTGATTGTTTCCGGTTCGCTCCTTGGCATGCTGTACACATGGATCGGTGGGAGCTCGGTTGGGACAGTAGCGGGGGCTGTCCGAAGCTTTCGCACCTGGAGACTCTTTCGTCTTGTGCAGTCCGCGCCGTCATTGCGCCAATTGTTCAACACATTGCTGATCACGTTGCCATCTCTAGTCAGCATCGGTGGTCTCCTATTTTTGATTTTCTTCATCTACGCTGCAATGGGAGTTCAGCTTTTTGCAAAAGTGAAGTTTGGCGATCTTGTAACTCCAACTGCCAACTTTCAAACGATCGCGAGAGCTATGGTGACCCTGGTAAGATTCTTTTTGACTCCAAAATGATCGCTTTGCTTTTATGTGCAGTATGCTAACGTGTGCATTGTGCAGGTTCGCTGTGCTACGGGAGAGAGATGGAATGATTTGATGTACGAGCTCAGCTCACAAGATGACTGTGTCGAAGATCCTCCTTACAATCCTGAAATGTGTGGGTTCAACAATACCGCCGGATGCAAGATGTTAAATGGCTGCGGATCTCCTGTCGCCTACGCTTACTTTTATAGCTTCACGCTACTGGTAACGTTCATCCTTTTGAATATCTTCATTGCGGTTATCCTGGAAGGCTTTGCGAATGAAAAAGATCGAACGGATGGACTCTTGCTGCCGCATCATGTAAGTTTTGCTGTCTTGAATTGATGACTTGTAGTGAGATCAAGCCCTTTTTCATGAACTAACGAGCCTTACTGTGCATTTTAGTACGAGAATTTTATCGAAACGTGGTCTGTGTTTGATCCTAAAGCGACAGGTTTCTTAGAGTGGCATCTTTTACCCGATTTTCTCATGGAACTAGAGCCGCCTATGGGTCTTGGCAAGTCTCCACCGCCATCTTCCAAAGATCTGCTCGCACTCATCGGTAGGAATTGTCGACGTTTTCGCATACCTTGCAATTTGGCTCCTTACATGATTTGGTCTACTATGAGTAGGAATCTTGGATTTACCTATTTTTCGAGGAAGCAAGGTTTTCTTCAACGATGTTGCAAGGCGAATGGGAAAGTTCGTGATCGACGAGGTAATGCGAATAGTAATGGTGCTGACAGTCACGAATTGATTGCTGACAACGTTCTCTCATTTTTGCAGTTAAGTGAAGAACCCCTTGAAGCATTGCCTGCTACGTTTCACTTGGAGCAGCGATGGCGAAAATATCTTCTGGGAAGGAAAGTTCGAAAACAAGAGCAGTCGATGTTTCGAGTGAATCATTTTCATGCTGCAGTATTTCTGCATCGCTCCGTAAAGGCATTGATTCTTCGAGAAGACCTGAAGCATGAAGTCGACAAGTTTTGCAAGAAGACAAAGCCGAAAGAGACAGCACCTTTTGCGGCGACAAGTGTACAAAAGTTTGTGGACGAACTCAGCGATTCTGGTGATGATATGAGCATTTTTGGCTCATTCGACTGATAAGTCCGACTGGCATCACATGACCAATTATTTGGTACGAGCTGTGCGACAATGGGAGGTGGATCGTAAGCATACAGAGAATGATATACTCGCCAGCTTGGGATTTTGATTTAGAGATCTGGACCTAGAACTATGGGCATTCAGTCGCCAAGAAATCGGTATCGAACGGTGAGTAGTGATATTACTATGTGCTTGTCGCTCGCGTCTAGCCTTGGGCTCCGGCAGATGATTTTGAAGTTGCTCCTAGAAAGCAAAACTAATTCGTCCCGAAACCATTGGTGTGTTGTAGGGAATGCGCAACGGCTGATTTATAAAAAGACACGACACGCAATCTTATCAACTATTTGACCAATGCTTTTGTATAGCGCGCGCACATATCACGCGAGCAGTGATCACTTCGATTTATTGACCGTCAACACTGCTGAATTCCCAGGAACGAATCCGAGAAACAACTGAAGATGCTCAAGAAGGCGACGTCTACGCATTCTCTTTTCGGCCGAGATACTTCGAGTGTGGGTCATTCGTCAAGAAGCAACAAGTCCGACGATCTACGCAAGGAAAGCCGCACTGCTACTAAACTATCAACAATGGAAAGTAGTCGAGGCAGTTGGGCGACAATTTTTCGTGGACTTCGCACGCAAACGCAGCAGAACCTCACAATTTCGCGAACATTTCAAAAACGAGCCTACTCAAACGCAGATGCGCTGGTTGCAAGCTTGGAAGTGGCCATCCTGGCACTGTCGATGATCCAGCTCGAACTCTCCCTTCGTTCTCCGCGCTGGGTACGTGCACATTTGTATTTGGCCTTTCCAAATTATATTTTTTGTTCATCGTTCTGTAACACTAACACTACCACGGCATGCCTAGCGAGAGAATAAAGTATGTATGGGTTCAGAGAAGTGCAGTACGTTACTCGACGAGGGCTCCTTCAAAATAGTCAACGCTCTGCGCATGGGGATTGTCGTTTTCTCTCTAGTTCGTGCATGGATACGAATGCGATATTTGCGGAGCAAAAAGCCAATTTTCATGGCCACAGGCGAGAAGTCGATTCGAGTCCGGTTGGTACGTCCATACAAAGTGACGCCACACGTTTTATTGAAAGACATGCTCACGTATCTTCTGTTGTGGGCATAGACTTATCTTGCACCTTATTTTGTGGAGCTTCTATTTACAATAATCGTTCCGTACCCGGCGCTGGAGCACGTGGTGCCTCGAGAGCACCCCAATATCATCGTATTTCTCACCGTTGCGACTGTTATTCGGACAGTGTACTGGCGTCATTTGCTCTTTTCCCCGTATCCAATTCGGCAGAAAGAAAAGATAGCATGCTTCACAGGCAACCTCGGTGCGTTGTGACCGCAATGTTCATGTTACCTACGTGTCACCTGACTCATGTATAACGTGTGTTGATGCGTTGCCACAGAGTTCACATACCGTGAATTCGTACTCAAGAAAGTCTTTGACGACGATCCGATCACCAAAATCGTGATGGTCTACACCATAACTCTGGCACTTGCGTCGTTTCTGCTGCACGTCGTCGAGAGCGTCTACGGAGCGTGTACATGGCGACACGGAGCGTCTACCGGCAATGCGGAAAATGTGGTCTGCTACAGCCTCACATGGAACGATTCGATGTGGGTGGTCACCACAGCGTTTCTCAGTACCGGGTACGGTAGGTTATTCTCTCTCATATCACTTCTGTGTAAAGTGAAACTAATTTCGGCTGTGTTGCAGCTATGGGGGCTTGCTTCCTCGCAGCCCAGCAGGTCAAATCATCGTTTCTGTCGCGACGTTTGCGATGAAGTTTGTCAGCGCATTGTTTTTCTCGATTATCATCAAGAAAAACAAGTTTTCGGCCATGGAGGCGCGAGCGCACTCTTTTCTGTTTCGGATGGAGCTCAACGAGAGGAAAGATCTGATCGCGGTCATGGCGGTGCAAGCCACGTTTCAGTTTAACAAATCTTACAAGCAATCTCTGATCTGGCACCAGCAAGACCAATCGCGTCTTTACTTTCGGCCGCTGTCAGCGGTAGGTTCCGTTCAGCTGTCAGCCCTCAAAAAATGATGATGCTAATCAGACTGTTTTGTATGCTCAATCTGTACCAGCGCCTGCCCAACGAAGTGAAGAAAAAGTTGTATGTGTCGCGGTTCCAAGCCAGCTTGAAGGACATGATGAAGTACAACACGGATGGCGATCTGCTAAACACGTTCACGAAGCACGTTGAGGTGATCACAGCTGCCTTGGGGATCAGCTACGTTAAAATGGTCTCTCTCAAAAAGGTGTACTATCACAAGAGTCGAGTCCTGGAAGATCGGCGACGCCGCGCGCAACAAGCAACAAGTCGCGCGACCATGCTTTTGCCCACGGCAGCGGAAGGAAGCAAGGGAGGTGATTATAGCGAAGGCCGTGAGGTTATTAGCAGTATGCGAGGCCTTGGGATCCTAGCGCGGTTCAAAACCTTCCAGGGACTAGGAAGCGCAGCCTACAGAGATGCATCGGCCATCGTCTCGCATGCCAACCCCATGCTAACGACGCGAACCTCGCAGACCTCGCCGCGCTGGCAAACGAATTTGCTAAAGAAGTGTGATGAAACCTTGCATCTTCTACAAAAGATCCAGACAAACGCCCAGACCATCAAGTAGACTCGAACTGTCGGTTGATATTTCGTTGCAACTCGGGACCATGAATTACAAAATAACGCGAAAACTGGAGAGAGAAAGGTATAAAGCACGATTGTATAGAACGAATCATGCACCTGGCTGCTGTAGGAATGTGAACCTGAAGGTGATATCCCTACAGCATCGTACTTTCGGCACACCCGCTTCCTCATGCGCTTTTCCAGCTTTCGGCAAGCATTTGCTGGAAATGCGCGTCGTTCGCGATGACCATCGAAATGTCTGTGTACACTTCAAGGAACTCGCGTCTCGAGATTTCCGCACTCGGTATCTGGTTGTCAAGATATGAACAAATAGACGCGCAGCATGAGGGGAAAGGCTTTCCGCCAGTATGCTTCTACGCCCGACGTACCTGCTGCGACCACAAATTGCGATACTCGGAAACCGCGTTTTCTGCAGAAATGACGTTGGCACCGACTCGGGAATCAATCGACGGGTCGTAGTAGCGCATGAGATCCGCGATCGTGAGTTTCCCGTTCTCGGTTTGGCGAGCGAGACGATCGTACGCGGCCTCAATTTGCTGCTTGCGATCGAAGCTCACGGGGACGCGCAGCGCTGAGAGTAAGCTGTCGATCGGGAAGTGGCCGGCATTTCTCTACAAGAGGTACGCGATAGAAACATTCGTAAGAGTTGGGTCAGTTGCAGCTACCGCATGAGCGTCTCACCTTGTCGAACGAATCAAAGAGCAGGTCTAGGTGCTCGTCGCGCAATGGGAGCTTGTACGATTTGATTTTCCACTTCGCTTCTTCGCGGTTCAAGTGGCCCGTGCCGTTTGTCACCGCGCGCATGAGCTCGACGAGGAACCCACGGAATGCATAAAGGCTCGCGGTCATCAGGCACCTCTGGATCACGTACACCACGGCCGCGGGGCTCGCGAAATCCGGCAATGGACGCTCGTCGACAGCTTCCTGGGCGGACTTTGCGAACAGGAACGTCCAGATATTTGGAGTCAAGTGGAGCCGCCCTTCCGTGTCCGCCGTGCGCGTCCCGATAGCTTCCGCGGCGATGTTGTGGTACTTGCCCGCGTTTTTCGCGCCATGAGCGCACATCTCGAGCTCGACACCGAAATCCGCGGGCTGCTTGGACTTCGCGTCGACGAAAAGTGGCTGGCCAGTCATCTTGTGCACGATCGCGATCGGGTCCCCCGCTCGTACAGGGGTGCCCGCGGCAAGCAACTTCTCAGTGGCGGCGAGATCCGCGCGCTCGCAGATCCAGAGCGCACTGCTGTCGGCCTCCGAGCTCATCCAGATGCGCTGGTTGTACGAGATCGGACTCATCGAGCGCTCGGTTTTCAGACCCGTCTTAAGGAAAAGTGGTGGCTTCAGGAGCACGCTCTTGTCGTCCACGAGCAGCGCTTCGTTGCACATGATGAAGAGCGGTTCGCCGTAACACACTGGCGCTGTGCCCGCTGTCTTGTCGTACTGGAACCCATGGCCACTCGCTTGGCTTTCCTTCCACGCCTGCGGCGACACGATGCGGAACGTGGTCCTCGCCATCGCCTTGGTTGAGGTCGTCGCCGTCACGACATACTCGCCAGAGCCGATTGACGGTGTCTCCTCAAACACGTTGCACGCAAGAAGCGCCTGTGACTCGACATGACCCAGGCCCACAGCGTGGTTGAAGTGCAGCTCGTTGCGCGCATCAAAGGACCGCGACGCCGATTGATGCAGAAAGTCGTGCTTGAGCTTGTGGGTTGCCAGGAGCGAGCCTTGCTTCTTGCGCAGCTGGAATTCCTTCATGCGCGCTTCTTCGAGCATCAGGTCTTCATTCCAGTTACCGATCCGCGTCACGGGCGCGTACCGCCCGGCCCCAACAAGTTGCTGCGGCGTGAACTGCATCCTTGGTTCTGGAAAAGATGATTGTTGTTGCTGAGTTGCTGCTGCTTTGGTAGAAACCAAATTGTCATCGAATACAGCTCTCCAAGTGGCTCTATGCGCGGTCGCCACTTAGATTGGTCCGTTATGTCGCTTTGCTCACCGGTCGGCCGTTAGCGTCAACCAAGTGGCCCCACTCAAGATATCTTCTGGATCGTGCACTCACTAACAATTCCATAATCCGTCCCGATTTGGACACGGAATGACGCGACGACGCGGCCATGTTCCATGGCCCATCCTTCTTGTCCTCGTCGCCTGCATCACCAGCAGCTTTGTTGGCGCCCACCCGAGCCTCATCTCCTGCGTCTGTGGCACAATGCATGCGACAACGGCCGTAGTGAGCACGTCGTCGTCCAAGGGCCAGGCAGCAAAGTACGCGCTCCCGAGTTGCGTCGCTGACGTGTTCGCACAGACTGGCATTCGATGGTACATCAACGGCCCTGTGCAGCCTGGCATCAAGTACTGGACCCGCACTCCCGTCGAGTACACGTCTGGACGAGCCGCCAAGCGCCTGATCTCGCTCGGGTACCGCTGTTCGCGCACGCAGCTGTACGATCCCACAGAGGTCGATACTTGACGACAGGGCCAAAGCAAAGTCATAACAACCACGCAATCCAGTCGTCAACTAGCGTGTCGAGTCAGTCCATTTTGTACCTTACCCTCCCGTTCCCCTCGTCTTTAGATATGCAGCACTACTACTTCATTGTTCTTAACCTCGGCCGATGGTGTCTACAGGTGCTTCTTCTTGTACTTGATGAATCGCACGAGGTTCAGGTGCGTCTCCTTGACGTGAGCCACGAGGCCGCGGTCCATCTCTTTTCGCTCTGCGCGGAGCTTCGCCTTGATGCTCGTCGCCGTTTGCTCGAGCGCGCCAAGAAGCTGTAGATCGCGGAAGATCGCGTCAAAGTCTTCGTCGCCAAACACGTCGAACACGGCGTTGAGCGCCTCGGCGACGACCTCAAGGCTCGTGTCGTTCAGGCTCGAGAGCAGACACCGCGCGATGACGCTGATCTCCGTCGGGTTCTTGGAGCGCTGGCCCACACACCCGATCATACCGACCGTGTTCATGCGCGTCTCCATCGACTTCGACTGGAGTGCACTGCTCATGATCAAGTTGGCTTCGTCCGCGGTGATCGCCAAATCCTGCTTGACCGCGGCCGCGCGCCGCAGCGCCGACCACATCGCAGCCGTCGTTGCAGCTTCAATATCGTTCGTCGAGCTGCTCAAGTCAAACTCAAACGGTTTGTCCGAGGTCTCAGCCTTGACGTTCGCGTACAGCGTGCACAGATTGCGGAACACCTGCGAGACGACGTCGTCCTTGTTGCCCAGCGCTTCCCAGGACAACGTTTGCAACAGGTTGTTGACGGCGTTTGCGGCACGAATGCGCATGCGCTCAAAGTCGTCGGCTACAGTCAGGAGGCACACAGATAAAATCCAAGATCATGAGCAACCATCAACGCAACGAGCAAAAGCGTCATCGCTACACGCAACTAAAGACAAACACACTTCGTACCGATGACGCGCGATTGAAGCTGTGGAATGGACACGAGCCCTTGCAGGATCACCATCGTGAGTGCGAAGATGCGGCTTGCGCTAAGCGCCTTGATCGCGGGCGTGCCGCTCGCAAAAGACGACGCTTCCGTGTCCTCCATTTGCGATGCTGCGTACTGCTCCATCGCGTCTTCGTCGTCACTCGCCCACTCGTCTTCGTCGTCATCTGAAATGATGGAAAATACGCGCACACACAGTCACGCTTGTTAGTCAAATTACTGTTGCACAATGCATAGGTCGAGTCGAACGCAGTTCGTACTTTCTTCGCCTCCCGTCGCGAGGTCCGCGACGAGTTCGAGCGCGAGACTCAGCGTCTGCACGTTTTCCCGCCAGTTGCGGTACTTGATCTGCGCGCTCGTGACCTTCTGGCGGTCCTCGTCCGTGATCGTGTCGTCTTCCACATCCTGTTTTGCATCAAACGCAAGACAACCTCATCAGTATATACGCATAGCACACTTCAACGGATTTAAACTCCATCGACGCGTTCTTCATACCTCGTCGGTGAGCACATTCATTTGCGATAATGCGTAGTTCTCCGACACGTTTTGCGCGAGTTGCGTCACGTTCACGGCGTCGTACGCGAGCGCGGCTTCGATGACAGGGAGCAAGCGCGCGACGTTGGCTTCGGCGGCCATGATCGCGCGCACGTTCATCGCGATACCGACGGCATGGAGCTTGACGAGCAACAGCAGCTGCTCGCTCTGGATGATCTCACCGATGATCGTCTGGTACGCGGCACTCGCACCAAACACCTCGTTCAAGCGCGGGTTGCTCTCAGTGATCAGCAGCAGCAGCTTGAGCGTCTCCAAGTGCAGCGAGGCCTGGGACTTGCCCTTGTCTGCGATGAGCATGATCGGGTCGAGCAAGTTGCCCTGTGTGAGTTCGTTGATCGCCGCCTGGCAGCTCTCGCAGAGGTTCGAGAGCAGCGCGATCGACTGCTCCAGCACTTGCATCGCGTGCAGATCGTTCTTCTCAAAGGTCTCGGCGGTCGCGTGCTCGGTGATGATCTTCACGAGTGGAGTGATCACGTTCTGCGACGTCATGAGCTCAGAGATTTCAATGCCTCCCGTGACACTGATGTTGCTGTGATTGTGGATAAACACATAACAATAATTATGATAATGTTAATGCGTACACAATGATAGCATTCCTAGCACTTGCATCAAGACGAATGAACGTACCGAAGAGCGCCAAGGGCGTGCAAGCGCACCATCTTCAGTGGATCCACCATGCGCGGAATCAGCTTCTTCAGCAGGCCCGCGTCAATCATTTTCTGCAGCTTCTCACGCAACTTCTTCTCCTGCGCTTCGTCCGAGACGTCGCCGAACATCGTCGCCAACGCCACAC
Source organism: Globisporangium ultimum DAOM BR144 (assembly GCA_000143045.1). Classification (NCBI taxonomy): domain Eukaryota; phylum Oomycota; class Peronosporomycetes; order Pythiales; family Pythiaceae; genus Globisporangium; species Globisporangium ultimum. The sequence continues at coordinate 413,443 of GL376560.1, forward strand.
ACGTCGCTTCTCGGATCGAGCCTTGCAGGTCCACGAGCTGTACATTTATTCAATGAGGAAAATGAGCAACAAGCAATACGTCACACATTCGCCAGATAACAGCACGCAAGGATCCTATCGCGTTATATGAAATAACGTACGCCTCGGAACATCTCGGCTTCGTCGGGCTGCATGGTGGCCATGTCCATGTCCTGGTCGGCCTCGAGCTCGGCCTGCGAGAGCCCGCCCGTGGGCGGCACCTGCTTCTTGTGGCTCGTGGAGCGGATCTTCTTGGCCTTGCCCATGGTATCAGCTACTGCCTGTAGCTATATATATGCAAGCGTGCGATCTGCGCGTCGCTGCCGGTGATGGCTTCCTTTTTCACGCGCACGCCGAGAGAACGCAGCGCGCGACGTCCTTTCAAACTTACCGCCAGCCACCCGCCGCTCATGCCAATCAAATAGATGCCGCTCCTACATTAGCGTGGCCAACATAGCGTAACCCCAATGTATCCAATATTATGTGGTCCACATCCACAATGCATGTATTATGTGGTTCACGTAGTGTTGGGGTCTGAAGTGGTCCACTTAAGATCAGGACGCAGTTGAACTTTCGCGTGGCTGGGAGGAGCTCGTCGTCGTCCCATCACATGCGCGCGCCGAGACAAAGCAGCACCTACTCGCACCACAGTTGGATCGCCATTCGTTGATTTCCCGCCAGAGACAGACCCCTCACAGCAGCAGCATGGCCATGAAGTCGATGGTGCGCGCGGCGTCCGCGTCCTCGCGCGCGTTCAGCACGACCGCCAACAAACGCAACGTGCTCGTGGACCGTCTGCGCCAGGAACTCGTCGACATCGAGGCCGCCGGCACGTACAAGCGCGAGCGCGTCATCTCGTCGGCACAGGGCGCCGAAATCACGGTGCAGTCCAAGAGCGTGCTCAACTTCTGCGCTAACAACTACTTGGGGCTGAGCAACCACCCGGAGGTGGTCAATGCCGCCAAGCATACGCTCGAGACCCACGGCTTTGGACTCAGCTCCGTGCGCTTCATCTGCGGTACGCAGGACATTCACAAGCGCCTCGAGAAGATCATCTCGGAGTTCCACGGCACGGAGGACACGATCTTGTACCCATCGTGCTTTGACGCGAACGCCGGGCTCTTTGAGGGCATCTTGAACCACGAAGACGCGATCATCACGGACGAGCTCAACCACGCGTCGATCATCGACGGCATCCGACTCTGCAAGGCCGAGCGCCACCGCTTCAAGCACATGGACCTCAAGGACCTTGAGGCCAAGTTGCAAGCTACGCAACACTGTCGCACGCGCCTCATCGCGACGGACGGTGTGTTCAGCATGGACGGCGACGTCGCGCCATTGAAGGAGATCTGCGACTTGGCGGAGCAGTACAATGCGCAGGTGTTCATCGATGAGTGCCATGCGACCGGGTTCTTTGGCGCTACGGGCCGCGGCAGTGACGAGTACTGCGGTGTGCAAGGCCGCATCGACGTGATCAACTCGACTCTGGGCAAGGCGCTCGGTGGCAGCACCGGCGGATACACAACGGGCCGTCAGGAGATCGTCGACATCCTGCGTCAACGCGCGCGTCCGTACCTGTTCTCGAACTCGCTCGGTCCACCGGTCGTAGGTGCGTCGTTGAAGGTGTTTGAGATGCTCAGCGGATCGTCCGAGTACGTCGACAAGATCCGCGAGAACACGCACCGCTTCCGTGACCGCATGACCGCAGCCGGCTTCACGCTCAAGGGCTCCCGCGACCACCCGATCGCTCCTGTGATGATCGGCGACGCCCGCCTCGCGTCCGAATTGGCGGACGATATGCTCAAGCAGGGCATCTACGTCATTGGCTTCAGTTACCCGGTACGTACTGGACAAAGACGCTTTGTTATACCTTTAGATTTGGGCACGTTCACTAAATAACAACTGCGTATGTTTTTTGCATATGCGTGCCAATTGTGCAGGTTGTGCCAAAGGGCCAAGCGCGTATCCGCGTGCAGCTTTCGGCCGCGCACAGCCTCGAAGATGTCGACAGGGCCGTGGACGCGTTCATTGCGTGTGGCAAGGCCCGCGGTCTCATCAACTAGAAGCACGCGTGAAGAAACTGTGAGCCAATCAATCATGTCTGCGCACCCATGGCGATGTTCACGAGCGACGGCATGTTCTTGTTGGCCTCTAGGATCTCCTGAATTCTTGTGCCATTTGAAGAGCTAATCCTGCACCAATAAACGCAATTAGCATACGTTAATATCAAAAACGGAGGCCCTGCGTGCAAAAAGCGACGTACGTTGCGCCCCAGATCCGCAGTCCAGCGATCTCTTTCTTCTCCGTCATCAGCGGAATCAGCGACTCGTCCGAGTTCCAGAGCAGCATCCCCGCGCCGCCCACTTGTTGCACCGCTCTGCATACCCAAAAGAGAACAACATTGTGGTATACCGTCAGCGCAACAGACTGTGCTCCCTGGTTCTCACACCATAGAGCATCTCACTTCATTTTCGCGCCGAAGGAGCATTTGCCGCGCTTGACAAGGACCACGGCGCGCGTGGCTTGGATCCCGAGTCCCATGTGGTGACAAGCAGTTTCCTGCGGGTATGCGGCGACAATGCGGTACGGCATCGACGGGATCTTGGCCCCAAACAGCGCTGGAAGCACCAAAAATTCCTCAGTCGCTGCGGATGATGCCGATGTGTTGATGTACCAGAACGTCATGTTTCGCCCCGCAACTTTGACATTCTAGACACAGCAAGAGAGACGAAAACAAACACCACAACCTCATGAATGCCTCTCATCCTGCTCCTGAGTCAAGCAAAACATACCCACAGATGACTGTGAAATCAGCGCAACGTACTCTTGCTGCTGCCAGCTCCTGGTTGGTCAGTGGCGTCGGATCAGCATCCAGTACTGGAAGTTCACTGGGGTCTTCTACAAACATTTTCACGACTTTGACGGTCGATATAACAAGGGAATGATGACTCCCGTTAGTTTCTTCCCGAGCATCGAATCAATCATTGAGCTAGTGTCGTACTTGGTTCCTGCCGTTCCATGACTGACAGCACGATCCCTCCGTCCAATTTCGAGATCCTGCGTCGCGCAAAATAGCAAAAGTGAGGCACAATCAAACGGATTTCATAACCACAATTAAAAAGATTCACGTACATGGTGACGGGAATGGGCACGTTCCCAGTGAGCGGTACCCCCGGTGGAAACCGTCCTTCGCCTTTGACATTGTTGAGCACGAGCATTGCGGTACCATTCGCTTGCCGCACAGCGTCAGCTTTGTCCATAAACGAGCATTCACCACGATACACGACGTGCATGACCCTCATGGCATCATTTCTCGAGCTTTTCGCTGTTGGGGAAAGTGGCAAACACGCTAGAAACGAATTCGCCTGCGCGAGTCGCATCTCAGAAGAATGCCCCGACGACTCGTCCAGTTCGGGCATGGCGCTCCAGTTCACGAGGTGAAGACGGACGTGCCAGCCTCGGAGCACCTGGGGTTCCACGAACGCGAGCGTCCAGTTCTGAATTATCCGCGGCGTTGACGCATCGTCCACTACTACACTGGGCTTCTTCGCAGTCGCTGCGCACAAAAACACTAGTGTCCGCGGTGGAGCCATATTCACGTACTCGGCGACGACCTCGTGCGGCCCCATGGCCGTCGTATTGACATCATTGAGCTGGATCAACTGGTCGTTCGCCGCGATGATACCGAGTGAAAATGCCCGGAGCTTTGGCTCCAAGTAGCTCACGACAGTCTTATGCGTCGTGTGCAGATCCCAATTGATCCCGATCGGGCCATTACGCGGAAACTCGGCCTCGTACCGGAACTCCACGCCTTTCGCGCGCTTTTCGCTGATGCGGTCGTGTGGTGTCATAGTGAGTCGCTCGAGCTCTTCTTTTTCCAGTCGCTCGCGCGTTTCACGCTCCAGCTTCGCATTCTCCTCGGCGATGCGTCGTTCCTGCTCTTCCTGTTCCCTTGCTGCCACATCATTGGCCGCCGCGATCTTCCGCTCGAGCTCCTCCTGCTCTCGCTTGGCGACGACGGCCTTCCATTCTTGGATATCTGCTTTCCGTTCAGAGCTTGCGGGCTCAAACTCCAGCGATGTTGGGTGGAATATCTCGATGCGCGCAAAGCCTGAGAGGACATTGGCGTCGCCGTGTTCGTCGCCATCCGTGGACGCCTTGAACAGAGGCAGCACCACGACGCTCCCAATCGGGCCATCGATCACTTCCTCGAATGATTTTATGGAAACCGTGACGCCGTCAGCTCGTACGAGTCGGTCACTCGGTTGTACACTTGGAAGGCCGGCAGCTTCATATTGCTCTTCCCGCATACTGCATGATGTGCCATCTGCTGGGCAGGCTTGCAGCGGTGCTACTGATGACAATGCTGCTGCTGCTGAGAGCACGCGCTTCACACGCAGGTCCTGAGTCTCAACCAGGTACTCGATATCAAGGTCCTGCGTCGCATTGAATGGGACCTCAAAGCGCAAATCCAGTGGAGGTGTCTGGAGCTCTTCCGTGTCGGTTGCGTTGTCGGCCACCACGTCCACACTTACGTCGCTCGAAGCCGACACCAGGATACAGAACGTGAGCCAAGCGACAAGCAGCAAGACCGCCAAAATGCGCACACGGCGCAATGGCCGTGCTGCAACGAGCAGCGGTTTGCTCAACGTTGTCATCCTACTCCGTGTAGTTACTCGATCCGCAAGCCCATGAATGAAAAAAAGAAGATCTGATGTGCGTCGTTTCGACGCTTTTTGGAAATCAACTGGTATAAGTTATATTGTCGTATCAGACGGAATCAGGTTTTGTATTTGTGCAACTGCATTGGCTGAAAATCTGTCTCAACAAATGGTTTGCATTTTACTGATTTTAGTTAGATTACTGGATTTAGATGCAACAGAGATATTATTGGTTCAAATGCAAGCCATCTGTCAACTGATTGGCGCATACGATCAAGTTCAACAACAGTGAGGATCAGATTTTTTTCAGTAGATAGTGCAAGAAGCAAATGAGGCGAGGGAGATGAGAGTTAAAGTGGAAGCAAGCCGCTGTGTTTCTTATGAAGGACTGTAGCCTACAGTGTAGGCGAGAGGGAGAAGGGTGGTCAATCCCACTCCCCCCTCACATGCTTGCGCTCTGCCTGGTGGGTGCGCCGGGCGATTCCATTTTCCTTCTCCTTCGCTGCGATTGATCCTGCGCGGCGGTTCCAGACTGGAGCATGCAAAGAAGCATTTCGTCCTCGCCACGCGAAGTTGCTGCCATCAGCACCAGGCCGCGAATATGGAAGCCGTCACCAACACTGCTGTTAATGTTGGCACTGCTCCTGGGTGTGCTTGAGCGTGAGGCTGCTGCGCAAACGAGCCAATGCGCGCAGCTGAACCTCGTGCAGGATACCTGCAACATTCAGTCGATTTGCAACAATTGTGTCAACACGTCGGTACGTGGACTCTTTAGTCGATTTCGCAGCACCGACACTCACTAAATGCTCGGTCTTCTTTGTATCCATCCACCCGTGCGCACACTCGCAGGGCTGTATGTTCAATTTGGTGCGGCGTCGCTGCCAAGACTCGACGGACTCGGAGGACGTGACGACGCGCGTCAACTACTGCTCCAAAGACGACGTCGTGTGCCAGAACTGCGTCGTGAGCTCGTCCAAACCAGTCTGCTATGGTACAAATAGCCAATGCATCTGTCAATCGTTCTGCTCCAGCTCGACCGTGAGGCCCGCGTCGTCGTGCGTCACAGATATCCCCGTGGCGTCCGTGTGGCTCACGTTTGGCGGCTTTGCACTGCTCATGCCGATTTTGCTGTACATGCATCGAAAATGGAACGAGCCGCACGGCGCGCAGCACATGATCTACAATCGTCGTCGCCGTCGCCTCCAAAGGAAAAAAGACGCGCAGCGAGACACCACGCGCGACCTGACGCTGTCCGGGTGGCGCTCTCACTGTGAGCAGTTCAAACTGGACATGGACAACATCGAGTTGAAGACCTGCTACCTCCAACTGCACGATCTCAAGACGTCTGACGGCGTCGCTGTGAACGAAAGAAGCGAAGGATCTGGTACTGGCGCTGTGTCGTCGTTATCATCGCCCATTGGGTGCGAATTCTCGTGGAATGCTGCTGCGAGAGTCGTATCGCTGCCTCCTGCTGCTGTTGTACCTCAAGAATCTCCATCGTCTTCGTACCCGCGACATAATCCTGTGGAGCACACGGAGGAATTGAGCGCTGTCAACAGTGAATATGAGGAGATTGTGCTTGACGTCGGCAGCCACGCACGCCCCGATGACCGCGAACATGACTCTGCGCAGGCGGCCTGAGCAGATTATAGTTCGTCTGTGACGTACCTTTTCACGTAATGTTTGTTGCTATTTGTTGCAGTTGCTTCTGTTTGACGTATGATATCAGTTTTGCGATCTCGTTGGCGAATATATTGATGTTTACTCCTACGATGAACTGGGCGTTTCGCGCACTGCAAGCGCTAAAATTATGAGACTGCTGCCCCGTTTCCCAGCAGCTTCGCTGTGTATACAACTCCACTGTAATCGACGCAGGAGGACTGAATCAATCATCATCGTCCTCGCCTCTAAAATGGAGCCTTCGCCGTCTCGACCGCTGGTCGTTCCCAAGCTCCATTTACTGCTTGGGCATACCTTGTCTCCCTCTCCCCAATCATCTCGAGTGGAGGAACGTCCACCGCACCAATCCTATCGCAGTCACTTGACTGAACGCAGTGCTGTCAAAAATGAACCGCTTCAACAGCACTCTTACCGGAATCCGACGCGACCTCGAGCTATGACATCGATCACAGCGGACAAAGTGGTGGCACCTACACGAGTCTTCTCGGCCTCAGTGGACTATGTCGAGTCGTCAAAGCTTCCGCGCATGCTGCAACGCCAGCTCAAAGACTCGTTGCCGTCTCCGCTTGCATCCTCTCGTCGTGGTATGCGTCAGCTGTCCAGTGCCGGTGATGCCGGAGGCAATGACGATAACGAAGATGCATTTCGCATTTTGCATCCGAGTCTGGACCTGAACGATGAAACAGGGGAGCTCTCGAAGCTCATGTTGAGCAAATGGTCGGTCAATGCCGGGGAAGATGCGTTTACGTCCATTTCGCTCTTCTGCGAAGTGAAACTGAACGAAGCCAAGCGGATGGCGTCCTGGGTCGAGTCTCCAAACCGCTTCTTCGCAACCGTTTGCTGCCAACTTCTCGAGAAATACATCGATCGAATCGCTGCCGGTGGCGCTGGAAACGCGAACAACTGCCACGATACTGGTCTCGGCCACAGCACGGAGCTCCTGCACAAGCTTCACGCAGAACTTGTCAACGCGATTTTCCTGCCCTGCTCTCCTTCTGGCGTGGGACCATTGTCATCGTCGAGCGAACACGACGACTACGTAAATCGGATACCATACTTCACCGTACGTTGACAGAGGCAAACAGCACATGCCGCACGCTTTTTATCTGCTCAAGAAAGTTGGAGTATCTTTCTTTTGTTGTTCTTGCTATCTTGCAGGAATTCAAGCGGCTGCGAAAGCACAACCAGTTTTTGTTGGACGTGGTGCATAACCGAGAGAACGTAATGTCGGCGAAAGAGCGCTTACCGGGAAAAGTGGCAAAGCTGCTGATGCGCACACAAGCTCGTCATGACAAGCAAAAGCTCGCAATGCTGTTCCGTGGCTGGACCAAAGCGCTTGCAAACGACAAAGAAATTCGATCGGTACTCCTCAAACAAACAACTTTGCTCAGAAGTGCAGCGTGTTAAACTCACTGATTCTCTTGTCGCGTTTTTGTTGGTAGCTGAAATGCCGAGTCTTTCGATCGGTGCGCAAGATGAACTTGAGTTCGATTTTCCGAGCATGGAGAGTAGAATCCCTGCGCCGCGCGTACCAGGTACAGTGGATCTTTGGATGCGAGGCCATTTTGAATGGCGTTGTTCAAGAATGGTGGAGTTGCCGGTTCACTTGTCGTTTTTTTGGTCTCTTCTTGAACAGCGCGAGAGTGTCGAGTATCAGTCGATGTTGTCCATCACGGCGGCCTCGCTCAGTCGCAAAGATATCCTGATCGCTGAGACGGAGTCCAAAGTGACATCGATGGCGAGGATCATTGACAGCTTAACCGAGTCAAATGCCCAACTGATGCATCGCATCGAGCAATTGGAGTCCACACTCGCAAATTGCGCCGATGGCGCTTCTAATCAATCTGGCACACACGAGAATGGCTCGGACGGGAGCTCGAGCAGCGCGAGGGGATCGGGATACCCGCGGCGTCACGAAGTCCACTTTGAACATATCGACACGCTTATCACACAGGACGACGAGCGCATGGATCGCACAAATCGCATGCTGCTGGAGACCATGTTTGGCATGGCACGGATGGTCGAGTCCTGCGCGATCCAAATGTCGAAAGACGTCATGGACTCGCTCGAGTATCAAATCGACGGCAGTGTGCTGCAAAACTTGGCCGAAATGGTGGGACTTGTGCGCATTGGTGTGGACGACATGGTTAACTGCGTCTCATCGTCGTCTCATTTCCCTGTCCATGTCGTCTTCGCTAGATCCAAACAGAGAACGTACTCAAAAGCAAAGCTGATGTAAGCAGCAAAGACACCAATTCTGCAGCGAGCAGCAGCAGTTCTGCCAGCTCTCGTGTCGTGCGCATTAAAGACCTCGCGCACTTCCCGATCGATGCGCTGCTGCTCTACTGGTTTCGCATGAATCTGCAAATGTCGTCGTCCATCGAGAAGGCGAGCGACCGGACGATCAAGAACTTTACAACGGACCTCACCGACGGTCGGCGCTACTCGTTCTTGCTACATCGACTCTTCCCAACCTGGTTTGGCGCCACGGTAGTCCTTGCAGTCCGGTACTTCTTTCTCCCTCTAGCTTTGCTCACTTGCTTGTTGATGTTTGTCTTTGACGACAAACTTGTAGATGGTTCATGAGATTGACTCAGACCAGCGACTGCGTAACATCGAGAGCTTCCATTCCCGGATCCAGCCCGTGCTTCCCAAAGTTGTCACGAGCGACAGCATCCATGCAGGCAGCGTAACGGAGAACGTGGCCTTTGTCGCCATGCTCTTTGGATCATCTGTGTACGTGGACTGACACTGGTTTTACTCATCGGCCTGATGGATGTGAGTATTTCCGAGAGTGCTTGACGATGCATGCTTTCCTTGTGTTGTAGCGGTTCGATTCGAAAGATCAACTTGGAGCGCCAGCGGGGTGAGTTCCTCAACATTATCACGTCCTGGAAGCGCGTGCGCAGCCTACTGCTCGAAGTGAAGCGCATGAACGACAACTACGACACGCTCATGGTCGTGCATCTCATGAAGGAGATGCGCACGTGTGAGACGCTGTTCAAACAGCTCAACAACGAGTTGTCGTCAATCGCGATCGCGTCCAACGAGACATCGAGCGCACTTTCGCAGATCGCCTACAAGATCTTGGGGCTCACATGGAGTTGTGTTCACGCGAAAGCGACGAACCAAGTCGTGTCCTTGGGCATCATCGACGAGCGCTGGCAAGAGCGCATCAAGAATTTCACGCACATCGACATCGCATCAGTTCGGGAATTGCTGATCGCAGACAGCACCAGCCACCACCAGCAACTCCTTATGAAGCGAGTGTCAAGGAGCAGTGACAGCAGCATGTCGACCATGATGGTGCCGGTTGTGCCGGAACGTGACGTCCAGTTACACACCGACGCCCTACGAAGTGTCTTAATGGTGTACAGCAAGGATCTGCACGATATCTTCAAGCACTACAGGTGGACGGTTGGCTGTTTCTGAAGCCATGCCATCACTTTCTATCTTTGTCTTCTGACTCGTTGTCTTCTTCTATCCTGTTGTCTCCATTTGCATACTAGTGCAAGTGGTGGCGCGGGCAGCATTGCGAGCATGAGTCTCGCCGAATTCCAGAAATTTGTCAAGGTAACTCTATCACAAAAGACATCATTTCTCGTTTTTGTCGATCTCTCGCTTGTTTCTCATGTGTTCTGTGCTTGCTTCTTTGCCGACTGCAGGATTGTCTGCTTTGCGAGAAAGGATCCTTCACACTTGCGGCGGCAGAAAGAGTCTATCGGTCCACAATGCTGCACTATTCCTCACCCTTGGGGGTCATATCGGACGCGTCCAACAAAGACAACAGCGATCACTCAGCGGACATCACCGCCATCACGGACGCAGACTTGGGGTCGTCTCGGGAAATGGTCGGAAAGGAGTTTGTTGACGCATTGATCCGCATCGCTGCGGTCAAATTCTCCGAGATGAGCCTTGAAGAGCGCTTCCATGCACTCATGGAGCAGCACATTGTCCCGAATGCGTTGCGTTCTCAATCCGAGATTTTCCGCGCTGAAGTCTCGTCTCCAAAAGTGCGTGCAGTCTTCCAGAAGCACAAGCCCACGCTGCAGCGGATTTTCCGATATTATACGTCGATGACCATGCTGCGCGAGAAACAATCGACTGTGGGGCTCAGGGAACTGGTCGTGCTCGCCAAGGACTGCAAACTGATAGGAAGCTTCGTCACGGAGCACACACTGAAACAGGTGCTCGTCAATCTGCAGCAGGATGTCGGGCCCGAGGACGATCTGCGTGCGGATTACTCGGATTTTCTCGAAGCGATCGCGGCGCTGACCGAGTACGTGATCTGCAATCCGTACGTACCGCTGTACAAGCGCGTGGAGCAATTCATCAACGAGATGCTGCTACCTCGCGCAAGGCAAAAAAAGTAAAAGCGTTGGCGACGAACGTGGTGAAGACAACAGCACACGCCCTCATCCTGTTGCCAACCAGCAAAAAACACACACGAATGTGCTGGGAGACAAGAGGCAGTAACAAAATTAGCATCAATTTCCTCAAGGTGTACTGTTTTGTACCTGGCGCTTAAACGCGGACACTACGTTATGAAGCAACATCGCAATCGTCATGGGGCCGACGCCACCGGGGACTGGCGTGATGGATCCAGCAACCGCGAGCGCTTCGTCATAACAAACGTCGCCGACGATCTTGAATCCATCGGCATTCGCGTTGCCATGGTAGCGTTCGACGCCGTCGATACTGCTTTCTCGCACAAAATTGATCCCCACGTCGATGACCACGGCGCCTGGCTTCAACCAGGATCCACGCACAAGGTATGGCTTCCCACAGGCTGCGATGACCACATCTGCTTGCTGAACGTACTTTGGGAGGTCCACGGACTTGGAATGGCACTGGATGACCGTCGCATTGCGTTTCTGGAGCAGCAACCCAATGGGGCTGCCCACGAGGTTGCTGCGTCCTAGCACGATTGCGGTTTTGCCCTCAAGTGGAACCTGCTCCGCGTCTAACAGCTCGATGATGCCCTTTGCCGTGCATGGTACCAAGTACGGATATCTGTGTCGCATCGCGAGCTCGCCCGCGTTGAACGGGTGCAGCCCGTCAACGTCCTTCGTCGGCTGAATCGAGTCGATAATCACACGCGGATCCAGCGTGTCTGGCAAAGGCAGCTGCATTTTGGCATCAAGGAAAATATATGAAGCAAAAAAACAAGCGTCAGTTTGTGTGAACGTTGCGACCGCACTTGATTGAATATGGACACGCCCACCTGCACCAAGATGCCATCAATCGTCGGGTCGTTATTGAGCTCTTCGACTTGCTTTAGAATCGTATCCTATGCACAAAAATGGGATATTTTTTAATACAGCGACTTTATCAGTTCTTCCCATGATATCGCTGCATTCCGCCACAGCGGTGCGGTTATCCAACGCAAATGATCGTCGGCATGCACGTCACACACTCAAATATAACAGCATACCTGACTAGCGTTTTCGTCAAACAGATAGTTCTCAGAGCGGATGCCTGCTTTGCGGCACGCAGTGCGCTTGTTCTTCACGTAGAGCGCGGAGTCCTTGCGATCACCGACCATGATCAGACCTAGCGCGGGTGGCTATGACACACACAATGAACACCACAACAACGAATCGTTCAGATTATTCCGTAGCAGAAGCAACCGCAATGGCATCGCAGCAAGCAGCCACCACATGTGCAAGTGCGCAGATAAACGTACGCGTCCGTGCTTGGCCGTGAGCTCCTGGACGTCGCTCTTGATGGCGACGCGCAGCGCGGCCGCGATCACTTTCCCATCGATGAGCTTTGCGGTGCGCCGCATTTTTGGCAATGATGCGTGCAACACCAGTGTGTTTCACCCATTCACCCTTTCAATCACCCAGATATGGGTAAAGCATGCTATCACGATTCAAGACTGAAAAATGAATTGCGCTTTTGAAGATGGGGGAGGGGCACAAATAAATATATTGCGGCAACACAACAGAAAAAGTTGGAAATGGCGGCAGTGCAGAGCGTGAACGTGGCCGCGACGTCGGCTGTGTGCGAAGAGGCCGAGCTGCACGGCACGATCTCCATCGGGCGGCAGTGTGTTGTGCACCCCAAGTGCCAGATTCGCGCGAGCGCCGTCGCGCCGATCGTGATCGGCGACCGCAACATCCTGGAAGACCGCGTCGTGGTGGAGAGCCAAGCGAATGCTGATGTCGATGGTGCGGATCGTACTGCCAAGGCCTCAATGATGGCGATAGGCACCGACAACCTGTTCGAGTCCGGGTGCTGCGTCCGATCTAGCCGTGTTGGAAATGGCAACTGGTTTGAGCCCAAGGCACAGACGCTGGAAGGCTCGGTGATCGGCAACAACTGTCTCATCGGCAGTGGCGTCGTCATCGACAAAGGCGAGCACGTGCCCGATAACACTGTGATCGTGTGCGTCCAGGACGAGCAAGGACGTATGAAGCGCATCGTGCGGCAACAGAAGGACTATTTACTCAAGGCGCGGGAGACGCTCGTGCAGAAGTACATCGAGACGTTTCTCGACACGAAAAGCATCTTTGCGCTCGAGAAGAACCATCGACTCGTGCCAGTATTGCCCATGGACCTGTAGCAACACCGCAAGGTACTTGTGCATGCGTACTGCCTCCTTGTCTTATATTTCTATAATAATGTGATTGTACTATGTGGCCGTCGCTACCACCCTCTTACTGGGACTTCAACACTGCTCCGTAGCAGCATCTTTTCCTTATGCTCCACAATTATCATTGTGCTCCACCACGAAGGAGATGTGCACCCAGTTTTACCAGAACACACAAAAAATCACTAATAAAGAACGCGTCAGCAGTTCCGCAAGTGCCCCAGCGGTAGTTGGCATGTGTGTCATCGTTGTGTGGTATGCCCTCTATCGTGCGTGGCTCAAGATACACGCTCGTGTCTGTGCTCTGACGGCGGAAAGGGACTCGCCATCTCCATATATTGATAATAAATGATACGTTTAAACACTTCGTCTAAGCAGTCTGCGTGGCATTGTCGTGGCGCGCCTGGGCTGATGATGATGAACCAGCGCGGACGTCCGATACGATGCCGGATTCAGCAAACTCGAAGCTTCGCTGCGATCTGGCATCCTCGCTGGCAACAGTACCTCGCTGGCTGTCTCTGAGAGACGCACTTGCTCGGCAATCGTCGGAATCTTGATCGTTCATCTGGATGAAGCAGCTACTTAGCTCCAGCCCATTGAACTCGCTGCTGAGATCTTCGCAGTCTTTCTTCCAGTTGTCGAGCTTTAGCGCCATCGGATGTGGCTCGGGATCCCGCCGCCGCCGACGGAACACCAGGCCGCCGACCCCCTGCGCTGCATTGCTTTCCGCTTGTCGTCGTGCACGGCGCATATGGATCCAGATCGAAATGGGCGCAATGACGGATGCGGCAAAGAGGAAATACGCAAACTGGGAGAACGACAGCAACGCATGGCACTCGATGGCTTCCGTGGATTGGATCTCGCACTCGCGAAGACAGAAACATCCATTTTCCCCGTAGCATGGAGCGTCACTGGTGCTGTGGCGGCAGCTCTCACACGCAGCGTCGGTCGCATCACAGTACGTTGCTTCTCCTGCCGGAAAATACGTCACACCAGCGAGCGACGGGTTGATCAGACTCGTAGACACGCACAAGCCTGTCGTGGATTCAATGGCGCACCCCATTCTTGAAAGACACTTATCGCACGTCGCGGCGAACGTGCACCCACTACGCACCGTGACTGCGCTGCATATGTCGTCCGTAGTCCACACCGACACAGTGCTGCCACTGCTACTGCCTGTCGCATTACTCGGCGCCGGCACCGATATCGAGACGCCTTCGTCGCTATCCGCTGTATGGGACGAGCTTCCAGCTGACGACGCTCGCATTCTCGACGAGTCACTCGACGAGGGCGTTGCCTGAGCGTTCGTGGTCGTGGTCATTAGCGCGAGCACCACCACACACAGGACCTTCACAAACGCCATCGTTTGCGAACGCATGGCGATCGTAGAGCAATACGACAGAAGCTTCAGAGCCGCTGCTAACGAATGGGAATGGGCACCGAGTCGTGGGTCTTGGAGCAAAATGAGCAGCAGTTGGGCGGTGATGCGCACACTTGCCGACTTGATCTGTGGGGTTGGTGGCTTTTTGGATAATGGCGGCAGATGGGGAGCTACGCATGAAAGAGCTCCATACAAATTCCCCATATGGGTTCTTTTTTTTGTCGTTGATAGGTGCGCAAAGTGAAAAAAAGAGGCGGTTGCAAAACAAGTTGCAAAATCGATGCAATGCCCAGAACACGGTGGGAAAAGTGTGAGAAAGAGCACTCGAATTGGTTCATTTTGTACCTATTTTTGATAATTTGGTGGGCTGAATAATGCTATGCTTATAGAGAGGTGGATACACATCGAAAGAAATTCTCACATGTCGCAGCATCGTGCTTTTTGTATGGAAGCAAGCGAACTTAGCGTGGGAGAGGATCGTACTTAAGTACATGGCTGGTTCACAACGGTTTCTACCGTACCATACAGTAGTCAGTCAACTTGAAGAAGCCAAACGCTGCTGCATTTCTATTGCCGTGTGGCGGTGCTGCATGGTTCTACCTGACATTATTCTTTCTCATGGCTACGCGCGTCCTAGTCCGTATCTGATACACTCCTACATGGTCGCTCGATTCACTTGTCTATGCGCTCGAGGGCGGCAACGCAGCGAGGCGCTTGATCGCTTCGGCGATGGCTTCGTCGGTCTTGCAGTACGCGAAACGCGCCCACTTGTAGCCCTCGGCCTTGTTTGCGTCGCTGAAGAACGCACTCGTTGGGATCGCCGTGACACCGATCGCGATCGTCAGCCAGCGGCAGAACGCCCAGTCGTACGACATGTTTGGCGCCAAGAACTCGTCGGGCACCTTGATCGACGAGATGTCCGAGTACAGAAAGATGCCGCCATGAGGCGTAATGGGCGTGATGCCGACACTTTGCAGCGCTTTTGCTAGCCGATCGCGCTTCTGCTGGTACTGGTCCGCTACGAAATGGTAGAACGTGGGGAACCCCTTGTACTCGTCCTCGGCGCGCTCGAGCATGTTGGCGACGGCTTCTTGGAACGGCGTCGCGACACTGAACTGAATCCAGTTGTTTGCGAGATGGATGCCTTTGATCAAGTTGCTTGGTCCAATCGCCCAACCGACTTTCCACCCGGTCACAGAAAACGTTTTGCCCGCGCTCGACACCGTGAGTGTGCGTTCCCACATTCCGTCCAAATTCGCGATGCGAACGTGTTGCTTGCCGTCGAAGAGAATGTGCTCATACACCTCGTCCGAGACGACAGTCACGCGCGGATGCGCACGCACATACTTCGCGATAAGCTCCAGCTCATCCTTTGTGAACACCTTTCCCGTTGGATTGTGCGGGTTGTTCATGATCACGACGCGCGTCTTGTCAGAAAACGCACCCGCGAGCGTTGGCTCATCAACGTAGAAATCCTTCTCACCACTTTCCATTGTACGAACGTGCAGCGGCACAAACTTGCACACACCACCGGCCATTTGCACTTGCGCCTGGTAGATATCGAACGCCGGTTCAAAGACCACGACCTCGTCGTCCGGCTGCACGAACGCCGCGAGCGCACTGTAGATCGTCTCGGTGGCGCCGACGCCGACCGCGATCTCATCGGCCCACTGGATCTCGCGGTTGAGCTCCTTCGAGTACTTCTTCGCGAGCACTTCGACCAGCTTCTTGTGGCCCTGCGGACGCGCGTACTGGTTGAAATCGGCGTCCAGCGCGTCTTTCGCGGCCTCCTTCACGAAGCGCTCCGCGGACCAGTCCGGGAAGCCCTGACCGAGGTTTACGGCTTGGTGCTGGTTGGCCAGCGGCGTGAACTCGTGCCACACTGTCGGTTGGTCGAAGCCATCGAGTCGGCTCGCGAGCTTGTCTGCCATGCTCTCTGTGTATGTGGATGAGCGGATTGCTGAGTGAGTAAATGAAGCATGTGGTGTCCAAACCGTTTGCCAGAAAGTCAACTTGGACTCAGATCTTGGACTTGCTGGTCTCAGATGATACCCCTGGTTTCAACCAATCAGAGGGCGCGATTTTGCCAACGCATAAACCTTGAAAGGGGTTTTGTTTTGTACATGCTGCTGTGATTTACTTTTGTTTTATACATAGCCTGAGTCTGAGCATTGGGAGCCTGAGCCGCTCAGTGGAGGTTTCTGAGTCCACACTTGGTGGTGGTGAAGGGCGATGATGAAAGGCCATTTGCCAAGGTGACAGACGCATTCCGGTACCCAAGCAGAGAAGAGAGCGATGAAGTTCCGCGAGTTCAAGCCGGCGCTGTGCGAGGAGATCCTCGCGGAGGTCGACACCATGGGCTTTACGCACATGACGCCCGTGCAGGCAGCCACGCTGCCGCTCTTTCTCAGCAACAAGGACGTGTGTGTGGACGCATGCACGGGCAGCGGCAAGACGCTCGCGTTCGTGCTGCCGATCATACAGATCCTGAAAACGCGGATGGCCGACAACACGCTGAAGGCGCCGCGTGATGACATTACGAAACTCGTGTCGCTCATCATCTCACCGACGAGAGAACTCGCGCGTCAGATCTACGAGTGCGCGTGCACGTTTTTCGCCAAGGCGCTGCCAAAGGTGAAAGTGCTGCTCTTCGTTGGTGGTACGAGCGTCGACGAGGATTTAAAGTTGATCCGCAGCGCAGCGGGTAAGTGCTCCGTCGTGATTGGCACGCCTGGTCGTACCGAGGACCTGATGAACCGGTGCATTGGCTCGACCGTCGAGACCCGCGACTTCGAGATCCTGATTTTGGACGAAGCCGACACACTGCTCGACATGGGCTTCGAAGTGAGTATCAACAAGATCCTTGAGCATCTGCCCAAGCAGCGCCGTACGGGTTTGTTTTCCGCGACGCAGACGCAGGAGGTGAAGGCGCTCGCACGCGCAGGACTTCGTAACCCGGCGACGATCTCCGTGCAGGTCGCCAACAACACGCAGATCACGCCATCGACGCTCAAGAACTTCTACGCGCTGGTCAGCCACGAGCAGCGATTGTCAGCACTGTACCACTTCCTGCAGTCCAAGAAAACACAGAAGATGATTGTGTTCTTTTCGACATGCTCTGCTGTCGATTTCTTTAGCCGCGTGCTCGAACACTTTTATGAAAAGGAAGCCGACGAGTTTCCGATCGTCGCGCTGCACGGTAAGATGCCGCAAAAGAAGCGTACGACCAACTACGACCGCTTCGTCGCGCTCAAGTCGGGCATTCTCGTGTGTACCGACGTCGTGGCGCGCGGCATCGATCTTCCGGACGTCGACTGGATCATCCAGTACGATCCACCACAGGACCCAAACTTCTTTGTCCATCGCGTTGGGCGAACGGCGCGTGCAGGACGCACAGGCTCGGCGATCTCGTTCCTGTCGGCTAATGAAGATGCGTACGTGAACTTTCTCAAGATCCGCAAGGTGCCGTGCGAAGAGATGAAGCTCCCGCTGGACGAGATCGAAGACATGCTCCCGAAGGTCAAGGAGCTGATCCTGAGCGACCGCGATATCCTGGAGAAGGGCACAAAGGCGTACATCTCGTTTGTACGGTCGTACAAGGAGCACCAGTGTCAGTTTATCTTCCGCTTCAAGGAGTTGGATCTCGGTGCCGTGGCGCGCGGGTTTGCGCTCTTCAAATTGCCAAAGATTAACGAGCTCCGAAATGTGCGCATCAATTTTCAGAACGAGGAGATTAAGACCAAGGACATCAAGTACAAGGACAAGGTCCGCGAGAAGGAGCGTCAGAAGAAACTGGTCGAGATCGAAGCTGAAAAGGAGAGGCAGGAGAAAATCGACGCCGATGCGCGCGAGAAGAAGCGCAAACGCGCCGAAGAGCTAAATGACGACGACGACCTCGTAGGCGGCAAGAAGAAGCAGGGGCCGCGTCGACGAGAGAAGAAGAAGGGGTTGCACCAACAGATCGTTGAAGAATGGGACGAGTTGGCCGAAGAAGAGAAGCTCTACAAGAAGTTGAAGCGCGGTAAGATCACGGAGGAGGAGTACGAGAAGGCGTTGCTGGGCAAGGGCGAGGCGTCGGATGTGGACGATGACGCGGACTCCGACGACGAAGAAGGCGCGACGAAGCAGAAAAAGCCGAAGTGGAAGATCGCCGAAGAGAAGATGAAAGAGCGCTTCAAAAAGAAGGAGATGATGGTGCAAAAGACGGGCGAGCAAAAACGACAAGCCGCCAAGCGAGAAGAGAAGATTCGTGCTCGCAAGAAAGCGCAGCATGTGCAGCGACAGCAGCAACGAATGCAGCGTCGTGGTCGGGCATAAGATGACAAGAATCACGCGCATGCTTGTACTTACCGGAAAATCACTATATAACAGCATAGAGAATAATATATCCGTTGCCAACGTTTTTGATTTGTCTTGTGTCACTCGATTCCACTGCATTTTTGCTAGATGGATCTTTCTTTCGTCACGATGCAAATGCTGGCATCGACCATGAAGTTGCTCCTGTCCGTGTGTTATAGAAGTATGGCTTTCCAGTCGCTGGGTCAATTGCCTGACGATAGATCGCTTGCGCGAGGGTCCGCACATACTCGCGAGCTTTCCTTGTGCGGTACATCCCCTGGATGCACCTCGCCGCGTCAGTTTTACTCAATTTTCGTCGAATAATAGTTGACTCGCCTCGGAGACGCTTGAATGCCCACATTGCAAGCGAGTGGGTTTCGTAGTCGACAACTTCAAAACGGCTTGCAACATCACGAATAAGAGCAAGTATGCTCGGCTCTTTGCAGAGAAGCAATTTCTTTCTCCAATTCTCTGGAATGTAGAGGATAATATTATGTTATTTCCAAAGTCATAAGAAGTGTGTCATAAGAAATAATACTAACCGTCCGATGCACCAAGCCGCCCAATAAAGAGACAGGAATGGCGCTGCAGAAAGAAATCATGCTTGAACTTTTGCATTGCGCTGCACACTTGGCTGACAATTGGCATGTCCAAAGACGGCAGAAATTGAGCCTTTTCTTTTCGATGTGATGCGCCTGATGTAACAGAACACAACTTAGTGCCAGGACACAATCGCCGATTTCAAAAATCACAGCAAGAAAGAGCCATACCTCGAATAACCATTTTCGCCAGCTCCTCGATGCAATGCTGCTGAATCGGCCGAACTTCCGAGTGCTTTTTCATCAGCGCCATAACTCCTCGAGAGCCTTGTGCATGGACAGCTTGATGAACAGTAGAGTACTGGTCTCGAATACTTCCGCACGAGTGCGTGCGGTAACCAGGGCTTACGGTTGAGAAGGGACCCCACCCACCAGCACTTCTGGCCCGAACTCGAAAACAGTACGCTGTATCTGAGCTCAGCCCGAAGACTGATATGGCTGTCGGCGGTTTTTCTTTCTCTCGCACGGCTTGCTCGAAAGTCAGCACTTGGAAGGATGATGCGCGTTTCCATATATCTGCCTCAATTGAAGCTCGACCATCCCCACGATATTGGATGTGGTAACCTAAGATCGCGGGCATATCCACGCCATATCCTGTAGATGGGAAACTCCATGATAGCCTCACGCTATTTAACGTAGAAGACACCCATTGAGGGAAATTAGGTGCAATTGTTGGCGCAGCTGTTCATAGAAATACAAAGTGTCAGTATAAATCACATTGCGCAATAAAGAGCAGTTTGGGCACAAAGCTTGTTGAGTCTCACCAGGTATGCTGCCAAACCCATAGTTTTCAGCACTCTCCACTCCTAGCAGTTGCGCAGTCTGCGTGATTTCTTGAAATTCAGCCGCAAGCTCGTATTTTGTTCGTGCTTGCTTCATGTACTCGTCTTTGACAATAGCGTTCTGCTTTTCAGCATCTTTGTGAATTTTTTCAGAGGCATATTTGATAACCTCGAACGCAAACAACGGACGCCGATCAGCGTTTGAATCCAGGTCCTCTACTACTGCGCCTCCTCTGAATGCGTCGTTCAAACGATGAAGAAAGTTGCTCACACCATCTTCAGCACAGCTTAGCGATATCTCAGATTTGGGGTTGCATACTTCCAGCAAAATGGTGTTAAGTCCTGAATCACTCAGAGGCGTCTGAGAAGCTTCGTAATGCAATCTCGTTATGTTCTTGTACAATCGAGACGAAAAATCGCTGTGGATTTGCTTCCGGACCGAGTCGGCAACGTTTGGCGGTGCCTCTTTTGGTTCACGGGCGTGGCAAAGATCAAACGCAATCAATTTGTTTCTTGAAGGGATAGCTTTACGAAAAGCGGATATCGTCAGTTTGACGCTGGTTTTAATTCTTAGAATTGCGAACCAACAATTTCACAGCTTACCATGAATCAGCTTTGCCAGTTCAGCCTCATGTACAGCAGTGAGAAGTAGCTCGTCTTCCGAGGAAAGTCGTGTTTCACTGAACAATACGTACGATCCTTCATTGACTCCCTTGACCACTCTAGCACCATGAGACTGCAAAATGATTAAATTCCATAATGAACGGACCCATTTGACGTATTCTAGCCAATGACTTACCGATAGACACAAGAAAAACGACGAATCTTTTTCGCAGATGCTTTGAAGTTCTTTCAGGGTATCTTGGAATTCAATTACCGAAGGATTGAGAAGCAGTCTGGATCCTCTTCGAGAAAAGCGATTGAAGTTAGTGTCGACAAGTGAGTCAAAAAGTGCCGACGCAATATCTTTCGTTTTCTCTGACAAGCACGGGAGATGCCGAAACGTGCAGGAGACAACGACCAAACCATATGAGTTTTTTGGAATTGTCTTCGCCTTCAGATGACTGAATAGCACATTCTCGGGTTTTGGCACCACAGTACTTGACGCCACTTGGTCCCCAGCTTTGCTGATCTCACCATGGTCCAATTTTGCTTCTTGTTTTACAGGTTGATGAGTGGATTTGTCGTCGTCTGTGAGCCGTACAACAGGTTCATCTGCAGGATGGAGTGGAACAAAGTGCCGAAATTGTTGCCGCTTTTCTAGCAAAAGAGCAAGCTGTTTCTTGTATTCTTCGTCGCCTGCATTAAGAAGCTCTTCTTTCACGTTTGTATCATTCTGCATTGTTTGCAGTTGCGCGAGTCATCAATAGCCGAGGCGTGCGGTACGTCGCTAATCCTCCATCACGAGACGCGGAAGTGCCAACAGGCGTTGCTATTTTCTATTTATCTCTTGATCATTTGAGCCCGAAACGCATTCCTGTGGTATCTGGCGGGCTGATGGATTTTGCTTTGTTGATGAGTTCGTTCACAGGGAGTTGACGAACATCCAAAGGCTTGATCCGAGGAACGTCGTCAACGGCACCTGGAAACAGTTGAAGAACCGAGTGTACCCGGCCTAATAAAGCATAGTTCGATGCTATTACTTTCACATAATTTCGAGGCTTGTTCGGCTGCTCCCCTCGCAGAGTTTGAACGAGCTGCGGAAATAAGTCAAGCTACTCCACAACATGTTATACTCTTTGTCAAGGCACAAACTGAACAGCGATTTCTAGCATGCTTACCTCCTGCTGTCGAAATCTTGTTGCATAGTCCTTCTCAGCTTCGAGGATATATTCCTTAATCACTTGCGTCCGAATGGACTCGTCGACAAGTGTTAGCCACTTTTCTGGATTATTGGCTGAGTTACGCTTTTTCATCGCGGGCTTCTTGTTTTTACGCGCTTGAGATTGATCAATCTTGGCCATGACGTTGTTACAAATCAGTAAAAAAATCGGTGCAATTTAATGCAATAGTCCATACAGCTCACTCACCCTCACCAACCTTCTTTCGTACTCTTCAGTGGCGGCGTCGACTAAAAGCGTCTCTTTTTCAATCCACGCACGCTGTAAAATCAAGAAATTGAGCTGACGCCTGGCAGATTTCACGCGCCACATTTGCTGCAACGTCTTCACTCGTCTCAAGTACGTACGAATACCACGAAAAACTCGAAATGCAACTGATTTAACGGCTACATTTTTATGAAGCCAGTTGATGAGCACCAGAGCAGCGTAAGAATTCGCATTGCGCGAGGACCGCTGCTTTCGCCAAAATCTCACGATCCCACGAAACCGAATATGAAGCCTTTCGATTTCCCAGTGATGCAATAATTCTGCAAACATTTTCTGCGAAAACGCGCACAGCATTACAATCGGCATGACTTTCTTCGCCTCGACTTGAAGACGCTCCCGAGTTTCCTTCAGCATTCGCATCTGTGCCCTATACTGTGCGGTTGATTCGATCATTTTTCTTTCGAACAATTCGTCTTCGGCTGCTTTCTTCAATTTATTCTGAACTAAACGACACTCATGAGCTTCTGTCCAATGACGATGCCGATCTTCATATAGCTGCGCATCACCATACGATTCACTTAGCACCGTCTCAACACTGAGCATGCTGCGTACTAAGTATAACGTACTCTTGATCACGTACCGTTTTACTCCAGGCTGCCTCCATGTTAAAGCCCATAGGCGTTGACTGATTGTGTACCAGCGACTTGTGAATATGCGCCTGAAGCATTTTGTGCTTTTTTATGGCGTCCCAAAACTCTTCGCGGTCGCTGTCAGTGATAGGAAGCAAGTGTATCTTTTGCTTCAGCCTTGCGATCTGGTCATCTTCATCACGATCAGCCGAACCATTCGATTTGTTCTTGTCATCTTGTGGCTGCAAGTAGTGAGATGGCAAAACGATCGACGCTGACGTGGAACTACTGGAGCTCAGTAGCAAGGATTTGTCTGTCCCTGTTGTGTTCGTAGTCAAATGTGCTAGTGTGTTGGGTCGATTCAGAGCTACAAGGCGATACTTCGACGACGGTGAGGTCAATTGGCTTTCACGAGAGTCCTCCTCTTTGCTTCTCTCGTTATTCTGTGACGAGACCGCACGTTTTCCGCGGTGAATCTCCTTTTTCACCGACATCAGTGGTTCCAAGTACACTACGGACAAAGGGCAACGCAAGCGCAGTTAGCGTCACAGCATCACTCTGCCGAGGTACACAGTGCACTGTGATCCAAAATGCAAGTGTATAGTAAGCGGGTCATATACAAACACCTACCCAAACGATTCCACTCCATATCCACGTCCATAGCACCGGGTAAGATCTCGTGCGGCGGGATGATCGGCACGAGGCGTACGGTGTTCCGCGTGAACGCATCTGAACTCGACGTGGCGGTGACATCCGATGCGCATTCAGTGGCTGGACGCACATCCATCCGCATATCTGCAGCACCATTACCCGCCTCATGCGTGGACATCGACGCAGCGATTTTCGACGCTCGACGCGTCAGCTTCCCGTCCTGTGGCTCCATTTCCACTCGCCTCGCTTGCTGTAAATCCAATATGCACCATTTTGCCGCATTGGCATTGACCATCACTCTAACTTCAACTTGTAGTTTCAACCAATGATATACAGCAGCTGTATTTGTATAGCATATGATTCGCTATAATGACCTTACAACATTTTTCTCATTGGCCAGAAAAGGGGTCATTTATCGAGTACATTGCGACACCAACAGCAAGCAGCTAGACCAAAATGGGCGTGACAAAGAAAGAATAATGGCAATAAATAGACGCGACGGGAACAAGCGTGGCGCCTTTATATAGTTCTCCTCTTTATGCGGCGCGCGGTTCCGGAGAAACGACCTCTTTTCTGTCCATCGACTCGTTTGTCTCTACAGAACGAACGGCTGCTTCCTGGCGCTCACTCTATTCGGCGTGCTGGGATCACGAAGCGTTCAGTCGTGCGGGCGTGAAATTGGCATTGACAGGATCTAAAAACGCCACGCGAGAGCACACATACGCGCGCCATCTTACCCACCTGCTCTCTCCATATTTACATGCATCTTGCCGACAAGAAAGCACCCGCGTAATAAATAGAGGCGACAAGAACGAGGAAAGAGCAACGCG
Organism: Globisporangium ultimum DAOM BR144; assembly: GCA_000143045.1. Lineage (NCBI taxonomy): Eukaryota > Oomycota > Peronosporomycetes > Pythiales > Pythiaceae > Globisporangium > Globisporangium ultimum. The sequence continues at coordinate 437,655 of GL376560.1, forward strand.
AGCCTGATTGCCACTGCTTGACGTGGATAACAGTGCTGCCTGATCATTGGAAGGAGTCCTTACCGGGAAGAGCGATCGCGTGGGGGCGTTGCAAAGAGCGGAATCGCGTTTTAGAGCCCAAGCCAGACGTCTGGAAACGAGGATTACAAGGTTCTGCAAGGTGCGGGATTGACATTAGTACACGTCCGAGAGCCAAGCGGTATACCCGAGGGAAAGCGTTACAAAGAGGAAGCAGAAGACAATCGACGCAAGGAATAAAGCGGTTGACGAGCGATGCCATCCGACACGCCTCTCCACAAAGCGGCCCACAACGGCGATAAAGGCGCGTGTCTGCAAATTTTAGAGGAGAAGTCCGTCGATGTGAATGCACCTGGCGCTGGCGATCGACGAGCGCTCCATCGCGCTGCCGGCGGCAACCACGCAGAATTATGCACTCTGCTACTGGAAAAAGGAGCAGAAATCGATGGAGTGAGTCAGCTTTTCCGTGTCACTCTTGTGTATCGATGACGGCCCGAATGCTAACGTTTCTCCCTCCTGTGCGTATGACCATGCAGGCCGATAAAAGTGGGCGAACAGCGCTTCATTGGGCGGCGATAAGTGGGCACAAAGAAGCCACGGTGATTTTACTCCAAAAAGGGGGCAACATCAACGCAGAGACAACGACAGGGATGACTCCTCTCCACGGCGCAGCAGAAGGAGGCAAGGTTGACATAGTTAGGGTGCTGATGGAGCACAAGGCAGATTCAACGAAGAAGGACTCGAATGGGAAGCTCGCATTTGACTATGCAATGGATGGCAAACACAAAGCTGTGGTCAAGGTGTTGAAGGAAATGGGCGACGCAGCGGCGCAGAGTGCTTCGTGTGTCATTCAGTGAGACGGCAAAATCCTAAGACGGAACGTTTTTTAATTAAAAACCCCACAAAAAAAGTTGTATGAACCTCATAAACAATATAAAGCATCCCATGCAATTTGTACGAGCTTGTTGTTCCCAACTGCAGGACGCGAGACACAACAGCACGGGGCATCTATTTGCTGCACTACAGCGCTTGTGCTTAAAAGTGGTCTTTGTGGTACAGTTTGCCCTTGACGCTGAGCTTGGCGTTGTTGCGCGTTTTCCGCTTCGCGGCCTTGATACGCGACTGCGCGCTCTGCTGCACGCGGCGCTTGATGAGTTCGCTCTGCGCGCTGAGCGCATCGGCGATGGCTCCGTTTTCTTCGTCGTCATCTTCGTCGTCTTCTTCATCCTCGTCAGCTCCAGCATCAGCCACAGCGTCGGAATGGTCCGCATCATCATCGTTGACGTCAACTCCGTCGACTCCCTGCGCCAGGTCGTCCACTTCTTCGTCGTCATCTCCGTCCTCTTCGCCATCACTCGCACTTCCACCGACTTGATGTGCTGAGAAAATTGAAAGCTACGTATGACAAGCAAACACCAAACACAAGTCAGCATTATGGAAAAGATAGTGACCAATTGCTCTGAAGAAGGAGCTCACATCGTGCACGCGCTCGCCGTATTCCTTGCCAAAGCCACTGGCTTCGACCTCGTCATCCAGACGGTCTTCCACATCGGCGACAATGTCATCGAGACGTGGCACACTCTGCAATCAGATTTTCGCATACACACACACAACTCTGTCAGCTTCGTAGTCACATGGGATGCCAATGTAACAAGCAAGCGAGTTTTACATCTGGGGTATACGCGCCGCCCTGGAGTCTCGAGAAGAACTTTACAAGCCCCTTGACATCGCGATCGAAGAGCCTACGAGTTCATTAAGACAGCAATCAGTACGGAAACTTGGCGACTCGCCCATAGATAAGATACAGCACTCACTCGACAGCATTCGGATGCGACGTGGAGATCATCTGCGGGAAATCGATCATCGTGATCTTCCCCGTGTCGTTGATCATGATGTTGAACTCGTTGAAATCACAGTGCACCAGGCCGCACTCAGCCAAGCGAACTACAATGGACATGCACGTATCGTAGGCGTCCTAGTGAAGACAGTTTATGTGAGATGAACGGATAACTAACTAGAAGAGAATGGCGCAGAGAGAGCACGTTTTCTTACCTTGGAGTTGGCCAAGTTGCGTACTTGGTTGAGTGGGTACCCGTCTACGAGACTCATGCAGATGGCGTGGCGGTTGCAATCGATAGGCGTTGGCGTGGGGAATCCGCGGTCGTAGAGTGCCTTCAGGAACGCAAACTCCTTCATCGCCGACAATCGCGACATGTAAAACCAGCTCACCGACTTGCGGTCCTTCAAGTAGTCTCGTTTCTATCAAGTCAATGAGCACAATATAGCAAATGGATACTCATCATCGTTAGTACAGCCGCATATTAGGACACGGAGCGCTGCTTTCTGTATAGATGTAAGACGTACCGCCTTGACCGCGCGGAAAGACGTACGACCGAGCCGGTGGAACTTGATCGCGATCTCCGTGCCGTCTTCCTGCGTGGCCAGGAAAATGTCAGACTCCTTGCCGACGCCAATCTGTCGCCCCAGCCCCGTAATGTGGCCACGCTCGAGGAACACACGTAGTGCCAGGTAATCGTAGCCGCTGTACGTCAAGCGGAAGCCGTCGTACGTGTTGCCGTCGTGCGCAATGAGCTTATTGCGCAGCAAGTGCGAGAGGATCTTGTTGACGCCACCGTGACGCAGCTTGGCGATCGACGTGATGAGCTCGATGGGCACCACTTCGTGGTTCTTCATACCCATTTCGATGGCCGTGAGCACGCGGAAGTGCTCCTTCGTCAGGTAGCGCATGGCCGAGACGTCGAGCTTCATGGTGGCGGTGCGTGTGCGGGCGTTTGCGGAGGAGGAGGAAGGCTGCTTAGCGCGCTCGAATGGGCTCCTGCGGCGTGGTGTGTCTGTGCCCTTTTAGGTTGTCAATGATGGCCAATGGAAGTATGGCAGCATGTTACGAACCGATAGAACACGGCGAGCTGAGGTTACTAACATCTTCTCTCTACCGTTTCTGGTACACTGTACTAATTTTTAGGTACACGTACAACACTCTGCGTCAATTACTTTGGCATTTTGCCACAGAAAGAGCTACGAAAATGGCGCCGCCGAAGATCAGCTTTGCGTTGAGTGCGCCGCAGAAGGCGCCGCGCAAGCGGCCTCGAAGCGCACAGCGCGCTTTGCAGAAAGATCTGCGCAAAGTGCAGCAGCTTACTGGATGCTTTGACGCGTCAGAGGACGCCAGCAACCAAGCGGACAATGACGATTTACAGCTCCCTGGGATCCACAACAAGCACCCGCGTTTGAGGCTAGAAGACGCGGCCGCGAAGGTTAAGCGCTTGCAGGACGAAGGCAACACGCTCGCTGAAGCAGGACGCTATAGAGCTGCGATGGCGCGCTGGATGGAAGCGGTCGAGGTGGATCCGCAGAACGCAGTGCTCTATGAGCTGCTGGCGCAGGCGTGCATGGCGCTGTACGAAGACTTCCGAGCGATCCAGTTTGCCTTGAAAGCGACCGAGTTGGATCCATCGTGGGGCGAGGGATTCCATACACTCGCAAGATGCCATTTGAACTATGGAGAGCTCGAGCTCGCATTCAAGCATATCAACAAGGTGCGTTGTGTCTCAACCATTTACATGGGCTGTTTGGGTCACTGACTTTGGGTATTGCTTTTGTATGCAGGCCATGAAGCTCCTGGGTGCGACGGAGGAACTAGTCGCAGACCACCGGGAAATCCAAACGCTGCTGACGAAGCAGCAAGATGTGCTCGCGCGACGCGAGGTGGAGGCGGCAACCGAAGTGGACGAGGGCAAACTGCAGGCGATCTCGTGCCTCAAGCACCTGGCGCTTCGAGCGCAGACATCAATGGCAAAGAAACAAGAAAACTCGTGCTCACATGTATCAACACACTAGATAAAGTAGATATAATGATAGAATAATAAAATGCGGTCGCTCACTACGCGTGCCTAGGATCCCTATTGTATAAAAAAATATATAAACACTAACGTACAAAATATGCTCAGCAAGAGAAGAGGGCGGGGGAGAAAGAGCCGACAAAATCGATCTGGTGGCACCGCTTGAATAGATAGAGTGCGGCGTCGTCTAATTTGGCTGCGTGGTGTGTGCTGGATGGTCTTGCGGATTGCTGTGTTGTTGTACACTACGAGTAGAGTTTCTTGCCCTCTATTGTGTAGCTCGACGGTTCGCTCCGCTGCTGACTTTTGCCGTCGTAGGCAAAGTGTGCAGACTCGGTCTGGTAAGGAACCTATGATCACGAGAAGCACGCATACACAAGTCAGCATGAAGTTCCACAGTGAGTAGTTCATGTTTACTGTAGAGGTACGTACCGGGGTGTCTGTGAGGAAATGCATGTAAGTTCGTTTCCTGGAGTTCTCAGCAAAGGCGCCGTCCTCGCTCACCGCCCCTGATGCAGGAGCAGCGTGTTGCTCCGTCGTGTAGCAGTCGTACGGCTCGAGGTCCTTGTTGTCCATGTCATGATGGTTGTCAAACAGTGAATCGATCTTCTGGCTCATCAAGAAGCACAGTGTCGTCGCCGCCGCTGCGATATACTCTTGGTCCAAGATGTCGACGTGGTCTGCGTGGTGACGCATCTTCTTCCGTGGTGTTCGCTTTGGACTTGGCTCCTCTCCGCCGACCTCCACGCTGTCGTCGTAGTACCGCGTCGTGCCTCGAGCACCTTCGGGGGAGTTCGGCGCTGTGTTGCTCTGCTCGACGTCCGAGGACGAGTCCCCGCCTCGGCCCGAGAGGTACCGGTCGTTCAGCGACGCGACGTCGATCGACTTGCCCTGCTTCTTCTCGGCTTTCAACTTGGCGACCTTGAGCAGGTACTTTTGCGCGTGGGTGCGCACTTGGGTGACCGAGCGCGTGCGCACGACCTGCTGCACGCGCTTCCACTTGTGACCATGTATCCGAAAGCCCGCGAGGAAGCGTTCGTGCTCGTCAGCGGTCCAGCGTCCGCCTCGGATCGAGCCCGAGAGCTCCTCGTCTTGGTCGCCGTCCTCGTCATCAGCTGGGGCCGGCGCGATGCGGCGCGACGCGCCCGCCTTGAGCGGAGTGGTCTCCTTGGACGCGCTTCCTGGGTTGCTCTTCCTGTCACTGGAGGCATCACCTGTGTGGATCGCCATGTGGCGCACGTCGCTGGAATGAGCGGCTGGAGGCGGAGGCGTCGACGCGGGTGAGCGCGGCGTTGGGTTGAGCAGCGAGTGCTGCGGCGCGCCAATCGAGAGTTCGGGCTTGGCGAGCAGCGAGTTGGCGCCGAACGAGTGCAGTGACGGGAGGCTGAACTTGGGCAGCGACGCGCTTGAGCTACTGCGGATCGACTGGTTCAAAATGTTGGCGAGTCCGAAGCTCGAGGGTGCGCGCCATGGTTCATGCTGCTGCTCCTATGTTTATATAAATAGCATACTACATTGAGCGTCCATGGATCAGATCGATTCGCCCAAATCCAGACAGTCTCACATACCTTCTTGAGGAGCACGGGCGGCTGCTGCGGCGCCAACATGCTGTTGGATGCGGTTGTGCTGCTTGCGGGTTGTTGTTGCGTGTTGTAATTCTCTTTGGCGTCGATACTGCTGCTGCTGGTGCGAAGGTCGCCAATGTCCATGACGCAAGTGAGAAAAAGTGACGACACTTGCGTTACGCAACTCTCCAAGATCGCGACAAGACAAGAGACGACGAATCGACTGGATATCCCAAAAGAAAGCATACATGTCAGCTGCGTTTTCCTTTTTGCGAACATGCAAAAAGATCGAGTAATTCTTCTTCCTTACCTGTCTTGGATTGCTTGCTTGGGGTTTTTTGTCGTATTCTGGTGTCACCGCGGCGTTTCCTTCCTTCCTTCCTTCCTTCCTTCCTTTCGTTTGCTTTGCTTTGCTTCCACACGGTCGCTCAGCAGATGGCTACTGACTGGGTCGCTGGACACACAAGACAATTGCGGGAAGATATGTTTTTGTGAAGCGACGACTTGCGCGCGTGCGTGTTGCTGGAGGATATGTACGAACAAAAGTGCGTGCGTTGTCTGCGGATCTTGTCGGGACCCGCGGCTGCTCTCCCTCCTCGTCCGTCCGTCCTCGTTTTTGTTGTTTTTCTCTGGTTCTCTTTTTTGTTGTTCTCGCTCGCAGCCGTCCCTTCTGCCCAGTCTGACTCTCAAGCCACTGCGCAACAGAATTTTGTATCTACAGCGAGTGGGGGACAGCAGACAGGAGGAGGAGGGAAGGGTTTGTTTGCAAACACACACACGCACACACAGTGACCCAAGTGGGTGGGTGACTGCTGCAAGAATGTTAGAAAATGATGATGATTCAGTTTCTGGTCGGTTGGATTGAAGTCGGATGGTAGGGTTACAGAATAGGGCTGAGGTAGGGATAGGGTAATGGCCAGGGGAGACCGAATGCAAAAACAGGCCATTCCTCTGCTCCTCCCCTTTCGCGCACTGCAACACTGCACCAAAATCCATATAGGATAGTGTAATGTGGCCTCAGCCCTGTTGTCGTGGGGTTGCAAAGCAGCAGATAAAGATCGACCATCTGCCTACTCAAGGTGGGAAGATATCGAGATCCTGCGTTTCTGGCCTCCTGTTCAATTGTCAGGAGAGAATGAAATCAGCTCACTCATGCAATCCGACATTAGGATATATTGCAGAGAAGGTTGTGGCTGCTACGTACTTGCTCAGCCCGTATCTCTATTCCCACATGCATACGTGGTCGAGATTCGGCAGCACTGTGCATGTTCTTCTTTTGACGAAAGAGATATCTAAGCCAAGTCCATCTCGCGATGATAACTGTATCTGATTGATCGCTTGCATGTCAAGAGAGAATTATAGAAGAAACAAGATCCCTCCACCTGTCTGTATTGAAGGAGTGCTGCAAGTCTCGGCGCAACATGCACGCGAGCGAGTCAGTTCGTCTTTGTTCTGTGAAGAAAATCGAACGCGTCGTTGATTTGCAGTAATCGAATGGCCCTCAATGCGAGAAAAGAGCAATGTGGCGCTTCTGATGTAATTGTTGGCGGGAAGGCCTCAAGAGTGCATTGAAGATCCATCCAGTCCGATCTTTTGGGTGTATACAGCATCCGCAGTTGAAATCTGTAGAAGAAAACACAAAAAAAGCTTATTCCATTGCTACCGACTGTCCACAGTGAGCAAGAACAAAAAGTGGCGAGAGAGAGTGAGCGCGTGTCGCGGGAAAAGATCGAAAGCGTTTCCGAAAGGTGGATGGAGACATGCTGGAATGGAGGGCAGAGAAACCCCCTCCCAACGATGGGAACACCTGTCAGTGCCAGCGCGCAGATGCTTTTTTTCTTTTGCGTTTTTAGTTCATCGCATCTTTTTCAGGCAGATGGGCGTTTGCGTTTGTCTGTTGGGTCCGTTCGTCCGTCCGTCCGTCCGTCGTGGCTCAGGAGCCATCGGATCGTTAGAAATTCGCTCAAGCTCTAGCAGCGCAAATACAAAGTGCAAGTGCAGAAACACACACCTACCTGATACCGCGGTCAGAAACCAGCCAGAGGAGAAAAGATGAGGCAGCACGCGCGCTGATTGGCGCATTCTCTCGACCGAGGAGGATTCAAGGAGCGACGGGGACTAGGGCTGGGGACGCGAAAACTCAACCAGCAAAAAGTATCTTACGCATAGTGGGCAGGTTTGGTCCCCCCTCTTGCGCGAATCCCACGATTTGATTGGCTTGTGGTGGTTTTTCTCTCTAGGGGGGCGAGGGAACATCTGAAATGGCCAGGCAGCCGCCGACAGGTGGATACGCGAGCGACCCATAGCTACAGACATCCACACCAAAGACCAATCATCTTGCAAATTGTATCGGATGCCTTCAATGACAGCGCCAGCGTCTTCAGGGTACTGATCCTCTTCCTTGTGAACAATGGCGCCACGTGCGACGTGCATCTGTCTGAATCGCATGCGTGATGTGTTTGCTGTTGTTTGTCTGGCTGTACTGTAGCGAAACCACACAGTCTCTAAAGTTCGATCTTTTCTGCTGCTACTGCTGTTGTTGTTGGGTTGAGTATCTTGCTGTCTGTGTGGATGAGCAGTAGGAGGCTGGGGCGATGGCGCCAAAAAAGTGGAGCGTCTGCCAAACGCTCCAAAAAAATATCGATCGCCGCGCACAGTCGAGCCAGCAAAACAAACAAACAAAAAACACGATTTACGACATCGATGCACCTTCACTTTTTGTGGTTTTCTCTGTGGCAACGTCACTTACAGTGTTGGCGTGAGCTAATGGTACCGCTGTAGCTGCGAACTTACGTATCGGACATACATACATAGGCAAATCAAGAAATATTTGCACTGTAGAGACATCTTTTGGGGGAGACGGGGACGACGGTTTCACATGGAACATCAGCTCCAGATGGACCAATGGGCTTCGCGCACATCTTCCACGTTAGCCAATCCTGAGCCGCTCTGCCGTATCTTCTATTTGCAGCAGGCTTCTATTCAGAGCAGCTCATGGTATTGCTGTTCTGAGTCGGTAACCCACGTCAGGCAGGCAAAGAGACCTTGCTTGAAGCAAATGCAGAATGAGCCAAAAGGCGCAGGTGCTTGCGTACGACCGCGAGAAGCGCGTGTACAAGGACGCGTATGTGGACAACTTCCGCAAGGTGCGCTACTTCCCGTCGCTCGCGACGATCGGCGCTGGTAGATCGGATGGCGAGAATATCATTCTCGTGCAGGAATCTCCGCGCGACAGCGGTCTACTCTCTTCGACACGCACCGGCGACGCGACGACATGCACCAGCAGCAATAACACAACGCGACGTTTGCGCAGCAGCAGCAACAACAACAACTTGGAGGATGTGCCGAGCCGCCTCATGCCCCTTGACTCGGTACCGTTACATACGTGTTGCAATCAATCCCTGCATCTCACACTGTGCCACTGTCGACATCATCGTGTGGGTGGGAGTGGTCGTTGCGCTTGTCGTCACACTCGGCAAACGCGATCTTTCGCCCCGGAGGGATCTTTTGTGCTGATATGGCGCTCCTACAACAACTCTCACACACACATACAACATACACACGCGCATTTGTTGACACCGATAATATTGTCGTGTACTTGTATATGCCAATGGGTCAACTGTGCGGTAGCTCGAGGCGATGTTCGAAACCACGCCGCCGCTGTCGTCCTTCCGCTCGGCCGTGCTCTGCAAGCACACGAAGCACCGCCGCGACATGGGGCTCTCGCCACTCGCAGCTTCGTCCGCAGACGCCGACGCCGCGATGACGCGCTTTGGGATCTCCACCACGGTACGAGTGACGTCCTAATTTTCAGTCGCGGCTGGCGTGTGTCTGTTGTCTGAGGCTGATGGACACTCATGTTATGCTTGTACGATGCGTCCATGTGGGGTGGACGCAAGCAGCCGTCCATCTTCATGCCGCCGAGCGCCGTGGACGCGAAACGCGCGATCGCACGCAAGGTCACGTACGATCCGCAGACATTCGTTGACTGCTTGACCACGTGCAGACCGGTACGCACTTGTTTGTCATGCTTGCCAATTGCATTTTGCTCAAACGCTGCTCTTGCGTTTGCTTGTGTATCTCTGCTTGTGGGGAACAGCCGGCTGTGCTGGGCGACGGGATGCCGCGCTGGAGCTACAACAATCTGTCGCAGGCGCGAGACGCCGTCCGCTTCGAGAGCGACGCGCAGCCGCCTGCGATCACGGCCAACCGCCAGTACACGCAGCAATTCATCCGCGACTACGTCGCCGCGCGACAGCGGTCCAATCGATAAAAAATCAAGGTGACATAATATAAGGGACACATTTTTTGCTAATAACCGATGACGACAGAAAATCACGTCTTCGCGACCAAGAAACCTGCAGCCAGTAGCTCCTGAATCGCAAACTACAACGTATCATAGGAATGAGTGAACAGGAGCAGCCGACAAGAAAGAATGTACCAATAAGCCAATGTATATCAAAGTTGCACTCGTGTCCTACCTGTTCGGCTCTGTCGAGACGCAAACGCAATTCGGCGTCGTACTGGGACTCGGGCCACCACGTCGGAATCGAGACCTCACTTGGATCTTTTGCATGCAGCTTGAGCTAGAGCCACGCACGCAGATTTGTTCATCAGTACGACGCAATGATGGCCTCGAGCGAGAGAGAGATGTGGGGGAAATGAACGCACCGCGGTGCGCAGTGCGTTGACGTGATGCGCGCCACTGGCCACGACGAGCCCCATGTCCTCGGCCGTGTCGGCGAGCGACTTGGCGCGCATGAACGGGTTCAGCTTGAGCGGAAACTCCTCACCGTACCACTCGACGAGTTCGCGATGGTGTGCGAGCAAATCCAACGATCGGCTGAGCTGCTCATCATGCACACAGCAGGATCAGTCAATGCGAGGCTTATCTGAATGCGGCTCATTTTGTCTTTTGGGTTTGCTCGTACCATGACAACAAAGTTCTGTCCGTTCCAGACAAAGATCACCTTTTTGCTGCTCTTCCTGCTCTTGCTCTTTGTATTGACGCATCGTGTCTTCTTCCAGTGCGCGATCCGATCGAGTGCCTCTACAGTGCACTGCATAAGCACCACGAGCGCACTTGTGAACGCGTCAAACGCGTGGAACCGGTCGCGGTAGAGCACGGCAGCCGTGTATTTCGTGCAGCACAGTATGATCGTCGCGTGTACGTTTGCGTACTGCTTGTCGTACGCGAGCAGCGCTGCAAACGCCGCACGGAACTGCACATCATTTTCATTGTCCTTGTTGGCATCGAACCGTTCTGAGTCGCCCCGTGAGGTGCCGCTCGATGCAAGCAGCAAGGACGCGGCGCGATTCCGAGCACTGAACACGAGTGGCGAGTCGACAGGAGTTGACGGACGCGGCTCGCGAACTAGTGCAGGCAACAGAGGCTGCGAATACGAAGATGACGCATTCCACGGCTTTGGCTTCGTTTTCATGACGTGAAGCTGCATATACCCATTCCCAAGTCCAATGCATACAAATTAACAAAATGCAGCAACAATACTATCATGACTCTATCAAGATCTCGTACCTCATGGAGACGCAGGACTTCATCGCGGCACGCGATCGGCTCTTGCCACATGGCTCTGAGTCTCTCAAACGCTGCTGTGCGCGCAGCGCGGTCGTCCTCGGCACATCGTCGCAAGTGCTTTGGCAGCACTCTGCGCTCGCGTTCGCGATCGCCATCGAGAAACACAATGTTGTACGTGCTCGTGCTGTCGTCTATCTTCGGCACTGTCGTGATCTACAAGGAGAGAGCGCACGCGCTGCTGGTGGTTGCAATGAGAGCTTCCAGAGGGCAGGTATAACATATACACACGCGTACCTGGCAGGGATGCCACGCGTTTTGCCGCTCAGCATGACCGCTGCGGCTCGTGCGTCGCCAGCAGCTCTCCACAACTTCGTCTACGTGGAATGCTCCCGAATGATGCACATGGAATGCGTCGTCCACTTCGCACCGCAAGCCTTTGACCAGGTGGCTCTGCGTCTTCACGGGTAGTCGACGCGCCTGCACGAGACTCAAGGCCACGATGCGTGCTTCGCGCTCCCGGGTGCGCACTTGTTCCCAGTACTCGTCGCCTTCCTGGGCACGTTTGGCTGTAGCCTCCTTGACGAGTCGCTCGCGCATGGCGCGTGCATCGTCGTCGTTGTACCGACGGATCTTGCGCAAGCACGCAAAGTTGATCATCGGCTTGACGCGCTGAAGCACGCTCTCGTCCGCATGGAGCATCGCTTTGTCGTAATGCAGCTCCAGTTGTGGAAAGAACTCGGGGAATTGGCGCCACACGTGGATGCACACGGCCGTGATCCACACCTTGTGACTCTGCTCTGGTGGCAGCGGCGCGACGACGCCGTGGAGCGAGTATTGGAGCTCCGGCGAGTACGTCCAGCTGCCGTCAGGTTCCTGGAGCTCCAGGAGCACCGCGAGATACTCAGGGAGCACCACTTCTGGCTTTGGAGACGAGTGGGGGCGTTGCTGCTGTTTAACGTCATGACCAACAGCGACTGGCAACGTTCTGGGGCTTCTGGTTGCGGGAGTGGCGCTGCTGCTATGCTGGACTTGCACGTCGTGGCTCGTCTTGTCCAGTGGGACGTCGACGGATCGACTGAACGCGCGATAGAACTCACCAAACGTAAAGCGCGCGTGCTTGGGGGCCGCCATTGGGCGAATCGGGGGCTTTCTTGTAACCCGATCAAGGTGGTCGTTTCAAAGCACTTTATTGTGTAGAAGCAAGCAACAATAAATAGCGCTCTTGCCTGCCTGTCCACCATGAGAACCCCCACTCAGTGAGCCAAGCCCGACCATATGTCAAAAGCAAAAGCATCAACAAAGAAGAATCACAGGGAGGACACGAATCTATTCCACTTGTTACCCGTCTTGTCATCTTCTTCTTGCTCCCATTGCTTGCTTTTCCTGTTCTTCTGGTTGTTTTCGCGTGTTTTCGTTTGCTTTTCGTTCTCGTGGCGGGTGCTAGGATTCGTTGTTGCGCAGGAGTTTGAACTGCGCGGTCGTGAACTTGTTCCAGTACGCGTATGCGAAGCCCGCGATCACGAAACCCGCGACGAGCAGCGCCGGCACGAGCGTGAAGAACACGTCCACCGAGATGTACACGAGCAGGCCGCACGGGATGATCACCGACATGACGAGCACCGAGACGGAGCCAGGCACTGTGCAAGTTAGAGAGAGTCACAAGATTAGCCTAGGATCTAGGACGCCAAGAGAAAACCAAAGCCGCACTTTGCTGCATGTATGTACCTTTATACGGGCGCTCGACGTTCGGGTGCGAGAAGCGGAGCTTGATGAACGCCGCGATAATGAGCAGCTGGTAGAACGCCGAGAGCGCGTTCGTCATGCCCAAGATGTCCTCGAACTCGAACTTGATCAGGAAGAGGATGATCACGAGACTCGCCAAGATCGCGTTGTGCGGCGTGTCGAAGCGCTTGTTGCGGCTGTGTGTGGTGGTGAGCAAGTATACAATTCATGAGACCAACAACGTTCGAGGCAACACACGAAAGGACCAGCAACCCATACATGTACATCGAGAGACATATGCAAAAAAAACGAAGAGACGTACTTTTGCAGGAACTTAGGCGCGAGCCCGCACTCGGCCATGCCGAGGATCTGGAACGAGTCGCAGAAGAGCTCGGCGATGTACATGCCGGCGTTGCTGCAGAAGGTCGCGAACACGATCCAGTTGGCGAGGAAGTCGCCGCCGATGGCCTGCGAGACGCCCGAGAGCGAGCCTTCCTCCCAGGACGTCCAATGCGGCGAGTTGTACGCCGTGGCGCCAAACAGCGGCACGAGGTACGACAGCGCGATGAGCACGACCGAGATCGTCATGGCGCGCGGGTACGTCTTGCCCGGGTTGGCTACTTCGGCGCCGAACACGGAGCAGCTCACGGCGCCGTTGAAGTTCCAGAAGAGCGTGTTGATGAGCAGCGAAAAGTCGATACTGATGGAGCCCGACATGCTCACAAAGTTGCCGTCGTCGTCCGTCACAATGTCCTCGCGACGGACTTCGCCAAAGACACCCCAGTCGCTCGCGCGGATGGCGCCCCAGACCGAGAGCACGACGAACGGCACCATCACAAAGAGCGAGAGCACGACCATGCCGTTGCCGACGATGCGGATGCCGAAAAGGTTAGGCAGCGCCAGCGCGATCGCGATCGCCGCCTTGAGCAAGTACTGTTCGAATGCTGTGCCGACCGAGCCGTAGGCGTCTGTGAACGTCGCGACTGCGAGCGCCGGGTAGATGGCGTTGTCGATCACGCCGGAGATCCAGGCCCAGTACCCGGTCTGGAACGCCCAGAACGGACCGAACGCGTTGAGCACCCAGACCGTGTAGCCGCCGTCCTCTGGGAATGCCGAGCTGAGCTCCGCCGTGATGAACGCGATGGGCACGCCCCAGATGAACGGGAACAGCAGCAGACTGATGAAGCCGATCAACGGACCGCCAGCTACACAATAAAAAGAATAGAACGGACGACGGGTGTGAATCAAAGTGATGCATGATCAAATGCGAGGCAGCCGCACGTACCCGACACGATGTACTCGGAGCCAATGGGGCCGCCACTGACCGCGAAGTAGCACACGCCGACGATCGAGATCGTCGTGAGCACGCGGCGCGTCTCCTCCTTCACGAACGGCAGCGACACCCCGTGCTGCACCGAGCCATTATTATGGTTGGCGCCGATTTCCACGACGCTCGCATCGGACGGGATGCGGAGGCTATTGTAAGTTATGCCCAAAAGTGGCACACCATGAGGTTCGAATCAGTTTTCCAGGGCCACTTGCTTTCGACTAAACAGGACTGACTGCGGCGCGCAGACCACATGGTGGTTCATACATACGCTCTCTCTATACACACAGACGCACCTGTCGAGATGCGGCGTCGACACCTGGACGAAGGACGCCGTCTGCGGGCTCGGGGCACCAACAGACGTGGCCATGACGACGACGGGGGATGCGAAGACGAAGGAAGGAAGGGGGGCACTCTCTCTCTCTCTGTGGCTGGCGGTTCAACGAACTCGCTCCCGGGTCCCCGGCGGCCGCAAGCGCTCTCTCTCCTCTCGAGTGATTCTCTGGCAGCGAGCGCAATGAAAAGTGACCACGAGCGCCGTTCTTTTTTGTCCGCAGCCTGTCCACCATTGGCGCTTGTGGAGGAAGTCCATCCATGCCGTCCACACACCCTGTAGTACTGTAGGTAGGTGCGAGTCAGTCAGCTGCCTGTGAGAATAGATAAAACTGTTTAACACAGTGCACGGATACACCGAGTACACACATCGAGTCTATAATTGATGACTTACGAAAATAAATGTCAAGTGATCGTAGAATCACAAATACGATGGGCATCGCACATAGAACAAACAACCGTTTCGCTGACAATCACTCACGCTATCAGCAGCCGTTTTTCTTTTTTTTGCTTGTTTGTTTACGGGAACATCGAGACTCAGGTCGGACATCACGTAAGTAGTCTTCCTTCTCACCAAAATAATTCGATCTACCGTATTTGTATTGCTGTTCCATTCGTACTGGCAACGTGGTTTCTCCACTAAGCCAACAGTTAAAGAGCAACTACCACACAATTCTCAGCCTTGATGCTCGTTCATACTCAGTAATAAATATGTGTGGTGCTCGCTTCCGAATCACTCACTCGTCAGACGCCATTGACCTCATAAGAAGCACCTCCCCTTCCACATCTTCCTCCTCGGCCGGATCCACGCCGCCGTCATGCACGACGTCGTCGTCGTCGTCGCTCTGCTCTTCCCTGATCACGTCCGACTCGTCCGACTCGTCCGGGTCCAACTGTGCTTGCGCAGCAGCAGCGGCCTTCTGCTACACGAAGAAGCCCCGCATGATGACCATGAACTTGATCACGCGCGCGTGGAGCTCTTCACGGAAAATCAGCGACCGCACGGTGGCGTGGATGCGGTTGAACCGGTGCGTCGAGCGCTCCATCTTGCGGATCTTGCTGCCCTTGAGGATCTCGCGCCACTTCTGATCGATCTCGAGCGTTACTGCCAAGTCGTCCACCGTGCCTTAATTCACCTGCGCAACAGCAACCGCGTCCGGCGTGAGCCCTCACGGGGTGGCAGAAAGCAGCACTGCCACGTGGAATTAGGAAGACTTCGTACCACGTCGAGGACGAATTTGCCGAGCTTCCTGGCCACGTCGCTGTAGAACACGCGGTTGCCCGCGTAGATTGAGATGTCGAGATATTCTTACAGAAACGAGGATCAACGTGAGTCAGTTGCGCGCTAGACGTCTGCATGATGCACGCACAAGTCTGTTGCCCACTGATGAACGCCTTCATCTCCTCTACGGACGCCTCGTACTCCTTCCTGAACCCGAGCGGCTCGTTCAGCTGCTGGATCAGGCGAGGCAGCACATGTCACTCTATGTACCCCGTGGCCTCGGGGTCAAAGACCGACCACGTCACCACAAAGTTATCGTACTGTAAGCCACACAAGCACACACACGCACACACGCATACACACAGATTAGCCCTCCCACCCTTCTGCCAAGCAAACCAGAAGCGCGTACATGCTGAGGCAGCAGCACGCCGCTCGCGCGGTCCTATTCGTTGGTGAAACCCTCGAAGATGACGGTGATGAAGATGTTGAGCAGCATGGACGTCACAAGCAGCATGAACGAGCAAAAGTAGAGATACGCCACGGCGCTGTTGAAGCCGCACATGGTCGCGTCGAAGCTCGGGTCGTGGACGCAGTCCGTCGTCGTCGTCGACAGCTCGTGCATCAGGTCGTTCTAGCGCTCGCCCGTCGCGCTGCAGATCTACAAACAGCAACAACACAGATAGAGAGAATGAATGGACCACGTTGACCAACAAGGCAGAACCGAGAGCGGAAACGTACCAACGTGGACATGGCGATCCCGATGGACTGGAAGTTCGTGGTCGGCGTCACGAGGTCGCCCATCTTGACTTTGGCAAAGAGCTGCACGCCGAGCGCGGCGTAGATGAAGAAGATGAGTGAGAGCAGCCCGTCGATGCTCACGAGCGACGGCAGCGTGATAAGCAGCGTGTTGACGAGCTGCCGCAGCGACGGCGCCGTCTGGATGAGCTTGATGAGCCGCGCGACGCGCACGCTCTGGATGGGCGGCGCCCCCGCCTCCGAAAAGCGTGTACAGATTGCCGATGAGCGAGCCGAGCGCGACGGAAAAGTCAAAGATGTTCCACGACTCTTTCCAGTAGTACCGGCCGAGCCCGATGATCTTAATCGCGGCCTCGATCGTGAACACGATGCCGAAAAAGTAGCTCAAGTAGTTGATCACGCCACAGTAGAGGTTCTCCTGCCCAAAGTACGTCAGCGCCATGATGAACGTGTTGAGCAGGATGCAGCCCATCGTGATAGTCTCGAGCGTCGGCGACTGCGTGACGCGGAAGTAGAGTTTGCGCAGCCTCGAGCGCGGCGTCTTGCGCTCGTACATGGGGCCTAGGTTGAAGATCGCCGTGCTGATCATGAGCCACTCGCGCTGCGAGCCCGAGAGCAGGTACGTGCCGTCGAGTTTCTCCTTCATCTTGTTGAAATTTTCGATCACGACGCCGATGAAGAGCTGGATGATGAAGGATGAGCCGAAGAAGATGAACGCGATGGAGAACAGCGTCCAGCTCTCGCGGTAGTTGGCGATCGGATGCATGTCGATCTCGGTCGCGTCCACGCTCGCGAGCATGAGCGTGACCCAGTCCTCGGTCGTGCTGATCTCAAAGAACGTGAGGCGCCCGCTGAGCACGTTGTCGAAGCTCTATGGGATCGTCTTGCTCCACGTCGCGTTGAACTACCCGCAGAACATGTGCGACGTGAGCGTCTCGCTACTCCTGCCGAGCGTGTGCTGCTGCGAGAATGCGGCGTACGCTTGCGCGACGAGAGGATCAAACCACGCCTGCTCGGTCGTCGTGAGGTTGCTCCACATGCGCGGTGCGTGATGAGCTCTCGCTGCGCGCCGCTGAGCGCGTCAAACACGCTGTTGTTGCAGCTGTAGAGCTTGCCCTTGAAGTTGTTGACGACCAGGATGTTGAAGATCGTGAGCAGCAGCAGCGCGAGCACGTTCAGAATCTGCGGGATCGATGCGCACAGCGAGTTCACAACGAGCTTCATGCCGGGGTTGCGGTTGGTCATGCGCCGAGACGTTTGGGATCCCAGGAATTGCGGCCACAATGCTGTATACATAGTCACAGAGACAGAGAGATAGAGATAGAGTGAGGCCACGTGGGTTTGACGTGGAGATATAAATGCGTGTGGGGGTCGTACCGGCAAAGACGATGATAAAGTCAACCCAGTTCCACGGGTCCATGAGGTACGCACCGCGCTAGCCGAAGAGCCCCATGGCGATGATCTTGAGCGTGCACTCGATGGAGAAGGTCGTGTCGGCGTAGTTGACGATCGCATTACGCGTTGAGGTCACCCGTGGTGGCGTCCACGGCGCGCAGGTCCGCGATCGTGAGGATGATCAAGTTGGCGACGATGAGCATGAGCACGAGGCAGTCGAAGAGCTTGGACGCAATGAACCAGATGATCTTGCGGCGAAAGTAGCTCGTCTCGTCAAAGTAACCGAGCGAACAGGTCGCAAACTGGAGCAATACAAGGTAAACGCATTCGCGAACCACAGATGAAGGCAATGCAAGTAGACAACAACAAAAAACATGGAGGCGTACGTACGAGGAAGCGCTTGCCGTGCGCGAAAAATTGTACCAGTCCAAAAAATCGATGGACCCGTCGTCGCCGGCGTAGCAGCCTGGGGATGCATTGATCATGGACTGCGCGAGGTCGATGTGCGCTGATGACGACGAAAACGTGAACGGCGCTGGCGACACCATACCCCTCATGTTTGCCGACGTGCGCTGCAGACTGGCGCCATGTCGTTCTTTCTGTTGCTGTGCGGCAGCAGCAGCGCCCACAATAGAGGAGCTGCCGTTGTCGCCCGCGCGGCTGCTGTTCTGACGGGAATACGACGCCATGGAGTGCGGCAGCGGCCTCTCGCTGCGCCGATCGCGCGTGCGGTTCCGCTCGACGCGCTACTAGAACGCGTTGATTGCGAGTGTGGACGTCGTGCCGCTGCCGTAGTACATACCGACGGACTGTTTGGTCGCGTACGTGCTTGCAGCATGCGGCCCAGCGGCCGCCGACGTTGCCGCCTCATCGCCGTTGATCATGTGGAGCGCAAAATGGGAATGGATGCGGCACAGTGGAGCGGAGCAGGAAGAGGATGGGAGTAATGCACGTTACCAGCCTGGTTGCGGCTGTAGAGGCAATCGTTGATGAGGAGGACGGTTCGTGCGGCGTCTGGAGAAGCACAAAGGGGGGAAACCACTGTGACGCGCACGTTCAACTCGACAGCTATTTTAGAATGAATGTAAAGTTGCCGTCGACATGCATTCTCTGAACGGATTACTGATTGTTCGACGGAGGTTGCAAGTTTCAACCTTCGCCTAGCTTGCAAGTTTCAAATTTGCAAAGGTGCATGCATTGTTGGTTGTATGCTACAGCAAAACAACCACACTTTGTGACGGTTGTACCTTCAAGTGAAGAAACGCTCGTCCGTTTGGTAACGTCGCAGTCTTATTCCGTCAGTGCTTGTCAGGTCGCTGACTGACTACTAATAACACCTGCGCCAGTTGAGTCTCACGTGCCGGATACCTACCCTTGCCTTCACTGTGTGCTGCCAATGAAGAAAACGGAGCAGCTGCACCGCAACACGGAAGTGTTTCCAGCGCTCTCCATGCAGTAAGTATCTTTCCCAGCACGAGTGATCGGTTCTTTGTGCATGCTATCGGGAATACTACGATCTGGTCGCACAGCGGTTTCGCCCATTCATTACGGCCACGGGGACGCCAGATACGTCTTCCCATTTGGGCCACAATCTCACAGCTTGCATTGTAGACTCCTGTTGCTTCCAGGGTATGTTGTTGTCCACTGTGTCGTGGGGCACTGGGAAGTCAATCTTCTTCGCGCCTTTTTTCGCGTTCTTGCGATACCATGAATCTATTGTGACGCCGTTATCCGGATGGCTGCGTTCAGTACTGACTCCAAACTGTTGCGTGGACGGATCACCAAACGGAAACGGAAGCCATCGTTGAAGCGAAGATACCTGATCTCATGTACCGAGCATGCACCAAGGCGAAGCAGGAGCAACACCCGTTCATCCAATTCTACGATGGGCCTCTTGAGACGTACCCGATGGATACGAGTAGAACGATGTGTTTCACGAGTCCGTATTAAGCGTGGTTCGATACAACCTCCAAACGCTGCATCCACACCACGCTTTTCATGCCGCTCTGGAACCTTGAAGAGCTGAAAGGCGCAGCAATTGCGCTAAAGCTTGGATCGTCGCCACATCCTGTAAATTTAGCTACGACTGAAGATCGATTCGATTCCTTTTTTTATTGATGGCGTCTCGCGGTTTTGTCTTGCTGGCAAGTCACACAAAAAGAACATCTAGTAAACGAAGAAGGAGAAGCGATGCTGTGGCATCACGTGTCCGACCCGAACGAGTTGTATACTAACAGTTTCTGATTCTCGTCGTAGTTTGTTGTCTTAAACCTCTATATTGAGTAGCTCGGGACGTTTGGACGATTATATGTTACAATAATTTCTCTCTATTTGGTCTCTATTAGTTACTAGCATTCTAGCGTTGGGCTGTAGGCGCGCCAAAGCTGCCGTGGTGCTCTTGCACGAGCCAGACGTCGTCGACGACCTTGCCGTAGAGGCCCTGAGCCGCGGGGTTCTCCGGGTCGGACTCGACCTGCTGCCAGTGCAAGTGGGTCGCGTTGTGTACTGCGAGGCGGCTGTAGCCGAAGATGGAGTTGCGGAACGCGTCCCACTCGGTGGCTGGGAGCTCAAAGCTCTTACGCATGGTCGAGAGCACGTACTGGCCCGAGGCGCCCGTGAGGATGTGCGTTGTCGCCCTCATGTTGGTCGTGCGCTTCTCCGTTGCAAACTTGTACACGTCGAAAGCGCGCTCGTAGTTGTGCTGGTGGCCGCAAATGTACAGGTCCACGCCGTGCTCGTAGAACAGATCCTCCAGTCGCTCGCGTAGGAACGCCGCTTTCTTGCCGCAATTGCGTGTGTCTGACGTGCAGTACATTGGTCGGTGACCGAGCACGATGATCCACGGCGTCTCGGCGCGGTTCTGGTTCGCGCGTGCGAGATCCTCGCGCAGCCATTGCTCCTGGCGTTCAGCGATGCCTGGCTCAAGAGTCTTCTTGAAGTAGATCTCGGTCGAGTAGAACACAAAGTGCACGAGCCCGACATTGAACGAGTAGAACCAGTTGTTTGGTGCTTTGCCGTTGCCCGAGATCACGGTGCCCGTGGTCGACGGCATCAAGCGGAATCGCTCCGTGTAATGGCTGAACACGTCGTGGGTCTCGTGGTTCCCTGGTGTGACCATGAACGGCACGGCAGCCGCGATTGGCTCGATTTCTTCCATGAAGATGTCGCCCACGTGGCCATTCGCGAGGTGCAGATCGTACGCGTAGTCCCCCATAGAGACAATCGCATCAATACTGCCCTCGGCGACTTCCGACTGCATCATGGGCAATGTCGCGGCATTCTGGTACCCAATGTCGCCCGTCACCAGGAAGCGCATGGGAACACTCGCACTGCTCTTGGCTTCTTGGTTGGATGGAGCAGTCTTGGTCGAGAACGGGATCGACCACGAGTATACCGGGTTGCCGACCACGTACGTGTACCGCGTGTTGGTTTTCAGTCCCTTGATCTCAGCCACGTGATGCCAGCGCTGGACTTTCTTCTTCCCGTCATCTGTGAACAGCGTCGTCGTCGCTCTCGACACCACGGGTGTGCGCTCCGTGATGAGCGCATGGTATCCTTCTTCGAGCTTGACTTGCGATTCACCAAGCGCGCACTCGTCGTGGGTCATCCATTGCACTGAGAAACTGCCCGGTTCTTTCCCATACGCGGTGTGCACTTGCTTGGGGCGGCACAGTTCTTCCTCCGCGGTTCGCACAAAGCCCGTGTAGCCCATCCGGTGGCTGCTCGACCAGCCATGAAACATGGAGCCTACGATGAACTCGAAATTTGCGACGTCAGTCACATCCTGAACAGGCAGATCGATCCACGCCGTGTGGGTTGTGTGGTTCTCCTGGGCGCCGTAGTACGTGATCGCTTTCTGTCGCGCGAACGCGCCAAAGTCGCCAATGCGGCGATACCGCACTTCCACATACGAATCGTCGCTGCAGGGCTGCCACGGACTCTCGAGTGTATCCTTGTCCTTGTGCACCTTGCGGATATACGTTCTCCGTGTCGACCATTCTACGACGCCACGCGTGCCGAGGGAGAATGACCGGATGTTGTATGGCACGCAGTTCTCAACCTCGTGCTTTTGCATCTCGTTCTTCTCGTCTTCATCGAGCGTCGACACTTCCTCTTCGTCCATCAAATGCATCTCCGCCATTGCTGAGCCTATGTGACTGCAGGCTGCAATCACCAGCGCAAGCAGCAGCAGCGTCTTTCGCAGCGTGCATTGCGCCATTTGTGTGTGTGCTCTTGTGTG
Organism: Globisporangium ultimum DAOM BR144; assembly: GCA_000143045.1. NCBI lineage: Eukaryota > Oomycota > Peronosporomycetes > Pythiales > Pythiaceae > Globisporangium > Globisporangium ultimum. The sequence goes on from GL376560.1 coordinate 459,629, forward strand.
GGCGTCTTGTTTCTTTTTCGGCAATGCTGCCTTCGCTCAGGGCAGAGACAACAGAAGGAGAAGGTATCTCGTGAATTATTCCGCAAGGGATGCGCGTGGGCGGAAGGAACGACACCGGAGGACGCAGCTGGGGGACAAAAGAGAGTGAGACCAACTATGAAACGGCGGCGACTTGTGGCACATGGCTCCAAGAGCTCCATTTGGTAGAATCGTCAAAGCATGTGTCGCGGGGTAAGATTCGGAGGGATACAAGCCCCTATACCCACTGAATCTTGGAAGAAGACGAACAGGAGAAACAACAATTTTTGATGTGGGACCGTTCTACATTTGTGTAAGTGTGGATCGTCAACTGAACTATACTAGGGTTTGGCTCTTCCGGTTATAATGTGGGTCACCATATGGGACGCTTGTTTACTCACCTAACATGTGCGTCGCTCTACAATTCTTTTTAAATGTGGCACAGCGAGTGGGACCGCAGTTCTTTTTCCACTTGATCTTGATCTTGCATCCACATTTTCGATTAAAACGCCAACGAGCAACAAGAGACACTTTTCCCCCCAAGCGATTCATGGACCCCGCGGGCGCAATGGAGCACGCGATGCAGCAGGAGATGGGACGCCAAGAGCACGCACCGAGCGGCGGCTCGAACCGCAACGCCGTGCTGCGGAGCGTGGTGCAGGACGCGCAGGCGGCGCTTTCCGCCGCGCGCCAGAGCTTCCAGGAGATCCCGTTCGACCAGCTGGCCAAGGACGCCTCGGAGAGCATCAAGAGCGCCGCGGGAAGCGTGAGCAAGTTTGCAGCCGACACTGCGAATGATCTGAAGCAGTCCGAAGTGGTCAAGGACGCCACAGAGAGGATCCGGTCCGCGTCGGTCGGATTCAGCGAGTACGCGAAAGAAGCCGTCGGCGAGCTCAAGAACCTCAAGATGCCGTTCTACTCGGACGCGCACGTGTCGCCAACCAGCGGCGCTGGTAGTACGGAGAACGCAGCCACGCAGACCACGGAGGGAGGCGCCGCCGTGCAGGCTATGGATAAGGAACAGAAGTGGGCGGATGAGCTCAAGACGATCCGCAACATCCTCCCCAAGGTGGACACTGCGGCTGCGATTGAGCGTCTTGAGCAGATGAATGGCGACGTTGAGGCCGTGGTGAATTCGTTCATGGAGGAAGCGTAAGTGTGGTGCCTACTGAGAGACCACGTTGGTGATCATTTTGATGAATCTGTTCTCACTCACTTTTGGCCTTTCGTAAGTGGATATATAACCCAGAAAATAAAAAAGGTGACAGCGTAAGCTTGTGAATGAATGTCTACGTATGTGTGCATACTGACACCAGTACCATAGACAATGCGTCCTGCGACTTTATTCAACTGCGTGTTGGCACGCAATCACTGCCAAACAGCAATGCATGCAGACGCTGAATCGCAGCTCCCAGAATGTCACCCAGATGCAATTCTATCTTGAACGACTTGCACCGAAGAAAAAAAAGACCAAATATCAAGGCAACGCAGTTGTATCCACAAGCCTGCTGCTGAATCCTGTGCGTTCAACCCACTCACCGCGACCACGCCGCACTTTATATCCAAAAGTTGTTCTTCCAACCCACAAGAAAAAGCACTGTCCCCAGCTTCTCGACAAAGCGGAAGCGCAATGGCAACATCAATTCTGATTACCACAAGAACGCCAGGACGCTGCAAAAAGCAATTTCTTCAAAAGATCGCAAAGTCGTACCCACGTGTCACGTTGTTATCGCCACATGAACACGCTACATTCACACCCAAAGTGCACCTATGCTCAGCGCTACATATTCCACAAGAAAAAGCGCTCTCCGTTCAGTTCCTTTTCAAAAATGCCACGCAGAGCGCTCGCAGCACGCTCATTGGCCAATTTTCTGCAGCTCCTTTAAACAAAGTACTTTGTTTTGTTGTTGCTGCAAGTTGCACTGTACCACCCTCTGTTGTACACGCGCTCATCCACACACATCTGGCGATCTGTCCCTGCCATTCCGCATTTTCCCCAGCAGCAGCCAAGCAACAAGAGTGAGTGATAAGGAAGGATGTCTGGAGCCCCCGCCGTGAAGCAGCCGACGTGGTATCCGCCGGCCCCGATGAACTCGTTGCTCGAGTACTGGGAGAAGCACTACCCGCTGCGCCTGTACAACAGCATGACGCGCTCCAAGACGGCGTTCGTGCCCATGCAGGGCAAGCGCGTGCTCTGGTACATGTGCGGCCCGACCGTGTACGACCAGACGCATCTCGGCCACGGCCGCACGTACACGTGCTTCGACTACGTGCGCCGCATCCTCGAGGACTACTTTGGCTTTGAAGTGCAGCTCGTGATGAACATCACGGACATTGATGACAAGATCATCATCCGCGCCGCCGAGAACGGATGGCTCGAGGCGCACCCGGGCCAGGAGCTGCCGGCGAACAAGGACGACCGCACCAAGGCCGTGATGGAGTGGGCATCCAGCCAGCCTGCGGAGGAGAACATGCGCCGCACGAAAGAGCTCTCCAAGTACTGGGAGAAGTCGTTCTTGGATGACATGGCGTCGCTCAACATTAAGACCCCTGCTGTTCTCACGCGCGTGAGCGAATATGTCGACGAGATCATCGAGTTCATCGAAGGCATCATCAAGAACGGCTACGCCTACGAAAGCAACGGATCCGTGTACTTTGACACCGTGGCGTTCAGCAGCTCGAAGGGCAAGGCGTACGGCAAATTGCTCCCTGAGAACGTTGGTCAGTCGGAACTCTTGGCCGAAGGCGAAGGTTCACTGTCGGCTGGCAAGAGCGACAAGCGCAACGCTAGCGATTTCGCGCTCTGGAAGAAGTCGAAGAAGGGTGAGCCTTTCTGGACGTCGTCATGGGGTGAAGGTCGTCCAGGATGGCACATTGAGTGCTCGGCCATGGCGAGTGACGTGTTGAAGGAGCTGGCTGGCGGTAAGATCGATATTCACTCGGGTGGTATCGATTTGCGCTTCCCGCACCACGACAATGAAATTGCGCAATCCGAGGCGTACTTCAACTTCTCGCAGTGGGTGAACTACTTTGTGCACACGGGCCACTTGAACATCGAAGGCTTGAAGATGTCGAAGAGTCTGAAGAACTTTGTGAAGATCCAGGAGGCGTTGATGGACAACACGAGTCGTCAACTTCGTTTCCTGTTCCTGCTGCACAAGTACAACGTGCCAATGGACTACAACGACAACTCGATGGACGAAGCCGTCGGTGTCGACCGTTTCTTCAGCGAGTTTTTCCAGAACGTCAAGGCCAAGTTGCGTGAGCTTGGCGTTGAGAAGTCGCAGAAGTGGACCGATGTCGAGAAGAAGCTCAACGCGTCGCTCTTGGAGTGCCAGGAGAAGGTGCACCAAGCGCTTGCGGACGACTTGAACACGCCCGCGGCGATCTTGCTCCTGCAGCAATTGGCCAAGGACGTGAACCGCTACATGGCGAGCGACAAGGAGCACGTGTCGATGATCATCCGATCCGCGGCAGAGTACATTACCAAGATCTTGCGCGTGTTTGGTTTGATCCCTGAGGTGACGGACATCGGTTTCCCATTGAACTCTGGCGAAGGCGCTGCGGACCAAGAGACGATCCTGACTCCGGTCTTGGACATCTTTGCGCAATTCCGTGATGAAATTCGCGAAGCTGCTCGTTCGGGCATTGCTGGTGGCGACGTCAAGGCGCTCGCGAACTCGATCTTGAAGTTATGCGATGAAGTGCGCGACGAGAAGTTGCCATACGCTGGTGTGCGCTTGGAAGACCGTGCGGCGGGTAGCGCTGTGTGGAAGCTCGCGAACAAGGACGAACTAATTGAAGAACTCCAAAAGAAGGCCGAGGAGAAGCAGCGAAAAGAGGAGCAGAAGCGATTGCGCTTGGAAGAGGAAGCCAAGAAGAAAGCAGAGTTAGAAGCCAAGGCCAAGATCCACCCGTCGCAAATGTTTGTGGGCGAGACGGACAAGTACTCCAAGTTTGACGACAATGTACGTGGCGGGAAAATGGCGAACGAGGGCGCGGAGTCAACGCACTAACTTTTTTATGTTTTTGCTTTTGTGATCGATAGGGAATTCCAACGCACGATACCAAGGGCGAACCAGTGAGCAAAGGTCTCGTGAAGAAACTCCTGAAGGAGCAAGCGAAGCAAAAGGCGCTCTACGAGAAGCACAACCAGTAAGCAATGAATAAGGGAGACCCGCGTTAGTAGTAGGCAACAGCGCATTTGTTTCGCTCTTCCTTTTCCCCATCGAGTAAGGTAAATAGGACCAATTTCCATGGCAGAATGCCCAGGTTACATGTACTACATTTGCATCAAACAAAAATCTATCCAATCACATAGCAGAAGCATATTCACAAACTTTATGATTGGTAGAAATACGAGCATAGTGAGTGGTGCTTTAGGGCGTCCCGCCTGCCCAGTTCGCAATAGCGCAAGGTACGGAAGAAGCAGAATGGCGGCAGATACGAGGCGCTAAATGGGAGGGGAAGAGCGCCCTCCTCCCCCACCCCCACAGACACAGACAGGTTGTTAAGATGTGACCCTTGTGCTCTTCGCGCTGCCAACCCTTTTAGAGACAACGATGACCGTCCAAGAGAGCAACAACAAGCGCCAAAACTTTGATCTGGCACGCGGCATCAACGCCATCGCCGCCAACAGTCTGGCGAAGACCAACGGCCGCTACGCGCACCAGCAGAAGCATTGCGCCGGAAAAGAGGGAGGCGACGCCAAGAAAGTGCCCTCGTCCGACGATAAGAGTAGCTCCAAGGCCGCGAAATGGTACCCGGCCGACTACATCCCCAAGAAGCTCGCGTCGGCAAAGACCGCGCGCAACAGCAAGAAGACCGCCAAGCTGCGTAAATCCATCACGCCCGGCACGGTGCTCATCCTGCTCTCGGGCCGCTTCCGCGGCAAGCGCGTCGTGTTCCTCAAGCAACTGCCGTCGGGCACGCTTCTCGTCACTGGTGCGTGTCATCACAGACTGAGGAAATGGATAGTGACGTGGACACCCTTCTGACGGCCTACTTGCGCGCATCTATACAGGTCCATACAAGGTAAACGGCGTGCCACTGCGCCGCGTGAACCAGGCGTACGTGATCGCGACGTCCACGAAGGTCGAGCTCTCGGACGTCACGCTCCCGGACATCGACGACTCGTACTTTGTGAAGGAGAAACCGTCCAAGAAGGACAGCAAAGAGGAGCAGTTCTTTGCTCAATCCGGCGCCGCCAGTGTAAGTTTGTGTTTGCTTCATAGTGCCTCTGGTCCTATTTTTTGATGCTCCTTCAGTCGTGGATCTCCATTCTTTGTGGAGTATCCTATTTAGCTGTACCTATCAGCGCTTGGGATCGCTGTGTATAAAGTTCCCAAGCCATACTCATGCATGGACATGGGCGTGGGTCCTTTCTCGTCTCTGTATGCGACTAACAGGCGCCAGCGATCAGCGACAAGCGGAAACAGGACCAGAAGGCGATCGACGCGATCCTGATGAAGAAGCTCAAGGACGAGCCATACCTGCAGGCGTACCTGAACGCTAAGTTCACGCTCACGAAGAACGACCGCGTCCACGAGCTCCAGTTTTAAGCTATTGAGCTCCAGGTTGTATAGGAAGAGGTTGTGCTGTTGTGTTTTTTTATCGTCGCGTAAACCCGAGAGGTCCATGTTTATGCGTCTGGTGATAGCCCTTGTTCGGCATAAAATAATCATCATTCCTTTCTTGCACTCGAGCACCCGCGTCAGCTGTTGCGTTTGCGTCGACTTTGGAGATACTGTGTGTGGGAGTATTGTTGTGGTAAAGTTCACGCACAAAATCAGTTTGCTTAGAGGATCGGCACAAGAGCATAGAAGGCACGAACAAAACGCACCTTTCTCCGCTCTCGGAGTGCCTGTCGCGCCCACTCGAGCTCCAGAAGGATCTCTTCCTTACTGTGCGTGGCGAGAATGGCTGCAACGGTGATATCACTTGCACTATCAGCTGCTGCCATCGAATCTCCTTGAGCACTCGCCTCCTCAGGTTCTCGCGAATCCAGTTGATGAGGTTCCACAGCCCCGGCATCATCGGGTGTTGGAGCATCGTCGAGAGCAAGAGAGGGTTGATTCATCAACTCTGCATGTGCAGCAGTCACGTTCTCATCTGGGCATGTTCCATCAACGTCTGGCGTCGTTTGTACTTCCTCAGCGCATCCTACGCTCTCGTCTTTCTCATCTCGTGCAGACGTTTCCAGGTCCGTCACCACCACCACATCACTCTTGTAAACTGCATCATCGTGTAGCTCTTGCGTGATAGATACAACAGTGTCGTGGCTCTCGTCTGCACTGACATGCGGTAAAACAGGTGCTGGAAACGCGACGTGCACGCCAAACACGTTGTCGCGTATGCGCGGGAGGTGCAAGCGCCGCTCTCGGTCACTGCCAAGCAGCCAGTGGACGTCGCTCGTGAGCAGCACGGGGGATGCTGTGGCACCACCACCGCCGACCCCAAGCAGCATCTGCTTGACAAGCAGATCCTGCTGCACGCCTGCGACAAACGCGTCCACCTCGGCACGGACATCCCACACCACGCGCTTGCGCGCGCGCCAGCCACGAAATGCCGCCTGTCGTCAAGGAAGAACATCAGACAACATGCGTATGTGCATATCAGAAAAGTCAGTGCGTGGGGCTGATTAATCAGCAGGCACGACAAGAGCTCCTTTAACACCGCCATGGACACGTCACACGCGCATCCATGCAGACGATAGAAAGAGAGAGAGAGAGGCATGTAAGCACGGGCCTGAATCTTCGTCGCGTGGCGGTGCAGCTCGGGGCGACGTCGCGCGCTTCGGGGCGTCGCCATTGTCTTCGCTGGCGGCACCACGATCGTCTCAATGGAATGTCGGACTGTTTATGGGTTCGCGTATCTGGTCACACACTCCGTAAATAAAATTTGTCGCTCACATAAATACGCAGTGTGAGTGTGTACCACTTTTTCGCGATATATTCAAGGGCACAGTGCGTGCAGTGTATAGTATAGCTAACCAATGCAGCCCGTATACTCTCTGCTCGATTGGATGAGCTGCCATAATCAGTATACGCAATTATACGTGTAAATGGATATTGTGCTATCTTGCTTCTTTAATTTTTTGATTCGTTGTTCTTCAGTTGTGTATAGAAATGGGGAATTAGGGACCAGCTGGCACTGACGGCATCTCGATTTCTAAGCTGGATGTGCGTGTAAAACGTGAATGCATGCGGTTGGTTTTCCCCGTCTGCATAGCTCAACAATACAGCAGCCCAACACAAATCATCTATCATAATTTACAGTTCATTTTCATACTCAAAGATTATGTACAACGCATTCATTGAGCCAAGTATTAGCTGATACAAGTTATTGTAACCATGGGGTTGCGTTACCAACTCGGTAAACTGGACATCAACTGAACCGTAAACGGCGTAAAGCTACGATGACGCCTGCGCGGATACCTTGATTTTGGGTTACGCCCTGCTTCAGTGCGTGTGTCTCACTCAGTTCGTCCAAAGAACAAACAACGCGTCATTTGCCAAGATTCGCAGCTTCAAGCACAGAAGAAGGAAGGAAGGAGATTAAACGAAGAGTGATACACACACAGTCACTCCCATATACACGCACATTTCAACACCATGGTGAAAGCGCTCCTGCCCACGGGGTGGAAGTGGTCGCTCGGCGTGCTCGTGGCGCTCCAGGTGCTGTACCACCGCCACGCGCTGCTGGCGCAGGCCAAGCTGACGAGCAAGCGCCTGCTGTTCTGGAAGTCGATGCGGCGGCGGTTCGAGAACCACCGGCTCGACCGACTCAATAGCCTCGGTGACGGCCGCCACTCGCAGTGGATGTGGCGCAAGACCGACCTGAGCGACGACGAGGTCGAGGTCGTGGACACAAGCGACGACGACACGGAGAGCGACCAGCAGCGCGACATGGCCGACGGGCTGCTGACGTCGCAGAAGAAGCTCGTGCTCGTGATGGTCGGGCTACCGGCGCGCGGCAAGAGCTTCGTCGTGCACAAGGCGACGCGGTATATCGAATGGCTCGGGTTCCCGACCAAGATGTTCAACGTCGGCAACTACCGGCGCAAGATTGGTAAGGCCGGCGAAGACGCCCAGTTTTTCAGCGCCGAGAACCAGGACGCCAAGAAGCTGCGCGAGGACCTCGCGATGGAGGTGCTCGACGAGCTCATCGACTGGCTCGAGAACGAGGGCCACGTCGCCGTGTTCGACGCAACCAACACGACCAAGATCCGCCGGTACGCAAATGCTTGCTTATATGTTTGTTGTGTATGCGCATTGCATGTGAATATTGTATGGTGCTAACGATGACGAATTGCTCTTGCTATATAGAGAAAGCATCTTAAACAAAGTGCGCGCACACCACAACATCCGCGTGATGTTTGTTGAGAGCATTTGCGATAACAAGGAGCTCCTGGAAGCCAATTACCGAAGGTATTTATGGCTGTAATCTGCATGTTGATTGTGGTCACATCTGCGAAAAATCCGTGTTTACGAGCTGCTAACCTCGATTACGCCCGTATTGATCCTTTTATCTCATTAGGAAGTTATCGAATGATGATTACGTCGGGAAGGACCCGGAGCAAGCGCTCGCGGATTTCCGACAGCGCGTCGCCGAGTACGAGCGCGTTTATCAGACCGTCGAGGACACGGAGGACGGCGGCAACGTCTGCTACGTCAAGGTTTACAATGTGAGTCTTGTGTCTCCTTCATCATATCATCCGCATTGTAAGCACAATAACAAACTCGCAAACTCGTGGTTAACATTTTGTTTTTGTGTACCTTCTAGGCTGGTGAAAAGATCCAAGCGCGATTCTGCCAGGGCTTCCTGCAGAGCCACATTGTGTCGCTGCTGCAGAACATCCACCTGATTCCTCGCCGCATTTGGCTCGTGCGCCCCGGTTCGAGCGTCACGAGCTGCCGGGGCATCCTCGGTCTCGACGCCGATCTCTCGGAGGACGGCCATCGCGTCGCGAAAGCCATCGGCAAGTTCCTGGACAAGCAGCACTTAGCGCGGCCGATGGAAGTGTGGACGAGCGCCATGAAGCGGTCGCGCCAGACGGCGAGCTACCTGCCCACGCGCCACTTGAAGCGCTTTGTGTCGACGACGCTGCTGAACGAGCTCGGTGGAGGCGACTTTGAAGGTCTCACGTACGATGAGATCAAGCAGTTCTACCCTAAGCACTACCAGGCGCGACAGCAGGACAAGTTGCGGTATCGGTACCCAGGTGTCGGCGGCGAGAGCTACGTGGATCTGATCAGTCGCGTGCGCTCGCTCATCATTGAGTTTGAGCGCAAGAAGCGCGACGTGCTCGTGATCTGCAACGAGTCGGTACTGCGCTGCCTCATGGGCTACTTTGCCGGATACGAGGCCGAAAAGGTGCCGTACCTGGATTCGTACCCGAACACCGTGATCGAGCTCAGCCCACACCGCGACGGCTGCGACATCAAGCTGATCCCACTGGAATTTGACGACGTTGGCACCGACGTTCCCTCAGGTACTGCTAAGCCCTTCATGCGCTCAGCATCTACTTGATCGTCTGCATATTCTGTTTATGGTTTGATTTATTGATTAAACGAGCGGCTTTGCGTGGATCCACAGGGAAAACGGATTCCACAATCATCTCCAAAGCTACATCCGGTATCGTTTGGTAAGGAATATATGGCGGCAGAATGACTCAAGTGACCAATGTTTGATTGTGTAAAGATGATAAATTACCTGAAAAGAGCAACTGCCAGATGCACGAACAAAGCAAAAGAAAAGAAACATCACGCACTTCACTTTTGGTTTTGGTGCGGTATATCATATTGCGTCGAAAGCGAACAAGATATCCTAAATTTAATACCGAGAGGATCAACTTCTGGTCATCCGGAGTCATATTGCGTTGTGTATCCATGACCAGATTCACAGCTTTGTCAGCCATTTTGCTGAAATCGCGGTAGTGGTGTGTCCATGAACGTACGCCGCTTTCATCAGTCATGCCGCGGCACTCTTCATATAGCTGGATCAAATGCTGGTACTTGGGAGGCAACAACATGAAGGGGTCTCCGCTTGAACACTTGAGCCGCAAGGAGCCCAAATCGCAATCATCCCCTATACTCAGCAATGTTGTTGGTAGTAGTAGTAAATGCCGCAAGTGAAACGATAAACAAGTGACTTCAAGCCCATCGAGAGACCTCAGTTCGAACTTTTCTTTTTATAGGTTTCATGAGCGCTAGAGCGCTACGTGAAGCTAAGCCTTTTCCAGTCACCAGCATTGTCACTCATGGAGCGCGAAGAGCAAATCCGCGTGGCGATCCGGGCCAAGCCCCTGGTGTCTCGCTCTTTGTCGCTCGAGTCGTTTAGTAGTGAGAGCGAAGACACGATCACTGCGAGTCCGGATGGTGCCTCGGTACTCGTGTACACGGACAATACGCGCACCAAAGCTGCGAGCTTCCAATGCGAGACGTTTTTGGCACCATCAGTGAGCCAACAAGAGATGTTTGACGCGATTGATGCGCCACAACTCGTGAAATCTGCGCTCGATGGGTTCCCAGTCACGATATTCGCGTACGGACAGACTGGCGCTGGGAAATCGTTCACGATTTTCGGCAAAGAGGATGGCAAGACCGAGAAAAAATTGAGTACGGCGCTACCCACTGATGGCATCTTGCCGCGTACTGCGGTCGAGCTCATGCGGATCATCGACGCACGACGCCATGAGGTCGAGTACACTTTGCGCGTGACGTGCGTCGAGATCTACAACGAGCAAGTCAAGGACGTGTTCGACCCGAGAAAGGAATGCCTCGCGGTACGGTCTTCGAAGGAGCATGGCTTCTTCCTCGAGAATGCGACCGTCGTGCAGTGCGCGAGCGCGACGGAGATCATCCGTGTCGTCAAAACGGCAGCCGCAAACCGTACCAAGTCGAGCCATTTACTGAACGAACGATCGAATCGGAGCCACTGCATCGTGACCATCTACATCGACTCGACGCCGTTGGATCCTGAGAGCGGAGAGATCAAGAAATACGGCAAACTCACGATTGTGGATTTGGCTGGAAGCGAGCGCGTGAATGACACGGGTGCCGTCGGCGCGCAGCTCAAGGAGACGGGCCACATCAACAAGAGTCTCTACTGCCTGAACCAAGTCATCCAGGCGCTCAACTCGAAAGCCAAGTCCAAGTTTGTTCCGGTGCGAGACTCCAAGTTGACAATGGTACGCCGTAGTACATGTTTCTGATATCTCTTGGCTTTTTGTGGAGACTCAGCGACTTTGGGTCGATGAATAGCTCTTGATTGACAGTCTAGGTGGCAACAGCAAGACGCTGATGATCGCGTGCGTGAACTCAGCGCCACAATTTGCTACCGAGTCGACGCGGACGCTTGAGTTTGCGATGGGAGTCGCCAAGATCAAGAACAAACCAACGGCTGTGCTCAGCCCTCACGTACAATTAAATTGCCTTAACCTTTCTCACCGACAAAATGGCCAGCCCCATACAAACTTACATTGCTTTATACTTTCGCTTGTTTGTTTTTATCTACGTAGGAGAAACTGATTATGGACTTGAAAGAGCAGATTCGACTTTTGAAGCTGGAGAACATGATGCTGCGATCCAGAACCCCAGGATGTAAGTGAGACGTTACTGGTATGAAGAGCTCTTCTTATCACGCCATTCGCCTGTGTTATGGAGTAGATTTTGCGGATGCCCCAGACCCGATGAACCTTGAAGATTTTGATCAGCCGCGAGATAGAATGAGATCACTCACGAATCGAAGAAGAGGCGAGAATCAAGACTCGCATGATAGACATGACGATAGATCCAGCCAAGATGCGGTCTCACATAGACAACAAGCAAAGCTGATGTTGCAACGCCAATCAAAGTCAAGCGGGGACGTGCAGAGCTGTCTTCGAACACTGTGAGCGTCGTCACCACTTGCTTGCCATGATAATCGTTGAGTTCACAAACCCACCCCTGCGTACTTGACTTGGTCTTAGGAAGAAAAAACAGTCTAAACAACGGCCAAAACCGAAGTCGCCTCAGAAGCAAAGGTGCGATTTTTGTCAAATATCACGTTCCGCGATGCTTTTAGCTGACACTTTTGTGTTGAATCATTGACAGATTTAAGAAACGGGCCTCGATAAACGGCAGCTTTGCTCTTCCCCCAGTTCGGCAATTTCTTGCACATGCTCCTCGAGCATCTTCTCACGACCAACAGCGAGCCGCATCAGCAGCACGGCCTGCAAGTCCACCTCCGGAATACGACGATCTCTTCTTCGGAGTCAAGACTGTCCCGGTCCCGATCCAACGAGGCAACTCACTCAACAAGTTGAGTCTCTTACCCTCAATGTCTCAACAAAGCCTGCATACTCCAACGCAATCGCAAGTCAGAGCGACACCGTCGACCCCACCGCCCGAGTACGCACTGTCTCCTGAAGAGCAGCTCCAGCGCCTGCTTCAGCAAATGATGTCGCCAGCCAATTCGCAGCCGCAGCATCCAGCAAATCCATCAAAGGTACATCAATAAGCGTGCTATTGGATGATTCAAGCTATTGCATAGTATACCAAACTCGAACATTCTTGTGTCGCAGGTTCCACTTCGCTCCATAAAGCCTCCAGTGCGCCACCAGGAGTTCTCCACCACCAGGTACGCATCCTTTTTATGACTTTGCACTACAAGCACCTCGCGTTTACTATAATAAACCGTACCCGTTGCGAATGCATCTTCTAGCTCAGAGCAATGGGATGACGACCGCGCGCAACAGCTTTTCCACCAACTCTGTAATCTAAAGTGAATCCATCCCGCTGAATGACAATCACTCTTGCTCGTTGAAGTGGTGCCACCGCATAATGCCCATTGGCTCACCTTGTTTTGTTCTTACTCATCGTTTCCTCCAAAACGAATCAAATAGAAGTCCGCTCCTCTATTTTTATTTACTGTAGTAGTGTAGAAAACGGCGCAGCCACCAGCCAGTCAGTCAGTCGATCAGTAGGCAGCCACCCGAAGAGCCATCGTCACTCTCGCTTTTCGTGCACTTTGAAGCAGCCAACAATGAGTGGCGACCTGTACGACGGCTTCAGCGCGCAGCAGATCTTCCGCGACGAGGAGAGCAATGGGCTCACCTTCGACGACATCATCGCGCTCGTACGTTTGCTGCTGTTGCATGGCAGTATGATAGAGCTCTTCGGTGCCAAATGCGCTAACCGAGTCTGTGTGTTCTTACTGTTGTAAAATGCCTGTTACACTCCCGATGATCGATTTTCTCTGCAGCCTGGCCACAGTAAGTATTCGTTGTGCATATTCATTCGTAAATGATTGTCATGTGTGTGTGTGTCTTTTTTATTCATGAGATTGATCGCTATTATTGTTGTCATGTGTAGTTGACTTTGGCGTGGAAGCCGTCAACATTTCGTCGCGCTTGACGAAGAAGATCAAGCTCTCGACGCCGATCGTGAGCTCTCCGATGGACACGGTCACGGAAGCCAAGATGGCGATCGGCCTTGCGCTGCAGGGCGGTATCGGTATCTTGCACCACAACAACACGATTGAAGCGCAGGCGGCGATGGTGCGCACCGTCAAGCAGTTCGAGAACGGCTTCATCTTTTCGCCAAAGGTGCTCAGTCCGAGCAACACGATCGCGGACCTCGACCAACTCCGCGTCTCGGGCGTGCCGATCACGGACAACGGGCTGCCGAACGGCAAACTGGTGGGTCTCGTCACGAGTCGCGACGTGGATTTTATCGAAGATCGCTCGCAGCGTCTCTCGGAGATCATGGTGCCACGCGAGAAGTTGATCGTGGGTAAGTTCCCGATGACGCTCGACCAGTCCAACAAGACGCTCAAGAGCGCCAAGAAAGGCACGCTCCCGATCGTGAACGAAGACGACTCCCTTGTGGCGATCGTGACGCGCATGGATCTGGTCAAGAACCGCGACTACCCGAACGCCTCGAAGGACCCAGAGACGAAGAAATTGCTTGTTGGCGCTGCAGTGCCAGTCTGTGCTGAGGCGATGGAGCGCGTCAATGCGCTTGTTTCGGCCGGTGCCGACGTGATCGTACTCGATGATCGCCAGGGTGACTCGCAAGAGCAAGTGGAGCTCGTCAAGTACATCAAGGCAACTCACCCTTCGGTCGAGGTCGTCGGCGGTAACATTGTCACGATGAAGCAGCTCCACCACTTGTTGGAAGCCGGTGTGGACTCGGTCCGTGTGGGTATGGGCGTTGGCTCGGTGTCGACGTCGCAAATGGTGAAGGCGGTGGGTCGCGCGCAGCTATCGGCCATTTACAACACTGCGCTTGCTGCTCGCGCGTACGGCGTTCCTGTGATCGCGGATGGTGGCATCAGCAACTCGGGTTGCGCCATCAAGGCACTTGCACTCGGCGCGTCGTGCGTCATGATGGGCTCGAGCCTCGCGGGCACGTCCGAGGCGCCTGGCGACTACTTTTTCCAGGACGGACAGCGCCTGAAGCGTTACTACGGCAGCGGCAGTCACGAGTACTACAGCAGCCAGGCATCCGAGGATGCGGACAGCCGCTTAGTGTTTGGAGTCGCCGGTGCCGTCATCGACCAGGGCACGGTGCAGCAGTACATTCCGTACATGCAGCAGAGCATCCGCCACGGGTTCCAAGACTTGGGCGTGCGCTCGATCCCGCAGCTCCACGAGCAGCTCTACTCGGGCCAGCTGCGCTTCGAGCGTCGCTCGCTCTGCGCCCAGAAGGAAGGCGGCATCCACGACCTCTACTCCTTCACCAAGCAATTGTACGCCTAGGCAGGGCAGGTCAAAGAAGCCAAGCCATGCATGTATCATGCACTTTCCACAATGATATACCATAAAGGCGATCTCTTTGCTCGTAAATAAAATACCGTATAAGGTAGTCCAAAAGCCGTAAATACACATAAGGTCGTTTTCTCCATAAATAGAACAATCACGAACAACAGAGGGGTACATGAAGGTTACGCATTGTGCGGTTACGCTCTTGGCTCATTCACTGTGGTGTATTCTCTGAGTCATTTTGCCACAGTGTCGATCGCCCGATTCCATAAACAACGCGAGGAGAGAATGACAGTCTTGGAAACCTTTGACGGAGAAGTGTCCGTGGTCGACGTGCGCACGCCGCCGCTCTCGCCGTCGGCCACTTCGGCAGTGGCAGTGGACGCGCGCGGTGGAAGTGGTGGTGGCGCACACACCGCTGGCGCCTCTGCGGACGTACAGTTTTGGTGCCACGAGTGCAATGCGCACGTCGCGACGATGGTGGACGCCGCCACAGACGAGATGTGCTGCCAGCAATGCGGCGGCAACTTTGTCGAAGAAATCGAATCGGTAAATAACGGTGCTTTGTGAATTTGTTGTGGATTGCGTTCATGCGGGTCATGAAGATGTACTCTATGGGGGGAACTGCTCTGTGTCTGTGTTGTTGCTGTGTATTGAATATGTATCTTCTCGTTTATTGATGCTAACCTGCATATGACGTCTTTTGTTTTCTCAATAGGATGATCCCCCAGAGAGCTTCCAGGAGCAAGCGGCCGAGCCCAACGAAGCGAGTGCGCAGTCGACTGCAGCGCCGTCTACGTCTTCGGCCGCGACGACGAACGCGTCGAATGCTTCCTCTGCAGCAGAACGAGATCACAACGACGACCATGAGGTGTGCTTGTATATGTGTGTGCGTCATGTTGTAGATATACAAGTCTAGTGCTGGTCCCTAAATGCAATTTTGCCTGTGCTTTTGTAGTTCTTTTCGCGCTATATTTCGGAAATTCAAAACCAGTTTGGCGATGCGACGCCCGGAAGAGATCGTGGGGAGTTCTCAAGACCAGCCGCTGGTGGTTCCCTGTCCAAGTGAGTCTCTATTGACTACTGCCTTTGCAATTGTTGTTTTGCTGTGGCTGTGACTGTGGCTCATGAAGCAAATCTGCTGCTTTTCTGCGGCTATGTAATACAGCAGTCTACTGCAACTTCTGAGCGGCAACCCAGGCGGCGGCGCTCGCACTGCTCGGATCATCAGCAGCGACGGCATGCCGATGGAAGTGTTTATTGGCGATAGTGGTGGCGACATCGGTGGTCTCTTTGGCGCACTCGGCGGCATGTTCAACGGCCCGATGACGGGTCTGGCGAGCAATCCGGGCGACTACGCGTTTGGGAGTCTCTCGAACGTGATCAACCAGCTGATGCAGAACGATCCAAATCGAGTACGTGGATGCGTTTCCACTTGTCGATACGTACACAAGGCTGACTATTAGTGCCGTGTGTGCTTTTGTTCTACTTTGTTATATTAGCACGGCGCTCCTCCTGCCGCGAAAGATGTTGTCGAGACGCTGCCAAAGCTGAAGATCACACAGAGTGACGTCGACGCGAGTGCCGAGTGCCCTGTGTGCAAAGATCTCTTCGTGGTTGATGAAGAATCGCACAAACTGCCCTGCGCACACTCGTTCCACATTGATTGCATACTGCCGTGGCTCAAGCAGGTACGTCCAGAGAGTTTGTAAAAACATGTTGCTATGCAGATTGTGACTGACAAAGTTACAATTTTGTCAATGTTGTGATTAGCACAACTCGTGCCCAGTGTGCCGACACGAACTGCCCACAGATGACCCCGATTACGAACGGCGCCGTCGCCAGTCCATGTCGGACTAAGTCGTGCGTCAGCCACTCGTCTCCACTCTCACGTATGTAGCCAAAGTAAGCATTTTTAATTAATCTTTCGATAGACAAGAGTAGCAAACCCGCAATAGTGCGGCGCAGTAGCAAAGTAGCAATAGCAGCATGGGACGAAGTCTCATTTCAGACAACATCCGTAACCTTCATGAGAGCAAACACTTTAAACGATGGACGTCTGCCACTTTGCTGTTCTGCTCCATGTGCTCGTGTAAACATGGATCGCGGAGGAATTCCCTGCACACGTCTACACGGTAAAGATAGTCCATATCAGACAGACGCTCTGCCAAGAGACCTTGCTGCAGATTGGTACGCAACCAGGGCTCAACGAACGCAAATCGACGACATCTGGAAACAGACAAGTACGATCGTCTTGTCGTATGGTCCGCAACTTGGTGACTTGCTTAACGAGAAACCCATCTAAATGTACGAATTCACGAGTTCGCGTCAAAGTTCTCGCCGAAAGTAGTTTTCTGGAACATCGACTCGCACGAGAAAAGAGCGCGAGATTTCCGCGAATAAGAACTCTAGTGTCGAAGCATATTGCATGTTTCCATTGTTTTTATCGACATTTCTTCTCCGGCATTATGCATGGAGGCAAGCGTCAGTTCCATGGATGCTTTGATATTCTTTGTATAAAGTCTCTGCGAGCTGCATCAACTACAACTAGCACTTTGCGAGGGCTCGGTTGGCGAAAAACACGACGTCACTATCACTGTCCTGGAGTAAGGCCGTAAGACATGGGCGGACGGTGGCCTCCACGACCGATGCATCTACTTTCGTCACCACCACTTCAAGAGTCTTTGCGACATTAAAGCGAATGTTCGGTACAGGATCCTGCTTAATCGCCACAAAGAAACATAACGCAATCCACATGCGTCAGCAAAACAAAACAATCGGTAGCGTGCAACCGAAATAGAAAACAGCAGCTTGTACCTGTGCTAACTCCACCGCAAGCGGAATCATCAACGTCTGAATGGTCTCGGCATTCATGGCTTCACACAACACGCGGACCGCATGCAACGACGTCAAGCGGTGCAGATAGTTTGCGTTCGAGTGCATCGCCAAAATTCGAGGGATGATATTTGTTCGAGCCCATTCGACGCCAAAACTTTCCGTCAATTTGCGCAAGTTGATGGTCGCCGCCTCTGTGAATGATCGATATAACAGCACACAAACAGCGTCAGCAGCCATTCGAAAACCAAGTTGGAACGCAAGAAATCTCACAGAAACTTGTTCGTTCTTACCTCGAATCGAGTAGACGTTGTCTGCAAGCCACGACATGCACATATCGGACAGTCGCTCTTCGAAGTAGTCTTGGCCCAACTGAGCTGCGAGCAGGGGGATGTATTCTATAATAGCGAGTCGAACGCGCCATTGTCTGTCTTCTGCCAAATGGACGATGGCCGGCAGAAGGGATTGGGACAACAGCTCAATGCCGATAACCTGCGTACGAGTATCAAGGGAGAGTGAGCAATCAGTGACGCCCTTGGTAAGCTTTCCATCGATGTTCAATAGCGCGTACATTGTTGCCTTCTTCCAGATTGGAAATCACGTTCAATCGCACTTCCGAGTTTGAGTCATTGAGCAGCTTTTCACACAAAGTAACAAACAAAACGTCAACGCCATAGTAGTGCAACGCACACTCACCCTGGGTTGTTGTAGCTCACAGCGCCTTACCAACAAGAACAGCGGCAAAAGATGCTCGATGGTCAAATCCCGGCCCAAGAACGGAGAGATCTTCATCACGACCGCTGCCAACGCCGAGCGAACGTGATCCGACAAATCTCTCGCGAGGGTCTGGAACGAAGGAACAACCTTTTCCACAATGCGTTGAGGTTGGAAAAGCTTGCACACACCAACAGCCTTTGAGGTGGCAGAAGTACGCACTTCTGCTTCGCTGTCCTCCAAAAGCGCGCTGAAGCAGTCGCACATCGACGAGTTCACCATCTCCGCACTCACAACTTCACAGATTTCAGGGAATCGGTTCGCTACCGACCAGCGCACACGCCACGACCCGTCTCGCGCCGTGTCAAACACAGTCGGCAAAATCTGGTTGCTCAGGACTTCCGCTGGGACCAGCTTCGCGAGCGCGACGGCATTGTCAATCGTGTGTATTCTGACGGAATCCTGGCGATCCTGCCCCAACGCAAGGAACAACGGGAGAAGCTCCGTGTTCGCGCTTTCGGCGTCCATCTGCAGCGTGAACACAATGCAACATTTCAGCATATTTTTTCCAAAAAGACCTTGTGCTGTGCTTCTCTGCTTTCTACGTACCACAGAGGCAAATCCGCCAAGCGCAGCTGCAGCAGCTTTCCGAACCATCGGCGTGTCATCGCGGCACAACTGGGCAAACATTTGGCGCAATTCTTTTTGAATCTCCGTCGAAAGCTTCGAATACCCAAATTGGAAAAGGCTACACGACGCGATACGGGACGTGAACCTAAAAAGAAGGAAAAAGAGCCATGATAAGAGAACAGTCGACGTTGGCACCAACACGATTTCGTGCAACACTAACCAGTCACGGGTCACGAGGCGTCGCAACACCGAGACAAAATAGTCGGCGATATGGTCCGATTGCATGTGCGTCACAACGTTGCAGATCGATTTCACAGCCTAAAGCATATGAGCCGAGCCACATTAGCACGGAGCGAAAAGAAAAAAATTGGTAGTAAGGCAAAGCAAAGGGAGGCACCTACCATGTCGCGGACAGAAGCTTCGTCGACGGTCGCCAAGGACTCCAGTGGCTTCAGCAGCAGGTACGCGTGGGCTGGTCCGCCGACAACGTCCACAAAGTTGCCCAATTCTTCGGCCATCACCAGCAACACTTCGTCTTCATCATCCAACGAGTCTATAGTGATTGCGAGGCAAGCACAAAAGCAACAGCATTACACACAGATGCGTCAGTCACTCAGTTGTTGATGCATGCGCATTTACAAATGCAAGAGAGTAGTAGACTGCAAACACACCATTCAAGAACGGAAGCAGCTCCGATTGCGTTCGCTCGGGACCAAGTGCCGATGCTACATAGACATGAGAGAATCACACACGATGAGCTTTGTCGTGCTCGCGTAGCAAGCACAAATGAGCAGGACACCGTACCAATGAGGTGAATTTTCTTGATCGAGTTGAGCCGCAATTGTACATCTTCGTGCTTCAACTCGTCCACGAGGATCGCAATCGGGTACAAACTGTCATCTGCGTTTGTCGTTCAATGATCATCCAATACAGCCAGTCAGCATCACGATAAAGTCGCTTACACACTCCCCCATGCCTGGGATCGCCGCCTTATCATTTGTCACGCAGCACATTACCTGTCGTCGCCATGCTGTCGGACCCTGCGTGCTCTTGGCGTCCTCTTACTCGGTCAATCCGCTATACGCACACGCAAACATAACGCCACCCTCACGTAAGAACACCTTCATCTTATAAACGAAAGAAAAAAACAGCAAACAGCATGAACGTTGCGGGGAGAGAGGGAGAGCAAAGGACACGTATGTTTTTTTTTCTTCCATCCATCCATGCTCGTCCGCTCCCCGCTCTTTTTGTTCATCATCGCATCCTCACTCACCTCTCTGGTTGAGTGCGGGTGTTCGTGCGTGCGGGCGACAGTCGAGTCTCTCTCTCCTGCGGCGTCGCCTTCTCTCTCGCTCTGCAGGCGCCTTTGCTTTCGTGCTTTCCTTTGGCGTGGGGGCGGAAGTGCGGTGTGGCTTCCTTCCCTTCCTGACGGTTATTTTGATAGAAGGATCGCTTTTTTTCCCCTGCCACACTCATTGCTCTCTCTCTTGCAACTGATATTTGTAGTGTATGTGGTTTACGAGGTAATTGGTTAAAACAAGTATATGATCGATGGTAGGTAGTGCGAAAAGTAAAACTGAACTTTGATGATGCGTTATAAAGAGGTAGTTGATTTGACTCCAATAGTTATAGCTGAATATCAGCTTGGCACTAAAAAATGCGACGGACCAAAAATGCGTCTGCGGTGATCATCGATGGCGGCACAGCACTCGACTACGCGCATCCATACGTGCCTCGACATGTGAAGAGAATAGCACACCTCAGCTGTGTTCCACACGCCCGATCCCATCCACCACTCCAACGGTTTCCATACAAACCTCATCACGCGAATCGCTTGGGATGCTACATCACAATTATTGCGGACCAAATGCGCTTATATGCTTGGTATGAAAGTACTGCAGCAAATGCGCTCTCTTGAGGGGTGATTTCGATGTTATGCTGTCTCCTATCCATATTTTTAATCTCGATCTCGCCAGATTGACTGCCCTGTTGAGCTCCTGCTCCGCGTCCTCAAGCACTTGCTTCACTGAGTTGATCCTTGACTCGAAGCATTTTGCGAATCGCATCCATCTCAACCGTGTTTTGTCTATATTGAGCTATCGCTTTTCAATTCCCCTGATAACACTTACGTGATGCACGAATTTCCTTCGGCGACCGTCCATGTCGACATGCGCTGCTTCTCGCCAAAGTAAGCACTTCTTCCTTTGCAACCACAAACCAACCATAACGACACTGTAGAGCTGACTACACCATCCAGCTGCAGCCTTTGCATTCTCGACGTGAATTCGTCTTCGTCCTTCATCCACTCACAGTGGTTAAAGGACGAAGACGAACTCGTCCCGAGTCCCTTCCGTGCCGATGAGAAGACTGTCATGGTTTGCAGACTGTGGCATTTTCCGGAATGAAGACTCCGCCCAGGTTTCCGCACGAGAGACCCAGTTGAGAGAGGGGCGGAGGAAGAGACGGATCTGGGGTGTGCGTTTGGGCGCAAATTTGGCTGCCGCATGGATGATCATCTCGCAATTCCGCCGTCTCTACAATCAATCAAAAAGAAGAAGCCAGCGCCATCGTCACACTGTCGATGCGGAATGGACTGCATAGTAAGTTGAAGTGAGAATTCATACTGCACCTGCAAGGTAACCTCATCTCTAAAGGTCGCGTTTCAAGCAGCAATTACACTGTAGTCAGTGGGAGGGGCGACACACAAGTCGAAGGGCGCCAATTGCATTGCAGAGTGCTATTGTAATGCGCATCACCCCGCCTTTGCCTCGCACGGTATGTCATTTCGTATAAATTCGTGAGAAGTGGACCCATATCCGCATCGCCCCAGATCGGGCCTTTCTGACAAGTTCAACTTCAACATGGCTTGCCACATGGTTGAACGCTACGGTGACGTCGTTATTCGTCAGGTAACACAACTCGTCGTTAAACGTCTCTATCGAGTTTGGCGCGACGGTCAACAACCTGAGCTACGACGGGCAAAGCAGACTCCAGTGTCAGTTGCAATTTACAGTCATGAGATCGAAACTGGGACGGTGCTGGTTGCAAGTGGAATGCACAACAATATGGCGGATCGACGAATGCGATGAACTAGAGAGGACAGACCGCGTTCTTTATTGCGACTGCGAGACGAAAGCTGGTGGTAATGAAAATATTGCTGAGTCGCGGTTCTGATCCTCGAATCGTACGCAACTAATGAAGGTGAGACACTGCTCTCGGTTGCTTTTCACAACGGGCATCGAAGTGCGGCTCGGCTCTCGCTGTTCACGGCTCGTAGTGGGCGTGATTCTTTGGTGTCGAGTCAGCTTGATCACGCTGCTGAACCAATGGATTGCATGTTGGAGAGCAGCAGTCACAGCTAGATCGTGCTGCCAAATCAGTTCAATCGCATAATGAAGAACGACAACGATCACCACCATCAGCATTTGTGCGTGTTGCCTTACAAACACTCCGACACACGGGGCCGCCATTGCATGAATGCGAGCGAATGTGGGATCATGTCGTGGAAAGACTTCAAGATATCGACATTTGTTGCGAGCGAGTGGTGGAGTTGGTTGTCGGCGTTCATCGAGCATTGCATTATGGTCATTTGCTGAATAGCATGACGCCGTGACTAGTTGCGGAACGGCATTTCGAGTGGAAGTCAAAGTGGCAGCAGGATCAAGAAATCATACTTTCGCCCTTGCCTGAAAGAGCTGGAGGTGTGGCCCCGAGTCATTTACGCTTGGAGTGTTCGCCAGCCATTCCATAAACAGTTGTCTTTCTTGCTTCAATTCGTTCTGTAACAAAAGCCCAAGATCTCCCATGCGACGAACGTTTTCCTACACGACTCAAGAATCGAATCGGATACCACCATTCTGGATCGTCCTCAATATACGCTGTTTCTTCCAACACACAATGCAACGGCGTATGTATCCGCCAGACCTGATGGTTCTTGACATTGGTTTGGTTTTGACTCGTCCCAGACGCAAAAATGAACGTCACCTCGCGAAGCTCCAGGATCACGTCGGAAGTTTTCCAAAGTCAAATGCTGTCGCGACGAAACCAGGAAGCGACGCAGGAGATGGATGTCGCAAAGTTCATGACAACAGTCTTCTACGCGTGGTTGGTGTTAGATTAAAACGTTTTTATTCCAGTTTGACAACATTAAATAGACAACAATGATGGCGTACGAGTGCGGTCGATAGTGGACATCGTTTCGTTTCTCAGCGTCGAAGTGTTCCGCCTTCTCTGCATGTATGAGCTGCTGCTCTTAGAACTCGGTCCGATTCTCGGCGTTGAAGCTGTCGCCGCGGACGTCGGACGTCACCGTCTCGCTTAGTCGATCCATTTTCTCCAGATTCAGATTCTCAATGTGGCCGGACGTGATTCCCTGCGACACCATGCGAATGCTGCAGTAGAGCACACTCGCCCATTCGATGCGCTCTTCTTCGGTACTCGTTTGCAGCACGAGCTTGTCGGACGGCGACCGCGCAACAACAATACAAAGTGGACGGCCTGGGAACTGCACGAGATTCAGGTAGCACCCATACAACGAAAACGACTTGCGGTGCTTCAACATCGTGGCCTTACCACTCGTGACTTGTTTGTAATAGTGAACTTCACCATTCGTGACGATCAGAACGCGCTTCTTCCAGTTCTCGAAACCCGAGCGCGATTTCTTCACGAGCATACCTTTTTTGTAAGGTGGGAGCACAAATTCCAGCTTGAGCGGGAACGTCGACGTCCGCAAGAGCGCGCGAGAATCGGCGCACGTCTCGCGCAAGATACTTCGGCCATCAATCGCGATCAGTTGGCTCCCCACGGGGATCCCACCTTTCGGCGTCTTGGTCACAATCAGCGCCTCGGTGCGGCGCTCGAGCTCCATTTCAATTTCCTCAGGTCGGTTGAACAGCACGTCAACGTTGGCCAACGGGATCTCTTCCGCGCGCTTCACGACCAGCGCCAACCCGGACACCGTCTCCTTGGCGCCCACTTTCTTGCCCAACGCTGTCTGCGCCTCCTGGATCGCTTCGATCCAGCGATGCATCGATGTCTCCGTGTGCGCGTTCAAGTGCATTTCAAACTTGCCGTCTTTCGATGTGAGCACAAAGTAGTACTTGCGGCCGTCGGAGCATTGCGCCATGCCGGGACTCACGATCGTTCCTTTCAACTTGACCGACCCTTTCAGCTCCTCTTGGTTTTCCGTATAATAACGCAACTCCCCCTTTTCGATACGGAAAAAGCGGTTCTTCCAGTTTTTATTCACATGCCCTCGCTTCAAAAGGCATCCCTCCATGTGAATATACGACGTTGGGTCATCGTAGCGTTTCCATTCGTGCGGACATTCCGAGTCCCGCACAAAGAACTTGACCGTCTTCTTGAGCGGATCCCACGGTTCCGACGGCGTCGCGCCGGCGCTATGCAGTTTCGCGATCCACTTGGTCATCATCCGCTGCGATGGCGCCGAGATCATCGTGTTGCGCTGCGGCGACGCGATCATAAACACAAACTTTTTCTCGGTCAGATTCGACTGCACGGAAATGTCGGAGCGCGAGCCGTAGCCCACGTTGATCGAGCCTTTCAGCTTCTTCATATGCTCGTCAACGTAGTAGGACAGCACGCCATCGTCGCGCAGCACGAAGAACCGCCAGTTCCACGTCTTGAATTGCTGGCCGCACTTCTCGAGCCAGCCCTGCATGACGATACCCATTTCGTTGTCCTGCGCGCGCACACTCATATCCGGGTTGTGCTTTTCATTCGTCGCAGAGTCTGTGCTGCTCTCTGGGTTAACGACGCTCAAGCGCGCGGAATCCGATGACGATTGGCCCAAGACGTTGTGCCACGAGAATCGAAAACTGTTCATCAAGCTGTTGCGGCGCGGCAGCGCCGGTGCCGTTGATGACGACGGCTGGTCGCTGGTGCTTCGTTTCCTATCGGCGTTGCCGTCATCCATCGTAGCAGCTACAGTGTCATTCTGTTCCTGGTTGCTCGCATCGCTATTGAAACTCGAGTCGAGGTCGTCGATGGTCACATCGTACGCGTCCTCCTGTCCGAGCACGAGCTGCGCGTGCTGACGCGGGGACATCTGGATGGCCGTCGCAAACGCCGTGCCACGGCCGTTGCTCTCGTTGTTCGGTGGGTTTCTCTGCTCCATGAGCGCGTCGCGTAGCTCTTCGTCGTTGCGCATGTCGAGCTCGCGGTCGCGGATTGCAAAGTACTGCTCGCTGTCCGCGTCGCTGCTGCGGTGGGAGAGGCCACTGTTCGGATCACTGCGCGCGCTCCTCCGCGCTGGCAGCAAAGGCGTCTGCGCAAACGTGCGCGGCGACAGCGACTTGTGGTGGCGCGGCTCCACAAGCGTGTTGTTGTTGGTGGTGGTAGACACCGGCGCTGCTCTACTGCTGTCGCTGCTGCTGCTCTTAATGCGGCGGCGGTGGGCGCCGTCGTCCGCGTCCATGGCCTCGGCCCCCGACGGGGACTTGCCCCGCTGCGAAAAGTCCAGACTCAGCCACTTCTTCAGCCCCATTTCACGGATTCGGTTGTGCGGAGAAACGGCGGCGGTGGAGGTGCGAATGGAAATGGCGAGTGCATCATTGTGGCACCTGACCGACCGCATGCCGCCATGAGCATCGCCGTCTTCCATAAAAATTTATTTCGTTGCAATTGGGAAACCAATAGGAAAAATTACGTGGTTATACTTGGCATTTGTATGGGAAGGGTGCGCATTCTTGTAGTGTCAAGAGAATGGCATGCGCATGGCCCTGACGCGTCACTCAGCATCTTCAACGATCCGGTCGTCGTGCGAAAATTTCGCACACGGCTTTTTCTACGAATTAGGAGTCAGTTTGCCTTCCGACTTTTACGATAAATATTAGATGTGACAGATACAAAGAGGCTCAATTTCGTTTGTCGTGATCTCGATAAGGTTGACAAACATGTGATTATACAGGTATCAGATGTCGATTTAAGGGCTCATGCGCTGCCACCTGGCAAAGAGCCGATCGACACTATGGGCTAGGGGTTCTTCACTGTGTATCCTTAATAGGCGAGTTTGTATGGCCGCGCTCGAGTGCTATTGGGTGCCACTGAAATTTCGGAAAAACACACACAAACCAACCCAAAAATATTCAGCCGGTGGTTTCTTGGACTCCGACCTCCTAAACTTTATACCATCCAGTTCACCATCTGGCGCTTATCGACCGCCAGAAGCTCCACAAATTACGCAACCGCCAGGAAAGACACAAAGATCCGTCGAAACAGCGCATTCAGCAACTTTGCGCCCTTCAAGAGACGCCAATCGCATTTTTAGCGACACTGGTGCGCGTATATGCGGCATATGCAACCGCGCACGCGCGTGTAATGATGGCGCGTGTGAACTCATGCGTGCGAGAGGCTGCTGTTCAGCGAAGGAAGGCTCTGTTTTATTGAGACGATGCTGCAAACTGACTGCTCCCCGATGGATGCGGTTCACCATCACAGGCTCTCGAGCAATGCTGACGATCGGAAAGGAACACCTTATTAGTCTGCGGTCAATTTGGTATTTTGCGCCTGTGACACTCTCATATGCTTTTCTTTTTCTTTTCGTTCGTGCGTATATGCGCATGGAGCTCCGTCGATCGAGTCCCGCACGATCCAGACGAATGACGACGACGCAACGCTCGCCGCCATGTGGTGCCGTTTTGCCTTCGCTGCTGACTGTTGGCCGCAGAACTAACTAGATGATTGGGCTCAACTCTGTCGCCTTGTCAACACGTCTTGCTTTACGAGGCGGGTGAGATTGTAACCGTCATCGTCGAAAGTCACTGGTGTCAAACGCCTTGAGGGTAAATGCATGAACACTTTGACCCTTTAATTACCGAAGTCGCTTGTACTTGTCTATGATTAAGGCCGTGTTCAACAATATCATATTCGAACACAGCCAAAGATTCTCAACCACATCAACTTGGGATCGCTTGTACTACTTGATATCCACCAATCAGCAGCACTTGTCACTTAATTTTATATCCAATCATAGAACAGTATCGATGTGCATGAATGCCGGAAAAAATAGACAAAACATGGCGACAAACAGCAGCAATCCATGGGCGCTCGCCGACAACAGAGCGACGCCGTATCGCGTCAACGTGGGCGGACTGCGCGCGTTCGTGCAGCGCAATGAGCTAGTAGGTCGTGTGTAGAATGAAAGTCTTGCATTCACTCCCTGATTCTGTTGCTCTTCTCGCATGATGCAGGAGACGCGAGATGCGATCCGCGCCGACGGGTACTCATCCATGGAATTACTACAGCACCTCAACGTACTGCTCACCAGCAGAAGCAACGTGCTCAATGTAAATTTTATATGTGAGTGCACTCCATGTTGCTGTGCTGATTCTGCGGTTATCTTGTCGTTCATGTGGATTTGTCGTAGTTGACAAGGGAACTGGAGCAACTGGAACGCGCCATTTCGACTTCGGGGTGCATGCTCCCGCATCAACTGGCGCTGCGCGTGGATAGCGCCAGGATGCTGCGCGACCAAGTGATCAGTGTGCTGACCATGCGTCCCGTGATCCTGCGCACCTTGCGGAAAAGCGTCGGGGCCGAGGGCGCGATTGATGTCGAAATGGAGCATCAACAAACGTTCATCGACCTCTTTCTCAAGATCGGAGACGAGCTGCCGCGGTACACGCACGTGCTGTCCACGCTCGCGAGCATGGACCGCGTCATGTCGGATCTGTCGCGAAGACAAAGCGAGTTCGAGAGCGTTGTCGCCGCGCTCACAGCCGTCATCGCAGAGTACCAGAGCGTGCACGACGAGATCAAACAAGTGCGGAGTGTGTATTCGCAATTACAGAATGATGCGTCAGCGATGTCCATCCAGCAGAGTTAAAGAGTTTGAGAAGCCTGCCTACAAGCAAGTTTTATATCTATTGAGCTGCTGGTATATGTATCCGCTGCGTTTGTTCGCGACGAATGGTTAACGACGGAAGCTGCACGTGCACGCTGTTTTCGGACGGCGGCATCGACGACACGACGGGACAACGGTGGTGCGTTGGCGCTTCGGACTCGATTCGCGGTCTCGGTCATTGCTGCCGCCATAGCCTCGGTCTCTGTAGTCTTGACGTGAGTATCGATCGCCTCCACCATTGCCAGAGCCACCGTAGCGATTGTTGTTGTTGTTGTGGTATCCGCCACCACCTCGTCGATCATCGTTTCTGCCTCCGTAATTGCGATCGCCGTAGCTGTCTGAGCGATGACGAGGGTATCCGCGATCGCGGTCGTCACGGGATCGATGGCTGTCGTCGCTTCGCCCGCGCGATTCATCTGCTGCTTTCAGCTCTTGGCAGCGCTTGCAGAGTCGCGCATTCGGTCCATTCGTGCACATCGCACGAGGACGCGAAAAGTTTGGCTTCTTTGGCGCATCGACATCCAGTGGGCGATGGTACCACGTTGGCGCGGGCTGGAAGCGTTGCGCGACCTGGTTGCAGATCATCTCCATGTAGTCATGGATCGCTTCTTTCGAGATGAACTGCTCATACAGCTCGTTCGCACGCGCTGCGATCTGTCGGCACTTGCCATCGTTATCACGGCACCACTGAATCTTCTCGGCTAAATCAGAGAGATCTTCCTTCACAGGCACGTGATCCTCAAAGGGCTTCAGGATCGGGTAGTACCACATCTTGTCCGCCACACAACGAGACTCTACCTTGAGAATTACAGATCCCAGACGCATCAAGAACGCGTAACGATTTGCAGCGCAATGGCCTTCAACGTACAGCAGGTACTTGAACACAGACTGCTCGTAGATCGGAATGAAATGCTGCCGTCCGCCTTCGAAATTGAGCCCTTCCGTTCGAAGGAACGTCATCGGCTTGCCTGCGATTTTCTTGTCCCGCAAGTTCCACGTGGTCACTTCGGCATTCAAAAGCGGCACACCGTCACCTGCTTCTTCGCCATTCAGTCTTGGATCGTGCTTCCACGTGTTTGAGAGGTGGGCCAACTGGAGACGCTGGTTCGTATCGATGGTGGTGCCGCCGCCAGTCGCACTTCCACGGAAGAACGCAGTGTTCACTTTCTCTTCCCACGGTTTGTAGAATTTGCGGAAATTGCTCGCAGTAAACAAATCGCGCGGTTCCTCCACGCCGTGACGCTTTTTCTGGCCGGGTTTCACTTCGCAAAAGCACTCCCAGTCATTCTGGCAGTTCATCTTGTCGCGGCACGGACACGCATCGCAGTGCGTGTGCTTGAACGTTTGCGGAAACACCAAACCGGTCGCGGCTTCCCAGTCTTCCGAGCACGGGAATGGAATATCGGCAAATCTGATCATTTCAAGGGTAAGCATAAAACAAGAGAATAGTGAATAATGGTTATCATGCAAAACCAGCATTCAGCGTATGCAAAAACGTACCGCTTGGAGATATAAAAGCTCATAATCGGAGCATACGTTGCGTATTTGTGGTCTGTCAACGGGATATCGTCGTCTGGATTGCGATCATCCTTGTCAAACAGGAAGCCATACGGCTCGCTCAAGTTTTCCTAAAGCAAGCAAACACAAATTGATCATCAATTTAGTTCTATCAAAGCCATAGCAATCATACGCAACGTTAAGTCATACCTTGAGATGAGGATAATCGCGTTTGTTGATGAAGAACTCGCAATCGGCAATGTTTCGGTGCTTGCAAGCGTCTTCGAGCCTACACAGCAGCAATACGAACAGTCATTCATTAGCGTCAAGGCTAACAGGTCAGCTCCCAAGCCAAACGCTGCAATTCGTGCCGTACATGTCACGAAGTTGCGTCAGGAACTGGTCGCCCCAGTACTGCGTCTCCTCCTGTTTATTGCGGTACCGACAGTGTTCATTGCAGATGATGTTGCCGTTGGCCCACCATTTGCGTGGATCTGGGATGATGTTTTCGCGACGGTAGTAGTTCTGTTTCTCTCGGTAGTACTGGTGCATCGAGCCATCCGAGCTATCGAACTTGATATTGTCGCCCCAGTTGTTCTCGTAGTCCTTGTTCGCAAACGGAACGAAGAGCACGACGCGGCGACGACGAATCATCACGAAGATCCCGCAGCGCATGTGAAAAAAGAGGTACTTGAGCGTATTTATCGTCGACTCGCGATTAGTCTGCACGCATCGTCACCACAGGGAGACTAATCAGTCGTCCCATCCATCCATCCACCCACTCTTTAGTGCAAGTACAACTTACCTGGCGGTGGAACGGAAGGTTTACGCGGTATTCCACGCCCTCCGTCACGCGTATTCCCTCTCCATGCATGAAGCGATTGTCGGCGTTGATCTCCTGAGGTGGTTCGGCCGGGTAGCGCTGATCGTATTCCTCGATCTTGGGAATCAAAATATCCCGAATCTAGGGCAAATCCGCATCCCATTCGCGCGTAAACGAACCGTAAGCGGAAAGAAAGAGAGAGTAATCAACGACACACAACAAACCTGCTTCCAGTCGACGAGCATGGAGAAGACGTGCTGCAGCATGGGGTAGTCCGGGTTCGAGCCGCGCCAGCAGTGCTTGCGGATAAACGCTTCACACTCGGACTTGGTGGCGAACTTGGGCACGCCGCCCACGCCGTCCGTAAGCACCACGCGGCGCCACTCGGGCGTCTCCTCGTCCTCGAACGCGAAGATGCCGCGCAGCATCGGCCGATCCATGTTTGTGTGGAGCTTTCCGCGCTAGAGTCCTTGTTGTGGAGTGTTTGGCTTGCTGAGGTGAGGAACGAGGGGGACGGGTGGGTGGAAATATGCAGAAAGAAAGGTTTTTAGAGTGAGCCACACGAATTTGGTGGGTCTGTGACATGACCACGCGGTTGTGCCCCTACCTGTCAAACGGGGCGGTGATGGCTTCCCGTCGTTTGGTGGCAGCAGCGTGAATCCTGGCGAACGCCCCGTTGCTGCAACTGACTTGACCCGCAACACGCCTTCCTCTCCTCTAGAGCATTTTCAGTTTATATTTGATTATAAAGGGTATAGAACATCATACACTTCAATTTGGCAACCTGTTCATAAAATACCTTTGCTAGCTCAATACCAAAAATTTAGAAAATATGAATTCATACCAGATATTGAATTACAACTGACAAAACAAATTGCGAGTTTTACTAGCGTAGCGGTCCAAAATCCGCGCGATCGGCACTGCACCCACGCACGCGTTCCCGCATTTCTTTATTTTTTGATTTTCGCTCGTCGTTTCGCATTCGTTACTCGCACACTCGCCGCCTCGCCACCACATCACCCACCACCATCTCGTCTTCTCTCTACTAGTATCGAGCTGCATCCGCTCTCCATTTGGCTCCGATGACCGTCGTCTCTCAGGACGCGCCGCCGCCGATCGCCTCGAGTGCCACTGCGACAACGGGCGCATCGGCAGCCAGCGCCAGCGCCACCGCCGGCAGCGGCCGTTCCAAGTCGGTCTCGCCAAGCGGGAGCAGCAAGTCGTCGTCGCCGACAAAGAAAATCGGCGGTAAACCGTTCGGGAAGACGCATGGCGGCGGCTTCAACTCGCTACCGCTGTCGCCGTCGCCGTCGCCACAGTCGATGGCGACCATGGGACGCGACGACTCGACGATGAGCCGCAACGACCTGACGCTGCAGCGCCGCGGGTCGCATTACGACCTGGATTTCCAGAAACGCGACTCGGTGAGCAACATCCACCGCGAAGCTGATCCGCATTCCACGACGTTCTTCCACCGCGACTTTGACAAGGACATCCACGTGTTCACCGAAGTCCCCGAGGTCAAAGTGCTCGGCGGCCGCTCGGAGGAAGCGTGGCCGACTCGATATGTCGAGTACGATGTCGAGGTACGAATACAGCTTCTGTGTCTGTGTACCATGTGTATTCTATATGGAGAAACAGCTCATGTGTGCTGACTCTGCTGTTGTTATTTGCTTGTGATTCGTGCAGTTGAACTACAAGAATTTCAAGTGGCAAGTGGAGATCCCGAAGTCAACGTTGTATGGACTCTGGTTCTTCATCAAGAGTCAATTCAACATCAAGTTCCCGAGCGCGGGGCACAGTCACAGAGGGGACTACTCGGCATGGCCACAAATGCGGAAGCTTTTCCTCGCCACGGCGGAAAAATCGATCAGTCCCGAGATGATTGCGCTGATTCAGCAATACCTGGACGCAGTTGTGCGCGTCCCTCGCTTGCTCTCGTCGGCGTATGTGGTGTCGATGTTTCAAGTCAGCAACAGTACGTTTGATGACGAAGAAGGGTACACTTCCGTCCGCGAAGGGTGGTTGAAAGTGCGCATTTGGCTCAAGGGGAACAACGAAAACGTGCGCATCAACCGCGGCGCGATTACCTGTGATAACGAATGTTTCAACTGCATGTGTGTGGTCAAGCGTGTGAATTTCAAGTCCAAGAAGTGGCGTTGGGTCGCGCTGAAGCACTCGAGCATTGCAGTGTATCCATCTCTACAGGTCCGTTTTTTGCTTATTGCTCTGGATGTAGTCGCGTTTGTGATATGGTCTGAGGATAGGTATGACTAACTAATGCGCTGTTCGATTGTTCCGACAGGACACGAAAGCTACGGAAGCGTTTTTGTTTGACCATAAGTTCAACATCGAACGTGGCATCCATTCTGCGGGCTCCAATACGGCGTTGCTCGTGTCGAATTCCACCTACGTGCTCCAGCTCGAAGCCAAGACGAAGCAGTCGATCTTGAAGTGGGCCAACGCGATTCGCAAGGTCGCGGAGAAAAGCACGTGGTCGCAGTCGCACCGAGACGATTCTTTTGCTATTCCTCGTCATCCGAACCAAATCCCGTCGTACGCACGTTGGTTTGTGGACGGCAGCGATGCTTACGAGTCGATCTACGAAGGTATCTGCTCGGCAAAAAAAGAAATCTACATTGCAGGCTGGTGGATCTGTCCCACGATCCACTTGCTTCGACCTGCTGCTCTCTATCCACATTCGAGATTGGACCAAGTGCTGCTAAAGAAGGCAGAAGAAGGCGTGAAGGTGGGTGCTCTTACGATGGCTTGGCTCAACTAACGACACCATTTTGGATACTGACTTGGTCTGCTTTGTCGCCTCTTTGTCTAGATCTATATCCTCATGTACAAGGAACTTACTATGGCGTTGACGTTGAACAGTAACTTCTCCAAGCAAATTTTCCGTCGCCTGCACGACAACATCCATGTTCTTCGCGACCCCGACTTCTTGATGAAGCAACTGGGTATGTGGTCCCACCACGAGAAGATTGTGTGCATTGACCAGAAGGTCAGCTTTGTGGGCGGATTGGACTTGTGCTTTGGCCGTTGGGATACGCGTGACCACGTTTTGTTCGACAATCCTGGCCAAGGAGCCAACTTCTTGGGCAAGGATTACTCGAATCCTCGCGTGAAAGATTTTATCGAGGTCCATCTACCAGAGCGCGATTTGGTCGACCGTACGAAGGTACCCCGCATGCCATGGCATGACTGCCATTCTCGTCTTGAAGGTCAACCTGCTCGCGATGTGGCTCGTCATTTTATCCAGCGATGGAACTACTCTGTGTCCACGAGAAGGAAGACGTCCAAGTTGCATCATTTGGTGCCAATGAAAGATTACGAGCGTTATGTTGACAAGCACCAATATAGCTCTCAGCTGCTAAACAAGCGTCTGCAAAAGGCGGTTCGAGCTGTACAAACAATCAGCCAAATGCGGAAGGGTACCCTTGCGCCTGCACTTGAAGCAGATGAAGAAGAAAAAGAGGAAGAAGGAAATAACGCAGAGACCTGGGTATCTCAATCTTCAGGAAATCGTAACCCGGATGCAGATGAACATGCATACGCCAACGCAAAGCTGTCGCCAAACAACAACCGTGACCGCCGAGGTTTTGATCACGACAAGCAACTTTCTCGCGTGCTCAGCTGTGATGGCATCACCACCCCCTTTGAAGTAATGAACGACCGCAACTCCGAAGATGAACAATCGGAGCAAGACGAGGAGGAGAATGAAGAGTCGGTGTATGATGCGAAGCGGGGTTTTCCATGCAATTCTCAAATTCTTCGAAGTCTCTCGTTGTGGTCCGGTGGATGCCCAACTGAGCGCAGTATCCAGAACGCGTATCTGCGCTTGATCAGCTCGGCGAATCATTTTGTGTACATTGAAAATCAGTTTTTCGTATCAGGGCTTGATGGTGATCATGGGTGCTCGAATCGCATTGCGAATGCAATCGTTGAGCGCATCCGCAAGGCTGCTGCGAACCAGGAGAAGTTCCGCGTCATGGTCGTGATGCCGCTTCTTCCTGCATTCCCAGGGAAACCTGACGACAAAGACGCCAGCAGTCTGCGTGGTGTCATGTACTGGCAATACCGAAGTATTTGCCGTGGAGAAAACTCGATTTATCACACACTCTTCAAGGAGCTTGACGGGCTTGACCCATTCGAGTACATTGCTTTCTACGGACTGCGAACGCACAGCGTTGAAGGAGGACAGCCACATACTGAGCAAGTATACGTTCACAGCAAAATCATGATCGTTGACGACAAGAGCTGTATCATTGGGTCGGCGAATATTAACGAGCGCAGTATGACTGGTGATCGCGATTCCGAGATCGCTGTGCTTGTTGACGACACCGAGATGGACGAGACCGTGCGGATTGCGAATGGCACAGCCAGTGTGGGTAAATTCGCGCACTCGTTCCGCATGAAACTGTTTGAAGAGCATTTTGGCGTCGAACCCGGCACCCCACTTTACGAGAAATACCAAGACCCGGTCTCGTACCATTCGTGGTTTGCGATGCAGGACCATGCGATGAAGAACTCCCAGATTTATGACTCGGTCTTTGGATGCCTGCCTTCGGACAATGTGGTTTCATTCAAGCAGATCCATTTGCAGATCGATCCGCTATCAAAGCGTGACAACTTGCCAGGCCAAGCGAAGAGCACAATTCAGCAGCCCTCGCCTAAAATGCGTGCTCGCGGCGAGAGCCCAGCGAACAATGTCAACCATGCGTTTGGATCCCCTTCGAATGCCAACATCAATCCTGATGCAGTCGTGAATGACAACCAGGTTGAGCCGGAAGTTGAAGTCTCCAAGTCGAGCAAGAACAAGTCGCCCAAATCTGACGAGGACAGCAAACATGAAGGTGAAGAAGGAGACAGCGAGTCGCGCAACCGATTGCACGAGCTGACACGAGAGGACTCGACGATCCTAAGTGGCGCGATGGTGACCCACATGCGCGAAAACTCGCAGATCACGGTGCGCAAGCACGAACTGAGTGGCATCCAGGGCCAGATTGTGTACTTCCCGTTGAAGTTTTTGGCCGACGAAGTTCTGGAGCCAAAGCTGTTCCCAGCTGAGCTCTTCCAGTAATGCAAAATTTATCATTTACGGGCGAAAAAAAGGATGACTGAGATTGCGCGAGAGGACGATGTCGGAGTGTGGGATGGGAATGCTCCTATGAGCTATTTTGTTTTGCTGCTGCTTTTTTTGCATACGCTTGATATTAATTGAATTGAAACTGAAATTCGCGCTGTTGTCGTTGTTTTTCTGCGAGCAAAGTGACTGAGCAGCAAATAATCGAAAGGAGATGCTTGTATCTTGTTCGTTTTAGATGTAAATGTACCTCACTGACAACAAACAAAACAAAATAAGCGAAAGTAGTGGCATCCTGCACAAGCGACAACCATGTTCTGATTTCCTGAATTGCGTAACACAGTACGTTTCTGACCGAATTGACGTTGACGAAGTTCTTCACGAAGTTGTGACAGTAACGTGCTCAGCTCCGTCAACTCGCTGCCGATACTGTCGAATGACATGAATTCGTGTTACGCTGCACGAGTCGGTCGTCAGGTGCCATCTTCGTATCCATGACCCTGGGAAGAAGTACCGCAGGAGTATACCGTGCCCAGCTCAACCGATATGAGAGTCCACGACTACGTAGAAGCAAAAACAAATAGTGAAACTAAGCGCACACATGAAGCGGGGTTGTGAACTACCACCGAATGGTTAGGCAAAGTCATAAATAAATTGATCGAGTTCAGTGACTCTTACAATAAATATATGTGTGCAAGACAATTTCAACTATGTCACCGAGTATGGCACACTATCGACTCGGACGGTCGTGCTCCAACACAAATCTTACTTAGCGCGTCTACTGCACAACAGCAGAAATCGACATGAGCAGATGAGACGCGCATATCAAACAAATGAGATCCCACCCGGTGCCGTTCTTCATGCTACTGGACGTGCTACAGCTGCGCACTTGGTACATTATCTATTTGGACGCCTTGTTTTTCGTATTGAAACTCGCTCAGCATCTCGACAACGGCCGAGATCGAAATGCGCTGGGAGGGATTGTACGCGCACATCCGCTCAATGAGACTCCGCTGGGTATCACTCATGCATTTAGGGCGTTCTGAAAGCCGACGCATTCGAGTGACCTGGTAGGCAGCTGCCGCATCTACAACCGACCTCCAGTGTCGTCCAACTGTGATCGCTTCCATTATGGACATGCCAAACGAATAGAGATCGGACGCTTGGGTTACACGTTCGCCACACAGATACTCGGGGGATCTCCATCGCTTGGCACCCTGTTTCTTGACGTCCACTTTCACTTCTGCCTTGTTCCAAATACAGCTCCAACCAAAGTCTGTGACCTTCGCGCGACCATCCGCACCAACCACGAAGTTGTCGCATTTGAGATCGTTGTGGATGATGTTTAATCCGTGTAGATACTGCAAGCCAAGTGCAATCTCGCTCAGCTTTTACCACGTATCATCCGCCGGGTGACGCCTCAGGTAGTCTAACAGCGTTCCATTCGGAGCGTACTCACACACAAAAAATCGCTCGCCACGGTCACACGCTCCAAACAGTGTGACCACATGCGGATGGCGAAGCTGGTACCAGACCTGCACTTCGTGCAGGAACATCTCAAGCTTGTTGTCACTTCCATCACCATCTTCTTCGAATCCCATGTACTTGACGACCACAGTGGCGCCCAGCCATGTGCCTTTACATACTTCTCCAAACGAACCACAGCCAATATGGTGTTGTTTGCTAAACTTTACCTCGTACAGCGGTATGAACCAGCCCGGATTGGATTCTTCTCGCACTTCACTAGAATCTCCGGCATTTGAAAATGCTGAGGTGCTGTCCAAGGATGATGAGGACGTCTCTGTTTTGAATCGGACGATTTCGATCGCATGACCACCCTTTGTCTCGCCGATCTTGAGCTCATGTGTTGAGCCATGCGGCGGTGTGCTGTATTGCGGAGCACTCAACGTCACGTGACGCCATTGATGCACAGGTTTGGTCTTGTCTATCTGTAGCAAGTCGAGCAACTCGTCAATCTCTCAATGGAGAACGTTGTTGCTCAGCGACACTTTTTGGCTCTTCGTTCGTTCATTGATCGACTTTTCGGACATCGGTTCGATGCCCAAAAACGTGCCGAAGCCTACTAGCACCTGGCAAAACTTCGTCATCGCGACAGGATCCTTTGGCTTGTGCTCGTCTTGGATTGCTTCAAAGGTGCGACGGAGACGATTGTGGATTTCTGCAATAGATTTCTGTGAGGTCTGACATCTATTTGTCTTGCTTTCCAGTTTGGTTAGGAATGCATCCATCGTACTACCGAGACCCACGAAAACGGTACTTGCCAAGTCGTATCGATAAGCTAGGAGCTGGGCATGTTTGCCGCTTACGACGAGACTTGATTTCCCCTGCCTTTTCTCGAGCTCATCTGCTGTGAATTGCTTCAAGAACTCAACTACACTCGCAAGTTTCATTCTTTGAGCAGGATTCGAGGCGCACATACTATCCATAATCAATTCGAGATGCGCAGGCGTCAAATGCTTGCACAACTGGTCGTTCAAGCTTAACTGCAACATATTGTGGCGACAGGAAGCTAATTCGTCTGATGAAGGCATGCGTCCAGTAAACACTTCAATGATGCAAATCCCCAGAGCGTAAATGTCAGACTTCGCGGCTGGTCGCTCCCCATGAGAACACTCAGGAGCTTTTAAACTAGCTGCACTCACGGTCGACTCTTGTGCGCTTTGCAGCCCACTACGTTTCGAGTCTAGTTCACACTCTGCGATCTTTGCCATCCTATCTGTACCGATCCAGATGTTCTCGCACTGGAGATTGCCCAGAACGACTCGTCGCTCGTGGAGATACTTGAGACCAAGGGCGACTTCGCACAGCTTTTGCCAGACCAACATTTGGCCTTCTGTCATCAGCAAGTAGTTTCGCAAATTCACGCTGGAGGTGTCCTCATATACCACAAAGCGAGGCTCACGAAAGTCGTACGCACCGAAGATTTTGATTACATGCGGATGGTTGAGCTGGTGCCATGTGGTTATTCTCTTGACAAATAAATCGTGTGCGAGCACATTTGACTGGATCAACACTGAGGCCTTGAACCACTTTCCACGGACAAGCCCCGCTGTCGATCGCACAATTTGCAAGTGTTGGAGAGGGATGAGTTAGACTGGTAGGTCGC
This sequence comes from Globisporangium ultimum DAOM BR144, assembly GCA_000143045.1. NCBI lineage: Eukaryota > Oomycota > Peronosporomycetes > Pythiales > Pythiaceae > Globisporangium > Globisporangium ultimum. Next base: position 497,974 of record GL376560.1, read on the forward strand.
CATCTCCTCTGCTGCTTGGGAACTGTACATTGCTGTCCTTTTGAGCGGCAGACGTGGTTGGCGGTTGCTGGTCGCCCTGCTGATTGACTGTGCTGACATACGTGGCCTTTTGAATCAGCGACCTGGTGGCGCGCACACGTTCGTCACTATGCTTCACGCGATCGCAGTGTCCTCGCGTCTCGTCGTCGGCTGCGCCTTCCGCAGTCGATCGTCGGGGTTCCACCATGCACACACCCCGCGTGACGTGTGCACGTGCCGGTAAGTGCAGTTATGGAGGGCAGATCGGCGCATAGCGGCGGCGCATGGAGCCATGCCCATTTCGAAATAGTCATTTCGTAATAGTGGTGCCTCGGAAACTAAAAATCGTCCAACTTGAGAGTGCATCTTTCTTCGATCTTTTCATCCATGTTGGTGTGGTGCTTGCCAACTGCGTAAACCTAACATAATTAATGTCCCGTTATTTCAGGACTTCATTTATTGACTATTTATCTGCGAAACACAGCCAATCAACCCTAAACTATGTGCTGGGACTCCACATATATCCGCCGCGCGCTCGGCCAATACCCCATTTACACCAGGAAAAAAAGGTTACCGCACGGAAGAACGTACCTGCAAAGCGTGCGCCATCTAAGTGTCGAGCCAAACAAGCTGGACGTGATATTGACTCCGCTGGGCTTTGAGCACAGACCTCTCAAAGCCGACGACGGTCGATACTGGGATCGCTGCATGCTCACGGCGTTGCGTCATTGGCATGGCATGAAATTATGTCACGGCGACGTCCAGTGGCGAAACATGATTTATGTGCCGAAGACGGACGCAGAGAGTTGCTACTGGGTGCTGACTGACATAGACGAGTCGTATCCTCCGCAGACGAAAGAGATCGACTGGGATCACCAGCGGGAGGGCGAAATCCTGGACTTCAGCACAACCTGTACCAACTGGGGGAGCTGCTGGATTCGCTCATTTGCGAGTTGCCAGAGAACCTCAAGACCATGAAGCAGGAGCTGCTGGTCAGTGCTGATCGTGGAACCACCGCTGATGACATGTTGACGCGTTTCTTTTCGACATCAACTACGTCGTAACAAACTGAATTCGCGACAAAAACTGCCAGTAGCTAGTGCTATTGGTAGCAGTTGCTCCAGTGCGATCAAGAGATCATGGCTGCAGCTCTGGCGAGGGCTTCTACTGTGGTTTTGTTCCGATTTGAATATACAAGATTGAGTGGTAGGAGTTTTTCTTGCCCATTTCAGCAGCGCAAAGATAGCGCGATCTATATTTGCGTGCAGAATGCTCTGCTCCGGCGCAAAAAAGGCAGGAAGTGGATGTTTCGTCTAACTTTCGATTCGCGTCTCGTGTTGCGGGCGTCTCCGATTAACCAAGAGCAACCTGCGAGGGGGGAAATGAATCCTGAGATGGACGAACATAGCGCTGGTGCCGCTGATGCAGCCGCTACGACAGGACAACCTTTGAAGACCAGCAGTAGCAAACGACCACAACCGATTCTTCAAAGGCGACTCAAGGGCCAGATCTCGGAATCTCGCATGCTTGAAGTGCTCGACCGGCAGTTGCGCACTTCTTCCCTTGACGATGACCAGCGATGCCCTCGCGCGGTGGACTCGAACCAGAACGAGGCAGAAGAAGAGCTCGTGTGCGTCTCGACCATGGTCGCCGTAGAGCCGACTGCCACACCAAACGAATTTGACAAACCGGTACGAAAATGGATCCTTTCTTAGAGAGTGCAGCGTGCGTAACCTGCGTGCTGCTTGTGCATGTCATGTGACGCGACTCGTGGCTTCTAGGTATGCGGTGTGCTGAAAACCGTGCGGTGCATGCAACGACAGCGGGTGCACGACCAGCAACAACAGTCTCGTGACGAGAACCAGGTCGATCATGGTCGCAGCAGCACTGCCACGAAGGCTTGTTCTTCATCGCCCGAGCTTTAGCATTAAGCAACCAAGCAACCTGAGGACAACAGCAGTAGACAAGACCAAAAATGCAGATCCCCATACAACCGAGAAAGCGGGAGGACGAGCATAAATTATAACACTGCGACATACACACCTGAGCACCCATCTCCACATTCTCTCACTCTCTAAATCCTGCTCGCTCACTGTGACGACCTGGGTCGTGCTGCGTTTCTTCACAAATCGGTTATCACCATGGGCTCCTGGCTATGGGCCTGGGCTGCAAACATGTCAAAGGAATTCGGATAGAAATTAATGCCTTCGAACGTGTCGTCGCGACACAGTTTGCCCAGGTTTTCTGCAACTTTCAGGTACTCCCACGCAAGCGGGAACGACGTGTGTAGCTCAATTGAGACGTCCGAGCTCGTAATGTACCCCGTGCTCGACTTCTTGGCCATGCTCAACAGGCGATCAGCAACGCGGTCTTCGCGATGAGAGTCTGTTTGTCAAAGATACATGCATATACACATGCATATTGTAAGCATAAGGACGAAGTCAATAATGCTGCACGAATGCTGCGAGTCATTTTTGGCACGTACCAGATTGTAGCACGATGAGTCCGCCATCAAACTTGCGCACGTGGTACCCGAGTTTCAGCTTTTGTTGTAGCATTGCGGCATGGTACACGTCGTCCGGCGACACCAATTCGACACCGCGCGCGCGGTTGAACATGCAATAAATATCCGACAGCGTCATGATGCCGCCGTTGCGCGGCATGTACGCGCCTAAAAACTCAGCCAACTGGCGCGCGAGCTGCTGGTAGTACGCTCCGCCGGCGTTCTCTCGTGTCACGGGGCTCGTGATACCCATATCGAGCATCAACGAGTTGAGTTTGTTGAGATCTTCGGCATTGCTGCTGCTCTTTTCACTGCCGTCGTCATTCGTTGTTACAACATCCTCTGTTGTCTTGATCGTGTCCACATATCGCTCAATGAGGCCAACCTATTCAGGCAAAATAAGAAAAAAACACAATGAGACTCTGCAAGAGTAAACAACGAAGAAGTGACAGCATAAACGAAGTTATTACCATATCGCGCGCTTTCTCCATGAGGTTCGTCAAGTCCGAGAACGCACTCGCAGCGAGGTCCGAGGTCTCCTTCTGCGCGGCTTGCTGCCGCCGCAAGATGCCTGCGATCCCGGCATCAGCCGCTGTGAACTGCCGCTTCTGCAGTCGCCGGTCGGCTAAGTGGCTTGGCTGCGTATCTTTCCACGCTTTCCGCTTCAAGGACGCTTCCAGCGGATTGTAGAAATCGTCGCGTCCACCGTCTTTGAATGAGAGCTTCAGGAACGCGGTAACGTACGGCGGTGACGGTGTCGCCACATCAATGCGCACTTTCGCTACTCCCACACAAAACACAAAAGCATCAGCAATTTTCGTCCCCATATTGGCGCACATGCAATTCAAAAAATCTACGTATAAACACACCTGATCGTGCGAGAAAGCCCGCTTCTTTCGAGAGCTTCGTGACCCACTCAAGCGGCAGGAACATCGCGAGCGGTGGATTCTTCGTCTCGTCCAGATAGAACAGTCGATGCGTCGTGATTGAGCACCGCCCCCTCTGGAACGGCGTCTTGTTGGCGTGGTCGTACAGACTGATGTTCTCCTCGCTGTAGATCTCCACCTCGTTCCCAAAGAGCGCTGGACGGCCCGCCGACGTCAGCGGCAATGCTACCAACAACACATGCATACATAAGTCCATCGGCGACTCTCTTCTAGATACACAAAGCCGTTCATCCAGAAAGAGAGACGTACGCTGCAGCAGATCCATGGCGGACGCGGCGATCGCGCGCGGCGCTTGCTGGTCGTCGTCCATTTTCTTTGCGGCGATACTCGCCACGAAGTTCGGCGGCGCCGTGTCCATCGTGGAAGAGTGCCGGCGGCCTCCGTGGACGTGTATGGTGACGACTGCGGGAGAGCGAGCGAGTCGTCCGGTCGCTCGCTTGCTTTGTTTGGCGGCTTGGTTGTTCCCCCCACTGCGCTTGGGTAATTGAATGATTGCTCTGCTGCTTGTGTGTTTGGTGCTTGAGAAAGCGGCGAGTATGCAGTTCCAGAGGTCCACTCTCTGTGGGGGCGCGTAATCATTCCGTTTCTGCCAGGTGGCCAACTGTACTGCGGGTATGAAATTTTAGAGGCTCTTTGGAGAAAAGAAAAGAGACAATAACTCGAAAGATGCATAGCCTATTATATCGACTTCGAATGTAGAATATGCTGTTTGAGGAACATTTGAGGGCTCAAGTTGCAGCTGGACGAAATGCATGCAGTTGAACGCAGTTTGAGCTTCACAGCCTTATGTGTACATACAGCGTGTGAGTAGGCAGCATGTTGTTTCATGTTTTATGTGCGTTTTAAGGATGAATCGTATAAAATGTGCTAAGCTTCGAAGTGCATACGTACGCACTGGACTTGGGACAGCTCTGATTTGATTCGAGTGATTTTTTGTATGGCATGCGCGGCACTGCGACCATTCTCTCAAACTGCATAGTCGCGAGAGTTGAAGCGCCTGTCTAATTTGTTGGGTACATCGTGCTGTCCATCTTCGATAATCCCACACACCCATAGCCTAACAGTGAGTGGCGCGCTCCACTCTTCGTCCCACATCCAGAAAAGGCAACTTGCAGGCACGATATTTATATCGAGATGAACACCTGGATGCGCACGGGGAATGGCGCTTTCTTAGCATAATGCAACCCTCGAAGCCTACACACAACGTCGTCCATAGATGCAATTGCGGCGCATCTACCTGCGGTACTTCCCGCCGGGGCTGCGGCTCGAGTATGCGCTCTCGAGCGGCGCCGTGGAGCGCAAGACCGTCGACTTGCTGCACGTGAGCGCCGAGAGCAACATCCAGCATGTCGTCGCGCAACTGCTGGCCAGAGAAAAGCTGCTGACGAAGGCCGTGGCCCCCAAGCTGAGCGAGTTGCTGCATCGGCTCGTGGAGAAGCAGCTCTCGCTCGTTAGTGCGCGGGAAGATTCGTTCCAGTTGCACTCGGTGCACCGCGCGCATGCGCTGCCCATGACCAACTTTACGTGCAGCAAGCACGCACGTGTGGTCGCAACGTGCAGCTACGACAAGACCATCAAGGTCTTCAGGCCGTTCGAGAAGAAGCTGGTCGCTGACGACAAGACGACGCTGAGTGGCCACGAGGGCGTTGTGTTCTGCGTCGCGTTCAACAAGCCGCACGCGAATCTGCTGCTCTCGGGGTCATTTGACAAGACGTGCCGCATCTGGGACGTCGACAAGAAGACGTGCAAAGGCGTTTTTAAAGGTGCGCCATAATGGAAATACTGATTATACGCTGTGATTACTAATACGATTGTGCTAATTGGTAGGCCATGAGGGTGAAGTTGTGTGCGCGGCATTCAGTCCGTCGGGGGATGCATTTGGGAGCTGCTCGATGGATTGCACGGCGATCCTCTGGGACGTTGAGACCGAGACGGAGCAGTTCGCGCTCGTGGGCCACACGGCCGAGGTCTCGTGCCTCGCGTTCGACTCGACGCGCAAGCTCGTGGCGACTGGTGGGTGCGATGCCAGCGTGCGACTCTGGGATGTTCGCTACGGCGCGTGCTTCCGGACCCTCGACGTGCACACGGACGACATCTCGAACGTCATGTTCGACTACCAGTCCAATCTCCTGGTGTCATCGTCTGCGGATCGATCGTGCAAGATTTGGGACGTCCGCAACGGCAAATGCCTCTTTGACCTGAAAAACGACCACCAGGGCGAGGTGAACGATGTCACGTTCAATTCCACCGGCGCGTTGGTGGCCTCGTGCGGCGCTGACGGTCACGCATGCATTTACGACACTCTGACCGGCACACGGCGTGCTACGCTGTGCGGCCACAGTAAGGGGATCTCGAAAGTAGTGTTCAACATGCAGGGTTCCCAGGTGCTGACAGCGAGCGCGGACGGCACAGCGCGGCTTTGGAATGCGTTCTCTGGTGAGTGTCTGCAGGTGCTGAGCGGCCATGAAGAGGAAGTCGTGAGCTGTGCGTTCGCGTACGATGGCTCCGTCGCGCTCACGGCGTCGACCGACAACTCCCTGCGGGTCTGGACGCGAGAAAACGAGTGACAATCATAACGTAAATTAAATGAGGCAAAATGCAACTGACGTGTTTGTCCTAAACGATGCATGTCGTAAAATTGGAGTCACGAGGTCACAAGGAAAATGAATTATAAATGAGGCATTCAACATATGATGTAAAGCGAGATCAAAGCAAAGACAAAGCAGAAAAAGAGAGAAAAGAGAGATCTTATAAAAAAAAGGCAAGAGAGAATGAGACGAGGAGAGAGAGAGGGAAAGAGGAGCGTGGCCGCAACGATATTGGCAAGAAGTCTACAAGAGTATGGAACCACTGGGCATTTTCGTAATGCGCCTCTGTCCTCGAGAATGAATGCAGCCTCGCGTTTTCCATCTGTCCTCTCCCTCCCCTCTCCTCCCCTCCGTCCCTGTACTTCACGGTTTGCTGCGACTGCATGGCGTGACGCGGATTTAGCAGCAGCCTTTCTTCGGTGCCGCCGGCTTGGCGCTCAGGTTCACGTTCTCCTTCTTGTGCGGCCCGCCTTCCTCCATCAGCCGGTTCTTCACTTCCCGTGCGATCTCGATGAACCCGCTCTCGACGTTGATGTTGTTCTTGGCGCTCGTCTCGAAAAACTTGACGCCGTACTCGTCCGCTAATGCCTGGCCTTCCTCTGTCGACACGACTTTATCGTCCGTCATATCGCACTTGTTGCCGATCAGGATCTTGTTCACGTGCACGTCGGCGTGCTGCTGGATCTGCCCGACCCAATTCCGGATACTCTGGAACGACGCGCGATCCGTCACGTCGTACACCAATAAAATACCCTGCGCACCGCGGAAATACGACGTCGTGATCGTCCGGAAACGCTCTTGGCCTGCCGTGTCCCAAATCTACATGGCGGCATCATGTTAGTGTGCGTTCGACGAAATACACGCATGAATGATGCATACTACAAACCTGCAGTTTGACTTTCTTGTTGTCGAGCTCAATGTTCTTGATCTTGAAATCAATGCCAATTGTCGTGATAAACGTCGGCGAGAACGAATCGTTCGCGTAACGGAGCAGCAGACACGTCTTTCCAACACCTGCACAAATGCACGCGAAACACACACGAGCAATCACGAATCCATACCATATGTAAGCTTCGTCCAGCTGCATCAAAGCCAGCATCAAGAGCCGCTACACGCGTTTTCGTACCGCTATCGCCGATCATCAATAGTTTGATCTGCATGTCGAAGGGGTTTTCATGGCGCGCCATCGTGAATCAGTATCTACGCATAGTCAAAGCAGCATACAACCACGCATTAGTATCATCAATAGAAGATTCCAAGAGCTCATCCAATACACTCGGCAGTCTACACATATCCCACGACTTCAACTCCCCCTTTTATCAACACTACCGTATCACCCTCACAAACTACGTCCATCGTCTCCATCTCATCCACATTACTACCATTTTCGACAGTATCATATCGAGAGAGAGAGAGCTTTTCCACGAGACCCATATGGCTCCCATTGATACATCGTACAGAGAGACAGCAGGTGCAGGGTTGGATCGCGTACCTGTCGCTGGAGCTGGAGAGAGAGAGAGAGACAGCGGAGGGCGGATCGCGGGCGGTGGATGGCAGCACTCTTGGCTATTTCTTCTCAGGAGCGAGCGAGCGGGCGTGTGGGCGTCTGTGGGTGCGAAGACCGTTTTTCTCTCGGCCGCTGCGCTCGAACTGCGGCTTGTGCCTTTGACTCTGGCTGTGGGCGCTTTCCTCCTCCCTCACACACGCACACGCAAAAAAAACAAAACGTCCCAATCCTGCCGGCAGGCCCAAAATAGATCGGGACCTCCACAAGTTTATAATTGGACCCAGACGGGGCAAGGTACCATAATAGATAGCAACCCGTCGGGCCAGCTGTGCCATGCTAGCTTCAGTTGCTAACTCACTCGTCACTTTTTTTGTCCCCTCCACAATCAAAGGAACCATCAGTAACACTCTCTCTCTAGACCTGACCCGACCCGACCCAAACCCACACCACATTCGCTTCCCTATGTTATGTGGTTCACTCTATGTTGCATCATTTTTGATCTCCGAGTGCGTTCTTTTTTTGTGCGCATACGCCCTTTGATGTGCTCGCCCAATGAAAAGCGAGTGCAGAAGAAAAAGATCATGTGGAGCGATTTCGAAGCGCAGCGAAACCGCAGAAGGAAGCCCATTCGCGATTATCCGTATTTCACTCACGAACTCAGTCGCTATTGTTCCGCCACTTTCCCGCATTGCGTTCGTTCGTTTCCGCACACGCACACAACAGCATTTAGCACCAGCCTCTGTAGAAACTATGAGCTGTACGTGTACACTGCACGCATATGGATGACACATGCCGCACGTTGATGCTGTTGTTGCAGTATTGCTGGTCGTATATTCACTTCGCTCCTCTCTGCATCTTCAACATGCCATAGTGAAAGACGCTGTCGACAAGCCAGACATCAAGGACTTCCGCATCGAGGCGCAGATCGGCGAGGGCAACTTTTCGCGCATCGTGCGGGCGACCTACACGCCCACGCAAGAGACCTTTGCGCTCAAGGTCGTCGAGAAGCAGCGCGTCAAGCGCCTGCGCATCCGCCACGCCAACATCTTCAACGAGATCAACATGGAGAAGGAGGTGCTCAACAAGCTGCGCCACCCAAACATCATCCGATTGTACCACACGTTCCAGGTATGTATACTATAGAAGTGGCCGAGTGTATAACGAAGCGCCATTGACGGCGTCGAGTACTGATATATATATATATATATATATATATATATATATATATATGTGTATCATTCCCTTAGGACAATGACAAACTCTACTTCTTGCTCGAGTTCCTGGACGGCGGCGAGCTCCTGGACCACCTCATCCACGAGAAGCGTCAGATCGGGCTGCATGAGGACACGGTGCGCTTCTATCTCGCGGACGTCGTCAACGCCATCGAGTACGTGCACGCGAACCAGATCATCCATCGCGACCTCAAGCCGGAAAACATGGTCGTCTGCAAGGACACAAACCACTTGAAACTGATCGACTTCGGCACTGCAAAGAATCTGGCGGACACAGCACTCAACGGACCGAATTTCGTGGGCACGCCCGAGTACATGTCCCCCGAGACGATCGACAACAAGGACGTGACATTTGCGAGTGACCTGTGGGCGCTCGGATGCATTGTCTTCCAGCTTTGCACAGGCGAGACCCCATTCAGCGGCGGGAGCGCGTACTTGACGTTCCTCAAGGTGCAAGATGGCAGCTTCCACTTACCAGAGTATCTCTCTGACGAAGCGAAGGATCTGATCACAAAGCTGCTGCAAAAAGACCCCAAGGCTCGATTGGGCAGTGGCGAAGCAGGTATCAACGACATCAAAGGTAAGATAGCTACCATTGGTTCATTTGCTGAAGCTACACAACAGAAAACCAACCTGATGGATTGCATTTTTGCATAGTGCACCCATTTTTCCGAGGGATTGATTTCGATAATCACATGCAAGCGCCGCTGCCTGCTACAAAGTTTCAAGATATCGCACTGCTAAGCCTGGCGGGCGAGCTCGGCAAGGCTGAACGTAAGCGTGATCCGAATCTTTCGATTGACTTTGGGTCTGATAAGCTTCAACAGCGTATTTCAACGCTGAATTCCAACGAAAGGAGCCTTTTGATGCATTTGCTGAAGCGCAAACAATTGCTCCACTTACCAGGTTTGACTACTTGCGTTGGGTAATTCATTTGTCGCTGTATTTATTGGCATATTGTCACGGGTTCGATTCTGCTTTGTAGGCATTTATCCTCGCTTCTTTGACTCGGTCGCCCATGGACGGTGCCGCTACGCATCCCAGCAGGGTTATGTTGGATTCTCTCATGACCTGCAGAACCAGTGGACAGATACGTTTTCCTTCATGCAGGTACGAAAAATCGTGTTTATATCATGCACCGTTGTTAGCTGGTGAACAGCCTCAATGACGTTGTTCGGCTATTGTTGCCACGTAGCTTGCTGGGCCTTGTCTCGGGAGAGCGGCTGCCGCGAAAGAGAACGATTCACGAGGAGGCTCCACGTGGGACGCGGAAGCTATTGCCTTTCAGCACGCTATTGATGTCATCAATCAGAAAACCCCAGCGTTTGTTGTTATTTGTGGCGATTTCGTCAACGCATTACCCGCGCAACCATTTTACACGGCTCAAATCAATGCGTTCCAGCATCTGGTGAATGGCATTCGCTCGAGCATTCGATTGGTATGGAGTTGCTCACTTTGCCATGAGATACATCTTTTTCTCGCCACTCACGTCAAACTAATATATGATGATGTAGGTCTTCGTCCCTGGGTCGAGTGCAGCCGAGAACTCGCCAACTCGTTCATTGGAAGCATACGAGCAGAGCTTTGGAGACTCTCGCTACAGTTTTTGGTAACAACGTGCTTGTGTGCATGCCGGATATCGATTATTCTTCATCCACTGATCGATTCATGTCATTTGTGCAAAAGGTTTGGAGGCATGAAGTTCATTGTAATGAATTCGTCGCTGCTTTGCCATCCTGACGAGTTTGCTGATAAAACTGAGCGTCAACAAGGTAGCGATTCTATGGGAAATGGGTGCTTTAAAGATGCTGTACTGACAAGTGCATTTTATTCTGTGCGAACTATAGTCTGGCTGAAGAAAGAGCTTGAAAACGGTCGACTCTGCGCACGCGGAACGGCGGTATTTGCATTTCACAACCTCTGTGAAGAAGGCAACGGCACATCTGCGGAGAATAATGACGAGTCGGTGCTAGTCACCTCGTTACCCTCACAAACGCGAAAGCAGTACTCGGATCTGATTCTGCAAGCCCAGACGAGTCTGCTTGTGACATCCCATCCAGCGCTCGATCAGGCATTCCACGTTGTCACCAAAGCTCCACAAAGCCAAGGCGACGGCGACGAGAATGGCGACACAACCGCAGTGGAAGAACACAAATGTGAAGTTCTTTGCTGCAAGACGCCGTGGGAGCCGGGTTCATCGACACCCACGATCCATATTGTCAAAGTGGCGCAAGACGGGATCACCACACAGCGCTGCGTCGTTGAGTTATCAAGAAGTGCTACGGTTGCTGCTGCTGTGACCAATGATCACGAAGTGAAAGCCGTTCCTGAACCCGAACAGATCGACACGTCGCTGTCATTGCAAGGTGTGACACTCGACATCACAGCGTAGCCACCGCTAGATGAACAGAGCACCATTATGTTTTTCTCGGCTCCTTGTGGATATTAGCAATAACAAAAATGAAAATGACAACACTTTACTACTGCACTCGATGGCAACTTGCAGCTTATACCAACATGCAGCCACAGACTACTTCGAGAAAAAAAACGAAGAGAGAATGCCTTTTCAATCCCCATTGGCATCAGTCGCGCGTCATGCAGTGTCTTCAGGTCTGCCGTGGACGTCTCGTCCTTCTTCTCCTCTTTTCTCGCGTCTTCCCAAAGTCAAAAAATCAAAACACATATACCCGCTCATCCACAGCGCGCCAGACGTGGTCAATTTCTTACAAGAGACGGTCGTCTTCGCCAAATTCCTCGTACTGCTCTTCGTCTTCTTTCTCCTCGTTATCAGAATCGTGGCCCACGAATTCGTCCATCGAGCGCTTCTTTATCGGCGACATGCTGATCGAGACGCGACGGATCTGCGCCGCCTGACTGGCGTTGCGGTACTTGTCGCGGCAGTGCTTCTCGTGGCTGTTCTTCTTCATGACAACGAGTACCAGCATCGCGCACAGCCCACTTAGACCTGCCAGGATGCCAAGTGTGAGCTGCTTGGTAGGCGCATTGTACTGAGGAGCCGAGCCCGAGACATTTATTTCGTTCAACTGCGCTGCTAGCACCATGTTGGTTTCGGTCAGCAGTGGCGGTGCGTGAAGCTCCACATTGGCACCGACGAGCTGGAAGAGCTCATGATCACCATCACGGTTGGAAGCGAAAAATATGTCCGCATTAGCGTCCATCGCTTTCAGATGACCCATAGCATCACCTTTGCTTCCCCATGAAGCCGCATCGAATGCTTCCGCATTGATCTGGAGCATGACACCACACTCCTTCGCTGGGTCACTCACGAGCGTTGTCGTATCTTCTTGCGATCCAGTACGTGCCGTCAAATGCGCTCCTGCATTCACGCCCTCTGGCACCAGTTCATGCAGTATATTATCCAGACCAAGTTTGCTGAGATACAACGCGCACATCGGTCCGTACTGCGTCAGCTGGCTTTCCAAATGATCGCTCTTGCTGTTGGTCATCACCAGTTTGTACTGCTTCTTATTATCCGCGCGCACCGACACACTCGTGAGGAGCAAATCGTTCAGCCCCATAGCACCACGCAAGTGCGAGTTTTTGACCATTTGCGCCATGTTCGCGTCGACAGTGCGCGTGGCGTCAAACACATTGTCCGCCTTCACGACGTCCTTCTTGAGGTTGCCCTGCACCTTCAGCTCCAGTTCACAGCCTGCGGCATCACTGTCACTCGCATCCGCACTAAGCGCGAGCTCCGTCTTTTGCAGTGTCACGTGGCCCTGGAAGCTCTCCTTTGGCAACTGAAGAAAGCTGCGTAGCTCTTCGTCCGATATGCGCTGGATGGAGCTGCACGCAGTCGACGTCGCGTACATCAGTGCGCTGTCCATGCGGAGGTACGAGGCCATGGTGTGCAGTAGAGATCGAGGGAGTGGGGTTGCGCGTGTGAGTGTGTGTGAAGATCGCGTGGCGCTTGCCGTGGAGTCCTGATGACGAAAAGAAAAAGATCTGCTGTGGCGCGGTTCTTTTCCCATCCGCTCACCCAATACAAAGCAGCCACGCTTCCATCGAATTTGTTCTCTTATTATTGCGTGCGCGGATAACTTCAACTGGTGGATCCTTCTGTATTGTGGACCACAGTATGTTGGGATACCTCACAACAAATCGGCACATTGACGGCATACAAACAATAGGATTAAATGATTATCACAAGCAAATTGCACCAAAAAGCACGCTTTCTGTAAACTACTGAATGATGGTTAATAATAATCTATCATCACACTAAAGCTACTCAGTAAGTGAGCAGACTTATAGTGATTATAAGAATGATGGTTTCTACCGCACGTTATCCAGAGCCATCAACACCCCAAGATGCAGCTGATGCGCCGCGCTTCGTCTCTGGGAAGGAGATAACCAGCAACAGCAGAAGCAGCAGAAACAGCAGAAACAGCAGCGTGGAACGAACTTCACGGTGGTGATTCAGCAGATCTCGGCGGGTAAGCGCGCGGTCGTGGGGCTGCAGAAGCAGCGTGTGTCGACGCACCACGTGCTCCACTTGGCCGATGTGTCGCGCTCGTTCTTCAAGATGACGTGCTGGGGAGAAGCCGTCCCAATACTGCCGCTTGACGACCATGCGCCCGAGGATATTGCGTTGCGAGTCGGCGACATCGTTCTTTTCACGAAGTGAGTACTCGTGTATAAAATGTTGTGTGTGCTGCTGCGGTCGGTGAATCAATCCTGACTCTATGCATATAATGCAGTTGTCAGGTGAAATCGTTTCGCGGGAACATTGAAGTGCAATTCTTGCGCGCATCTTCCAACGTGCAATTGCTGTATTGGAAGGACCGCTATTTCAACACTCGCGACGTGCGCTTGAAGGATCTGTACTCGATGATCGAGTGGTACAAGCAGCACCGTCGCGAGTTCCTGTTCATGACCAGTGACAGCGGCGACGGCAGTAGTACGAGTTACTCGAGTGAGGGATTTGCTGCTGATCTCGCTCACAGCTCCTCAATGCACACAAAGATCCGCGACTTGCGCAAGAATATGGTGGCGAACGTGGTCTATAGACTGCGCGACCTCAAGCCGTCCGAGAGTGCGGCGATGGGCGCCAATTTAGTGCTACTCCATGGCCATATTCACACCAGTCGCGCTATCGAGTCCACGGATTTCGACGGCGTGTTACTCCGAGAGCTCGCGATGTAGGGCAATGTGAAAGACTGGATGGTCGTGAATTTGTGGGACCAGCATGCAGAAACCAAGTTTGTCGCGCAGTTGCTGGCTCATCCGGGAGTAATAGAGATTAAAGGCATCGTGATCAGCCTCGACGGGCTCTCGAACCGATTGCTCGCGAACACGACACCGCAAACGCAGTTTGAGTTCATCGACGCGCCATCGAAAGATAAAGACGCGCGCGAGATTTGCAAACGACTTGGGGCCAAAAAGCTCATCGCGCCAGTATTATCCACTAGCCCCGCTGTGTTTGGATCACTTGAAGAATTGGAGAACAGCTCGAGCTTTGATGATCTGATCGTGCTGGATAATCTTCGCATCGAGCAAATATGCGTCGGTCAACGCGTTGGATCCGCAACGCGCGTGCTGTCGCAGTTTGCGCAGCTTTTAGTCGAAAGCTACTGCAGTGTCTGCGACGGTATCTTACCAGAGCTGCAACTGAATGCGATCCCGCCATTGTATGGTCCGTGTACGAGGCGCTGTCGGGTACGTAATGGCAAGAAGGAGCGCTTGTGGCGATATCGCCGATTCCAGATGGTCGTCCGTGATGCGCATCATCAGCGACTACAACTGGAGGTCGAACCGTGTGCGATGTTCGAGTTTATGGGCAACATTGAGGCGAAAATGCTGATTCATCCACACATAGACGGCCAACAGCCACCATTTAATGTGAAATGCGCTGTGTCATCTCTCTTGAACGCATTGGTTGATGATGCGAGCCAGATGTTCCGCGCCGAGATTCGTCGCGACCACATTGGTGCTTGGCAACCCGGCGAAACGATACGAGATAACAGCGTCAATATAAGCCAGAACGCGTCGCAGCAGCAGAATGCCAAGATTGTATTTACTTTGTTATCGCTGATGCCGAGTCCCACCCAGCATCTCACGATCTAATGAATTATCTGTAGCAAGTCAAGGACTGGGAAAAGAAGACGATTGGATCAGGTAAGTCGGGGTTTGCTTTGGAGAGACCTGTATCGGGTGATCGCCAAACTGGGAATGAAAAGCAAGTGCACGATCAAGTTAATGCCCCATCAACAAAGCAGAACAACTTGGCCAGAGACAACGGGATCACGAAAATATATTAAGCAAATCTGTTGTGAAGGAAACGCAATTGCTACGACCTCAAAAGATGACTCTCCTGGAGTCCATCTCCACTGAGTATGCTTAATTGCGGAGCGCTCCCGTTACCGCGCCGACAAACCGCTCAAGTCTCGTCGCGTTGTATTTCAAGTAGCACACGGGCTCGCCCTGGGCCGCATTGATGTATGTGTACGCCACGCAGCCAGTGGTGTTGCCGCACGCATCGCAACACTTGTTCGGGTGGTTCACGTACACAGTCTTGATGTCGTTGCCGATGAAGTCCCAATCGGGTAGTTGGCTCCAGCACTGTGGTTGCTTTGGGATGCACTGGTAGTACCACTGGTTCCATGGCTGGCAGTAGTGATCATTCGGGCAGCACGTGATGTTGGTACTGTTGCCGCAATTGCCCATCGGCTCCGTCTCGCAGGTGGTGTTGACGCTCGACAGATCGCCAAACGGATCGCCAGCTTCAATGGCAGCGGACGCGGTGCCAGCGAGGAAGAAGAGTGTGGCGGCGACAAGAGTCACGACGCTTGAGAGTGCGAACTTGGTCATTTTCACGAGGTGTCGAAGGGATGGCGAAAAAGTGAATGAAGCTTGGACCAGGAGGCGATGGAAGCTGTGTGAATGCGAGCAACTCAGAGAATGGTCGAATGAGATGAGCAGTCGAGCGCTTTGCCGTGAATGGATCTGCTGAAACCCAGGAGACGCCGTTGACTTTCGGTGTCGAGCGGTGGGCTTGCATCACACACGATAGGCAAGTAAGTATCTCAAGTGCAAATGGCTGTTTATTGAGTGTGCCTTCCAACTGGAATATAAAGAGCAGCAACAGCCCATGCTGAGATTGTGTGGAAGCCATCAACTCACAGCGACATGCGCTGCGAAGCTGGGGTGTTTGGTCGCCCCAAGATCCGAGGCAAGTATATATAAACCGAAGGTCATACATTGGTGATACACGAAGATACATGAAGATACAGACTGGGGGCTGTTTTGCCGCTCGCACCAAGATTCTGCACATGAGGGAACGACTGTGGTAAACGAGATACCAAACAAATCAAGCCAAGGTAAAACAAGCGTCAGTTTGCGCCAAGTGAAGAGCACCAAGCACGAGCTGACGACTGATTCAGCAAAGTACCGAGCGTCATTGAAATGGTGGTGGTGAAGTGGGAGTTGCTTGGAAGAAATCGGATGGCAGCCTGCTTCAGGCTAAACAGAACTGCTATATGAAAACAAGGCATGATCAAGTTGAAATCCAAGCGAAAAAGCAGAATGAACTCGCCAAGAGAACACTGAACACAAGAATTTATTCAACAAAGCTGCCGTGAAGAAACGAAAAGCAATGGCGACGACATCAAATGGACTTCACATCAACAGAGGTTGCTCGAGTGCGCCGCCACAAGGTTGCTCAGTTGCGAAGCGCTCCCGTTACCGCGCCGATAAACCGCTCAAGTCTCGTCGCGTTGTATTTCAAGTAGCACACGGGCTCGCCCTGGGCCGCATTGATGTATGTGTACGCCACGCAGCCAGTGGTGTTGCCGCACGCATCGCAACACTTGTTCGGGTGGTTCACATTCACAGTCTTGATGTCGTTGCCGATGAAGTCCCAATCGGGTAGTTGGCTCCAGCACTGTGGTTGCTTTGGGATGCACTGGTAGTACGACTGATTCCATGGCTGGCAGTAGTGATCATTCGGGCAGCACGTGATGTTGGTACTGTTGCCGCAATTGCCCATCGGCTCCGTCTCGCAGGTGATGTTGAAGCTCAACGGATCGCCAGCTTCAATGGCAGCGGACACGGTGCCAGCGAGGAAGAAGAGTGTGGCGGCGACAAGAGTCACGACGCTTGAGAGTGCGAACTTGGTCATTTTCACGAACGAGATACTGGTCTGTACAAGTTCCAAGTGGACGAGGAAGTGGAGCGGAGCTATGCGAGCGATTGAGTGCAATTCAGAAAATGGTCGAATGAGATGAGAAGCCGAGTACTTTGTCGTGAATGGACCTGTTGAAACCCAGGAAACACCATTGTCGTTCGAGTTACGTCGATGAAACACCGTTGTCGTTCGAGTGACGAGCGCTCGAATCGAGAGATGAAGTTCGAACAAACGGACAATATATCAAATCTGCTTTTTGTGGAGGTTTCGTGTGTTGCCTACCAACTGGAGAACCATGAAGCAGCAGCCCGCTCGTTTTGCTGGAAGCCATCAAACCGTAGCGGCATTGGCTGAAGCCGAGGGGTCTGGTCGTCCCAAGTTGCGGGACCAGCATATAAACCGACAAACATCTCGATGATATTCTTTTCTGATGACAAGCGATTGGTTTCGTGCAACCAATCAGCTTGGTGCCGCATATCAAACAGTTGCGTGCGGCACCTAACGCAACAGGACTTTGGGAATCAAACGGCTCGTGGTCGCATGAGGAGCTGAAACCAACAAGAAGTAAAGCTCAACTCTGCAACTTTATTCCCCAAGGACTCCCTACGTGAAGTAGCATTTGGTAATTGGAAACGGGCGCTCAAATGGTTCTTGCCAGCAATTGAAGTGCATCAAAAGGCAATACGCTCCCGTATCATCCCACGAGCCCCGCTGTGTTTGAAGAGTCACTTGGAGAATATGAGAACAGCTCGCCTTTCGACGACCTGATAGTGCTCGTCAAACTTCGCTTGGAGCAAATACGTCAGTCAGCGCATTGGATCAGCAGTGCGCGTGATACTGCCATATGCGCAGCTTGTGGTCAAAAGCTACTGCAGCGTATCTTGCATCGCATGGTCCGTGTGCGAAGCTCTGTTGGGTGCGTAATTGCAAGAAAGAGCACTTGTGTGGGGATATCGCCGACTCCTTCTGGGTATGGAAGTATGGAAACGCAAGAGCACAATCAAGTTGAAGCCCCAGTAACAAAGCAGAACGAATTGGGCAAGAGAGCACGGGATCACAAGAATACATTCAACACAGCTGTTGTGAAGGAAATGCAGTTGGGTACGGCACCAAATGGTGGAGTAGTGAGCCTACGCTTCAAAAGTGCGGAGCGCTCCCGTTACCGCGCCGATAAACCGCTCAAGTCTCGTCGCGTTGTATTTCAAGTAGCACACGGGCTCGCCCTGGGCCGCATTGATGTATGTGTACGCCACGCAGCCAGTGGTGTTGCCGCACGCATCGCAACACTTGTTCGGGTGGTTCACATTCACAGTCTTGATGTCGTTGCCGATGAAGTCCCAATCGGGTAGTTGGCTCCAGCACTGTGGTTGCTTTGGGATGCACTGGTAGTACGACTGATTCCATGGCTGGCAGTAGTGATCATTCGGGCAGCACGTGATGTTGGTACTGTTGCCGCAATTGCCCATCGGCTCCGTCTCGCAGGTGATGTTGAAGCTCAACGGATCGCCAGCTTCAATGGCAGCGGACACGGTGCCAGCGAGGAAGAAGAGTGTGGCGGCGACAAGAGTCACGACGCTTGAGAGTGCGAACTTGGTCATTTTCACGAAAGTGGCGGTGGCTTGAAAGGTTGAAGTGACAATGAGGCGTTGGAGGGCGGACGTGGACGTGGATGGGGCTGTACGAGTGCGTGCAGCGTGGAAAATGGTTGAATGAGGTGAAAAGTTGAGCGCTGAGTCGCGAATCGATCTATCGAAACTTAAGTCATGATGCCGTTGGCGGTTTGAGTATCGAATGGTCGAGATTTTACGTGGTGGACACATGACACACGGCGGACAATTATTTCAAAATAATGAACGGGATATAAAGAGCATCAGCAGCACTTGACTTGTAGTAGAATGGAAGCCATTAACGCACAGCGACATGGACAGCGAAACCGAGGCGTTTTTGTTGTCCCAAGATCCGAGGCAAGTAGTGCTATGCTCAAATTAAGTTCAATTGGTGACCGTCAGAGAAATACAGGCCAAGTGGATTATCTCCCAGGTCGAGATTCGGTAAGTGCAGATGAAAGAATTAACTTGGTTGAGCGAAGATGCCAACGTGAACCGAAAACACGCACGCACAAGAGTTTTAATTTGCAGACCCAACGGTATTATCAACAACGTGATTGTCGCAGTAGTTTCCAAATATTTCGTGAATGCAAGAGCGACTGTGTTCGTGAACACTAAGCTACTCCAGCTTTCATCTCGTGACCGACACTACTATGAGAATATGGTGAAGAGCATCCAGACAGGTGGATCCAACGAAGAGCCTCGTCTGCTGTTGTTGCAGGCATTATGCATTGCAGATGACTGCTCTCCATCTCGTACATGCACGATCCATTCGGGTAGTAGAAATTGTGTATTGAGACCTATACACGAACTATGAGTAATGGTCATTCGTACGTACAGTTTTGTTTACTTTTTCTTCTTAGACAGGTTGGTATTTGTGAAATACAAATGCTGCATACTTTTTCAACGCGGTTAGCGTGTTAGTTGAGTTGACCCGCAACAGCGCCGACGAGACGCACTGGGGTACCCGCTGCGCTCTTCAAGTAGCACACTGGAGCGCCTGGGTTGTTGTTGATGTACGTGTACGCCTTGCAACCTGCGGTCTTGGCACACTCTTCACAGCACAGCGTCGGTAAGCTCACAGACACACTCTTGATATCGTTGCCGTAGTAGTCCGTATCGGTGAGTTGACGGGAGCACTGAGCTGGAGGTGCGATGCACTGGTAGTAGTCATTGTTCCATGGTTGGCAGTAGTACCCCGATGGACAGCACGTCGTACCAGCGCTGTTTCCACACGATCCAAAAGCTGGCGTCGAACACGAAGTGCTTGGCGTTGGTGCTGGAGTCGGGCCAAGGGTTAGAGTAGGCGTTGGAGCAGGCGTAGGAGCAACAGTCGTTGGAGACGGAGTATTTCCGTTCACAATACCAGAGACGGCACCAACCGCGACACGTTTATCACTCGAGCCCTTCTTCAAGTAGCAAGCTGGCGAGCCTGGGTTGCTGTTCACAAACGTGTACGCCGTGCAGCCAGCCGTCTGTGCGCATTGCGTACAGCACTCCGCCGGCTGAATGCCATACACAGTCTTGATGTCCTCACCGTAGAAGTCCGTGTTGGTGAACTGCTGCGAGCATTGCGCTGGTGGGACCACACACTGGAAGAATCCGGCGTCCCATGGTTGGCAGTAGTACCCAGTTGGGCAACAGGTGGTTCCGGCGTTGCTGCCGCAAGACGCATACGGTGCAGTAGCGCACGACGACGGACTGGGAGTTGGTGCTGGTGCTGGAGCTGGCGTTGGAGCAGGCGTAGGAGCAACAGTCGTTGGAGACGGAGTATTTCCGTTCACAATACCAGAGACGGCACCAACCGCGACACGTTTATCACTCGAGCCCTTCTTCAAGTAGCAAGCTGGCGAGCCTGGGTTGCTGTTCACAAACGTGTACGCCGTGCAGCCAGCCGTCTGTGCGCATTGCGTACAGCACTCCGCCGGCTGAATGCCATACACAGTCTTGATGTCCTCACCGTAGAAGTCCGTGTTGGTGAACTGCTGCGAGCATTGCGCTGGTGGGACCACACACTGGAAGAATCCGGCGTCCCATGGTTGGCAGTAGTAGCCATCTGGGCAGCACGTCGTTCCGGCGTTGGAGCCACAACTCGCGTACGGCGCCGTCGCACAGGTCGCAGCCGCAGTCGTGGAGACTTGGAGTGCAGCGACCGCAGCCAGCATCGCAGCGAGAGTCGGAGTTGAAATCATCGTCGGCGTTTTGCTTCTGGCTTGGGGCGGAAGTGGCTTGAGCAGTAGAAGGCAAATTGCGGAATGAGGAGTGCGGGCTTCGGTGCAAGAGACCAGCGTGTCATGGACGCGGTCTACAAGTGACAGTCGACCCGACCCACCCATGCTCGCCCCTACTTCAACCTTACAAACGCGCTCCCAAAATTTTCGTGTCCTGGGTAAGTGACGAAGACACTGGCGCGTGTACAGGTAGAAGAGTGTTCGTCAACAGAAAAGCCTGTGAGCATTCTGGAACGATCACATACAGATAGATACACAGATAATCTGCCGACGCACGTGTCTGTTGTTCATAGATGGTATCGTGTACTGTTGTAGTGTACGGTACAGAGTATGATACTGAATCTCGTTTGCGTCAGTTTGTTACATACAGAAGTCCGATGTCGACATGTAGAATAAGGGCGCGCGCAGCGAAAATTTGCCCGAAGGGTTGTCTGGGTGATGGCTGCAAGGAAAGAAGTCAACAAAAAGAGCCCATTCTCTTTCGCAGCTGGCAGTCAGGCTTTCTCGCGAACGCGCTCAACAGTGATTATAATGTTATGGATTGTATAGTATTATAAGCTTATTTTGATATATTTTGAAATAGGACTTCAAATTTGTTTTGCTAACTTTGAGAATGTATTTGGTTTTACAGTTCTCATTTTCGCAGTGAGGACGGCTGGATGGATGGATGTGTGGATGTTGTTGTTATCAGGAAAGTGAGAGTGGCTGGATTTTGTTGACGCTCAGGGAAAAGATACGCGCGGTTCGCCTGATACACAGAAAACGTCAGTCACGCCGCATTTACCCAAAGTTGGTAGCGAAGATATTATTAGTATGGGGTTTCCCATTTTATAAAAAGAAATATTTAAATAGTGAAGTGAGCAGTTGCATGCGTCTTTTTCGCCGCGTTGTGTGACATTCGGCGGCGCCTGCTTGGGCACTTTTGGCTCGTGAATATGGAGGAAGAGCAGCACCTGTCGTTCTTCCTCGAATGGTACGATCCGCAGTCGGATCAGCACAAGCCCTACGTGCTCCACTACCACAGCGACAGCACCATCGAACTTGTACGTGCACGTGACCTCAGCATGTTCTAGAATAATGCTCTCTTAGCGCCGTCATTGTGCCTAATGGTTTGGTTATGTGTGTGCGTAGATTGAGCGCTACAACAAGCGCGTTTTCCTCAAGCGGATCCGGATTCCGACGGTCACACTCGATGACCTCGTGCCTGGAGGCTCCATCACCGTCTACTCGCGCCAGTTGACGGTTCTCGATGTCGCGAATGAGTACACAAAGCAGCTTGTGAAGAAGAAAGCCACGAAAGCGCTGTTCGTAATCCGTCCCAAGGGGTACGCGCACATGGGTGCGATCATCAAGGTGCTGGAACAAAGCGGTCTCGTACTCCTGAACGCCGTCATGGTTCAGCTGCAGCAGTACCACATGAATGCGCTGCGTCCACACTGTCTACAGACGTCCTCCGCGACACTACGTGGTGGAGGTGATGATGCTGAGTTCTTGCGCGACGTCTCGGTGCTGGTCGAAGTCAAGTTGACGACGCCTAATGCATTCGAGGATGCGCTGGGCAAACTCGATGCGGCACGCCTGATGGGGAATGTGCTCATATGCGAAAGTGTTGGCCTGGGCATCTTTAGCTCGCCTCATTCTGGCTCCTCCGTGTCTTCGAAGCAACCGATGCTGAGCGGATTTCCTACCACGGCGGTTTTTGACAACTGCACACTGTGCCTCTTGAAGCCACGCATGATCCGAGAAGGTCGCGTTGGTGACATCCTCGACGAGATCGTGAAAGCTGGCTTCGAGATCTCGGCGTTGACGCTGTTGCATCTCCAGATAAACGACGCCGACGAGTTCTTCCGCGTCTACAAAGGAGTGTTGCGTCAGTATCACGTAAGTTGAGCCACACATCCACTGTTTAGAGTGTGTCTTGCGTGAAATCTGACGCATTCGGTGATTATAATGACTTGCGCTTACAGGAAGTACTGAAGTACATGTGCTCTGGTCCGTGCGTCGCACTTGAGATCCGTGGCGAAGACGTCGTACAGCGATTCCGCGACTTTTGCGGGCCATTCGACGTGCAAATCGCGCAGGCACTGCGTCCCGCGAGTCTGCGCGCGAAATTTGGTAAATCCAATTTGTTCAACGCCGTACACTGCACAGATTGCCCCGAAGATGGGGTCCTAGAGAGCCAATTCATTTTCCACGCCTTAGCTTCCAAGTAAGTAGTATATTATGATCTATATCCATAGAGTGAAGCCATAGCACATGCACGCACTAATTTCATAGCAAGATGGAAAGCTTTATGGGCGCGATGTAAAACTTAACCGCAGCCCGAGTCCGTGGCTTCGTAGGCAAACTCGACGACCTTGCCGTCCTTGGTACGGCGGAAGCGCGTCTCGATCGGGTCAAAGCCCCGCTCGGGAGCGTCGTACACGGCCCATGACGGCGTCGGCGCCATGTAGTCTTCGGCCTTGAACGTCGTGCCATCTTCGTAGAACTTGGCAATCAGTTCGTGGAACCGCTCATAGTCGATCCACGTGTGCCAGTTGCCCTCAATGCAGAATTTCTTCTTCGCTAAGAGCACACACGTCGAGTGAGCGTGCTCAGTCGCGAGACCATAGTCTCCGCTCACACGTTCACAGAGCGCAGCGCAGAAATCGCGCACTTCGTCGTGCCATGGCACGTTACGCATCGTCAGATCTGAGCCGTCCGACTTGCCACAGTACGTCACGGCCTTGACTTCAATAAAGTCCGGCTGGCCAATGTTGATCAACTCGGCGTAGTTGTCCAATTCGTCCATGTTGTACGACTTCACGAGCGTCATGCGGTACACCGTGCGCTGACCCTTGCGCTTCAGTTCCTCCAGACACGCGAGGAAGCGTTCCCAAAAATCCTTGAACAACGGACGATCGACGGCTTGCAACGACTCCTTCGTGGCCGCATCCACACTCACGTACAACTGCGTGATAGGCTCTAGCGCCGCGATTTTCTCGGGGAATTGCGCGTTCGTGACGAGGAACGACGAGATGTGGCGCTTGTGGAGCTCCCGGCAAAACTCGTTGATGTGCGGGTACATGATCGGTTCACCGACCAGCGACAACGCACAGTGACGCACCGTAAACGCTTCTTCCCAGCGCGTTTGGATGAGACCAGGCAAGCCCTTGAGCTCCTTAATCATGTTTTGATGACGTTCAATCGACCCGCTCACGAGCACAGCAGCTTCGTCGGTCTTCCAGCGCCAGACACGACCCACAGGGTTCTTGTGGTGGCGCCAGCAGAACACGCACTTGTTCGCGCACGCAAGACTAGGCGTCGTCTCCATGCACTGGTAACTCGTGATGCCGTAGAACGTGTGCTTGTAGCACCCACCGCGTCCACGCAATTGGTGCTTGGTCCACCGACAGAGCTTCACGGCACTATGGGTGCCAATGATCTTGTACCCTTCCTTGAGCAGAGCCTTGCGTTGCATTGGGGTCACCATTTCGCGCGACATGTTCGCGGCCTCGGACTCCTTCATCGACTTGCCGATATCTTCGACGTCAACCACATCGTCGTCGGAATTCTTCGTCGTCGCCGTGCTCTTATCGTCATCGTCGTCGTCCGAGAACTCTCCCGTGAGCACTTTTTCATTCATGTAATCTTCCTCATTCAGTTCAATCGCTTCGCCATTTTCCGCTTCAAGCTGCTCCTGTTTCGCCTTCTTTTGGCGACGAAATTCCTTCTGCGAGAGCCATTCCTTCTTCTCCGCAGGCTTCTCGTCCGTTGGCTGCTGCTGTTGGTCCGAGTTGTACTCGCACATTGCAGCCAGCAAGTTGTCCGACCATTTCTCAAATTGATCAAACTGGTCCACGTTGTCGTCGCCCAGGCCAAGAGGACAGAGCACTGGCGATCCAAGCTCGCTCAATTCGCGGTCGAGGTTCTTGGCCGCCGTGCCATAGTATTCGTCGTATTCAGCGTTGCCGAGACCAAACACTGCGTGTGGGATCTTCTCGAGCCACGTCTTGGAGACACGGAAGTCGAGCGCCATGTCGTTGATCCAACCGCAGAACACGCGCGCGTCCTGTGGAGGCGCACCCTTCGTCCATGTAGACATGATCGCAATCACGATCGACTCGTGTTCCAGGTTATCCTGATCGTAGTCCTTCATGCTCACGACACTGGTCTGGAAGTGGAAACCCGCAATGTTGAGCGCAAAGATCTTCTTCTCCAGTGTCTCCGCCATAGCTACACAAAAATTGCAACAACAACACAAAGTGAGCACGCATCCCATGCGCAAAAGATGTGTGAACATCTATCCAACGTACTCTTGGAGGTGCCCGTCTGGGTTCCATACAGGATACGCACAGCGACTGGCGCTGGTTTCTTGCTTTCTCGCTTGCTTTGCTTCTCTGCTTTCTTCACAGCAGCATTGGCAGCAGCTCCATTCTTCTTGACCCTACCGCCCTTGCTCTTCTTTGGCGACGTCGTTGAGCTCTTCTTGAACTCCAGCGGTTTTGCGTGTGCGTCTCTCTGCAGCGCCGCGTAGTAGATCACGCCGAGTGCCACAGTCGCGACCAGCAGCACGCTGATGCCCGCGCTCGCGGCCGGCGACAGACCGACGTTCGTGCTCCGCATCCTCTCTCGGCTCTTCTTCAAGTGGGGCAATGCCGTCGCCACCAATGGAAACAGCTTCATCGCCACCACCAAAATTATCAAAACACGGTGCGGTGCATGCACCTTCTTTTGTTGACGGATTCTGTTAAACTGTGTCAATTCAAAATTGTGAATTGAGCCTAACATATCAATTCAATTTTGAATTGTTTGTTTGCAAAAGAGGGGGAGGAGACGAGCGAGGGGAGGGGAGGGCGCGTGCCTGTGAGCCTTGGAACCAACAGCGCAGGAGCGCCGCCCACTTTAGAGAACGAGCGGCAGCAGATTTCGACGACAGCAACATGAGCGGAAAGGGAACCTCGTTGTGGCGCGTGGCCGGTGTGTCGTACCTGCAATACGTGAACAAGTCGGCGGCCGTGCTCCGTGAGGCGCTCAAGGAACCAGTCAAGACCAAGCTCGCGGCGCGAACGGAGGTCCAGTTTGCTGGCTTCAAGTGGGCCGATGGCGAACGTGGCACGCGCGGTACGTCATACAGATCGCGACAAATATGCGCACTGCATGGCGCTTTGATAACATCATCGTATTTGGAGGGGAGAGTTCTAATCCCAGGTTGTGTGTATGTGTGTGTGCTTTGTACGATGATGATAGCTGAAATCACGTCGGTGAAGACGGCCGCGAAAGTCTTCCAGAAGGCGTAAATCGCTTAGGATGTGCACGTAAAACGTCGACGCTCCTGATGTTTGTTCGCTGTTTTAATTTCAAGGTGGTGAAAGCTGTGGATTCCTTTCGGTTCACTGCGAGTCCGCGAAGCATTACGTGAAGCAGAGTCTCGGTGAACAAAACAGGACAGGATCCCACGCATTTTGAAGGAACAGGGGAAACAAAAGCGCGAGCGAAATGGAAGAAACAAGAAAATGAAAAGATATATTTGATAATGGTGTTTCAAAATTGTGTGTCTTGCTCCTCTCGCCGCTGTGCACAAACGTTGGCAAAAACGGATATTTGTATTCGCAGATCTCTCGTCGAGGATGAAGTTGGAGGCGCTCACGAAAGTGAGCGAGCGCATCTACCGCCGTCATGATATCAACTAATGAGACCATCGAGTGGCGGAAAGCATGTGCCTCATGCATGCACGGTAATGATGAGTAAGAGAGCCCAAAGCGTAAGAAGTTCCTATCGACGCAGACAAACATTCATTATACTATGGTGCCATCTATGTTTTTTACGTTAAAGGTAAAATCATGCACATGCTGCCTATTCTCGCTAATCTCACCGACACACACAAGGGGATACGTACACACACGTCGACTGATTATTTCTGCCATTGCCTGCAAAGGCATCGTCTCTTTTTGTGATACAAGGACACACACATGCACACCTTTTCGCTTGATCTCTCTTGTCTTGGAACCTTAATTGCCGTGTCGGCCCACGCGCTCACTAATACTTAATTTTGTGTTTGAGGCACGGACTCGGGCATGTACAATGGATACGAGCTGCGCTGGTACTTGTTTTTCCGATACGAGTCCTTCACGAGGTGGTACCCCATAAGTGGCGGCAGCACGACCACGGCGACACCGGCGCCCGCAATGGCCACGACCCCTGCCACACCTACGACAACGCTCTTTGTGACAAAACGCACGGGGGTCGTCCAGCCATACTTCCGGCTCTTGGAATGGTAAAACGACAGCGGGATGCACAGCGTCTCGTCGTGGTCTCCCCATGGTCGCAGGCACGACCAGCAAAACTCCTGGTCACACTGGAGGCACTTCATGTGGCAGCACCCGCCCTGTTTCTCGATATCCGACTTGCACGACGGACATGCGCGTACATCATGGTGGCGCTTCCACTTGCCATACCGCTTGTCCACTTTTCGGCACAATCTCGTGCGGTGGTAGTCTCCTCCACAACGCATGCACGACTCAGTGTTGCATTCAGTGCACTTCACCTTTCGTGATTTGCAAAACAGCGGCTCTTCAATCACAGCACAGCAGCCGGCGCGAGGGCAGAAGCGAACACCAGCCTTCTGGTTTCTCAGGAACGTCTTGTACTTCGTGAAAGTATCTGGCGACGCAAATGCTTCGATGAGTTCCTCTGTAAGTGGTCGGCTGCAGTCGGTCGTAGGACACACAAGTTTCGTGGAGGACACTTCGCCGTCCAAGATCTTGTATTCCACATACCATTGCATGCACGTTGAACAAAAGGCGCCATCACACGACACACATCCATGGACTTGAAGGGGATCGAGTTTTTCGAAGCAGATCAGACACTCACGCTTATGGGTGTCGTTCGTTTCCATTGTTGTTGAAGTCCCAGAGGCAACAGCTCTTGTGCTTGATGCAGGTGTAACAACGGCACGAGCGCCTGTGCTTGCACGAAGAGTAACCGCGTCCGAGGCGGAGACGCCAGTGTTGCTTGATGGATACAATAAACTTGCTCGTGGTTCGTGCTCGATCTCGACAGAAAGCAACGACGATCGGTGGATCGGCGGCGTCTGGACCCCGAGCTTGGGTTCGTATAGAATGACCGAAGGTCGGGGCGTCGCGACCAAACTCGAGATGGAAGCGCGAGTGGTGGTAATCCCAGGAGTATGACTTTGGCTGCGCTTGCTTCTGTTCTTCTGACTCGGGTGGACGGGGCTGGGCGTACGCAGCTGCTCCTGATACAGTTCCATCATCACGTTCTCTTGCAGCAATCGGATCGGATGGGTCACTTGGGAGTTCACATCTGCGAGTTTGATCCCCGTGACAGGGAGAGACGACGACGACGCACGGTTCGAGACCGTCGTTCCCGTAGGTGTCTCGAGAAGTAGAGAAGGCTCGGTATCTCCACCGCCGAGGCTCACATCGCTCGCACTCGCGCGGAAGGCATACGATGAGCGTCGGAAGAACCGGTCCTTGTTGCCGCACGAGCGTCCTCGAGTCATTTCCACGCGCCTTTTGCTTGCGTTAACTTGTTGGGCGGCAGAGAAGTCGGCAACTTGCGCGCGCGTGTAAATGCGAGTGAGTCTCGCGTTTTCGTTCGCGTCAGGACGGCCCTTCTTCAATGGTCCGTTGCCTGCCGCGACCGATGGAGAATGGTGACGCGTGCGGATGGATGGGGGAGGAACGTGGAACTTTTTCGTTGGACGGGCGGACGCTCTCTCTCTATGCAAGCTCCCTCTCTCTCTTGCTTCCGATAAAAAAAAAAGTAAATGAACTCGCGAGTGGTTGGTTCTCCCGCCGTTCGCGCCGCGTTCTTTCTCTCGTTGTATGGCGCCAAGGGTTGTTTCCACTTCCACAGAGAGAAAGAGAGAGGGGAGGAAGAGGCACGCGGTCGTTCTTCTTTTTTTTTGGGTGCTTACCCATACTGCATACTGAAAGCAAGACGTTTGGCAAATGCCATTGGTTTCGCGTGGGTGCATCGCCGGATTGACTGCCCACAAGCGCAACACAAACTGTGATATTTTTTTTGTGTTTGGAAATCAGGGGTTTCGCCAAAAGGCATTCGTGTTTTTCTTGCCAGATGGAAGCGTCATACTGTATCCTTGCACCTGCAACACACAAAAGTATTGACTGCAAGGGTTTTCCTGCTACACTTGAGTTTATTAGAATGGTGGTTGCCACTTCAATTCGCGTAAAGACTTTTGGGGTATACAGTGCGTCTTATGCTCAGCCGGAGGTTCGGTGGTTGCTTTGACAAGCTAGCCACATGCCGCCCAGAATGCAATTGAGGGCGCATACTCTATTGCACTCGGGTGGTGCGTCTGTCTACATAATGCAGCGCTTGCACACAAGTGGCAACGTGAGCAGCAACTGTTTGTGGCGGGCAACGCACGCACATCGCGTTTAACATCATGGGGTCAGCATATGAATGCGCTTGGGATTGGCAGCCGCAGAAAGCGCGCACTTTCGTCGTATGCTTGTAGCTTTAATATTTGCGGCTCCATGGAAAGCTTGTCTGCGTGTTTGTTTTTGCTGCGTGCTGATGCGTCTGCGCTGTAGAACGTGAGTATGGAAAAAAAAAAGACTCGAAAGAAAGATCATCGCGCGCGCATGCCCTTAGTACGTGAAACTCCTAGCAACGGCGGAGAAGCCGTGCGAATGGAATCTTGCCATCAAGCCTTACATCCAATAATACGGGTGAAGAGCTTTGGATCACGCGTTGTTGTTTAAGCATTTCTTGAAGAGGAATGCAACGACAATTGTATGTCTCGCCACATGGGAGGATATGCTCCGTCTTGAGCTGTGCTGCTCACCAATTGCTTGCATATTTGTCCATTGGACGTGCAATTGTCGATCGCGTCTGTCGCTGTCGATTGTTGACCTTGTGCTGTAATCGTCCATCGATCAGCAGATGGTGGTGCTACAAAAATGCACGGAGCGCTTGGGCAGCAGACAATACTCACGAGGCATTGAGTAATCGTGGCACAATAAACTGTATCAAGGGCCAGCCATTTTTTGGTCCTATCAGCAGAGAACACGCCTGTAAATAACCCCCGTCCATGATCAAACGCACAAACAGGAGTGCTCGTAATTGCGGCATGGCTTACGATAAAGAGATCGATGCCCAGAGTAGCACCTTTACCGGTTTGTGCAGTTGTGTCGTCGTCGCATGAATTTGTGGCGAGGATCTGTCGATTTCACATACCTCCGCTTGCTTATCAACGTGCGTGCTGCTCATCGTCCGTCATTGACGAATCGTGGTCACTGTTTTGTTGTTACTGTAGACCCCGCAACATGTAATCAATGCAGGGTTTCCAAACGCGCGAACTGTGTCGCCTGTGTCTGCTGAATGCGAGGGTGATGGGACGAACTCGGAGGTGGATCATCATGTTGAAGTTGCAATGGGCCAAATTTTCGGCGGGACGCAGATATGGGTCCACTGACTTCAAACTCGGGTGATACAAAGCACGATACTCAACGCAGTGCAACTGACACACTTCAACAAGTAACACACCGCAAGAGTCGATCTTGCTTTGCACAGAAACAAGGGGGAAGCAGGTTGCTGCCCTAGTGTCGATTTCGCATCTATGTAGATAGTGCAGTAACGGTGGAGCTGGTTTCTTGCCTTCAGTTCTGTTCATTAATAATAGAGGCTCTGACTACCGAGTTGATCAGTCGCACATTCAGACCGAGGTACACACACTCGCATTTCATTTTCTGGGTCCCTCTCCCAATTTCCGCATTGGAAATTCAGTACTCATTTCAGAAAAAAGCAAGCGTGGACGCAAGCAGAGAATGACGAGGGTTCAGTCAAGAACCGCGATGACGAAGATGTCTGTCGAAGGGAAGAGTTCGCACGCGCGTATGCGCTTGAGTGTTCGTTTGCTGCCATGAAATATTCCTGTGCGTGTTTGCACGTGCATCCATAAACGACGTTCTCGGATATACACTTCGCTAGAGTACGTGTTCAAGAGAGATCTTCGAATAAAGCAGAGGGCGTAGAGTGTGCTGCTGGTAAGTTCCAGGGCATTGCTGAGATCTTGTCTTCGGATTTATGACACTAAGCCCAATGATGACATAGTGCAGTGGTGACTCACCACTGAATTCATCACTGGTGAGTCTTCACACGTGCAGAGGCGAAGGTGTGCCGAAACGATAATGCGCTTGACTGAATAGACGATCTTAAGCGACATCGAATCTGCTGAATCCCGTTGTCAAGGTAATCGAACTTGGTGCGCGGCAGAGGACTCGATCTAGTCATGCATTTTCATGAAGCTGAGCAGTCGAAGAACTCAGCTCGAGCTCATGTACGTAGCTACAGTACATTAGCAGCCATTTGCTGAAAAATGAAATAGACCTCACGAGGCAGAAGAAGAGTGGTTGGAGCATATTTAAGCTGGATGAGGTCTGGAAATCTGGGTTTATATTAAAGGCTTTCTCCGCAACTACTCACAATTTCTAAGGCTATATGCCTGTCTAACAGATGCAATTGTCTGCCTCGTTCCCCGCGACGCAGCACACCCATCTGGATTCGAGGGGATTGGCTTTCAGGCTTTTTCCTTTCTCCGATGCGAATCTCTTAAAAGTCGATACCCTTTGTAGGGCGGCACGACTACAATCGTCACACCAACAGCTGCGGTAGCCACGGCGACAGCCACTCCGATACCCGCGATCACCCCGATCACCGTCACGCCACCGACAGTCACATCAAGTACCAATTGCCCAGCACTTGACCAGCTCTGCTTCTTGATCAGCTTGCAGAGATGTGCATTGTGGTTTTTCCACGGACGCAAGCATGCCCAGCAAAATTCGTGAGCGCATTGAGCGCATGTCATGTGAGGACACCCACCGTTTTTCTCGATATCCGATTTGCACGACGGGCATGTGCGCACATCGTGATGACGCTTCCATGTGCGGTAGTTTTTCTCCTTCCTTTGGCACAATCGCATCCGATGGTAATCCCCACCACAGCGCGTGCACGACTTTGCGTCACACACGGTACATAGAACTTTTCGCTTTTTGCAGAATGGCGGCTCGTCGATGGCAGCAGAGCAATTGACGCGCGGACAGAAGCGGACGCCAGTCTTTTGGTTTTTCAGGAACTTTTTGTATTTTGCGATCATATCTGGTGATGCAAACGCGACGATGAGCTCTTCGGGCAATGACCGCATGCACTCGGGCGCAGGACACACGAGCTGCGCTGCGGAGACTTCGCCGTCCAAGATCTTCAACTCAATGTATGACTGCATGCACGTCGTGCAAAAGGAGCCATTGCACAAGCCACAGTCTTGGAGTTGCAGCGCATCCAAATTATCAAAGCAGATCATACACTCGCGCCCCTGCTCGATCGTATCGTCCACTGCCGCCAATGGATCATTCTCACGTTCGGTCGGCATTGCAAAGAGAGACGAAGAAAGCGTGCGAGTCAGGGTCGTGAGCAGTTGCAACTCGCTTGCTTCATCTGCGGAGAAATACTCGCTCGAGCTGCTGCTTGGACGGAACGCGAAACTCGTGAGTCTCGTTATTAGGTTCTCATGAGACCACCGCCGCCGAGACATCTTCTAACGGGTTTGCGCTGAGCACGCGCGTTGGCTTTGAAGCTTTGTTATTTACCGCGGCCAACGGAAAAATGACACTTCTTGGTGCCACATGGGTTATGCAGTCGCGCCACCATCGTAAATGCTTCCTTGAATTTCGTTCTCGCTCTCTCTCCCTCTCGCTTTACCCAGAAGAGCGGGTGTTATGCGGATTTATTCTTCCACATTTTAGTTTCAAATTGGGCCGATGATTTCTCAGCTTATAATTTAGTTGAGCCCACTTCCATACTGAACTCAAGTAGTAAGGATGTACCCATTTGAAGATGAGCCGAGGGTTGTGTAGCTCTGATTCACTGCACGATGCAGTACTGGACTGTATGGTGGAGAAGGCAACACCAACCAAGAGAAATCCACCTTGTTCATACATTATGATAGCACTTCTCTAGTGGTCACACTGGGGCTCTGTTGCTGCACCCTTTCTGCTGGATGATGATGGCAGGCGCCAGGTGACGGCGCGTGAAGCACCAGCGCGTCGACCGAGCGTCTGCGCTCTAATAGCAATTTCACCGGCGGGTTCGTTGGCAAATGGTGAAAATGTGGGTTATTGCCAACACTGGCAGAATGTGCTGAGTGTTTACCATTGGAGGCGCGTCGTGCGGAGGGACTTGACGCATTCGGAGACTTGGTGGGCTACAGCAAAACGATATGCAACGCCAGCAGCAAAGGTCTTAGAATCCATTTGATACGCAGACAGTATACCAATTTGGTGCTGGGAACGAACCGGTTGAAGCATGAGTACGACTTTCGATGGGGTAATGCACGCTGACCCTGTGATGGTTTTCGTACTGGCCCCAGTGTGGCACGATAGGAATTTGCTGGAAGATCGGCCGCTGCTGCCACTGCTACAAGAACGCAAACAAACTAGACATGTCTCGTTTGTGTTTCTCGAGTATGCATCCAACAGCAGAAACATGACACACTTTCGTACCTTTTCACTTTATCCACCAATGCTGTCGCCTCGGCCTTTGCTGCTTGAGTATCGCGTTTCTTCTTGTCATTCTACTCCCAACAGCAGCACACGAACGACGCGTCAGCCACGAGCAACCGCTGAAAACATTCCGATACTTACGGTTCGTACCTTTTCGACCATTTCTTCAAAGCTGCGACTTGTGCCAAACACTTCATCTCCGAACAATGCCGCGAGCGCGAGTGTTGCGCCTCGTCGATGGTACACAGTCACCCCATCAGCGCGGGTTTCAGTGCCCATTTCGTCGACTGCCGACCGCAAACTAAAGCCCAAGCCGAGACCGAGGATATTGGTCAATGGCACAATCGTCGTCTTTGCTGATGAAGACGCGTGCTGCTGCTGGACTTGCAAGTGGGCCTGGAGATCTAATTTCACAACGCCGTGCTCCTCGTAAAACTTGATTGGCTTCCCGTCCGCGTCAAACGCCGGGATCATGCGCGTCTTATACCCGCAGCACCACACGATGACACTCGCTGACTCGTAAGCTTTCGTCGTGAGATTCTGACAGCCGTGCTGGTTCACGTGGAAAAGACGCACGCGCGTCTCTTTGCCGGACTTGATGTCTTTGAACAGCACCTTCGAGTCTTCGCGCAGTCCTGTGAACGTATTGATGCACCCAGACCGATCGGCGTGACTGCTATCGACGCCATCGGTTTCGGCGTCTTTCTTGGACGCGTAGTAGCATCGAATCGGCGTCCGATGCAAAATCGTGATGTCTTTGGGCTTGAACACAGCAAAAGGGTCACTGCTTGATTGTATCTTCGTTGTTAGTTTCGAGACGCTGTCGAGCTTCTCTGGCAAAGGCGGGGATTGAACGGGCACCACAGGCATAATGACGAGTTCTTTGAGAGGGCCTGACGTGTGTTTTGTAGGCGAGGACGCCTCGGGCGACTCGCTCACCGGACCTGCTGCACTTTCGGGCTCGTTTTGGTCCTGGACAGCACTTAATGTCGCCTCATGTGCGGAAGCTGGTAAAGGATTCGACTTTGCGCGTGAAGAAGGATGCACCTTCGTACGGAATTTGTTGAGAAGCATCCAGGCGACGGAAAACGAGCTGTGCGATCCGCCGACAATGCACACTTTCCGGCCTGCTGACTGCAGTAAATGCTCTCTCAAAAGCGCAAATCCGTCATCGCGCAGGCACGTCTCCGATGTGAACAGCTTCGAGGCAAGCACCGGGTTCTCTAACGGCGGCGCCTCTTGTTTCCCGCCCATGGCCAGTGCCAGGTGCTCCGTGTACAGGACGACAGTTTCCCTCATGCTTTGCGCTTCGACTCGGATGACGCCATTCTCTAGCACCTCGAACTTGGTCGCACGCGTATGCAGCAGCGCTTTGCTCGTGTCGTCATGCGCTGTCAGTTCGTTGAGTGCGCATTCTCCAAGGTAATTGAGAAAGTTGCCCATTTCCTTCAGGCACACCGGCGCGAGTCCGATTTGCTCCAGTCGCTGGGTACTCTCGTGCTCGCGGGCTTTCTCTAGGAACGTGCCTTTCGTCGACTCAGGTGGATCGAGGTCTGGTTTTTCGTCCAAGACGCTACTCAGCAGACTTTTGGCGAACGTATTCGAGTTGATCACGTATTGCCCTAGCTTGCCCGAGCCAAACGTGCTCGCGTCGCCGTCGTGAAGGATCGCAACACCTTTCTGTTTGCGACCACAGCGTTCACTACATGCCAAGTCTTGCTGCTTGCCATGGAGCACTGGATCGAGCAACCGCGGGAGGAACCCTGTGCGCGCGGCTCTTATGAACACGCCAAGCCCTGCGGGGCCGCCGCCGATGATCACGAGCTTGTACATCCCTTCGTCAATCGTCATCCTTGCCGAGGTATGCAGCAAGCCCCAAATGCCGCAGTTGTATGTGTGCTGATTTCCAGGCTACTGGTGAGACGCAGACAACAAAGTTACTGAATGGCAGCATGAACGCACCTATGATACTGCAGCGTGCGCCAGAAATATGACCGGCGTATAAATATAAGCTCGCAAAACTTGGAATAGAAAACAAAGCAAGCAACATTGGCACGCAAAACCCAAATCTACTTGGGTGTCCTTGTTGATTTGGTCGACGCCAACGGCCGAGGCGGGTGACGCAGTGGCGTCGAGTAACTTGCGCGAAGCTCAAGGTCCGAGCCAAATGGCGTGCGCGAAGAGGACCGAAGACTCGTGAGTCGCTCTCGGATACTCCGTGGCGGTCCCGCCGATAGTTCGCTGCCAGGGCGTTTCCGAGACCCCGAAGGTAGCATTGAAGGATGCAGGGGAGTTGGTGGCTTTGACGAACGTGCCTTGCGAGCGCGCTATACACAAGAACAGCAATAATCCAACACGCATACAGTTGATATACGAGCAGAATATAAGACATTGGAAGTGAAGGGAAGGCGTACCGATTGGGCCTCAAGTTGATTCGCAAGCAGCTCACGGCGTGGGGTCGCCTTGACTTCGAACATTGGACCATTCGATATCCTCGCTGCACAGCAAATCACACACGATGAGTAAGGCGTTGAGATGCGCCTCAATAACTCCATTTCAGTTCGTTTCATACCTGGTGTGCTATTCCCGTCGACAATCAACGGCGTTCCCTCGATCTCTCCCCACGTCATCAGCGGACTGGCATCGACGCCAGGGACAATGGACGGCGTCATTTGGACCAACTTGTACTCGTGTTGTGCGTTCAATCCTGCTGCATTGATGTCAGCCGTCGTAACCTGCATAAAAAAAGTGAGGTGTCGTAGAATTAGTTGTCTCGCATATGATGATAGGCCAGTAAACAAGCATGCAACTTACATTCTTATCTTCATCGCCAGGAAGCCTCGTATTGGCGTACACCGTCACCTTCTTTGCCTTTGGAGGTCGTCCAGAACGATTGCTCGCGCCATTTTCCAGCAAGAGTTGATCCTTTGGCTTTGACTCGACCTGTCGATGAGATACCCTCAATCAGGAAATTCGTATAGCTGCAACAAAAGAGTGCATTCGATAAATAAATGACCTGGCAAATGTCTCGAGTTGCTTCCAGCTCTGGAGGAAATAGAAGAGGGTTCTGAGCTCGATATCTCCATGTGTCTGGCACACTGGGCCGATTGTCAAGTAGCCCTGTGAGCACATTCAACGTGTGATCGTAAAGATACGGCCTTTTACGCACCAATGCCACCAGCAGCAATGAAGTGAATGGACAAACCTTTTGGTGCGCAGACTTCATCGACTATCCGCCGCTGCTCTTTTGAAATCCACGTGCCATCGGACAGCAAGTGCAACTTCGGGTCACCTCTCTGCTCATCAACATCGAACGCCCAGTGGTATCGTTGCTTGTGCTCCTCCACCGTCTTCTCCTGCAGTACATTAAAGGACTCGTTGTCCTCTGACGTATGCGTAGCCTGCCAAAGCATGGAGCCAAAACAAAGCCACCATAAACACCAGCGAAGTATTTTGCGTCATAATACATAGTAAAGGCAAGCGTACCACAAAGCGGTTTAGCGTCATTTTTGCTGTGCCGTCGCGGTCATTGTCCTCGAATTCTGCGTCCGATTCAGGCGCTCGACGCTCATAAGACACCAGCTCGCTGTGTCGAGTAGGCGTGGGCTGATCCCATTCCGAGACGCCGTCGTGTCTGTGGCTGCGCACAGACGCTGGCGTTGCACGCGTATTCGCTCCGCGCACCAGCGTCGTCGCCGTCAGCTGTGGCTCACTTCCTGTAGCTTCATCGCCGCCCAGCAGCTACAGTTGTGTCCATCGCACAACGCAAGCATTCTCGTCAGCATTTTCAGTCTGCAATAGATACAGGAGAAAAGTGCAAGCCGCATAGACGCACCGCTTGTTGCCGTCGTAGCGCTGGGAGGTCTGGGAAGAAGTCGCGCTCGATGATCTGCTCCAGATGCTCCACGTACTGCTCCTCCTCCAGCACCGTCTTCTTCTTGCTCATACTTGCTTTGTGTCTCGCTTTTCGGCACACAAAACACCAACGGAGGTTCCTAACGAAACACAAATATGGTTTGTAACTTTTGATACTTGTTAAAAAAGGTGTACCGTTTGTAGTGTGTACCACATGAAATTGGTCAACGTGTAGCCATCTCAAGTATTGTAATACGGTAATCGAGACACATTAAACCATCTCAAGTATTGTTCTTTGACAGACTTTTCAACCTTCAAGTGTTTTTCATTATGACGCCTTTCACACTCTGCTACATCTCGTCGATTCCATACATATCCCTGGCTTCTGCGATAGCCACTGCGAAGTCCGAGTTGCTCTCCCGTCGCGGTGGGAAGATCTCGTTCAGCCGCAGTCCATTCACGCTGCTGATCACCAGCGCATGCGGAATGATGCACGCGAGCGAGTCGCACGGCGAAGTCGCGCTTTTCGGGCAGCACTTGCACACAGCGATGCGTGGATCATCACCAAGCTCGTGAATCGGTTGTTCTTGCAAACCGTGTGGATTCAAAACGTGCATGGTCTTCTGTCGAACGGGAGTGTACACACTTCGGATCTGGAACTTGTCGTTCTGCGAACGCAAGAACCCCAGCAGGTCTTGAGCAGCGATGGGGAACTTCATTGTGTCGTTGACGTAGCGATGCAGGCGGAAGAGCGTGGCAGATGGGCGACACACAGAAAGAAGTGTAGCGATCAGCACGTCACCATCCATCGTTGGTCCCGACTCGTCGTCTTCCTTCGATTCGCTCGCCGTGAGTACTCGAGGATACTTGCGCCGCATCGCTTTGAGGGCAATTGGGACATAAGGCGCGAGGGCATTGCTGTCGTGCTCCGGAAGAATGGAATCGGCCGGCATCGGCAATCGTTTCCGTTTCTTCGGGTCGGTCGTGCCTACTGCAGTGACACCACACGGTAGACTGAATCAAAAACAAATAGCAAGCACAGCAGTGAGTGACCTAGAGTAGAACTGGAAACGAATGCCAATAGAAGAACTCACTCCACTTGCACCGCTGCGTCGTACGGCGTGTCTCGGCCCTTGGTGTGGATTTTTTGAGAAAACAGATCACCTAAATTGTTCATTTGATAAATAGTGGCCGCCTTCCCGCGCTTTGAACCTGACGGCATCGGTAACGGCGTGATACCGATTAGAGCCGACCATTCGTCACCATCCATGAGC
Organism: Globisporangium ultimum DAOM BR144; assembly: GCA_000143045.1. Lineage (NCBI taxonomy): Eukaryota > Oomycota > Peronosporomycetes > Pythiales > Pythiaceae > Globisporangium > Globisporangium ultimum. Next base: position 536,406 of record GL376560.1, read on the forward strand.
CGCAGATCCAGAGGAGCATCAGAATTGACGTATTGAGATACGTCGGTGCTTTTAAAGCTTGAATCGTCGTGGATGGACCGCAGCGGCAACAGCGACATCGACTTGGTCTTGTCTCCTTTCCGGCATCGTTCAAAAGGGTAAATCGTGGTAACCTTGTTGCGGTGAGACGTCGACACGATCGCTCCTGGGTAAAGCCAAAAGAAACAGCAAACGCCAGAGTTTGTAAAGCCATGGTTCAATCAGGTTGACCCTTGCATACGAGTGCGCGCTTTGTACCTCTTTCCTCCTTTGCACTTGAAGACAGGTCCAGTTCGTCAATGAGACCAAACCTAGATTGCGAATCTGCTGACCCCGTGTGCTGTGCCCAAGAGATGAGCGGTTGTCCCGGCATTCGGCTGTCGAAAATCTCAATCGAGACACCAGAGCCTACAATAAACTGGAAAGGCGAGCTACCGTGTACATGCGGTTAGTCAAATTTCTACATTGGCATGCGATAGCAAAAGAACCAACCTTGCTCTGCGTTTGATATCATAGATCTCGGGTGAAGCAGCGCCCGCACCTGCCAAATCAAAGAGCGTGTCGTACTGAGCCAGTGGCTTTACCTTTTCGCGGAGATCCACGGATCGCATAGTGAATCGATTTGCGGTCCATAAAACACACGGGTGGCTGTTGTGTCATGCAGGTTTTAAGAGATTAGCAAAAAAATTTCAGCATGTACATTCTCCTGCCAGCAAATAAACAATTCCATACCTGGAGTATTCACAGCGCACGAGATAATCCGACGTTGTTGCGGACTCAATATGCTTTGTTTGAAGGCCACTCTCGGGCTCCCACCAATGGATCTTGCCGTCTGCGGTGACAAACGCGAGCTCCGCCTCCGCATGTGGACTCGCCGCGATGTTATAGAGCATCTCTGCGAACGTCAGCTTGAGTTTCGGGATCATTTTCGAGCCTGGCAGCAGTGGCGCTTGCAAAATCGTGCAAGCGGCGCTGCCTCGTGCAGCCACAAAGATGTCTTCTTGGCCGGTATTTGACGCGCTGTTTCGTCCCATGACCGCAAACTGCCGAATGGTCGTGCCGGTCTCAATCGTGTTGCTAAAGTAGCCCTGGCTATCCAGATCGTGCGTGTTGTAGAATGCGCAAGCCTGCTGCAATACTTCTCCCGTCGGGAAGAAGACAATGTGGTCTCCAGCGCTGGTGCACGTGCCAGCGAGCGAGTTGCCTTGCCACTTGGGATGAGATATTGGCTGATGGTCTGATCTACACAGTGTTTACATTAGCAATACAGCAGCAGCACGCAATAATAATACTAAAAAGTCAGTAGAAGGACACTATGAATGACAACGTGGGCATGTCGCCACGTACTCAAACACTTCTTCGAGATGGCTCTGCAGGATGTCGGACGGAACGAAATGCGGATACGTCTTCAAGTAGTGCAGTGCCTGCATCTGGACGTTATACGCCGCGCGGTCGAGATGCGCGAAAGACACCATCTTCATGCGCTTGTGCGCGCGCAGGTACGGGTACGCGACCACGTTGCGCTTGTGCAACTGGAGCACGCCGTGCGCGTCCACGCCGCTGCCGGTGTATCTGCGGCGCGTGTCGTTGATCGATTGCGGCGCCAGCGGCACGGAATCCGGGTCCGACGCCGCGAGGGAGCCCGCGAGCCCCGTGGTCGTCACCACGGGCGGCCAGTTCGGGTACACGCTCGTCGCCTGCATTTCTGTCCTTTGGTATCAATGTTATCGATAACAGGGTCCAAGGTACAGTGCTGACCAGTGCTATGGGGACATCCATTTTTTTGCGAAATTTTGGCCAATAATTGAGCTTGAAGCGTAAAAATTGGTCAAAATGGGCCTAATTGAAAACGATTCAGATTGATGTTTTTCGTTCCTCAATCAACATCATATTTTTTCAAAAAACACCTATCATTTTTGAGAGGGGGACAGTGCTATGAGGACACTTACAAAAAATCAATTTGTGGTACCAAAAAGCGCTGTAAAACAACAATTTTGCCTCCAAGTTGCATTTAGTATTCTATCTTTTTACCTCTGCTCTCAAGAACGCCAATGCACCGATCAGGCATCAAGTCAATGAGCCCGACAAGCCGCGACTCCGAAATTGCATTTCATGCTTTCATAATTGCTCCTTTGAGCTCTTCAATTGAGCTGTACTGTTTCCCTCCACTGTAAATCGCTCGTGGCATATCCCCCACAAATTTTCAATGGGATTAAGGTCAGGAAAGAGAGAGCTGGCCATGGCAGAAGCGGGATTCCAAGGTCGATAAAAACCACTTTGGTGGCGTACGACGAGTGAATGCTTGCGTTATCTTGTTGGAGAATATACATACCCTGCATCGTGCCGTCCGCCAGAGGGAATAGGTGCTTGGTCAGAGTTTGCTGGTAATCAAAGGAGTCTTGTCTCCTTTCAAGCACAGCCAACTTTGTCTTCGCTATTTCGGAAAATCTCCCCCATACCACCACCGACCCGCCGCCGTTTTGACGGCTCCAATATGTATCCTTCTCTTTTCGGAGATCATGCCAATAGTACTGGAAACCGTCCGGTCCGTCGAGGTTGAACTTTTTCTCATCAGAGAAAATGACCATGTTCCAATCAGTGCGTTCCTTGATGCGGGCTTGAGCCCACGATACCCGAGCAGGAATATGGCTTGGCTTCATCTTAGGTTTCACCTTTCGCTCCACATACTTCACATTGTCATTACGTTGCAGTTCACGGCAAACGGTCCGGGCAGAGACAGGCTTGAATAGTAAATTGGCGATTTGGGGCGACGACTTGTTGTTGATAGTGGCATGGTGGAATACGGCTCGACGATCGCGCTCGGACAACTTGGGAGCTCTCCCTGCGCGCTTCTTATTAGCGTAATGGTGTGGGTCCTTCAGGAAGTTTTTCACTACAGTTTTGAAGCGACCAATGGTCTTTGCAATGGCGCGAAGCGATAGATTTTGCGCTTTCAACGCCTGGATTTGGCCTTGCTCGATGGGCGTCAGCTTTGTACTTCCAGCCATTGCAGAGGAGAGCGAAATGCAAAAATGAAGTGTGCGAGGTGGTTAGTGATGCACAGACGCATACGCAATTGAAAAGAGCCGCTTTAAAAGGTGTTTATAACGCCACAAATTGACTTTTTGTAAAGTGACAAACAAAACTGCGGAAATGTTTGGCACTTTTCAGTTTCAAGCTATATATCTCAGGATCTACTGCATCAATTTGCACGAGAGTACCGTCGTTAGATAGATATTTATATTGGCTTCTCAATGGCATAAAACATCATAACACATGATGCATAGTCGTGGAAATATAACGACTATAGTCGCGCCACATCATTTCCGCAGTTTTGTTCCTCACCACCGACTAGATTTTTTCTTACCAATACCAACAAATTGCAAGCAACTATCAAGTTCCCTAATAGCGTAGCCGTTTGTAGGTCCACCTCGCATCTCAGATGTTCACGGTTCGAGCCCTGTTGAAGACATGAAAAAATATCTGAAGGAAAGAAGAACAACATCATCAATCTCCTTGAGAAGGAGATTTCAGCCCGACAGATTGCAAGACAACTCCAAGTCAATGAGAAGACAGTAAGAAAGATACGAGACTAGGTCTGTCCAGTAGCGATAAGGTCCAAAGGCGGTCGTCCAGTCAAGATATCCGAAGCAACGACTCGTCGCATCCAGAGAGCCGTCATTTCAGGCAAGGCAAACAGCGCAACGAAGGTGGCGCGTCAGCTTTGCAATGATGCGGTTGCAAACGTACATTCAATCGCCATGCGGCACGCGTTACGAAGAGTCGGTCTAGTAGCTTGAAAGAAGATAAACAAGCCTCGACTTCAAAATCGCCATAAGGAGCTTCGGCTCGAATTCGCAAAAAAAATACGCGAATTGGACCATTGAAGACTGGAGTCGCGTGATATAGAACAACGAAACGAAGATCAATCGTCTGGAGTCCGATGGGTCCAAGTGGGTGTGGAAGAAGCAAGATGCAAGACAACTAACGAATCGATAAATCGAAGAAACGGTCAAGTTCGGCGGAGAAAGCCTGATGATGTGGGGTTGCTTCACAGCCAAATGCACCTGATACATGATCAAATCGAAGGAAATCTCAACGCAGAGCTGTATACGAAGATCCTCGATGATGGGTCCCTCCAAACACTTGAGTATTACGCGTACAAAAAAAAAGAAATCATCTTCCAGCAAGACAACGACCCAAAGCATACGCCTAGATTGGCGAAGAAATGATTCGAAGAAAATGAAGTTGAAATACTAGAGTGGTCTCCACACTCTCCATATCTCAATCCAATCGAACATCTGTGGGTTGAGCTGAAGAGAAGACTGAATTCGTACGAAGAAGAGGCGAAGAGCATGTATGAGCTGTAGGAGCGTGTACAGGACACATGGAATTACATTGGAGCTGCGACACGCAAGAGACTGGTGGAAAGTATGCCTAGTAGGGTAGCTGTAGTGTTAGAAGCGAAAAGTGAATACACAAAGTACTAATAAATAAATAAATTGACTTTTGGAAACGAGGAACAAATCTGCGGAAATAAGGTGACGCTGCAAGAATCTTCATATCTTTTCAAGTATGTATAGTATATTTTAATGTTTTATATCGTTGGGTATCTAAGATGAATATCTATATAACAACGGTACTCTCATGCAAATTGATGCATTAGATCCTGATATATATATCTTGAAACTGAAAAGTGCCAAACATTTTCGCAGTTTTGTTTGTCACTGTATGCTTTCGGAGCTGGAGACGATGGCGGCTCGGAGTCGTTGCTGGGACTTGTGCTTAAGTTGGTCAGCTTTGAACTGAAGCGCATGGGGTGCAGACAAGCACGTGAAGCACAGAACAAGAAGGCCAATCAGGACAGCAAAGTGGCAGACAACCCATCTGTTAAAGTGTTTGTTTATTTTCTCGCACCCAGCATGAAGGATTATCGTAACTTGTATAAATGAATGCTACGATGGCGTTTGCTTTAAAACGTTCCGAGACATTCCATTCATCATTTCTTCTTTGATCTGATTCTCAAAATTGAAGAGGCTAATTTGGACGAATGGCAACATCAGTAGTACAGTAGTGCCACGTCGCGTCTGTTGGTTCAGGGACACATCGCGGCCGAACTTATCCAGCGTCTGATAAAGTGAGATGTCCGACTTCGACAATCCATTGTCCGACCCCAGTGGGACAGGAAGACGTCGGAATGGATACGAACAAGGATAAGCCCTTAGCGATCTTTGTGCATAAAACCCCCCGTAAATTATGGCGTATTTTATGCACAAAGATTGCGAAAGGTCGCAATAAAAAACCCGAGTGGATGTCATTGAATTGCAGCGGGTTTGCAGCAGTTTCGTAAGAAAGAAAAAAAGAACCCCAGTTGGGATGATGTATGAGCGACGCGGCGTCAAGCGCAGCTCATTGGCGCAATGATGCGGCTCTTTTTGTTCTCTTTCATGGTCGTTTTTTTTGAAATTGTTTGCAGGTAATGCTCTCGATCTTTCAGTGTCCGAACAAGGCATTTCTAATTTAGCCTCTTCTGTAGAGGCATAGGAAGCATGCCTTGTGAAGGATGCGCACTGTTGCTGCCATTCTGCTGTCTCTAGCTGCAGTTGCTAACACATATTAGGGTGAAGGAATTGCGAAGCTTTTTATGCATATAGGTCGCGAAGGTTGCAATGGATACAATTGGGACGCATTCAAGGGTGCTTACAAGGGATTGCTGCCTTTTTACGCACAAAAATCGGTCGGGATGGATACGAACGGATACAATTAGGACTCGCTCAAAAAAACGACTGGACGGAATTGAATTGCAGCGGGTTTGAAGGAAAAAAAAGTTGGGATGATGCATGTATGAGCGACGCGGCGCCGAGTGCAGCTCATTCGCGCAATGGAGCGGCTCTTTTTGTTTTCTTTCTGCAAGTGCCTCTCTCTCTCGTTCGCTCGCTCACAATCTCGCAAGGTTTCGCGAAAATGTCGTGGTCGTTTTTTCTTAAAGATGTAACCCTCGAAGTAGCCGTTAAGCATCTAATTGCAACTGATGTTTTCGGTCTTTCCCAGTGCTGGCGGTTCAATGTCACTTCTAAATTGACCTAGCAGGCGTAAGAAGTACGTGACTGCCCAGCCTAGGTAAAGAATGCGCACTGTTGCGGCCATTCTGCTGTCTCTAGCTGCTTTGGCAAACGCCGTTCCAGTGGTCAACGGAGCGGACGATGCGGAGCTCGTGCTCTTGGTTTCGTTATCGCGCCATGGGAGTCGAGCGCCAAATCCGACTGTGAAGAAGCTGTGCCCGAACAATATTCCGAATATGAACTCGTATCAGGTGCCACCTGAGCAGCTGACGGAGCGGGGGATGATGCAAATGGAAGCAACGGGGCGACACATTCGAGACGTGTACGTGACTGAAAAGGGCTTCCTGCCGTCGTCGTTCAATGGCGATGATCATTCCCATTTCGAAGCCTATTTCCGCGCTGACGCTGCCAACCGATGCGGTCAAAGTGCAGTTTCTCTTGGGTACGGGCTGTATCCTGATGGAACTGGCCCGGCAGGATACTCGAAGCAGCCGATCCCTGTTTACATGCAGCTCTCGGAAAGTGAGCACGACTTCACGGCGAATGGACCTTGCTGGAGTGTGATGAACGAGCACAGCAAGCATTACACTGCGACCAGAGGCAAGGAGTTGTTTACTGCTCATGGTGAGGCGCTCGATCAGCTCGCCAAGGTCTGCGGAGCCGATTTTTACGCTGCAAGACCTGACGGAGGAGAGCTCGTTGCGATCAAGGACGTCGCTGATATGTTTCTCTTCGATCGTGATGAAGGCCTCAAGCCGACTCCGGGACTCACACCTGAGCTCACCGACGAGCTGAGTCAACTAGCGTTCCAGAACCTGATCGAGCGTCTGTACTCGACGCCACGAGAGATCACAACTGCAATCGGAGGCTTCCCTCAGCTCTTACTACGCACGCTCATCAATGCGGCGGCTCCGGATTGGAGCCGCAAGAAGGCCACCAAGTACTTTTCGTTCCATGGACACCGTGAATTGCTGCACGGTCTGGGCTTCATGATGGGCATGAAGTTCAACTTTGAAGGGAACCCAGCGTTTAATGGCTCAACGGCATTGCACCCAGGAACGACGCTCTTCTTCGAGCTCTACCGCAAGCCGAGCACAGTGTCGACCACTAGCGAGTTCTTTATCAAGTTCTTCGTCTGGTCGCCCATGAGCCCACGCACAGCGGTCAAACTCGACAATTGCGCGCTGGACTGCCCGCTCGAGCAGTTCAGCTCGATTATTATGACGCACATCCAGCAGACGGGTCCATGGCAGGATATTTGCAACTACCACCCAGTCAACATGCCTCAACCAGTGCCCGCGAACCCACACTCAATGGCGTCAGGAGCGGTCCAATCGGCTGCAACAGCAGCAGAGACTGCGTCGATGGCTCTCCGCCGCCAGCAAGATGCTACCACCCAAGCAGCAGTCGTGGACGCAGCGTCGGTAGCCACCGATGATGACACGAGTGACCGCGCGATCAGCAACTGGGCGCTCACTGCGGGCGGCGTCGCCGTACTCGGCGCGCTGTGTGTGGTGACGCTGCAGCGCATGAACAAGCGCCGCGAGTACATGTCCTTGTAGTCAGGAAGAGCAACAGTCCATTCATACAGACACTTTGACTACGAAAGCGCACGTATATATAGATGATTGCTTGGTCCTGTACCATCTGCCAACTGTGGTAAATGGCTTCAACTTCAGGTTCCAGAAAAGAATCTATTACTTCTAATTGGCTAAAACCTTTTTTCTCAGCCAACTGATTCGTCAAAATAAAATCGAAGTTGTTTTGAACAAAAAAGAAAGAAGAAGAAAATGGCGGCAAAGCCCCGCATGACGCCCGTCGCGTTCCTGTTGCAGGCAGCGCCGTGGACGCCGCTCGACGTGCGGTACGCACGACACTCAGGCGCTCAACGCCTCTTTCTCTCTCTCTGTTTGTGTAGGCTCTGTTTTGCTTACGTTGTGTGTGTGCGCGCGATACTTTGCACTTCATCATGTAGACGCGGCAGCGTTGCGGACATTTCCGTGCGGATCCGCTCGAAAGAGGACGAAGCAGCTCTTGGACAGCATGGCGAGCGAGACGCAGACGCGGAGGAGTGTCTCGTGTGGCAGTTTGAGCTCGAAGAGTACGACATCGGCTTTCAGCTGCTAGAGAACGGTATTGCTCTTGGCGACCTCGTGCGATACAAAGCAGGTGGCAACGTCGGACAAGACGGAAAAGCCACGGATTCGCCCACGAAAAGCAAGGTTCAGGAAGTCTTAGAGCAACACACGATGAATGACCATGTGGCGTGGATTGAGAGCTACGTAGACGGCTTGAAACCCGGAGGGACGTACACGTTCCGTTGGGACAACTCGTACTCGCTCGTGCGCCACAAGCAGCTCCAGTATCGCTTCCTTGTCACGTCCAAACGTGCGTTTGCAGCTGCACAAACAGCGGCACAGGAGGCAAATGAGAAACATCTTCAAGAAGCGAAGAAGAACAGGTGGAGCGGGTCGTTGAAACCTCATTTGGCGCGCAAACTGGCGCGAGATCGCGGGCTTAGCACAAAAGAAAGCGCGGCGGAGCAGAACGACGCGATTGAATCACTACAGCAGTGCGTGACGGACATGGTCGCTGCGTTCATGACGAAGCCAGATAGTCCACTCTATGAAGGATCTGTCCGTCCGTTCATTCTCGCGCTGGAAACTGTGCTTCGGCATGGCATCAAGGTATGGATATGCACTTGTATTTTTCCATTGCAAATAGTATGAGTTCATTAAAAGGATACTGTGTGTCGTGTGATTATCTAGGAATCCTTTCTCAATGAATGGCCTGAGGAGCCGTACTACGAGTTTCTACTTGAAACTGGTACAGTGCTCCGAGACGATCAGGGTCTCGTCGCGGAGGTCAAGCCGCTGTCGCCGCCAGAGACGCTACAACACATAGGGTGGACGCGAGCGCGAGCTTTCCTGTTTATTGCGCTCAACAAAAAAATTCTTCATCGCGCGTTCGAGGTGCGTCAAGTTTCACGAATGGATTATTGTTGCGCAGCGGGATGAGCTTCACGTTTTAACTAAAATTCTGATTGTGCACTGCAGAATTTAACCAAACGGCGGATGCTTGTGGAGAGATACTACGAGCCGCATGCGCTGTTGTTCACGTATGCAAACGCAACTCAGATCGCGTCTTTTTTGAGCGCACTCAACGCCGTCACGTTTCTTCTTGCTCCATTTCCCGATGAAACACAAATATTGGAAGATCCGAAGCAGATTCCTCCGAACCTGCTCCAGTGCACCCCCGAGGCTCCACTTTTGGGGAAAGAGAAACTCAAATTTAGGGATGGCATCAACGCTGACAGCTCCCTTACTCGAGGCATTTTGGCTGAGCCCGACGTGATCAAGCAAGTGCAGAATTGCTCGTTACCGAGGTACCTTTGTCATGAATTGCCGTTCCAAGAGGTTCACATCGGGTGCGTTTGCTCTTGCTTTTCACTGTATTGGTGGGTGGGCAAGCGACCAAGTTATTCACTTTACATTTGCAATGTTTGCGATTCATTTGTAGCCGAGGCTCGGTGGTGTTTGTTCCGCTTGACCTGAAAGATGACCAACCGGTGCTGGTCATCCAGCTCCAAGTCTTGTTTCAGGACATTAACGTGTCAATTGCAAACGACGACGAAGACGAGCTAGCGGAGCCAGTGCTTGTATCGGCTACAGATATGTGGACCGAGGGAATCTTTCGCGTAAAAACCAAGTTCAAGCCTTGTCTGTCAATAAAACTCGACAACTCGTTTGCGATCGTTCGAGGAAAACAAGTGAAGTTGCGGTACCGAGTCGCATCTGAAGAGGAGTACACTTGTGCGTGGGAAGCGTGCATTGAAATGGCTCAGTCAATCAGTTGGAAGCAAGCTGCTGCGAGCGGCGCCGAGCGATGCGAACAGTATATGGAATCCTTGCACCAGAAAGAAGAGGAAGAACTCACTGCGCAGCGGAATCAAGAAGCTGCAACCAAGAAAAGCGAGGCTGCCAGCGGTACTCGAGTCGAAGAAGAAAGCATTCTTGGCATCCCGACGTCGCTGATTTCGAATCCTGTGTCGTACCTTGTGGGCGGCATCCTCTCATCGGACGCGAACAGCTTTTGTGCTCAGTGTTTGGCACCGTTCTCGTTCTTCACGCGCCAACACCAATGTCCGTTGTGTCAAAGCGTGGTCTGCGTCCCGTGCTCGCGCCACTACGTCCAAGTGAACGGCAAGGGCCCACATCTTAAGACATGCGACCGCTGTTTCCTAAAAGAAAAAGACAACGAGGTATGTGCAAAACTAATCTCAAGCCTGTTGGCACGTGATGCGCAAAATGGTTGACTGAACACAACACTTTGTTATGTATGCCAACAGCGAAAAAGACGTGGAAACATGACAGGTCAGAGCACAGATCAAAGCGAATGCGCGGCGTATGCAGCGCTCCGACGTGATCCAGCTATGGAAAAGTATTTCAAGATGCTCGGTTTCGGTGTGCCAGCGAGTGGCGTTGCGCAGAAAATGATGCAAGACGATGTCGAGCTCGAGAAAATCCAAGTTTTTTCTGCTGGCCCCAGCGGTCCGACTTCTTCTCTTTTTCCGCTGGCAGGGTAAGCCACAGATGGACGAAGAGATAATACCCATGTGAGTCAAACTTTGGAATTTGTTCAACTCTATGCCTTTGTCTGTAGGCGAAGAGAGGGCACTGGACCTCCCAAACTGGCGCGTCGGCGAAGCTCGTCGCTTCGCAAAGTGCACTGGACAAGCTTAGAGGCAGAGAAAGCGAGCGAGTCGATCTGGACACGCGTCACTGCCCGCCGAAAGACTGCGCCTATCACGCTATCCCCACAGGACTTTCAGGAACTCGAGCAGCTGTTCGGTGACTCATCGGTGCCGAAAGGAGCAAGCAAGGAGAAAAAGTCAGGAGGAGTCCAAAAGAAGAACTTTTCGGCTCTTGATTCTCGACGCTCGAACAATATCTCGATTGGGCTGTCGCAGTTCAAGGCCCTGGGCGGGATTGAAGCCATCATTAAAAGTCTCAAGGACTGCGATTTCAACTTCCTGACAACCGAGCGTCTTACAAATCTGTACGACATCGCCCCCACAAGCGTCGAAGTGAAGAGGTACACTGATTTTCGAGGGTCTCGTGCTCGACTTGATATCTCGGAACGATTTTTGGTCGAAATGTGCGAGATTCCAAGAGTGACAGAGAAGGTTGGTTGCGCTTTCGTTGCATGTTGGTGTTGATCTTGTTGGCTACAGACTAATTTTCTATTGCAACTAGATGGCAGCTATGCTATTTGCTTCGCAGTTCAACCACCAGCAAAATGAGTTGCGGGATCGAGTCCAAGTGATCACACGCGCCTGTTATGAAATCTTACACAGTGAACGACTTGCTCGCTGCTTCGAGCTGGTGCTGGCGATCGGAAACCTCCTGAATTCTGGCACGGAGCTGGAAGACGCGCGTGGAATCACACTGGCGTCGCTGTTGAAGGTGAAACATGTGCTCACCATTGTCAATCATAATTTGGGCCATAACGTATTGCTCTCGACCATAACATTGTGCAGCTCTCGGAAACGAAATCAATGGATCGAAGCATGACGCTGTTGCAGTTTATTATCAAGCTCATCCACGTACGTATTTCACGAATGTACTTGGAAAATGTGCGTGCTGTGTTTCTAACAACTGCGCTGCATCGTCCAGGATCGAGGTGAAGGAGATATTCTTCTCTTTATTAACGAGTTGAACACGTTGGCGGATGCAAAGCGGTTTTCAAATATCATTTGTGCGTCTCAATTCAAGGCACTCCACAGTAGTATTCAACAGCTTGAGAATGAGATCAAAGAAGAAATGGTGAATGACCTAAAGCGCTTCCGTAAGGAAGAACAGCGACGGAAGGAGCAGTTCGAGCAACAAAGTAGAACGCCAATCAGACGGCCACCGCTGTTTAATGGAGTAGCTCGCTTACCTGGTTCAAGTTCGCCTTCGAAGCCCAATGCGCGCAACTCGCTTCTTGATGCAATACGGAAACGCGGCGGAAATAAAGAAGGCAAGAATGCTAATGCAGAGAAAGACGCGAACCCGAAGTCATCATCAATGATGACCGGAGCTGATAGCCGCGCAGCTTTGATGGCAGCGATTCAAAAGCGGCAGCAAGCGACAATGAGTGAACCAAGTGCCACTGCAGTTGCAGCACCAGCAACGGAAATGGGCAATCGTTCGATGCTGATGGAAGCGATCAAGTCACGTCAATTGCAGGCTTCGGTATCTGGCGAAGAAGAAGAGCAACGAGTAGAGCCAAGTGCAACCAACGCTCGATCGGCATTGATGAATGCGATTGCAAAGCGCGGTCAGGTCAATTCTGATGTAAAAGAAAGTGAGCAGAACGGCGTGCCTGAAAATCCGCGCGCTGCATTATTTGCAGCGATTACACAGAGAAAGCAACAGTCATCAAATGCTGAGGGCGCTCAAGCCCCTGTTTCATCAGTTCAGAATAGCAACGGTCATTCCACGTTGCTTGCTTCAATTCGGCAGCGACAAAGCACTCTTGAGAACAAAGAAAGCAGCTCGTCGCAGGAGCCACCAGTAAACCCGCAAGCAGCTCTGCTCGCTGCCATTCGAGGCGGTCTTCCGAAAGAGCCATTGAACCAAGACTCCTCTGTCCCCATGGCTACCTCCGATGATAAATCTGGTGGTGATGCGCAATTTGTACCTCGGGACTACAAAATGGAAAGCAAGTTTATCTCGGACATGCGGCAACGGCTGCTGGAAATTAAAACGGCGTACGAGGATCTTGAGATGGAACTGGAGACAATGAATTCAGCGTGGGAGGCAACGGCGAGATACCTCGGTGAAGACCTGGGAGCGTCGTCGTCGGAGTACATCTTCAACTTGCTGAATCGATTCCGCCTGGATGTGAAAGTGGTGAAAACGCTGCTTTTCCGCAAAGGACTGAGTTTCGCGAATGATCTGCAGGCACTGTTGCCGAATGCACGTAAGTGAACTCGTTTGATTGCGATGAAGGGTTGGCTCTATATAGCTGCTTACTGATTATGGACTCAAAATGTGCATTTGTAGACGTTGGCAACACTGTTGCAACAGTGTATGGCCCAGGTGTGGTCACCGCGCTTCGCGTTGCGGACAAGCGGATCGAGATCAAGTTTCCATGGAGCCGTGAAGCGTACTTGTCTCCCAGTTGCGTGCTGTCCGCTGGAAGTTTGGTTCGATGTCGCGTGTTTGGAGTCGGCATCATCCGCCAGACCCACTACGACGTCGGCTTTTGCTGCGTACGCTTCTCATTTGGGTACGGCATGATCCAGGTTCAAGAGATCACACCCGAGACGTCATCGAATGCGTCCAGTCTGCGCCAGGAGATCCTAGACACTCCGTTCTGTGTTGGTGATCCGGTCTTGACACCGTTTGGCTGTGGATATGTCAAGTCTATCGAACTACGCAGTCGTTTTAGAGGGAGCTACCAGCAGCAGCAGCAACGTGTTGAAGCCAATCCGGACGGAATTTTGGCTGTGCACTTGCTGGCGAGTGAGATGCGCGCAGAGGAACGCGGACAAGAGAACTACGCAGGCACTGCATTTGTTCAATTCAGGCATGCGACGTTGAATTATTAACACGTAAGAGAGACTACGCATGACAAGGACTAGACTAGATGTGCTTTGCTTTGGTTGCAGTTTGCTGCCGTTGTTGTAAATTACGCAGTCAGATACCATCCAAATGGTTTGTCGGCCACGTACGTGCAGATTTGCTTCGGTTCCAGGTACGCATCCAAGCCAAAGGGGCCCAGTTCGCGGCCCGTGCCGCTCTTCTTCATGCCTCCCCATGGGAGCTGCACAAAGCACGGCTGCGAGCAGTTGTTCCACACGATGCCGACGCGAAGCGCCTTTGTCACGCGCTTAAGCTGTTCGTTGTCGTTGGTGAACACAGCACCCGCGAGACCGAACTCCGAGTCGTTGGCGAGCGCAATCGCCTCCTCTTCGGTCTTGAACGTCATGACGGAGAGAACGGGGCCGAAAATCTCCTCGTTCCAGACCTTCATGTGCTTTTGCACGTTCGTGAGAATCGTCGGGTGGACGAAGTAGCCTGCTTCGTGCTTGTTGATCATCGAGGGCATTGCTTGGCCCGCGATCGTCGCGCCTTCTTTCACTGCGCCGTCAATGTATGCGAGCACTTTCTCCTGTTGCTGCTTGCTCACAAGCGGTCCCACCTGGACGCCCTTCTCGACCGGGTTGCCGACCACGAGCTTTTCCGTTTCCTGCACCAGACGCTGGATAAACTCGGCCGCAATGTCTTCGTGAACCAACAAGCGCGACGTGGCACTGCAGATCTGGCCATTCGTCCAAAAGACGCCGAACATGACCCACTCAACGGTGCGCTCGATGTGCGTCGAGTCAAACACGATCGCCGGTGACTTGCCGCCGAGCTCCAGCGAGATCTTCTTGATATCTTCCGCCGCGGAGATCATGATGTTTCGACCTGTGGGCACACTGCCGGTGAACGCGACCTTGTGCACGTCCGGGTGCTTGACGAGAGGCGCTCCCGCTTCGGCACCGAAGCCGCTCACGACGTTCAGCACACCTGCAGGAAGCCCGACATCCTTAGAGATTTGTGCCAGTTGCAGCGCAGTCAGCGGTGTGAGCTCCGAAGATTTCAACACGACGGTGCAGCCAGCTGTGAGCGCAGGAGCGATCTTCCACAGCGCCATGAGCGCCGGATAATTCCACGGAATAATCGCCGCGACCACACCCACTGGTTCGTAACGCAATTCGCCCCTGAAATCCTCAAGAGGCAAGTCCACTTTCTCATACTGGCGCGCGTCCAGACCTTCAGCAGCCGTGGCGTAGTAGCGGAAGCAGCCCGAGACGTCTTCGATGTCCCACTGGGCTTCGGGCAATGGCTTGCCGCAGTCGATCGTCTCGAGTTTACTGAGCGCTTCAATGCGGGCTTCCACGGCATCCGCCATCTTACGCAAGTACACGGCGCGATCTTTACCCGAGGTCTGTCCCCAGGATTCGAACGCCTTCTTTGCGGCCGCGACGGCCAAGTCGATGTCTTCGGTCGTGCCACGCGCGACTTGCTGGATCACTTGCTCCGTCGCAGGGTTGATCACATCGAAGTACTGCTTCTTCACGGGCGCGACCCACTCGCCGTTGATGAAGAGCTCCTTGAGGTACGGGAGATCGCTCATGTTGATAGAATGCACTGCAGCGGCGGAACAAGGAGGAGGGGAAGTCTTGAGGCGCTTGTGGCGAAGATCGCAGATTTGAAAATGATCCCTTCCCCCTGATTTTCGGCCAAATGCGAATCAGAACGAGCAAGTCGAGCCTGTGGCAATCTGTATGAAAAATGATGGTCATGATAGTGCAAGAAATCTGAACAAATTGTCATTCAGCGACCTTCGAACGACATTGATTCGTTCCAGGTGTACGTGTCTCGTAGTCCATCTTCCAGAATGCATGCAAAATAGCATAATAGCAATGCAAACTGATAAAGCCCGTAGGGTATAATTTGCACTCAAAGTTTGATCCCTCATATTGACTTTATCTAATTCGGGACACGACCCGCCCTGCGCTTTTATAATTGGCGCCAGGAACTCCCGCCAAAAAGAGCGCTTCGTTGTAATTGGTCATCACGATTGCATTCGTTCACGCAGCAGCTCACGCATTTCCTTCCAGTCCGAGCTCAAGCCACTCACCACAGACATTTACACACACACATACATATACATATATATAGAGAGAGCAAGCATGGGCATTAAGGGGTTGATGAAGCTCTTGCAGGAGGAGGCGCCAGCGTGCATCAAGGAGATCCCGCAGATGTCCCAACTCGCGGGCCGCTCCGTGGCGCTGGATGCGAGTATGGCGATCTACCAGTTCCTGATCGCGATTCGATCGAGCGATGGCGGTGGTCCGTCCCAAGTGCTCACGAACGAGGCTGGTGAGGTGACGTCGCACCTGCAGGGTATGTTCTCGCGCACCATTCGTATGATGGAGAGCGGCGTCAAGCCCGTGTATGTGTTCGATGGCAAGCCGCCGACGATGAAGGGCGGGGAGCTCGCGAAGCGTAGCGATCGCCGCGCCGAAGCGCAGAAGGGACTCGATGAAGCCACCGAGAGCGGGAACACAGAAGACATCGAGCGCTTCAACAAGCGACTGGTGCGTGCGACCAAGCAGCACAGCGAGGACTGCAAGGAGCTCTTGCGCTTGATGGGTGTGCCGGTGCTAACGGCGCCATGTGAAGCCGAAGCTACGTGCGCGGAGCTTGCCAAGAGCGGCAAAGTATTTGCCACTGGCACTGAAGATATGGATGCGCTCACATTTGGCTCGCCCGTGTTGTACCGCCGATTAACGTTTGCTGCCGCCAAGAAGGTGCCGGTGCTGGAAGTGAAGCTCGAGCGTGCATTGGAAGACTTGGGGCTCACAAGAGAGCAGTTCGTGGATCTTTGCATCCTCTGTGGCTGCGATTACTGTGATACGATCCGGGGTGTGGGTCCAAAGAAAGCGTTCGCTGGCATTAAAGAACACAAGAGCATCGAGAACTTCATCGAGGCGCTCCAGAAGAGCAACAGCAAGGGCGTGACGATCCCGGACGAGTGGCTGGGCGAGAACCCGATCTACAAGCAGGCGCGCGAGATGTTTGTGACGCCTGAGGTCGTCGACATTAAGGAAGTGGAAATCAAGTGGAAGGACCCCATGGAGGTAGAGCTGATTGAGTTCCTCGTGAACAAGCACGGATTCCAGGAGACGCGTGTCCAGAGCGCCATCGAGCGTCTGAAAAAGTCCAAGGGCACGCAGTCCCAGAAGCGTCTCGACAGCTTCTTCACGGTGCTACCATCGACTGGCACGAAGCGCAAGGTTGACACCAAAACCGCTGCTGCTGGGAAGAAGGGCGCTCCAGCCAAGAAAGCGGCGTCGGCGTCTGCCATGAAGCGCGGCAAGAAGTAAATAAACGCACAGGCAGTGAGCGCTAGGAAAACGAAATGCTTGGGCGAAGGTGAATATGCTCGGGCTCAGCCATGATCCTGTTGTGTAGATGATGCCTGCACCGCGGTTGTTTTTTAACTTAGTTAATTCACACACATTTATATTGAAAGAATGGCAAGCGTCCCATGTATCCACAACGCACACACACAGAATAAAAATTAAAAAACAAAAACAATAACTTGCGGCACTCACACTTCATTTTCACTTGATCATTGCCGCTGCCATCGCTGCGAGTGCTCGGCCAGCCACACGAGTCCATGGCACAGCAACGTCAAAATGAACGCGACATCGGACCGCGACGACACTTCGGCTTCTTCGTGGAAAAAGCGCAGCAAGCTCGCAGCATAATTCGAGAACGCCGGGATCTGGTACACCACTGCCAACTGCTTATTTAGCGCGCGAGCGCGGGCCGCGCGGTTCATCTCATCACGAACCGATTCGCGGTGTTTCTCACGTAGTGCAGTGATTCGGCTCTCCTCAATGCGATCAGCTTCTTGCACAGCATCCACCATGAAGCGATCGGCATCCAATAATGCGTTCTCGGCGTCTTTCATGGCCGACAGCACTGCCTGAAAGTCTTCAAGACGGATCAGCGTGCTTTCCAGACGTCGCAAGTGCGCGATGATCACGGCAAACACGAAACGAGATCCTTCCGCGAAGATGCAGTCAAATATCCGAAAGACGGTCTCACTTGGAAACGTGGTGGTGAACAGGCACAACAACCACTGGACAGCAAATGGGAAATGGAGAGAGGAAGAAAATGTTAGCATTTCTATACACTCATCGCAATTTACACTGGTATGTGCCACTTACCTGAGATCCCAGTAGCTCCAGAGGGAGTCCGACATCAGCAGTAAACGCATCAAGCGCTGGCAGCTCATCCGCGATAAGTTCCTTCAACACGAGCATATCGGTTTGCGTCTCCGCCATGGTAGGCGTATAGTAACCAGGATACAAATCTTCACAAATGACAGCGAGAAGCCAAAAGGCTGCTTCCTCCTCCACAGCTAGCGTCAAGAAGCCCACGATAAAATTAAGTCCCTAAAATGGCCCAAAGCAACAAAGCACAGTCATCCGTTAGACAAAATCAAAACATCAACCACTTTATGCTGTCCACATCAACAAACCTGGCAGTAGCCAATCGATGGGTTACGGATTGAATATGCTCGAAGGATCCGCCGTAACACGGCTCGTCCTTCCTCTGTGCAGATCTTCGTGCCAGAATGGCCAAATGTCCGATCGATATCCAGCTCGATCTGCCGAAATGGCGCCGAGTCTACCCCTTCTGACTGCTCTACTAGTGATTTATAGTCCTGGCTGCCAGCATTCTGTTGTTTCTCTCGAGCACCTGCGCGTATGTCGCCGACATTAAAAAAAGTGTCAATAATACATGGAGTCAAGTGGATTACATACCTGAGAGGTTCATGTAGACGCGCTCACGCCAATGCCGTGGGATCCCTCCTCGCGCTAGTTGTCGAAGAACGGTGTTTTCCGACGCAAGAAAGTCTCGATGGTGCTGTAAGGAGAAAAATTGCGTCCCAAACGCACGCTCCCAATCACTCACACGGCGCTCTTCTCGGCAATCCTCGTATGATCGAAGATGCGCCCAGTCTTTCTGAAGACGGTCAGAGATTCGAAACCCATAGTGATCGTACATCGGAACCTCGTACACCTGCTCTGCAAAAATGCGCTCGCGTGCTTGTTCATCCGTCGCTAAGGTTGCATCGTCTAGCCAGAGCGTTCGAATGCGGATCTCACCAGAACGCGTGCCGCGCAGCACGTACCACTTGTCCGTCGCGATGCGCGAAGATTTGCGCAACAGCGCGACAGAAAGCTCCAAGAATCCCAGTGCTTCATCGCTTGGATCCAGACCTTCTGACTGGGTGGCTATAGGCGCAGGTGCAGCTGGCGTCGAATTCCTTGTTGTCTTCTTGTCAGAAATGCGCTCGACCGGTGTAATCGATGAGTTCAAGCGTTTGATCTTCGCTTTCGGAGTGGTATCGACGAAAGCGTAGTCTATCAAACCCAGCTCGCGATCCTCATCATCGTCGCTGTCGGTCTCATGTGATAGACAGAGTGAATCCAACTTGCCGCGGTTGCTTCCTTCTTCCTCCCCCTCCTCCTCTCGGTCCATCATCTCCTGCCTACTGTCTTCATCGGCTGCACTTGCATCCACCGCGCTCTTGGGACTACTCGAACTGCTGCTGCCCGACGACGCTGGGAACATGTCGAAGAAGAAATTCTTCTCGTTGAACACTTGGATCATCACGCGTGGGTCCGACGCCAGCGTACTTGAGACAGGGTCTGCAGCATCGCCACCATCTTCAACGATATCTAGCTCAATGGCATGGGACCACGCGGGATTGCCACTCGACTGGATCGTCGGTGATCTCGACGGCAGCGCGGCAGCATCTTGTCCCTTCTCCTGCGCGTGTAGCTTCACCGTCACTGGCGCTGGCACTACTAGCTGCTGCACAACGCAGTACGCATCGACCGCTTGGCGGCTCTCGAGGTTCCGCGCGCCGACGACTTCCAGCCACAGCTTGTTTCTCCTACACGTCGGCGTCATCAACACAAGCGAGCAAGAAGAGATAACACAGCGCCAGCATGAGGATCTTTCGCCCTCGCCATACAAAAACCAATACAAAGACAAAAAAGATTCTCTCGTTGGCTACGGTACAAAGACCACGCGAGCACCAGGATGCCAGAACGCGCGCGAGAACAGAGAAGAGAAAGGAGCGAGCGCGTCATCGCCACTCGCTCAGCGCACGTCCCGCGCTCTCCATCATCCGCCTCACGCGCGCCGTGTGTGGGTCTCTCCTCTGCTGCGACGGTCGATGCGTGCCCGTGGGAATAAGCAGGCAGTCTCAGACGGAAGAAGTAGAAGAAAGCACGTACGTGGTTCGCATGCTCGTGGCCACAATAATTGTGACAGTAACCGCATTCTACCCTTTTGTGTGCTCACTCGTTGTTCTTCAAGCAAGCGCGGCGCATTTGGACCCACGGTTTATTTATTCGGCAGCCATCGCTCTCGGAAATAGTGGGAGCAATCCAGTACATGGCTCCCATCATAACAAAAAACGAAATGAAGAGAAAAAACCTTGAGGTTTTTTTTCTGCGTCACGATTGCTATTGTGCAACCGTCACTTGCAGCAGCGTGGTGCTGTCACACACAAAATGGATGCTTCCGACCTTGGCCCTGAAGTAAGCAACATGGAAATTGCACGTTTTATGCCACGAAAAGGGGGAGGCTTGAAGTAACATTTACAAGTACATTTGCCATGGTTTACTCGACGTTGGATTGACCTTGACGTGCCCGCTACAGTAACCAGAAAGAAAGCTACACAAGCACACACACAGCAAAGAGCAGCAAGATGAAGGCCGAGTTCATGCGCGTGTTCGAGCGCATGGCGGATCTGATCGTCGGCAACTTTGCCGCGTCCTTCCAGAACGAGCTGCGCTTCATGGTACGTCGCCTCTCCTACTTGTCTCAAATGCGGCTGCGCCGCTCTCTTCCGCAATTCAAAGAGAGCATGTTGGTCGAAAAAATCCAAAGACTCATTTTAGTGGACAACGCGTGTGTGTGGCTAGTCTGAAGCTGGCGGATCCGCGGTCGCCCAAGCGATGCGCGCGCAGAGCGTCCCGATGCAGCAAGCCGTGAAGCACACGGCAGGCGCGATCGCACGGCTGTAGAAGGAATCCATCGATCGTGTCGCCTTCTGCCCACACAAAAAAATGATACGACAGGCGATCGTCAGCTTCTTCGAAAATGCGCCCAAATGTCGTCAGTCGAAACGTGTCAAGGAAAAAAAATAAATGATATGCTTGGATGAATGCGCTCTCTTTTTTGAAAGTACAATAGATAAATATAAGGCTGTCCTTAAGATCCTTCGTCTCTTTTTGTGTTTCTGCTGAATGCGGCATCATCAGCTACTCTTTGCCTGAAGGGCAGCTTTGAGGCTTGGCGCTTGCTGCATTGCTGTTATTATCGAGTAGATCTCCACTCTTCCACTTCAGGATCAGCTTGCTCGTGGCCTTCTCCGCTTGCGCTTGCGCTATCCGTTTCTGGAGCAACTTCACTTTCTTCTCGTATTTCTCTGCAGTGGTAGCTTGGGCGTCAACCAAGTGTTTGATGCTGTAAAGCCGAAAGATCTCGACCAGCAAACGACTCTGCAGGAGAATGTTCTTGCCATGCAATGCTATTCGAATGGCGTTCTTCAGCGTTTCCTCACCATTGTCTGTTTTCCCGTAGTCAAGCAACTTTGGCCCAAACAATGCCATGAGCTCTGCCATGGTCTCACTGCAACTTACATGCGTACTCATCCGTTCCAGTGATTCATGAAGTACGGACAGCATACTGGGGCGCAAACTTTCAAGATAAGCATGATGTCCAAGACCGAGATTGTTCCCGGGAAGCGACGGATTGGTAGCAAGCTCGTGAGATGCCCAGAGCCATTTCGCAAGCGCAAGATCGTACTACCAAGGAAGCACACAGATGAGTTGTTGCTAGTGCATTGCTCAGTGAGATACATACCGCAATAGAACTGCCTACCTTTGCTCGAAGCTCGACACTACAGCCATTGTAGATGAGGTTTCGTAGCCCTTCCATTTCGAGGATTCTTGCACCAAATTCTAGCAGCACAGGATTCGGACAGATTTGCCGAACCTGCAGCCCAGAGGGACTGCTGCCACTGATGCTGAAGGATGGGTCTGCTGCGCTTCCGCAATACATCAAGATGTCCAAAGCTTCGACCCAGACACTCAAATACGAATCCGAGTACGAGGTGGCACTGACAGCTATAGGTGGAAGCAACTTCTCGACCACATAATTGACATTGAAAACGGTCTCTTTCACCCTCCCAATGGAGACTGCATACTGTTGCAAGCAAAAGCATCACATATAATTAACGTCACTCTACGCCATGACAGACACACATGCTCACAAGATAAGTTACCTTTGCGACCGCGATGTGGCATTTTGCGACGAAAAACTGGTAGAAGATGGTCGGTTCGAGGATACTTTTGTAACTCGAAAAGAGATGAATCATCTGCGAAATACTGAGTCCAAACTCGAAGTATCGGCATTGCTGTGCTTGCAAGCGGCAATGCAAGTACAGCATGTCGAACAGTGTCGCGACGAGCATCATTCGAATGCTCTTGTTTAAAGCATACGTCTGCAAGTTGGCCTGCACGTGATGGATCGCCTTCATGGAGAGTGTGAGAGCTTCGCACGGATCGTTGCACGCCATGACATTGAGCTTCAAACCATCAACAATGCTGTCCAGGTATGGTTCTTTCAAAATACCAGTCGGCTTCACGTCCGGTGCACTTTGCAGCGCCTTGATCTCATCGAGAATAGGACTGATTTTCTTTATTTCTCCAATTCTGTGGTGGGAAAATAGCATACCACAATCAGGCTCACGTCATATATCAAAAATTTGGCAAAGAAGGACGCAATTGCGTACCTGAGGAAGTAGAACCCAGAAATGACCAAATGGTAAGCACGCATTTCGCGACTCGCACTGCTATGCAAGGACGCGTTTTTGAAAAAGTCGTCCGCAGCTCGGATTGCATTGGACGATTCGTGTCCGCCACTAAAGTAGAACGATGCAGCATACGCATGATACGCAACCTCGATGAGCCATAACTACGCATGCACACACGAGGATCAAAGACATGTGAGCGACTCTACCACAACAACAAGAAAGAAAGACATCCTACATTTCACGCGTACCTGGAAACTAGCGTCATACTGATGCGGGAAGCATTTCTGAACATACTGCACGTGTTGCAAGAATCCGGAGTGGATCTCGGAGTTCTCACTGTGCTTTGCGAGGATCGAAGTGGTATGCAGCTTTACGAGATGCTTTCGTAACTTCCCAAGAAAGTAGTTTTTGAACTCTGTTGAAGATGCCGCTTCAGGAGCCTGTGGTAAATTTGCGTCTTTGTCCAGTTCTGCACATTTTGAGATCGCAGCGCATAATATCTCCAAAATGTGTCGATCCTTCACCGTTCGATTGATGCTTGAGACTTCCATTAGCAGGTATTTTGACTTGAATAGGCGACAGTGCCATTCATGCTACACAAGGCAGACGCACCAGCATATAGAGTAGTTAGCATCTAACGCGCCAAGTCACCAAAACGCATTCTCTTCTGCCCAAGCATACTTATACGAACATACACCCACGTAAACTCACCTCCATGATAGCCTGCTTTGCCTGCAACGCCTGCTCCACAACATAGATACAACGCTCGGCTCGTGCCAAGCGCTTCCGCCACAGCTTGCGATCCATGCGATCCGTCTCCGTCGGCGACATCACCACGCATATCTCCGCGAGTAACACATTCGCTTGGTATACGATTTGCTGAGTCGCTGCACCCATGCGCTCAACATCCTGAGCTCCACACACAGCCTGCATGAGCAGAAACACATGCCCATCGCATCACATCAATCAGTTTGCCTCCACCTCGACCAAGCAATAGAACTCTGTCGTTGGTTACAGGGCGCACCTCTAGAGTAGCGATCGCCTGTGGGATCAGATTGAACTGCACGTACACGCACGCGAGCTCCCAGAGCCGCGCGATCTCCGCTTCCGTTGCCGTCGCATTCATTGCTGCCATAACTTTCCGTCTTTTGCCGCATTTGTGCAACGTTGCCGCAAAGGTGGTACAAATGAATTGACAATTACAATTCAAATTTGAGTCGGTGGTCATTTTGAATTGAATTGCGGAAACCCATTCTTCTCTTCGCAATAATTGAAGCTATCGATCTCATTGAAGCGCAGCTCAAATAGAAGGACATTGACGCGATGGCGGCGCGTGTCGGAGCCCAAGGGGAAGCCATCGGCGTGGGCGCGGCCTTCCTGGTCGACGGTTTTGCGTATGCGCTCGTTGCCGTGGCTGCAGCTGTGCAACTTGTGCGCAACTGCTGTCGCTATCGTCCCTGGACTGTGCAGAAGATGATCCACTTGCTCATGTTCTTCGCCACGCTCAGTAAGTGCAATTTCATTGATCAAGTGTGGTCACTTGCTGACGGTTGCCTTCATCTGTTGTGCATTTATGGTATAATGCAGTTCGAGCGGTTTTCCTGGTGCTGGTGGGATACGACTGGTGCGGTGTTCTCACGGGCGAGATCGATGTGTCGAAGTGCAGCACTACCGAGCGCGATCTGTTTTACATTCTGGATCAACTGCCGATCCTCGCGTTTTTCGCGACGTATGCGCTGCTGATGCAATTCTGGGCGGAAGTGTACTACAACGCTGTCGATCAGATCGTGGTGCTCTCGTCGTTTGTGAAACCCATGGTCAAAGTGCTCATTGCGGTACGTGCAAAAGAGTCACGAGTTGTCTATAGCCACCACATCCAATGTTTTTGTTGTTGTGTGTGTGATCCAGGTGATGCTTCTGGTGCAAGGCCTGTTTTGGGTCCTGTATGCGTCTGCGTGGCAGAGCGAGAGTGAGTTTTACACAGCCGGCCCTATTTGGTCGATTTATGGGTAGTCAGTCATCCATTCCTGACCAAATCATGTTTGCTTGTACACATATGCAGGATCGTTTTTCACGAAGAGCCAAGCGATTTTGAACATGCAAATGTTTCTCATCGTGACTGCGGGATTCATTTACTATGGAAGGAAGGCGTATGTTGAACTCCGGTGAGTAGCTCATTCGCGCTCAGAATGCAGCAATGCTCGAGTTTGAAACTCACGAACTCACTTTATTACTTGCAACTTGTGCAGGTCCGTGCCGGTGGAGCTGGGCATTCGATCCAAGAAGCTCAAAGAGGTGAGCTCTTTTTTATCATTATTATCGGCGCTAACTGCATCACCTACTATTCGTGTCGCTAACTGGTACTTATGGTGGTGTATGAAATTGAAAGCTCGCACTGATGACGTCCATCTGCACATCGTGCTTTATGACGCGGTGCGGCTTGGAAATGTTTTTGTCCACTGAGAAGCACCAGCTTCATGACAGCAGCACGTGGTTCATCGTGTTTGTGTATTATGCGCTGCTGGAGATTTTTCCGTCGATCTCGATTCTCTATTTCAACCGCCGCCTTCCTCTCAGAAGAAGACGACAACTTGGAGGCGCTCGAGCGCGCAACGGTCGACGCAGTTTGTTTTTCTCCAAGGGCATCGACCACGATGCGCAGCCTGACAGGTCGTTGCGCGCAAGCCTCCTTCATAGCGAGAATTAAAAGACCAAATGGGGCTACTAGTGTGCAGTGTACCATTTCAACCCAACAAAATGTATGTATTTTGCTTTTGTTTTAGTAGACGCAAGCCGCATGTTCGTGAACTTTGTACAGCGTACGTTTTAAATGTGTGTCTAGTTGCTGGTGGCGCCCAATTCGATCGAGACTTCCTTCAGCAGTGCGAGCATGCGGTCGTTTTCTTCCGTCGATCCGATTGTAGCGCGCAAACAATCGTCGAGCAGAAGCTGGTTGCCACGGTAGCGGATGACCACGCCGCGGTCCGCCATTTGCCTGTACACTTGCAACGAGTTTGGAAGCTGATGTCACACAAAAAGTAACGATGGATGCAAGTCAGTGAGATGCTGTACAAACACACACACATACAAAAAAAAGAACAGCTACAAGGGAATGTACCTGGAACAAGACAAAGTTCGAGTCCGACGCGTAAATCGCCTGGATAAATGGAAGCTTGCGCAGTTCCTTGAGCACGCGCTCCTTCTCCGACTTAATGATACCGACCTTGCGGTTCAGCTCGTCGATGTTGCCCAGAGCCTCAAGAGCAACCTAAACCAAGTTATACAGTGTTAGCTTGAGCGAGAAATTCACAATGACATGATGTTTCTGTACCTTGGCGGTCAGCTTATTGATGTTGTATGGCGCCTTGACGTTGTTGAGGATCTGGATGAGGCGAGGATCACCGAACGCACTGCCCAAACGGATACCCGCGAGCCCGAAGCCCTTGGACAGCGTTTGAAGCACGATCAAGCGAGGGTACGTGTTGACGAGAGTGCACAGACTCGCAGTCTCCGAGAAGTCGACGTACGCTTCGTCCACGACAACAAAGCCCTTGTACGACTAGTGAGCAATGCAAAACGTTAACAGCATCATTGTGAGAATTTGCGTGCTTGCATAAACGACAACAACACGGTTCAACCAACCTCGGCCTTCAAGACCGTCTCGATATCCTTGGTACGAAGAGCGTTCGCCGTTGGGTTGCCGGGGCTGCACAAGAAGATGATCTTGGTGTTAGGCGTCGCGGCCTTCAAAATCTCTTCTGGGTCGATGTGGAACGATGGCAAAGGGAGATCATCCTGCAACCATGAAATTGTAAGCCATTTAGTGAGTAATTAGGTGCGTATGAGCACTAAAGCGACTCAAACAGTCAACACACCTTGAGTCCCTTCGGGTTTTCCGCTGGTGCTTCCACCTTGAGTGGCACCGAGATGATGTTCACGTCGTGGATGTTAGCGCACACTTGGTACATGCCATATGTAGGCGGCGTGATCAGAATCGAGTCCACGCGTGGCGTACACGCGACGCGAATCACCAAATCGATTGCTTCGTCGCTGCCAACACCCAAAAAGATGTTGTTGATGTGCACTTTGTTTTCCCCCGACTTGGCATTTCTACACAATCGAAAACGTATGGAATAAAACGACGTCAACATAAGCAAAATGACAACTAAGGCAGCTATATGCTGCCGCCACCAATGCCGCAATCTACCTGAAATTAGCGAGTGCTTGCTTCAGTTCGCGTTGGTATGGGTCAGGGTATCGCTCAAGGATCTCTTGGCGCAGCGCATGATCAGCGTCCAAAGGTGGACCGAGACTGTTCTCATTCGCATCCAGCAGAATACCTGCAGCACCACAATAAACAGTAACGCAACCGTAAGTATATATGCGCTAATACATCAACGCATTTCTTCCGTTTAGTTGCAAGCATACCCTGGTCGTAGTCGTCACGCGCGCAACGGTATGGAGTGAGCGCCAGGATGTTTGGGCGGATGAGACGCTCCACTTCGTCCTGCGACGCCGATGCCTCTTTTGGCTGCTGCTTGCGGGTCTTGGTGCCGCTGGCGCTCGCCTGGGTCTTACCGA
Organism: Globisporangium ultimum DAOM BR144; assembly: GCA_000143045.1. NCBI lineage: Eukaryota > Oomycota > Peronosporomycetes > Pythiales > Pythiaceae > Globisporangium > Globisporangium ultimum. Next base: position 563,519 of record GL376560.1, read on the forward strand.
ACAAGTAGCCGACGCCGAGCCCCGCCGTGAGGCCCAACGCCAACACGCTCTGCTTGTCCATCTTGTGCTTGCGCAAAGGAGTGCAATTCCGATTCTGAGGACAGGCATCACACGTTTGCTGGATGGCTGAAGTTGCAGAGTTAACAAGCTCGGAGTCGTTCTGATTCGCTCAAATGAACAGTCATGCATAATTTTAGCGAATGGATGGGGTTAAATGGCTTTGTATCCTCCCCCAAGCAAATTGGTGACAGCGTTCAACAACCGCGTGTTGCTTCGGCGAAGGTTCTGCTGGTGAATCGTACTTTGCTGAAGATAATAACGAATCCGTACTTATTAGGAGTGATAGAGTAGAGAGGATGCACAAGGAGGAGCTAGTGTTATGGAAAATGACTGTACCTTCTTCTAAATGAGGCAGCTGTTCTTCAATCAAAATTGTGCTTTTCGAAAAAATTCCACCGCCGTTACCCCAAACTTGTTGTCGCCCCCCAACAAATTTGTAAGTAACGCTGATATCAGATTTTAAAAGTCTCGACTTGGTCCATTTTCAGCTTGAAAGTAGTTTTCAATTGATCGCACATAAGAAGGGTATAAAATTAGATAGTCATTAGAGGAGACTGACTTCGAATATATGCACCTTGCATAAACAGGACAATGGACGTCAGATCGCTCTGCCTATCTCTCACATAGCCCTTTCATAACACCAAGTTGCTCTTTTTATCAACCATAAAGAGATGTATCAATAGTGTATTTGAATGCTTCAATGTAATATACAAAGGAATAATAGATAGACAGGTAAGGATTTGATTTATCATCTGGCTCACAAGTGCAACTCAGGAGAGATGACCTCGCGCGGATTCCCGCACCCGCGCGCGCGTATGTGTCTTTTACTCTGAATGGTCCGCTTCTTCCTTCGATAGAAGAAAGTCATTTCCACTATTCGCCGTTCCCCAGTCGACTACCTATCATATCCCCCCTTCACTCCTGCCACTCGCTAACATGAAGAGCTCCTCCGCCCTCGTGCTCCCGTTCGCCGCTGCGGCGCTGCTCGCGGCAACGTCCGCTGACGCCGCCGTCGTCGTCGCCAAGGACTGCACGCAGAAGGAGCGCCAGTTCGTCAACAGTCTCCTCGAACAGGACGTGAACCCGTTCTATTCGTGCGCCACCAAGGCTAGGGGCGACATCACGGTGCTCTCGACCTCGCGCCTGTGTCCGATCGCGGAGTGCAAGACCTGGCTCGAGTACATGGCCGAGAACGCGCCAGATTGCATCTACGACGACACCAACTACGGCACGACGTTCACGGCCAAGGCCAAGGACTGCGGCAGCACCGTCAGTTCTGCCGGTAGCGGCGTTGCGGGCGAGGCGGACACCACCACTGCGTCGTCGGGATCCGAGGCGACGACGACGACGACCAAGTCGTCCTCGGGCTCGAGCTCCGAAGCCGGCGCCACCACTAAGCCAGTGGAAGACACGGCGAACAGCAGCTCCGGATCGGGCTCGTTGGAGATCGAACCTGCAGTCGAGGTGCCTATCCTTGACGACGGCTCGACGGTCACGATCCCACAGAAGACCACCACCCCAGCGCCAACCACGCGCACGCCTACGGTAACGCAGCAACAAAGCGCTGCTTCGTCGACGTCTCGTGCGATCGGCGTGCTCTGTGCTGTCTCGGTCACGATCGCCGCCCTTGCGTTGTAAGAAATAATAATGCGATCGAAGTGTTGTTATGTTTTTTACAAAGCATCTTTTCGCCAAAGCAAGCGCCGTTTAGAGGATGGTCCGGGTTCATTTTGTCTTTTGTTTATATCCAATGTGAAAATGCTGGAGCTTTTTTTCTTCCATTTGCGTTTGACTTGGGGGGTGTTTTCATTATTTCGTGCGTCTAGCGTATGTATAACTTATCGTTCTCTTTCACCTCTTTTCTTCTTCTTCCTACGTCTGCTGCCGCGTGGAGAGGCCGCTGAGCTGGCGCTTCCACACGTCGGCGCAGCGCTGCAGGAAGTTCGCCGTCTGCGCGTCTTCATCCGTGTTGAGCTTGCGGATCGCTGCAAAATCGATCGAATTATCCACCGGCAGCAGGTCGGCGATTGCCTTCAGGCGCTTGGCGTCTCGCACTGCGGACGGCGACGGTCCTGCTCGCTTCTTCTCCGGCGCTGAAACAGGCAGAGGCGCTCGCTTCGGCGTTGCCGCCGTAGTTCGAGCTGCTGGTGTGGCAGGAGCCTGTGGGGCAGCCTTCTTGGCCGTCAGAGACGGCTTAAAGACTCCAGTGCGTCCGTTCTTTCTGGGGAACTTCTTGGTCTCCGCTTTAGCAGAGTCCTCGATTCTGAGCTTTGCTGGACGAGGCTTCCGCGACGCTGCTGGTGCTTTGTTTGTCACCACTGGCTGTGGCAAATGCGGGCGCGCCGCCGACTTGTCGGACCCATTAGCTCGGGGCGTCACGACACGCTGGACACTTGTCTGGTTGCTTTTCTCTTCGACGAGTGGCACAATCGAATTGGCGGCGCCACTCTGAAACTCGCTGGGGTCAAGCGAGAAAATATCCGAGTGACCGTCCCAACGGCGCGACATTGCAAGGTTTTTCTTCGTTAACGCTACAAGGTTCGGCATGCACACAGACACACAAAGTCAGTGCGTCAAAGCGACACCTTGGTATGTACTATAAGACTCCATTTTGAGGCAGCAAAGCACTTACGAACATACGTCCCGTGTCCTGCGATGGACATCGCGTCGGTCCATATATCCCAGCGCGATTTCCACCCAATAAAGTGCACTTTGATCTTCTGCTCCTCGAGCTTGCAATCGATGATCTGCGCCTCCGCCCACAGCATTTTCGTATCCTACAACAACACAAACAAATAGCACCATCTTGCTCACATTTGTTTGCTTTCCAAGGGCCGGTAAACACTTACACAATAACGATATAATAGCGTACCAGCGCGTCCACGTATAGCCCCACACAGGGCGCGGACGGTGGGCCTGCTGCTTTCTTCTTCTTCCCATTCGGTTTCCCTTTTTTCTGCTTTGCCGCCGCCTTGCTCGTCTGTTTCGTCTGTTTCTCCACCGTGATCGCATCTGCCGGGGGCGTCGCGGGATGGTCCATCGGCAGCGAAAGAAGCAGTGGATGGTCGGTCATCGCTAGCGAGTCTGCGACCGCTGGGATCATCTCCGCGCCAGGCACAGTCGCAGCAGTGGTCTCCATTGACGGCTGCTGATGCAGCAAAGGCTGAGAGAGCGGGCCACTCGCAGTTGGTGGTGCCAGCTCGTGGAGACCCGTCTGGACACTGCTTCACACACACCAGAACGACACAACAACACACACATACGTACACACCCGCATGAGCTCACACTGTACACAATAGAGTCTCCTATGAAGACGCGCCTGTATGCCTGCGCCATAAGAGAGCGCAGAACGTACCCTTGACGCGTGCTGTTCGGCGCAACACTCGCCGCCATTTTGGAGCGACTCAAAGAATCCCGTTCGCGCGCAGTGGCTCGGGCTCTTCTATTTCGAGATAATGCTGTTTGATAGGTTACGGTACCAAATCCAGACTCAGGCTGAACGGATGAAGAGCTCTGATAGGGGAGATTGTTCAACTTGCCTAATTGCCTAATTGAGTGCTGGGGTGACTGCATGAACGAGGACTTGCGTGGGCAGCAGCGGCCGCGCAGTGCGACCACCAGGGCGCCCATTGTCTCCTCGATTGCGACCCTCATCATTTGTATCCGGTAGCACCACCGAGTACGACACGCTCGCATTGTCGATCACGATCTGATTCGCGCTGCCCCGCCACCGCTTCGTCTGGTCCTTGCTGCGCACGTCCACTTGCAGCACTTGCTCGATCGCAGCTAAGAATGCGTCCGGATGGCCGCGGTAGTGCGCAGATGATGCCGACAGCTCGCGTACAGTCAACGCGATGGACGGATCGCGCCAATGCACACTGTTCATAGTGGAGAGATCAAGAGAGGCAGGTAAGTATTTGAGTCTAGTGCGCATTACTGCAAACGATGTGTACTTACGTAGTCGGTGGGTGATCAGGAGACACCCATGCTGCTGCTTTTGCATCCGCGATGCAGTCGTAGCCTAGTACACTCACATGCTTTGTCAGAAGAGATTTGGAGAGAGCTAAGTTGCTGAACAGCATGCTGACACACATACCTGGGACATAGGGCTTCACGTCCAACACGGGGGTGTCGTTGACGAGATCGACGCCTGAGATGTACACAATGCGCTTCTTCATGTCCACGCTGTCGACCTTGGCCAATGTGATGCCGATCGGATTTGGACGGTGTGGTGACCGCGTGCTGAAGATCCCGACACGCTCCTTCAGCATCGGAGGAGAAATCTTTGCCTGTAGTTGCATCAACAGAAAAGTACAAATCTCTAAATATGGACCAGCTTCTGCAAAACCAATGGCTGCTGACGCAACTACATAGATGTGAACCTTAAACGTGTATCGGTGGCTGTCAGAGCGCAGTCCTTCATGCGCTCGCGCGTTCTTGCCGTTGGTGTTCTTGTCGAACACAAACACGATCCAAACATGGCTGAATGATTCCAGACCGATGAGCGTGTCTGGTGAGATGCTGCGCTGGAATTCAATGGCGCCCTTAGTCGCCGGTGCCAGCAGTCCTTGTCGCGGCGTTCCTATAGAATCGAAATCAAGCAGAAGCTATTACATGAGCGCAGATTCCTCATGCGCCATCGCATTTTCACAAGTGGACGCTCACCGAGACAGCTCTTGAAGCACGAGCGAATGTGACCAATCGACTGCATGAAATAGCCTTTGCTCGTGTCCAATTTATCATCCATCACGCGTCGTAATTCCTGCCATATGCAACCACAAATCAAAGATGAGAAATATGGTCCATCTGGATGTACATGCATTCTTGCATCGTGTCATAACCCATGCATCTGCCTCACTTTCTCAGCAGCGACGCGTCCTTTGCGCTCCTCCAACCGCATGTGCTCCTTCTTCTGCAGCTCTTTCTCTAGCGCCTGTTGCACCGACACACCCATACATTCGCTTCATTAAACGCCAACTTGTCTGCACGATAGCTCATCACCAACTGAAAACGCACCGCCACGCGCTGCGCCAGTGCATCTGCACTGCCTTCATCCCTCGGCCACCACGTCCAGAGCCATGCCGCCATCGCTGTGGTCTGCAGCAGCGCAAGCGCAGCGAGCGTGTCCACCTTTCGCGTCATGCTGAGGTCACTTGATGGTTGTCAATCAAACCAAAATGACACAAGTGGATACGCAGTACACTGTACTTGATCCTATTACAAGTCCCTGCTTGTTTGGATCTGTGACCTTTCAGAGCCGCTCATTTGGAGATCTTTTGACGAGGGCGAAAATGCGCAGGAACTCGGGGGATCGCGGCCTCTCTGCCGCCATGCAGCACCGAAAAGTACGCCGCCAATAGTATTCCATGCGTGTCTATATACGCGTATGTGTGTGTGTCTTAGTAGCATTCATGCTTGTGCGTAGGCGTTGGGAGTTTTCGATCACGCGAAGGCCGAGCGGCTGCATTCGCATCTGCGCAATGGCCGCCATCCGACCCTGAACGCCAAGCGAATGCAGCACCACGGCAGTACCAGCAGTAACAGTTGTGGCAAGAAGACGCAGATTGAGAGCTCTGGGCACGCGACGAGCCGCATGTCGGTGATGGGGATGCTGGTGACGGTCGCGGGGTCGCTCTTCCTCGTCAGCTACGCTGTCGTCGTGACCGCGATCGTCAATGCGAATGAGCAAGCATGAGAGTCTGGAGAAGGGAGTGACAACGTCATGTTGCTTGTAAACGTTTTATATTCATAATGCATGTCATGTGAACGTTGCTACGTGAATCTTCACAGTGCGCTCGCTGCGTTCAGTCCTCCTTGAGAACCTTGTTGCGAGCCTGCTTTCTCGCTTTCTTCTTGCGCGCGACGTGCGCGAACGCAAATTGCCACGACAGCACCTGCACGTACGTGCAGCCGACCCCTGTGAGTGCGGCGAAGCTCAACAGTATCGCATTGGCCGTTTGGTCCGAGTCATACAAGCACTGGAGGTACATCAGTACACTCAGCGACACAGTGAGCACGCGCGCCACGAGATTCGAGGTCACGCACATACAGAACGTGCTGATCGCACCGAGAGCGTACCCCAAAAGCGTCGGGTACACGCTACCAGCTTCATAGGACGCAACAATGGCATCGTGCACAGACAGCTGTGACCACCATAAAAACGAAAGTGAGCATACTCATAAGGCAGCGAGAGATGGGACTCGTCAGCGCTGCCATTCGCTTCGTACCTTTGACAGAATGGCCTCGGAGCCGTACGCAACGGTCTCTTGGAGCTGCTTCAGCGCCGTCGGCAGCGCAGTCAGATCCTGGACCATGATGGTTCTTCCAGCGTCTCGGTGTCTGGGAAAGCTCTCCAAGTTGAAATGCACGACCCGAGTGAAAAGGCTTTTGAGGTGAGGCTCGAGTCGGCGAAATGGCCCTTGAATGGATAGGTTCGTTGGTTTCACTGCGAGTTTTTTTTGTATGCGGAAATCGTTACCCGTCCAACTTTTGCGGCTTCAAGTGGGAGAAAACGGATGGGCGATAGTTAGAGGTTAGCGAGCGAGCGCTCTGGACGTGATTGATCACATGCGCACATAGTAGATGGAGAAGCTGCAGCCACACGCTTCGCTGACGTCATCACGCCTTCTTCGCGATGCGAGCCACTCGGTGCCCGTGTCGCGGCGGAACTCGTTCTCTCGGAACGTGTCGGCGACCATCGACCAGGTGAGTGAACACCGTTTTGACTGAGGGGCGGAGTGCGTGAGACATGGACTCACCTATTTGCTTTACTTGTGGGCTTACTCAAAATGGATTGTAGTTCCGGTCAGCGCTGAACGAGGCAAAGGAGACAAGGGCCAGCAGTTCGCCAGCGTCGTCCCCACGGAAATCGGCATCGTTTCCTCAACTCATTCCTTCGAATCCGCCGTCGCCAGTGCGCCAAAGCGGGCTAGAGCAGCTCCAAATCCCCTTCTCGCATCGCGACATAAGCGCAACATACAGTGGTGTTGGAGATAAAGCTCCACTCGATGCGAAGCATCTCTCGCTGACTAACTTTGATGACGTCCATGACGATGACGGCATCACCAAAGTCGACTCGCCCGTGTACTCGGACTCGGGGAGTTCGTCGTCGTCTGCGTATTCTCCCGTGGCGAAGGAGTACAAGGACGACGAGATCGCAGCCCAATTGCAGGAGCAACCACCACCACAGAAAGCACGCAACCCATCGTTCTCAGAGGATCTACCCGACTGGTTGCAGGAGCGAACACCTGGGGCGCCAGCGATGGCCATGACACCAACAATGGATTTCTCTCGTACGGTCCGGCAGATTGAGGACGATATCCGCCACGCGCTCGATTCGGCAGTGAGCCACGTCACGCATGACAACGAGCGTCGCGAGCGGTTCCAGCAGCAATTGCAAGAGGCTGCCTCGTATCCAAGTGACCCTGTTTCATGTAATAGGAATAGACCTGGTGGCGACGCGTTATCATTCAAGTGGAGCTCGCTGTCCATCGACACTGGTGATGCGCTCGTTGCTTCGGAGCCGCCAATGCAAACAATGCCACCACCGGCACCAGCAGCCCTTCAACCCCAGATACTCGATCCACCAGCAACGGAGCTACTGCTGCTCATGGAGGTCGTGATCGGAGAAGGACGCAGTGAGACGATCGAAGTGCATATCGGCGACGAGCCGCAAACTCTTGCGATGCAATTTGCAAGTAAACATGCGCTGAAACCCGATGCGATCCCGAAGCTCACGCAGCTGATCCAGGGTCAGCTCGATGAGCTCAACCAGGACGATGCGGGCTTTGTGGAGGAGGACAAAGCTGCCACGACCTCAGCCATCCCAGAGCAGCAACAGCTGAGTGAACGACAGTATCACGAGCCGGGTCTTGCTCCTGGACCAACATGCATGCCATCATTCCAGCATGACGATGATAGGCTGACGCCAAGCTTCACAGACATGGCCACTCAGTATTCGCTATCGATTCCACATCAAGAAGCCGCAGTCTCTGACCATGAAACCGGCATGAGTAACTCCTCATTTGCTGGGGCTGAGGCTTGGGATAAGCAAGAGCGCGAGTACAGCCGCGCAATGAACTACCACAACCTCATCGCCAAGTACGGCCACTACAGCCAGCACAGCGGCAAAGTGAACCCACAGCAGGGCGTAGACGCTCGCACTAGCAGCAGTAGACGCAATGAACTAGGAGATGCAACTCGCGATGCTGCAAACTCAAGGGATACGCTCACGTTTCGCAACATCCAACTCGCAGAACATGCGCGCGTAACCATTTCCGAGCGTCACCACGCCACAATCCCAACTTCGTCGCGCCGCCACACGCTCCATTCGTCCACCAACAAGTACCACAAGGGCAAAGCAGCGGCTCCTGCTGTCTTTGACCGACTGTACGCGCTCGCCGAGTCCAAGGACAAGTGGATCAAACGCGCACAGACGGCCAAGCAACGCGAGCTCGAGCGCGAACAGGATCAGCGCAAGGTCGAGATGGCGGCCAAGTCGCGCGAGCTGGTCGCGCACCGACAGCACAGCGGTAATGGCGGGTACGCGCACATTGGCGAGCGATTGTACGAAGAAGCGCTCTCGGACATGGCCAAGAAGGACAAGCTCCGCGAGCAGCGCGCGGTCGAGCGGGAGCACCAGATCGATTGGATGTGCCCCAAGTGTACGTTCGTGAACCAGTTCCACGACGACGTGTGCAAGAACATTGTGGCCGCACCAGCAACAAGCGGCGAGGACTCGCGTCCAATCAGCAGAACGCGTCGTGAGAGCGTGGGCGGTGGCATGACGATGATGTTGGCTGAGACATCCCCGGACGTGATCTGCGGCCAGCAAAAACCTGAGCAGCTCTTCCGACCGACGCTAATGGCGACGTCCTCGACTGTCGCCAAGGCCGCCGCGCTCAACAAGGAGCGAGCCACGTCGATCGCGAGTACACGTCGCGAAAAGAACCAGCAGGCTATGGAGCAGAAATTTAGACAGACGTGTCCGTTCAAGCCCAAGATCAATGAGGTCTCAGAGGAGATTGTGCGCGAACGGCTCGAAAATGAGGCTCGCGTAGCAACGACGGTGACTGCAACTGGAGAGTTGCGTCGCAAGGATCCGCACTTGGCGCTGTACGAGGAATCGTTCCATGTGCGCGCGAACCGCCAGGCGAGAGAGGAGGAGTACATGCGGCAGTACTCGTTCAAGCCCGACATCGGCGTTAACTCGCTCTGGATCAGCGAAGACCGGTCGAAAGATGACCTCGTCGAGCGCCTCGCCGTCTCCAAGTACCAGGAAATGGAGCAAAAGCGACTCGCGCTGCATGAAAAGTACGCACCGGACAGAGATCCGCACTCGGGTCGTGCGTTTTTCAAGCCTGAGACCGGGCGTGCGCCGATTTTCAATCGCAATGAAAAGGGGCTCCCGATCGGGGAGTTTCTCCATGAATCGCACCGCGAGCAGCAAGAATACCACCGTCGATTGCTCCAGCAAAGCATGCAGGAGATCCACGAGCAATCCCACCAGGGCTTTGTGTCGGAGTCTTCACGCCAGGCGCTTGCGAGACGCAAGCAGAAGACGTTCAGTCGCATCTTTGATGCGCTACTCAGAGTGTCTACTGATCCGCCAGCGTGTGCAAGAGAAGGCGGTCAGCCAGGGGTTGGATCTTTCCCCCAGGGACCAAGTAAAGAAGAGACTCCAGCAGCATCAACGGTGTCTTCTGTACCAGAGATCAACACGACGGAAGAGCTCGTTGTCCCTACTAACGTGGACATTCAAAAGCTGCCTCACGAAATCGCGCATGTGGTCCCCATCGTCTTTGAATTTGCCAACCACGAGCCATTTGATCGAGAGCAGTTTGCGGGATTCATGGAGAAACTGATGACTGAGGTGCCTGGGTTGACGTACACCCAAGTGCTGTTCCTCGCAGAGAACCTGAACGATGGGAAAAGCAGTCGTTCGTCTCGCGCAGATGACAAAAATCAACAGAGAGACCAGGACGACGATGAAGAACAGCTCACGTTTCACCCCACAATTGATAAGAACTCGGGCATCATCGCGAAGAAACACGGACGCGCGGACAGGTCCAAGGTGTTCCAAGCTCTCAGCCAGTACTTTGAGCATTACAAGAACAGGAAAGAGCAGATCAAGAAGCAGCAGCAGCGAGAATTTGAGCGCTTGCATCCATTCCAACCGACGTTCGTGTCCAAGCACAGAAAGCAGCAAGCGAACGAGTTCTACAGCAAAATCAAACGCACGGGGGAGAAGCAGGAGGAGAAGCAGGAGGAGCAGCTTGAAGGCGCTGATCGGCTCTCCACCGCGATTGCCAACGCGCGTCCATGTGTGCGTCCCATTGAAAACGATAGAATCGGCCATCGAATTATTACGACGAAAGAAATTTCTTCGAGTCGGTGCTCGACGCCGCAGCCCGTTGGCGAGCAAAGTCAGCAGCCAGGTTCCGACGAGGACGCCGATCTCACTTCGCGCGTGCTCGCGGCTTTGGACGAACTGCCGGCGGCGTCAGGATCCTTGTCCTCCTCCTCGCAGTCGTTTAGTTATTGCGCAAGCACGGTGTCAGGGCAAGAAGACATTCGAAATGCAAAGCTGCTCTTGTCGCCACAAGACTCAGAGCGACTCGCGCAGCTCCGCTCACCAGAACAAGCAACCTGAGCCACCATCCAGCGCTGCATACCCATATTCACAGCCGTACATTGTATACCGAGAGCCATCACCACGCACACTTCAACCGCTGCTTCTTTACTGTAAAGAAAGCGCATAAGACGGACGCAACGTAATGCAGTCCACCTATTGTGTAGCCATTTGCTCAACCGTTTTTTTTCCTACTTCTAAAAAAGTATCCTTCATATGGTCCACCCAAGTGTCGTTTCACCCTCTGACGTGCAACTAACAATAGGTCTGGTTTTCAGCTGAAACCACTATTAGCACGTCTCATTGGCCAATTTTGAGCCCCCTTGCACAGAATCAGGCCCAATATTCCTGGGGAATGAGTGCATCGGAGGTGCATCCCCTCGCGTCACCGTCCATGAGTCTCGATCCGCAGAAAGCGCGCGTGCATCGCACCCGCACGTGGGACGCACCGCTCCAGCCGCACCAGCAGCGCGCGAGTGTGCCGCGGTTCGTGCTCTACACGCTCGTGGGTGAAGAGCTCGAGCCCGTGGAGGAGACCAAGAGCCATGCGCCCGACACCAACTGGAACGCGTTCGTGCTGGAGAAAAGCGGCAACGACCATGGGGGAGCGATCTGTCTGCGCGACGTCCAGCGCGCGTTCCCCCTCGGGGGAGCGTTCCACTTTGCGTTCCGAAACGGCCAGGGCGTGTTCCTCGACCTGACTAACCCGAGCGCCGTGGTGCCGTTCTGGGACCACAAGATCGTCGCGCGCGTGACGCCATTAAGTGCGTATATGCCATCGATACGACGCTCACTTATTGCATGGGGTGTTGCTAATTTGGCGTGGTTATAATGCTCTCTTTATCGTTATAGTTGCCGAGCCCGAAATCGCGTACGTCGCTTACGGCGGTGAGCCTGTCGCGCACGACGAAGCGCAGGAAGAGTACGAGCATGATCGCGTTCCGTATGTTGAGCACAGGATGCACGACGCCGACGAGTACCTCGAGTTCCAGTCCACCACGTACGAGTCGCAGGACGAGGACGTGCCCATGCCAGCGTCTCGCGACGAGCGACGCCGCGGCGACAGCGACTGGACCAGCAGCAATGCGAGCAGCAGCAGCGGTGACAGCCCCTACCAGAGCCATCGCGGACGACACTCGCATTCCCACGCTGATGACCACTATGACGGCAATAGTATGAGCAGCAGTGGAGGGGGAGGAGAACGGAGCAGCTCTGCGAGCGCAGCAGCAAAGGACGCGCAGGCTTTTCTGCGCAAACAAACGGAGCAAGCGTACGATTTCGCCAAGAAAATCTCTATGGAAGATGCGAAAAAGGGCGCGACGGAGACCGCCAAGAAGGCCAAGAAGTGGGGCGGCTCGCTGCTGTCGTCCATCAGTGCGTCGATTTCCAACGCTACGGGTGCCGTGAAGGTACGCTTGCGTTTTTTTTGCTTCATTGACGAACTGAGTATGCGCCTTAATTCAAATGCCTTTATGCTTGCTCTACGACAGAATGAGACCATCCAAGTGGGTGGGATCACGGTGAACGTTGTTCGATCTGTCGCTGAGGGCGCGTACGCGCAAGTCCTGCTGGTGCGCTCGGTGGCGACGAACGAAACGTTTGCGCTGAAGCGCGTGATCTGCCAGTCGGAAGAAGTAGAAAAGGACGTGCACATGGAGCTCCAAGTGTTTCGCGTACGTGCGGCACTCGCCTCTTTGTATTGTGCTCCACACTAATCCCGTTGCTTTGTGTTCCTGCTTTATAGTCCGTGAAGCACCTGAATATCATGCCGCTGGTCGAGTTTGCCGAGGCGCGGCAGCAAAACCTCGAGGTACTACTTACTATACGCGATTCTCTACTATCGGAGTATAGAATTTACTTAGACGAATGATCACTTTTTGCGTATGTGTGTTTGCAATGCAGTTCTATTTCCTGTTCCCGTATTTTGAGCGCGGGAGTCTCTGGGATGGCATCGACGCCGCGCGCAACTCGTCGTCGCCGCTGTGGCCGTTCACGCAGCGCGTAGCGCTGCACCTCTTCCACGGGATCTGCTCGGGCGTGCTCGCGCTGCACCGTGCGGGATTCTGCCATCGCGACCTGAAGCCGCACAATATTTTATTGTCCTCGTCGTCCAGCGGCGAAGATTTCCTCTCGTACATCCCCCTGGTGACAGACTTTGGCAGCTGCTCGCCGATCCGCGTCGAGGTGCGGTCGCGACGGAACTCGCTGGACATCCAGGACGAAGCGAACCGCAAGAGCTCGGCGCCATATCGCGCACCGGAGCTCTTTGAGCCGACCGTGGAAAGTGTCGTCGACGGACAGTCGGACGTCTGGTCGCTCGGCTGCATTCTGTAAGTGCCTCAAAAGCTGCGAACATGTGTACATGCTGGAAGGAAACTCACGCCCGCTCTCACTCTCTCTATCTCTTGTTGTTGACGCAATGCTCGGTAGCTATGCGATGGCGTTTGGAGGCAACCCATTCGAGCACCCTCGAGAGGGCTTCATGAAGCTCGCGGCCATGAATGGGCGTGTATCGTTCCCACCAGGTTCGTCTTGCTTTGCTCTTTTGAGAATCGAGACTATCAACAAATGCTGACCTGATTGACTACTGAATGACTCTGTAGAACAAGCGGGTGCGATTCGCCACCGCAGTGCCGTGTTCTCGCACGAGTTCTGTGACTTTATCCGCGATATGCTGCATGTGAACCCCGAAGAACGCCCGTCGGTGCTCGACGCGTTGGAGTTCACGGAGGAATTGCTGCACGACGAAATGAACAGATAAGAGCGACGACAAGTGATACTGGAGAGTTATGACACATATGCACACAACAGGAAGGCAACGAAATGACCAGCCATATATATAAACTACGACAAGTCTCAAAAACAGGAATTGCGCGCGCCCATCGTTCGTTCATTTCAGGTACTTAATGACTGGATAAGAGAGGGTCGTCCATTATTACAAAAAACAAGATGACTGGCTGCAAGAGATGACTGCAACTTACGCAAAGGCGGCGGTGGCGAGCAGCGACGTCGCCACAACGAGCACCGAAGTCAGTGGAGTCGTGGCTGCCACAGACGTGGGGGCAGGCGTCGGCGCCGTCGTGGATGGCGATGTGGTGGCGCCAATTGGCGCAAAGTCCGTGGACGAACCTGACGTCGAGCCCCAGGTACCCGTAACTGTCGCGGAACCGCCGTTGAGCGAGGAAGCAGCGCCATCGTCTGTGGTCGTCGTGTTCGTGGGCGTGATGCCGCAGTACTTGAGCACCTTCCCGGCCTGCTCCTGCGGCGCCCAGTCCTGGTACGCGCACTGCGGGAGGATGTTGTACAAGATATTGAGCGCGGCGGTGCACGCCGCCTCGTCACACAGGACCTTGAAGTCGAGGCCGTCGGGCTTGAGCATCTCCGTGATGCCGAGCGCCACCTGGCACTGCCGCTTGCGCGTGTTGTTCTTGAGGATCGAGCCGAGCTCCACGAGCTCCACTTGGTCGCACGGCCGGACGGCGCTCGAGCCCGACGAGCTCGCGGCCTCGAGCTGCTGCGCGGCGTCCAGCGCGGCCGCTAGCGACGCGAACAAGACCGCGAGCAAGACGGCGAGGGATGCGAGCACTCCGCTGCCGTTCATCCTGGATGCGTATAAGGGCGTGTGTGTGAGAGCGCAAGTGGCTTGTTGACGTAGGAGCTTCTCGTCAAATGAGCTGCTGGGAAAATATTGGAAATGTGCCACCATTCAGCCAGAACTACAAGTGGGTTTACCCAACAAACGGACGAAATCAGGTTCTTAACCTCTTTGCCACTCAAAAATGTGGTTCTTGTAAGAAGTGGAAGAACGCATCGTTTACAACAGGAATCATATGTGAAAGAGTAATTTGCTGTGTTGATATACTAACACAAATCAAAGAATGATTCATTTTTGGCTGTGTATCATATATCAGAGGTGTGTTGTTGTTGCTATGTCTGGTTCCAATTGGTTCCAATGACCTCCTCGAATGGGTTCAGTGTGGACTATACTTTACTCTGGCCAATGAAAAATGAAGAGCCACACCAGCCAAACTACAGCACCATTGCTCCGATCTTCACACATCCAAAGCGCTTGGATGAAAATAAAGACCCCGCATGCGCATCATTTTTTTTGCGTGCTTATATACTGCGGAGAGAAATGCATTCTAACTATGTATTCTGCCTCACAAATCCATCCACATCACGTCACTTATCTCTGGTTTTGCGTCTCGAATCGGTCCATGATGGCAACAAGTCGCGCTTGCTGTGTCGTGTCGAAAATGGTTGGAATCGCCGCCCTGGCGAGCTCCCGAAGCCGCGTCTTGCTCAGGTCGAACGCCTCGACGGTGCGCATGTACTCCCTCGGTAGCGTCGTGTCGAGAACGCCCTGGTCATCCGTGCAGATGCACAGAGGATAGCAGCCAGTCGGAGTCTCGCCGAGCTCTCCCATCAAGACGCGAGCATGAGGGTGCGCCTTGTATCCACAGATGCAGAGCCCCGAGCTGTCCTTCGATGCGCAAGGGCACTCGCTGCGGTACCTCGCCAGTGTGTGCACGTTTGAGGTTAGGCACATCTCGATCGGGATGCGGAGGCTGATCATTCGCTGGTACAGGTTATCCGGCAAACAGCACGCGTGGCCGAGACGATCCGGACGGAAGGTCAGGATCCGATCAGATTCGTCATCGTCAAAGTGCTCTGCAAAGTGAAGCGCCAGCTTCAGACCGCCGGCGCGCGCGTCGTCCAGCGTATTCTCGAACAGGTGGAACTCCGAGTTGGGGCGTTCCGAATGGCCACTCAGGTCGATGCCGACAATGTACGGACTCTTCTGCTTCCACTCTAGCGCCATGTTCACCGTCTCCTTCGCAATCTCCAGTGGCTGGTTTCTATTGATACTGAGCAGCAACCGCACCTCGATGTCGAGGTCTTCGCGCGCATGGCACTCCTCGAGCGCAGACACCACTTCCGCAACATAATCTGCGCGCGACGCGCCATCCCGTTCCAATGCGCGCGGCGTCGAGCGCAACTCCAGATACTTCACGTTCGCCTTTGCAAAATCCTCGACCGCTTCGATAGTGATGCGGCGCAGCACGGCGCGGCTCACGACGACCTGGTGGATCAAGTGGAACATCTCGAAGCACTCATCGAGACTGCGGTTCGGCGGCAACGAGCGCGGCGCCGTGCCGTGAAGCTGCGCGTCCTCCAACAGGATCTCCTGCAGCGTGGTTGTGCGGATGGAGCCGTGGATGTGCGCGTGGAGCTCGACCTTCGGGAGCTGCTCGCACCACGAGAGCGTCGGTGTGTCGTGCTCCTTGGCGGTCATTCCTGCGCGTGTGCTGTGCTGGAGAACGAATACGTGAATGCGCGTCAGTCAGTCAGTCAGTCAGGTCCACGTTTTGCAAATCAAACGTGGGACTCGATGTGAAACGCCCCACATCATCTTATTTTTAGAGAGAGACAAGATGTGTCATCATTTAGAGGTTTGGGCGCGGACAACTCTAATTATGGGACTGTTTTATCCTACAGTACTTCTCATTTTTCTTATTGTTAAAATGGTAATACACATGTGCCGTCTATAAGCTCACTGTTGCTGTCTGTATCAAGGATGCTGCAAGGAAACGGGCTGTCCTCTCATGAGCGCAGCGTAGACGGAGTCTTCTTTTGATTCGTGACAGGTGGCGCGCTGCTTGAACTGAGGCATTTCGGACCACGTGCGTCAATGGTGCCTTCCAGGGAGTTTTGGGTCACATCTCCCGTCTCTTGGACCATTTTCGCTCGAGGTTTGACACCGCAGTTGCGCAGAAGCATCTCGACGTGGGAATGCACATTCCAGTCTCGAAAGCGGCATTGGGGAAGCGATCCGTACAGAAACTGCAACGCATCGATGCAGATCGGGTAATTGCACACCACCGACGGGTCCACGGCCTTCATCATCTCCATCTCGTCGATCTCTCGCTCGCATTGCTTCTTTATGCGCAGCCTTATGATCAGGTCGGCGACGGCCATGAGCTCTTCTTGGTCGCACAGCGGTGCGCTTGGCTCGAGCACAGGCGATCCGAGTGGCAGCACTGCCAATGCGTTTGTCTCGCGAACCAGCAACGAAGTGGCGCAGAGCGCCACGATCATGAACAGACTTTGCTTCCATAGCATCTCTTCACCGTTCGATGACTATTGCTGAAGCTGGAGGTAGCGCACTATGATGCACAGCGGTAAAGTGGAAAATAAAAAGTTGTGTCGTTTAGGATAAATTGGAGAGGACAGACTGATTTACATATCCACTTTACTGTAGTTTTGCATTTCTTAGTTGGCAAAAAAGTGCAGGTTACGCACTTTGTTTGAGGTACGGTAGGTACCGTACCCAAGTCGATCCCAAGCTGCTCACCACATCGCGATCTGGAACGTTCCATCCCACTTTCGTGACCGCCGCCTCTCAACTTGCAACAACTGTGCCACCGTAACAACAACAACGGCACGCACAAAACACACTCGCAACGCAGAGCGAGAGGGCGGACACGTACCAAGGTTACGTGGGGTCCGTGTGTCATCTTTTGCGTCATTCCGCAACGCGCCACGAAGAGCTCAAGCCCCGCTCCATCCATCCCTCCCTGTTTCCATCTACGATGATCGACCACTTTGCTGTTTTCTCTAAGACCGGCACGGTGCTCTGGTCCAAGACGCTCTGCAAGCTCACGGGCGACCCGATCGACACGCTGATCAACCGCGTGCTCATGGAAGACCGCTCGGGCGAGAAGAAGTTCATCAACGACGCGTACCAGATGCAGTGGGTCTTTGAGAACAAACTGGACTTGGTGTTCGTCGTTGTGTACCAGAAGATCTTGCAGCTGCTGTACATTGAGGAGCTGCTCGAGATTGTGAAGAAGGACTTCATTGCGCTGTTCCCGCACCAGATCGCGCACAAAGACCCGGTCACGTACGACGAGCAGTTTTTAAAGATCTTGAAGAGCACGGAACTGAAATTTGCGCAAAAGCAGACGCGCAGCGGACCGCGGGTGCGTTCTTTTTGTTGTTGCTGTTGGTTTGAGTGAGCAATGGTGCGGTGTTTAGTATTCATTTGACACTCACGTTTTTGATTCGTGACACTTGTAGGCGTTCAATGGATCACGAAAGGCAAAGGGCGTCGTCTCGAATACGTCCAACAAGACGACAACGTCGTCTTCACGTCCGAAGACAAGCGATGAGGTACCTTGCGTTTGGCGTTGTGCTGTGCTTTGCATTTCCTGGCTTGTTGCTGATCGATGTGCATGTGCGTTTCGCAATTTAGGAATCGACTGAAGATGGAAACGATAGCCCATCGTCGGATGGCAAGGTGAAGGACAAGCTGGAAGAGCTTGAGAACGAAGTCGCTCTCCGTTCGCAGGTGCGCAAAATGCGCACTGGACCAGGCCGTAAGGCCCAAAAGGCTAAAAAGACGACTGAGGGCGAGGAGAAAAAGAAGAAGGGGAAGCAAATGACGAAGTGGGAAAACTCGAAGCTGTCGAAGAAGGAAATGTCCGAACTTGATCGATCGCAGCAGGTCAGCATTGCCGTAATATTCGCACTTGAGTCACTTTGATAGTGCGATTTTGACGTCGTTTACCGTAATGCTTGTTTTTGTAGCTCACTGCTGACCAAGAAGAAGCCCAGTTGCGCGAGAAGCGTGATGCCTACATCGGAGTGCGTTTGTCTTCTGCGATTGTTGATGATGATGCCCAAAATATCGTCTCATTCTCGAATATTCCTTACAGGAAGCGGAAGACAGCGAGTTGGAAGAATTCTCGGATACGGATGACGAATCAATCGCGTCGTCTGGCGCGGAGTCGGACTCGAAGGAAAGCTCGTGGAGCTTCTCGAACACGCGCATTGGTAACTTTTTCAATACCGTGTCCGGTAACAAGATCCTGACGAGAGAGGACTTGGAACCTGTTGTCGCGCCAATGCACAACCTGGTACGTCGTGGGCAAGAAAACGAATCCGATGTTAGCTGAGGAGTCTTTATTAATGTCCTCGTTTGATGTGTTATGGAGTAGCTTATCAGCAAGAACGTCGCATCGGAAGTCGCTGACGAGCTCTGTGAGTCTGTGGTCACGACGCTCGTGGGACAGCGCCTCGAGAGTTTCACGCGCGTGTCCACTGTCGTGCGCAAGGCGTTGGAAGCAGCGCTGCTGCGTATTCTGACCCCGAAGAAGTCGACGGATGTGTTGCGCGAGATTCTCGAAGCCAAGGCGGCTGGTCGCGCGTACAGCATCGTGTTTGTCGGTGTCAATGGCGTGGGCAAGTCCACGAGTCTCTCGAAGGTGTGCTACTACCTCAAGTCCAAGGGCGTGAAGGTCTTGATCGCGGCCTGTGATACTTTCCGATCGGGTGCCGTGGAGCAGCTGAACCAGCACGCCAAGGTGTTGGATGTCCCGCTTTTCCAAAAAGGTATGCTCTCCATCACGCCCCATATGCCGTGTGTCCCATGACGACAATAATCTCATTGGCGAGTGTTTGGTCTTGTGTATTTCTAGGCTATGCGAAAGACCCTGCTGCGGTTGCGAAGGAAGCCGTCAAGTACGGCACTGATAATGGTTTCGACTGCGTGCTGATCGATACGGCGGGTCGCATGCAGAACAACGAGCCGCTGATGCGCGCGCTCGCGAAGCTCGTGTCGATCAACGAGCCCGACCTCGTGCTTTTCGTCGGCGAAGCCCTGGTCGGCAATGACGGCATCGACCAGCTCTCGATGTTTGACCGCGCGCTGGCGGACTACTCGGATCGTCGCGATCCTCACCGCATTGACGGCATCGTGATCACCAAGTTCGACACTATCGACGACAAAGGTGCGTGCTATTTACTATTTACAATCTCCTGTGATGCACACGGGATGCTAACCAACCTTTTGTGGTATTTGTGCTTCCGTTGTGCAGTCGGTGCCGCGGTGTCCATGGTGTACAAGACTGGTCAGCCGATCATGTTTGTTGGCACGGGGCAAAAGTACACGCACCTCAAGAAGCTCAATGTGCGCACGGTGCTGCGCCACCTCCTCGAGTAAAGCCGCCAGGCACTTCTCGATTCCTTTCGTTCATGCTGGCAGCAACAGACACGTTCACGTTTTTTTAACCCTCGAATACTTCTTTTCATACTTGTCCGCAGCGAAGCCTTTCACTTTGGATGGATCGTGTTTACTTCTTCACTACTTTGTCCCAGCTTGCATTGCGTAGATCAGTGTGCAGGTTCTGCACACTGATCTCTATTTCTTGAGCCGTAGGATCTCGCTAGCCAGGGTCAGTAGTCCAGGAAGAAGCATCGCCTGTGCAGTCGCTGCGTGAATAACCCGCCACACATGATGAGTATGTGGAGATGTCAGTCACTACAGGGAATACCCGCTATAGCAAGTATTGCGCAATTAGGAGACAGCACATTGCTACGATCGGAACTCGTCGGCATTATGTCGCGAGCGTCAAAAGTCCCACTCACGCGGACGAGTTGGCCATGCAGCAAACGCTGTGGAAAGGAATGGAGCGTTGCACTACACAATCGAGCAGATAGGTGGTGGGTCCCACGAACATCCCAAAAGCCAGCAAGTGTATGGTCTACAGAGTTGCCATTATGTACGGATTCGTTCGATGACACTAAAAAAAGAGCATCATTGCCGCACAATATTCTAAATGCATTCGCGCCACAGTAGGAGCAGTAGGCTCAGTCGGTGTTGTCCATGTTCTCGCGCAAGTGAATCATGCGGAATCAAGTCTTTTTCTTTGCGTGTTGTGGGACGATGAATGGAAACTGCCCCCCGATAAACAATCCGCGTTTAGATCCGTATTGGGTACAGCAACGAGATGGAGAAATATCAGATAAAAAAATCCAGGAATGCTCGAAATTTTTATGGGGAGTCAACCTTGAGGCAAGTTTCGTATGGTTCATTTTAATAATGAAACAAATACTTCTTATTCTGCTCACGGAAATCAGGCGAGATATGCATAATTTTCATCAAAGCTGCACTGAAATGTAATATTTTATGAAGCACTAATGATACCCTTTCATTTTTGATGGACTCACTCTGGAGGATACTGACAAGTATAGACTTAGCAGTTCTGGATTCTTTTCCCCTTCAACTAGCCATAATTTTCAGTTCAGTCGGGTAGCGATTCGCTGTGTGCAAAAATGCACATGCGTGCTAAGTGACGGCGATGAGCACAAACCGCAGGAACCCAAGGGAGATAATAAAAATTATGGCTCAAGTTGCGCCATGTGGTAGAGAAGCATCCAGACAGTAGTAGTCTGCAGAGTTCTCCCATCTCGTCGTCCACAGCATATGGACCATAGGTACCTTCCGCTGATTTGATAATTAGTTCTGAATCGAATATGGAAACGCTTCCCCCTCACGACCGCGCAGTCCACCTCCTTGTCCAGTCGAGAAGCCGAGTCTAGAACTTACCACAAGAAGCCAACACAGGGCGAGAAGAAGCTGTGGCACGGCGCGCCCTTGCGAGGCTCAGCAACACCGTCGGATGCGTACTCGATACGCTCGCGCGACTGCACTTGTCGCTGTGGTGCTCGCTTCGCTCTGCGTCGAGTCCGTTGTGGTCGCGGCGGGCTCGTGTCCTAAGGTTCCAGCGCACACGCTGTCGTCCGACTGCAATGGCGCGTGCGAGAGCTACCAGACGTGCATGGCTCCAGCAAGCACGACGAGCGCTTCCTGCAGATGCTTTGGGAAGCGGAAGGACCAGCTTGTGGTGCTGATCCCGTTTGGCAAGACCACGGCCGCACAACTGGCTGCGGCATCGACGACGCTATTCAGCAATGACGATGAAGCGGAAGCCCAGTCGTGGGCAAGCAACGACGACCTCACCAAGATCGCGGCGCTGAGTTTGTCCACGTTGGTCACTGACGTGTACGCATTATAACTCCAACCGGTGCTTCCACGCGTGGGTTCTTCTGTTTTTGCTAACTGGTTTGTTGTTTTTTTGTAAATACATGTCGTTGAATCAAACACACTAGCGTAATTCGAGGCGGGAGCAGCAGCACGGTCCTTCCCTCCAGAGAGCAACGGTTCGTCGCGAACGTCGCATTTGACAAGAGCTTTGTGAGCAGCCTGACGCAGATGACGAAGCTCACTGTCGACAACATCAACCTGAAGGCGTCCATCGCGGAGCTTGCGGTCAACCTGCCGTCGAATCTCCTCACTCTGAACCTCCGCAACGATCGGTTGATTGAGTTCCCGACAGCGCTCACAACCCTCAAAGCCCTTCAGAGGCTGTACGTTGTCGCAATCTTCATAGTCCTGATGCCCCGTTGATCAACTTGTCGACTGATATGACTTTTTTGTTTATGTACTCTATGCTGTTGTTTGGATGGTAGGGACCTCGAATTGAACTACATCACGGACATCAATCCGAGTCACGCATTGAGCGAGCTCACTGACTTGTACGCAACGTTTGCTCAAGCGCATGAAGGCAACAGAATATTCAAGGAACTGGATTAACACGTCGTGTTTCGTGTGCGTGTAGGCATCTGGGCTCGAACCAAATTTCGACCTTTACGGCAGTATTCCCGAAACTCACGTATCTGTACGTTACTGTGCCCATCTACGCTTCTAACCGGTAGAAGCCTAACTGCTACTCTTCTTTATGCGTTATGCAGCGATCTTGGGTGGAACAAACTCACGGTTCCTCCAGCATCTCTCGCCAATCACACGCGCCTGGAAACCTTGTACGTTCCAACTCCCGAACTTCCTAGCGCAGCAATTCACGCATTAATGATTAGTATGCATGTGGACACTTTTGTGTGAAAAACAGGTTTTTTGACGGCAACTCGATCTCATCGTTTACCCAGGAGTATGCGGTATCAAGTCTCAAAGACTTGAGATTCTATAACAACACAGTGATGTCCGAGTTCGATGCCATCCTGCCAAATCTGGACAACCTGTACGTATTTTACTCTCTGCCTGTCAGTATCTAGTTTCTTGAGTGATACTCACACACTCATCTATGCCTCCTGTGTGCCAGCGACTTGCGGTACAACAGCTTCACGAAATTTCCCTTGGCGGTCTTCAACAACACGAAACTCAATACACTGTACGTGCGTACATTGCTGGACGTTCACCATAAAGCAAGTCACGGCATATCGTTTATATTGACTCGTTTTCGTTTCGCTGGCACCGGTACAGGGAGCTTGCCTACAACAAGCTGAGCAACGTCTCGTTCACAAACGAGCAAGCCAACTTCCTCAATACGCTCGACGGGTTCTCGATCGACAATAGCAGTTTGAAGTCTGATTGCGCGGATTCTGAGCGGTTCTATTTCTCGAACGCGAAGGTCGAGGCCTGCATTTCGGGCGGGATGAACCGAGCGATCATCGAAGGCACGCGCATCATCCCAGAGACTCCCATGCCCGCCACACCAGCACCTTCTAAGGTAGTCATTGATACGGGAAGTGGCAATACTACGGTGATTGTCGGAGCCGTGGGTGGTGCGTTCATCGTCGTCGTTGCTCTCATCGTGGGGGTGTTCTGCTGCTACAGATCCAAGAAACGACGCGAGAAAGCGGGCTCCACTGGCATGGGAGTGTTAACATCGGGGAGCGACGGTGCGTCTACCGACTATAAGACCCTCTGGAACAATCCGGAGCTGCTAGCCGTGCGAGTGGGCGTCGACGAAATCCAAGACGTCCGAAAGATCGGGAGCGGCGCGTTTGCTGAAGTGTGGCTCGTGAAATTGCGAAAGGCGCAGTTCGCGGCGTCGAAGCGATTACGAAAGGATCAAGCCACGCTCAGCCGTACGCAGGGATTCATCAAGGAGATCACGCTCGTGAGCACACTGCAGCATCCGAACATCGTGCAGTTCATGGGCGCTGCCTGGTTCATAGAAACCGACCTGCAGGCACTTTTCGAGTTCATGGAGGGTGGCGATCTGCGCTCGTACCTCACCGATTCGAGAAGTCCACGCGAGTGGGGGACAGAGAAACTCCAGATCGCGGTTGACATTGCTGAAGCCCTCGTGTATGTGCATTCGTTTACGCCTCCGTTGGTGCATCGGGACCTCAAGTCTCCCAATGTGCTTCTCACCACCGAGGCCCGAGCCAAGCTTACCGATTTTGGGGTCTCGCGGCTCCAATCCGAGCAAAACACGATGACAGCGGGCGTCGGAACAGGCCGGTGGCTCGCACCCGAGGTCATTTCAGGAAGCCTCGACTACGGTCCACCTTCGGACATTTTTTCGTTTGGTGCAGTGCTTTCCGAGCTGGACACGCACGAGCTCCCATACGAATCGCATCGCGGCGCGCAAGGGAACAAGCTGGCCGATGTGGCGATGCTGCAGTTGGTGTCAGTGGGACAATTGAAGCCATCTGTGTCAGCGTCGTGCCTCCCTGGGATCGCCGAGATTGTACGCCTCTGTGTTGCATTCAAGCCGGAAGACCGCCCTCCTGCAATCGAAGTCGCGTACAAGCTCCGCACGCTTTTAAAGCAACATACGAGCTGTTTTGTGTAGTCACCAACCAACCAGTAAAGGGACGCTCTATGACGTTAATGTAGGCAGGCACTCACAGCATTTACATCTAGGCTGTGAACAATATACAGGTATCTGTTTCTTGCAGACTTGGATGCTACCTTGCAAACTGTTGGCGTGATGTTACTGCACAAAAACAACCACCGACAACGTTGGCCCTGGGCGTCGGAAGAACACCAATCTTTTGAACTCTCTCTTGAAGTGAAAAAACAATAAACAGCAAGGAGACATGAGCGTACCTGGTCCATGATGTACGGACACACACGCACAACTAAATTATATAAACAACTAGCATATTAACGAATGAATACGAATGGATGAGCTAGTGGAAGGAAAAAAAAAAACTCATAAAACATATTTACGATGTTGATTATTTTCACAAATTAGTGCGAACACTGAAGAGAGAGAAGTACAATGTGCCTATGGGTCAGATACGCGCGGATGGTAGGAAGCTGAACAACGGATAGATTCGTTTGCGACGTCTGCTTCTGCTTCTGCTTCGTTTACGTCTTCTAGTACTCGAACAAGGTGAAGCCCTGCGCCTTGAGGTCGTCGCCGTAGTACTCGAACTTGTTCCGCGGGAGTGAGCACCCGACGCAGCCGTACTTCCAGCACCACTCTTCGCTGAAGAGGTGCTCGTAGAGCTGTTTGTTTGCGAGCAGGTGCTCGAACGCCGCTTGCTCGTCCTGATTGCAGCGGCGTAGCGCGTCGTGGGCCATCGGGATGAGCGCGTGCTCCCACGAGATGATCTCCCAGTACCCGTGGAGCGCGCTGAGCACCATGCGCGTCGCTGTGCGCTCCTCGTATGTCGCGAACAGGTGTCCAAAGCGAAAGTGGAATCCGGCCTCAATCTTGCAAGTGAAGGCAAAATTTCGGGACTGGATGGCAAAGTCTTGCCAGCGTGGACTCGGCGTGGCGGTGGCAGCGACGGTCGTAGTCGTGGGCGTGTCGGCCGATTCGATCGTCGCGTCATTGGTACAGCAGCTGGTGCTGCACTTGTCGTCGAGGTTCATGATGCTGCTGATACCGCTGTGATTGGCGTCATTGTCGTCGTCGTCGTCGTCGTTGGTGGTGGTGAGGTTGCTGGCATCTGTGAGGTTGGCGTCCAGAGCGAAGAGATCACACACGAGGTCGCACATGTAGGCGTAGTAGGCGGCGATGGCGCTGCTGGTGGCGATCGCAACGTTGGTGGCTGCGCTGGCGGCGACTGCGAGAGTCGAGGACGAGTCGCGATGGTTATGACCATCAAGCGCTTTCTCCGTGCGCTCAAGAAGGGCGACAGCGGCCACGAGGCCGTTGAACATGAGGTCTCCAAGCGAGGAGAGCATGGTTGGGATTGTTGCGTGGCTTGGTTGGTTGCTGGGTTGTGTCGCTCGTTGTTGCTGCTGGAAGGAATGTTTCCGAATGAGCTGCTCCGCTCAAGCGCATGCTTCTCCGTGCGCTTGAGGGGAGCAGGCCATTTGAAAACCTTCGACGCGAGCAAGAGCTGTTCTCTTACAGGCCCATTTGCTCCTACAAGAGAACAGCTCGATAGGAGCCATCAATGCGGCAGCGAAGCGGGATGAATGTTTGCGCCGCTACGCAAATGTCCACCCCGCTTTGCTGCCGTAGTGACGCGCTCGATGGTTTTCAGCCCCGTTGCCGCTAGCAGACTCGGTACGGACGGCGCTTGCCACGACCCGAATCGAAGCTGGCAGGAGGAACGCTGTTGTCGCTAAGTGACTTTGTTACTGCCGCTACTGGGAACGGGCGGGAGGTACCCTGTCTGGGAGAAAGTGAGTATTAGAAAAAGGGAGTCATCGATGAGGGGAAACGACCAAATGGCTGGAATCACAGAAAGAGAGAGGCGCAGAAGACAGCGCGGTCTGACGTGTGTCGATCTCTTTGTTCTCAACATACGCAATGACGTAGTTTGTCAAAATGCGATGTTTTTGCCGATCAGCGCTTCGCAATACAACAAACAAGGTCGCTAGTTCCGTCCCATGTAGCAGCACAAAGCTCTCTCTCGTTTTCTTCCGCGCGACGTACTATTCTGCGTATTGCTTCACCCATGTAGCCATCCCGTCGCAGAGCGCGAATGGGAACGAAGAGCTGAGATCCACGCTCGCACGCAACGTGGCTCTTTCTCGAAACTAACGCTCTTCCCACGCACTCACTCACGCACTCACTCACGCACTCACTCACAGCCTGGATGTAATGGGGTAACTGAGGCCCCAGATCGCGCGTCATCGCCCCTATCGTTCGTTTTTCTTGTCTGTGTGCGTGCCACACAATAGTATGGCGAGAAGGCGTGGCTCTGGGCGAGAGACGTAGAGGAACGGGCATCAGCCACTGCGGGTGAGTGAGTACGTGAGTGACGCACCCCACCTACCATGTCCACTTGACGGGTGCTACTGTAGTAGGCAAGAGAATGGATCTTTTTTGCGCTCACACCTTCAACTTCAACTGTGTGGCTGGCGCATTCATGGCCCCAGTGTTTATTCGAGCTTTTTTTCAAGCGCTTTGTGAACCTGTGACGCGTACGTTCCATGCGGGTGGACGCCTGGTCGTGGATATGACCACGTGCGCGATAATGATACAAGTCGATAGATCTGCAAGATTGAGGCCGGATTCCACTTTCGCTTTGGACACCTGTTCGCGACATACGAGGAGCGCACAGCGACGCGCATGGTGCTCAGCGCGCTCCACGGGTACTGGGAGATCATCTCGTGGGAGCACGCGCTCATCCCGATGGCCCACGACGCGCTACGCCGCTGCAATCAGGACGAGCAAGCGGCGTTCGAGCACCTGCTCGCAAACAAACAGCTCTACGAGCACCTCTTCAGCGAAGAGTGGTGCTGGAAGTACGGCTGCGTCGGGTGCTCACTCCCGCGGAACAAGTTCGAGTACTACGGCGACGACCTCAAGGCGCAGGGCTTCACCTTGTTCGAGTACTAGAAGACGTAAACGAAGCAGAAGCAGAAGCAGACGTCGCAAACGAATCTATCCGTTGTTCAGCTTCCTACCATCCGCGCGTATCTGACCCATAGGCACATTGTACTTCTCTCTCTTCAGTGTTCGCACTAATTTGTGAAAATAATCAACATCGCGAGATCCTCCACCCACTCTTCTTCCTCTGAGGCTTTGACCCAGCACTATGTTGTCTCTAATTGCGCAATACTCAATGACACTACGGCCATAACCAATATGGTCATACACACATGCAGGCATTTGGGTTGAAGCAGCCACACAGACCTTATGCATGAGAAGAAATAGCGCAACCACTGCCTGTACGTAAATGTTTTGACCTTGTTGTAGTTGGAGTGAATTCACCCATTGCAACACCGAACTGACCGTCGTTTTTAAGTTTTTAGGATACAGAGCCCTTGTTGCAATTGCACTGGACAATGCAAAAGAATAGCCATCATATCATCTCGTGAAGTAATGTACATGATCAAAAAAAGGATCTTTAAACTGTACTCGAGTAGTACAACTTCATATTTTCGACGAGCGACATTCCTCTCGACCAAAAGTCTTCAACCTGATTCACTTCCTCTTGAGCGCCACCATTCTAGCTAATCGGGCCTGCAGATTCAAACAGCGCTTGTAGGGACGCCCAACAGAGAGGAAACGGAGTGGACGGTCTTCAGCATCTCCAAATGTTGTCTGAAGATCAAAACGTGTGTCTCGACTTTCATCTTTTTGGCAGAGTTTGCCCCTGAAGCATTCCTGCAGGAGTATTGCTTTGTTTATCTTTACCCTCCAAATACGTCTGGTCTTTTTCAAAGGGTATACATTTGTAGGTTTTTGCATTCATAGGGTATACATAATACCCTATGAAAACCAGCTTGGTACGGTATAACTGTCCATAATCGCTCCCGCGCAAAATTCGTCACACTCGGAGAATAACGTGCGCAAATGTGGGTGCTAGACGTCATGAATACGGCGAGCAGCGCGGTCGAGAACACGTTCTACCTCGTCGCGGGCGAGTGGAGCATCGGTCGCAAGAAGTGCCACTTCAACTTCCAGGCCGACTCGTCCATCTCGCGCTCCCACGCGCTGCTGTGCGTCGGCACGCTGCCACTGGAGCAGCTCAAGGATACGGCGACACGGCCGTCGCTCGTGCTCGTGGACCAGAACTCGCGCTTCGGCTCGTTCGTAAACCAGGAGCAGTGCTTCACGGAGCGCGAGCTCAAGAACGGCGACCAGATCACGTTTGGCGCCAAGAAAACGATCCTGCGCGTGCGCTACCAGGTGTTTATCCTCGTCGCGTCGCGCATCCAGCGCACGAGTCGTGCGCGAGTGAACGAGACGTGTCAGCGCATCGGCATGCACCTCATTGCGTCTGAGAGCAAAGACGCGACCCATTGCATTATGGACCCGGGCAAGATCGTCGCGACCGTGAAGGTGTTGTGGGCGCTCGTGTACAATCAGCCCGTGGTGTGCACACCGTGGATCTACGCGATTCTCAAGCGCAAGTCGCTGTCGGAGCCGCTGCCACGATGCGAAGACTATCTCCCGATCGATGAGCTGATGCCGTCGATCACGAACAAGTACTTGCCGAATCCGATGCGGAAGACGCTCTTCAGTCGCCATGTTGTGGTGTTCCTGATCCCGCAGTCCATGGAAGAGATCATCGCCGAGATGGCGGGCGTCGTGATTTCAGCGTACAAGGATACGAGCGATCATGACGACTTGCTGCTGCGTGGTATTGAGCAGCACGCGTCTTCACGACACGTGCTGATCGTCGAGCCAACTCAAGCCAGTGGGTTCTCCAGTGCTGCGGCGTCAAGCGATGGACGCGACCACCTTCAGAGCGGCGCCGCCGTGTGTAGTCATGCGATAGTGGAGCGGCGCGTGAGCTTGTTCCGATCGATCGGTGCGGCGTTCGTGACTATCCAGGAGCTCGCGGCAAGCGTGCTTTTCGTGAAGACGCCCTCGACCTCGAACGAGTTGTCGTTTAGCAACTCTCTCGCTGGTCACAACTCGTCCTCGGTGCAGATCATGAGCTTTCCTGAGCACTTGAGCCTGTATCCGCCGTCTGCGGAGCCAGAGAGCGATGAGGCAGCTGAGGAGACATCGACTCTCGTGAAAGAAGAAAACACACGAACTCCGACGCCTAACGTCCTTGTTGCACGCATCACTACGACCGCTGCAGCTCCTCGACCGCACGACAAGATCGTTAATTTGCGCGCGGCCAGGCGCGAACCGGAGAGCATTCCGAGCGATCACATCCAGCAGGTATTTCATTATGTATCCCGGCGTAAGCTTGACGTATGCACACCGAAATGCTGTATTTGGTTGCTCATGCACTGCACTTTGTAATGGCAGGTTAAGGAAGAGAACGTGGAATCAGACGTGTCGGTCGTCAAAGAGGAGTTGCCAGTCATGGCGAGCTCACAAGATCACGAGCGAGTGTATTTGAATGCGTCGCAGCGAGCAGGTGAGGGCCACTCGCATCCATTCTCAGCAACAAATGTGTTGAGTCTGGAACCGTTTGCAAAGCGAGAAAGCGAGTGTGGAAGTGGTAGTGCCCTCGCCCGCGGGTGGGTGTCTACGCTGTCCAGTACACCCCATCAAAGCCAGAATCACTACAAAGCCGAGGAGGAGGACGAAGAACCAGAACACAAACCAGTCGTAGTGAGCTGCAACCTCATCGTTAAACGCCCAGTACCCGCCATTCGCTTCCACGGGAATGGCGCTGGTGGAGTCAATTTCAAGCGATTCAAGAAAGGCAACGGGTATGGCGCTCGCTCCAACACGGCGTCGCTTTTCCCGCAGCAGATGGTTGTCAGCGTGACGGTCGACAACGCCGACCGCGTCGCACTCGAAGAAAATCTGGAGGTGCTGGAGGAGCAAGAGCGGATCGCCGATGAGCTGTTCGCGATGGCGGAAAACAGAAACTCGAGGCGACGCTTTTGAGGGAGAACAAGCGCAGAGAACAAATGGGTTATTTATCGCTCGGTGTGCGTGTGGTGCTCTGGGCAAGTCAAATAAGCACGAACGCAATTGCTCTTTGATATTTGCTGCACTGGGTTTGAATGATCTCGAACAAGTAAGACTGACTTCGTGTGGATCTCAATGCATGGCGTTCGTCTCAGCGAGCTTTCTAACGCAATTATAAAT
Organism: Globisporangium ultimum DAOM BR144; assembly: GCA_000143045.1. Taxonomy (NCBI): domain Eukaryota; phylum Oomycota; class Peronosporomycetes; order Pythiales; family Pythiaceae; genus Globisporangium; species Globisporangium ultimum. The sequence continues at coordinate 593,774 of GL376560.1, forward strand.
GGTAAGACACGTTGACTTCAAATGCAGCAGCTGTTTACTTTCATATAGTCTTGGTTGTTGTGCAGAACGCGACTAACTGCATCAAAACTTATCATTAAAGAGAGCCTTCTTGGCGATCTGGAGCTCTTGGCCGTGTGAGTGCTCAATCGAGAGCTCGTTGGCGGCCTGGGTGATCTTGTCCAGAACTGAGTCCTCCGAGTCCTTTGGTTGCTTCTCCGGCACAAAGTACTCGCCAATGCGAGAGCTGCGGCCACCGCGAGGCGCAAGCATCGTCTCGCAACCGTCCAGTTTGTTAGCAAGCAACTGGATACGCTCCGAGAACCGGTCACGGTTTTCGCGCTCTTGCATTGTGTTGGAGCTCAGCGTGCGCATCCACAGGAATTCCTCGGACAGAATGCTCACGACTTGTGAACCCAAGGAGCTCATAAAGTAGTCGATCTCCAACGTATAATATCTATCGGACAAGAAGAGCAACGCAAGTCAGCACCATACAAATACATGCACAGTGACATTAATCATGCGCAACTACATACCGGTTCCAGCAGCTTCCCCAGCGCTCCATGCGTGTGGTCTCGTCTGTGATGATCGTGCCGTCCGGCGTCTCGTTCACTGGGGCCACGAACTCGGGAGGGTACACGCGGAACGCACCCATCTCTGGCCGTTTCTTTGCAAGCGAACGCAGCGGATCCAGCACTATCGCGAGCCACGGGTTGCCATGTGGATCCTCCGAGCGTTGCCATTGCAACTGCGTACTCACATCGGTCGCTGACAGGAAGCAGTGGCTGTGCACTTCAACGTCGAATGGGTGGCTGTGGTACCAGCCCATGAACTTTTCCTTGCGCGTCTGTTCAATCGCTTCTCCTAACGAAATCATATAGTTGATCACCTCCGCATCATCCGCCAACACACGCGTCTCAGCGCCTTCGATCGGCAACGGGAAGCAATCGGTCACGATCAACGTCTGCGCGTCACCGGCGTCGCGCTCTGTGCCCGTCGCTGGTCGTCCAAGGATCAGCCCCATGATCTCAACGGGCTTCCCCCCGTTCTTTATCCCCTTCTCCACGCCCGAGTTCGCGTGATTCATCATCTTCATCGTCGCGGATGGCGAGATGATCACCTTCTTGAAATACTTGGGGTCCTGCATCCACACTTTGTTGTTGCGCACTTCTTTCAGCACGTCCTCGTCGAACCCGTAGGCCGCGTCTTCCATGGACGGCGCCGCAGTCGCAGCACTAGCGGCACCGCTGTCTTGCACATCGAATTTCGACTCGGCGTCCACGTCCATCGTCGGCTTCTTCCTGTTCTCTCTTTTTGGATATGGGGTCAAAGTGAACCCGTATGGTGCAATTCTTGACTACCCAGTCAGCGGGTAAATGGGTCCAAAATCTAGGAGCTCGATCAAAACCCGTTTTCACAAAGGATGTGGTGTTGCTGCGTCACAACCCGTATCGACCCGTGGCGACCCACCCATCCATTTGGGGCGGGATTGAACGACCGCAGACACGAAGGAAGGAGCATCGGGGAAGGGAGGACCATGACGAAGAAGCGCAGTGGGAGCCGCCACGAGCACGACGGCCAGAGCCCCGTGCTCACGATCAACACGGAGCTCAGTGCTTCTGGCACCGGTGGTGGAGGCAGTGGCGGTGCGCCGCCACCGTCGGTGCTGGTGCTGCCAACAGCTGCTGCTGCTGCGCCATCGTCCGCACCCGCGTCTGCTGTCACAAGCCCCGCGTCGAGACTCAGCAACAGCAGCAATGCCGCCAACTCACCGCGGATGTTCTACCCCAAGCAAATGCGCTCGTCCAACGCATTGAGACGCTCGGGGAGCTTTTCGTCCGGGTCGTCGTCGCTCGCGTCGTCGCCTGTGGCAGGAGGTGCAATCTCGACGGCGCATTCAGTGGCCGTGGCGTTGCTCAGCAAGAATATGCAGTCGAAAGCCGAGTTCAAAGGCATGAAGGGTGAAGTGTTCAGTTTAGGTGAGATCTACTTGAATGATCTGTCGGATATTCGCGTGTTTGAATTTGTCAACTTGAAGTCGCGACGAGTGCAATTGTTGCTGACGATGGAGCTGCGGAAACCATTCCAGGCCAGTCAGTGGGGATTCCAGCTCGAGAACGAGAACATGGAGCTGATGGACGGACAGCTGAGTGATTCGATGCCAGTCGAGGAGTTCAATCATGTGCCCTTTTCGGTGCTTCGGCCGTCGTCCAAGGCGGCACTTTGCGCAGAAAATGTGTATCTCTGTGAAGGATACAATGAGCTGTTCAATCACATTGGAACCGTTGACGAGCTGATACTCGAGCCGAATGAAACGAAACGAGTGGTCTTCTCGCTGTGCGCTAAGCTGTCCCCTCAGCACAGCAACAACAACGCCGGTCATTCGTCCTCGTACACGGAGAACGCAGATTCGTCTGAAGAAGAGCGGATGCATCTGAATCAGACTTCGTGCGCAATGCTTACCGGCCGACTGATTGTGAAGCCGCGGTATTTGGATCGAGCAGTATCGTCCGAAAATTTGAAAGAGATGCGAACAACTGTGCTTCCTGCGCCTGATGTGATCATTCCGTTGCAAGGCCAAGTTTGCCGATCCCTGCTTCGATTGGATGTGAAAGAATTGCACTTCGATGATTGCGTACCAGGTGGCTCGTTTGTGAAGGATTTCACCGTCTGGAACCGATCCGAGATTCCGCTGCTGTTCAAGCTTGTGTCCTCGCTTTCAGCATTTGATGAGACGAAAGATCTCATTACGTGCACCGACTACAACACCGGGTATGTGATTGAGAACAAGACGTTGCAGGCAGCAGCGTACGGCCATGTTCGAATCCGAGTCACGTATCGACCACAAGAGGTATGAAGCCACACTGCGCGTGTATTGTGCGAGTTACTGTGCCGGTTGAGTTTTTGACTTTTTGGCTGTATTTTTTTTATCGTAGGTTGGTGAACGCTTCTTCGAGATACATGCACAAAATCTTCATGACTCGAGAAACGTGAAAATACTGAGAATTCATGCAATCACAAACAAAGAACACCACAGGTGCAGACAAAGTACTTTGTGTACTGTGTAACATGAAGACAGTGTTAGCTGACAATTATGCTTGCTTTGATAGAGAGGGGCTATCAATCAAAGAGCCTAACGGGTCTTACCTGATGAGTGGGAGCAAGCTTGATTTCGGCGATTGCTACACTGGACTTGCGAACTCGAAAGTGTTGCTGATTCGAAATACGACTGAGGCGACTTTGCATGTCGACTTGACGAGTGACCGACCGAAAGAGATCAGCTTTGAGCTGAAGTTGCAACAGAATCGAGCAAGATCTTCCCGTGCACCTCGCGGCGAGGAAGTTCTGTCCCCGACTGGGTCAAATGGGTCAAGTCGTAAAGGATCTTTATCATCAGATGGAGCCAAAGCAGCATTATCCTTCTCGAATATCGATGCGAATTACGGTTTGGATAGTGATGAAGAAGCTGAGGAGAACGAGGTATGCATGAGTCATTTGTACTCTCACGTGCGGTACTCAGTGCTGACGTATCGTCTGCTTAATTGAAACAGATTGAATTTTACGAAGATGACTTTCTGCCGACAAAGCGACTGTCATTTGAAGAAAATCAAATGGGTGATCTTGAAGACATTGACGACGATTTCGAATTTGATCGAGAACCTCGACCAATGCCTAGAAGCTCTCCTGTTAGTCCCAAATCTCGCATCAGCAGACAATCCGAATCACGCAAGAAAGCGTTTCGCACGAAAGGAAAGAAGTCTGCAAAGGTTCCTTCTCGGGTGAGAGACTTAGCGTATGAAAGCGGTGTGGACAGGTGCGTGCGTATGTTCTTGCATTTTTGCCGCCTGAACCTTATGTAATCTAATTGCAATTTTGTTGAAACAGCGGTAACAGCATGTGCTCGTCTCCGGAGCGTAAGCCTCGTTCGGATCTTCGAAAGCGGCAGCCTGCGTCAATTGACGAAGCAACTGGATCGAACTTCTTGGTTGAAACTATTGATTTGCCTCCCGGAGTTGAGCGCACTATTCTCATCTGGTACACTCCGTCGTCGAGCAGCTCGTTGGAGTCCCTCTTAAACGAAAATATGGATGGCATTGACCTAAAAGGTTCTCGGCTGACCAAGCAAACTTTTCGCGTATCGTTCCGGTGTTTTCAGATTCAAGGTTCGTGGCAGCAAGCGCAGTCTCGCGTATATGATCGCTCGCTGGGAAAATCGATCCACATTCGTGCTCGAACGTGTACATCTATTGTGACTGTAACGCCGTCGATTCTTCATTTGGGTGATTGCAACATTGGAGAGTTGAAAAGCAGTTCATGCATTTTGACCAACCACTCGGAGCTACCGACGGTTGTGAAGCCCTTGGTAACGTCAAAAGTGATTTCGACCGTGCCAAATGACGAGATGACCTTGGGTCCGAAGCAATCGACAGAGCTGAAGATCGAAATCATCCCCCGTAAAACCAATCCAAACTACTCGCGTCTTATCTCAGTGATGAATCTCAAGAACAGAACCAATATTCCGCAGATATGCATTCGCTCAAGCAATATGGATGCCCATCATGTCATCTACCACTCATTGTTCTACAAACTGCTGACGCAGTCCAAGTCGGCGTTTCTCAATTTCGACCACATTGCAGTCAACTCAGTCGGCATTCAAGTGTTTGATCTCGAGAATATCACGAACGCGCCTCTGCATTTAAACTTGCAGAGTTCAGATCCGTCGAAAGTTCGTCTGTACTGCTTCAAAATTTCTTACGGAGACGTCGGGACGAAGACTGGAGCGAAAACACATGATGAAACTCAGAAACTTGCAAACGGCCAAATCGTGAGTGGTGAGAAACACGCCGGCAATTCAGTTGGCGGATCGTCGAGCCACAGCCGCCACCATGGGAGACCAATTAGGCGAAGGCGATCATTTGGTAGTCTTTCTGAGCTCGGAAGTGCCCCTTCAAGTTCGAAGCGAAACATGTCCAGTGTCCTTCGTGGGTACTTGTCGAAGAAGTTGACGACCCACAGTCCGTCTCCAAGTTCTCACCAAACTGGAGGGAGTGCGTTCTCCGTCGCTAACTTGGTCATCTCACCAGCGCCAAGTGACTCGATAAAATTGAGATCCGATCCGACTCCCAGCAGCAGCGTTGCTCAAAGTACTGCGCTGACAACGTCAAACTATCAAGATGGAACAACCGTGATTGGAACAAGCGGAGCTACTTCAAATCACTTGCCGAGCTTTTCCAAGGAGTCTCTGTCTGAAGAATTGGTATCGTTGTTGCGTCTTTTTGAGATGTCGCGTGCTGAGTGCGAACGATATTGTCAAAGCACGCTTCCGTCGCACGAGAAAGAAGTTGAAATTGTTGGCATGGTTCGTGAACGGATGCGCAAATTGCAGTCGCTACTTGCCGAGAAGATGCTGATTCCTTTGAACAATAGCAAAGATCGAAACATTCGAATTCCCGCCAAGTCGCAGCAACGTGTCGTAGCAATTTTCAGCCCATCGATAGATTTTGCTGCCGCTGAAAACGGCGGTAAGATCCGTATCGAGAAGCAAAAGATTTTCATCACACTGCCCCCTGGCGGAAACAAGAAAGCGGTTGCAGATGCGGCAAGATTTGATCAAACGAAAGCAACGTGGGTGACATCCAAGCATCCATTCGACTCTCGACCTTCTGTGCGAGAATTGTTGCTGAAGAGCAGGGTTTGTCGTTCTGTCATGAACGTTAACCAGAAGAACATCAACTTCGGTCGAATTACGACATCCTCGAAGAGCTCGAAGAAGTTGGTGGTGCAGAACATGTCGGCGATCCCGCTTGTTTATAGTGTGGAAAAAACTGGTTCGATTTCGTCGGGTTTCTTGGAAATCAAGGAAGGAGAAGTTGGTGTGGTGAAAGCTTTTGGAACAAAAGAGATTTGTTTCGAGTTCCAACCGACACTGGCAGGACCATTTGAAGAGAAGCTTCGTATTGTCAACGTTCAGGATGTCGAAAACTCAATATCGGTGACTATTAAAGCCAAGGTTGTGAAACGAGAAACCTTCAAGCTTGTCCAATCAGGTACTTTGAGCTAGTATTTTGCATCTGTTTGTGTGAGATTTGAAAAGCTAACCTTGTATATGCTTTATTACCTAGGTCAAGTGTTATCCTTCGGAAAATGTCTAGTTGGTGAAAAAAGCGAAGAAGTCAAGATCGTTGTTCGGAACACGAGTCGAAAGAAGCGAGAGTATGTGATTCAACTGGACCCAGAATTCTCGAATCCTAATCTGCGGCCAACTTTCCACTTTTCACTTGATGAGACGCCGTCAGCTATCATAACCCAGGCGCAAGAGAAAAAACTTGACGAAGAACTGGAAAAGCTAGAGCACAAGCTACGCATTGCAACAACGAAGAAGAAAGCCGACAAAATTGTAAAGCTGAATGCGAAGATTTCTCGCGCCAAAGCACTTCTAAGTGGGGAGCAAGTGCCGAGCGAAAAAGAATCACTCGGGGACGAAGAGTTGAAAGGAACTGTAAATGATTCCAGAATCATCGACGCATACGACAGCAACAGCGAATCGGAGTTTTCTGAGTCTGAATCTACTCCTCGACTCCGTCGTCGTCAAAAGCTTTTGACAAAGTCGCAATCTCTGTCCGACACGCGAAGCAATACAAATCAGCTGCATTTCTCTCTCGACGCTGAAGCTACTGGCAGAATTGTAGCCTATGTGATCTTCAACACAATTCAGCAAGGTTCGGAATCAGTCAAGGATGGAGAGCATCGCGAAGTTGGGAAGGTTACAGGATTCCGAAGCCAAAAAGCGAGGAAGAAACAGTTACGTCGGGATTCTACTCCAGTCACTGGAGTTGGAAAATTCTTGCTGTTTGAGCAGCAGAACAAAGACGTCATGAAAGAGTTGCAGTATAGTGCAGAGATTTTTCTACGCACAGCTGCTGGAGAAACTGCGTACTCTCGTGCTGTGGGCAGGAAAGTGCTGCCACCGTTTGCGCACTCTGGAACTATTAGTCGAGGTGTTCCAAGAACTTCTCTGGAGATTGGTGACACGGCCCAAGACGCTACCTCATTAGGAGCTAGTGGTACTGAGCATACTTCGACGCTGGTATCTGCGAAAACAGACCAGCAAAATGCTGACCAGAAGAGAGATCTCACAATTGCAATCCCAGATGATTCGGGCTTCGACACCGGAAGAGTTCTTGTGAAAGTAGAGCCGAACCAGTTTGCTATTTCGCACTCGTCAACCTTGCTGATCCCCCTGGAGGAATTCCCAGTCGACACATATGGTTGGTCTGTGACCTTGTCCCACCAATCTCCGGTGTTGAAGAAAGTTTCTGATGTCGAAGTGTTTTGGCGTCCATCTGATGTGATTCGAAGCTTGATTGGAATCTCGTGTGACGTTACTCCAGGAGATGCTTTACTGAACGAAGATGCTTCAATGGAGTTTCGAACGAGTGAAGATAAACCTCACTGCAACATGCTTCCAACGAAAGTTCGTCTTACTGGTGACCGCGCAGTAACATTGCATTTTAAATGGTGTTTTACTGCGGAAGCAGGGTTCGGATCGTCGAGCTCACTCGGTTCCTGTATCAATCGGTCCATTTTAGGCAGCATCTCAAAAGCCATGGAACAAAACGCGGGAAAGCTGGAGTTTTACTACCGTGGAAACTCGTCTCCATCGTCGGCGAACTCAACCTCAACACTGCCTACTCGTCCAATAGCGTCTGTTGACGTCGCAATAGTAAAAGCCGTGCAGCGATCGTTGTGCTTGGACGCGGAGAAAATTGACTTGGGAGTGCATCAGCAAGGATCCGAGGCTCAAGGCGAGTTCATTATTCGTAACCGATCTCATCAGCCTACCAAGTACCTCTTGATGGCGGCAACATCACGGGAGCAATCGAATGGACAGGGGACGTTGTCAGTTGGAGGAGATATTACATTCGAGAGCCCAACTGGAAGCATAGAGGCCAATTCTCAGGTTGCTGCACGGTTTACGTACAAAGGAGCTGTTCCTGGTCAGCACAACGAACAAATTCAGCTTCGAAACCTGAATGATCGCTTGGATACGTCAATTTTGACGGTAGCTGTTCGCGTGACTCGACCAGTCTATGTTCGTGTACCTGAATTGGATCTTCATGCAACTGGTCAACTAGACGTTCTAGACCTTGGACCTTGCTATGTCACACCTGAAATGCAAGATACAGCAGTCGACAGCCCCAACGTGTCGCTGAAATTCAGTAAAGTGCACAAACTGACCCTGCACAGTCAAGTCGATGAAACGCTGGTCATATGTGCTTCTTCCAACCTGAGGACCCAGTGTTATGTGTTTGAAGATGCGCGGTTAAGTCGAGAGGCAACTCATGTTGTGCTAAAAGGCAAGCAGTCGACGGACTTGTTTGTCGCATTCCGCCCGCGACTTTCATCGGATGCGTTCAAGACAGGAAGTACACGAGATCTCGTTGGAGGAATTCGAGTGCAGCTATATCTTTTGTCAAGTGAACCACCGACACCAAGTACTGAAGATGAAAAAAGTGAGATGGTTGCTGAGTTTACGGTCAAGTTCGTCGGTGTGGCTGGAGCAAGTCTTGCGCGTGTTTCTCCATATGCTATCGACTTCGGCGTAGAACACAATCCTGGAGGTATGCAGCCGCCTATTGCTCATGAAGGAAAGTTCGACTTGATCAACGTCAGCAAAGCTCTCCCACTGCGTTATCGGCTGTTCGTCACAACTGATGGAGAAAGTTACTCAGACGATGATTGCTCTCTGCAAATTGAACTGGACCACGAAAAAGGAGAAGTCCCACCAGGTGAAACGAGCAGTATTGGGTTCAAAGTTACGGCACAGAAGAACGGTCTATTTCGCCGACGGATTTTGGTTGAAAACCTTCATTACCCCGGCAAGATCAATTACGTGGATGTGGTTCTATTTGTCGACAGTGGTTCGTTGAAGTGCGACGTTTTCGGGTCATCGAAAGAAAGTTCCCCATCAGATCAATTGCAGACGATGGACTTTGGCGTTATCAATGTGATCAAGCTTGAAGAGGAGCTGGCAGACAATGCTTCCTCTGTTGCTGGCGGAGAAACTGAACCTACGAGTCGCAAGTACCGGATATTCGAAGAGCGCCATGATGGATTATATTCTGCAGTGAATGGTGACTCCGAGGTGCCGCGGAGACCGTCAATGAAAGACAGATTTCTCACTCTTACAAATACAACCGAGACAGAGATGGTGTTGCGCCCTGTGAGCACGCTGCCTCTGGATTTTATCTGGTGCAGTTGTGGAAGCGCACCCGGCCAGTTGCATAGCTGCCAAAAACAAATGATACCGCTGGTAGCTCGCACAGCATCATCAGCTCTTGATTTGAGGAAGTTGAATCCAGTAACGAAGGAGACCAGTGCAAGTGCGCCGCCACTGTCTGAAGTATTTTTTGGAGATGTGCATCGGATTCCTGCGCAATCGTCTTGCACGCTTTTCTTCCGATTCGCACCAATTTCTATGACAGCGCAATTGCCGTGCGATTTGATTGAACACGGTAAATTGTGTTCATTCTCCGGAGTCTTAGGCATTCAAAGCTTCGATGCTGCGATATGCGATACTGAAGGTGATAACGCTGGAGGAGATCTCGTCGAAGCGTCTACCTTGAAGGTGATCAATGTGAACGGCGAGTACGGAGAATCTTGCATTCAAGTGTCTGAAAAGTACATCTCATTGGGCAAGATTGGATATGCGATTGGGTGGAAATCGTCTAGCTTTGAGCTATCCGTGAGAAACACGTCCGATGTCGACGTGTGGTTTGCAATTGCAAATTTACCGTCGTGCATCCACATTCGAAATGTTCGGGATGCTTCTCAAGCTTCTTTTGAAGGCGAAAACGTCGTGGCGCCATGTGATAATCAAGAAGTCCCATCTCTGCGATCCCTTGCTCTTCAAGTGGAAAGTAAGTCGGCGAATGGTCCTTGTCGTGCTTGGAAACTTGACGCCATGACTACTTGCGTAATGGAGATGGAATTTGTGCGAACGAGAGAGGTAAGGATAATACCGATTCGACCAATTGCTATGATTACGTGAACTGACTGTATCGTGTCTTTTTGTGCGATGTAGTCCCTTAGCGCAGGCGTCCATGACTTCCCGCTGCGCTTCTTGAACTTGGACAATCCTCACAATGTTGAGGATGTATCAGTTCGCGCTCATATTATTTCCAGTTACGCGGAGCTCGCTGTGGATCCAGAAAGCTCGCACTTTGGTGGTGCCACCGGCTCTCGAGAACATGTTGCCTTGCTTCCTCCGGTTACGGTACCTCCTGCACAAGAAGCGTCGCCACAAGGATCTAGCTTCTGGTTCTCATTGCGAAATGTATATGACGAGGATCTGAGCGTAAAGCTTTCGTCAGAACCTCATTCGTCGTTGGAAAGGTTGGTGTTCGTGTTCTCTTGCAGAAATTGCATTGTACACTCAGTACAATTTGAGTCTAACTTCTTATGTTCGTTTTCGACAGCACGCTGGAATTGCTCATGTTCTCGCGATCAGCCAACACGCCACTCAGCACACTTCAGATCGCTCCAGGAGATTCTGTCGATGTCCGCGTTGTATGCCACGTGTTCCCTTCTGCTCGTCTCTCACCAGATGTTTTGAAGTTGTTGGAGTATGAAGCTGGGGGTGACATCTTGGATCTTGGTAGCGTGTGGCTGGATGTCAGTGTTCAAAACGCTTTAGAGACGGCGCAGAAGAAGCATATTGGGGTGAAAGGAAAGCTGATACCAGGACGAACTTTCACGCTTTCAGCGTCGAGCTTGCACTTCTTCGCCACAGCGACCGAAGTTCCATCTGATATTCCTGTGGAACAGCTTCCACCGTCATTGAAATCGAAAGCGGGAAGTAGCAGGGAATCGGTGCAGCTCGCGCTAACTGGATCTTCGCAGCAAGCGAGCCCGATTGTTCATCAGCTGCGCAACATATCCGAGACGTTTTACGTGCGCAACCCGTCTACAGTGCAACCACTCAACTTTGTCATCGAGCCTGTCCCCATGTTTCAGCCGGGTCTGTGTCTCATCAAGGGTTCCACGGCATCGGAAATGAGTGCGATGAGCGAGTATATTGAAGCCGTTGCTGTTCCATCTTCGGGTACAATTGCACCAGGAGACTCGATGAAGATCTCAGTTCGTCTGGAAGAAGCATCTTTGATAGCAGCTGCAGAAAGTGCTCACTATCATGGAAGTGGCGATAATGCGAAGGCAGTGTCATTGCTGCATAAAATGCGTCACCATCCTTCTTGGCGAAGCAACTCATGGGGTGCAGAGGCACCAGACATCGCTGCAGAAGTGGATGCCCAGAATCACATGTTCCTGAAAGTTCGCGACGTGGACTTGAATGCTGATGTGGGAGTCTCAACTGAGATTGATGTCCATTTGGTTCTACAACAAAATGCACCAGGGTCGGTACCGTCTACAGATGGTTCGAAACAAGGAGGCGTAGTCGACAAGGCTCTTATTGGAGCAGCGTTTGCCGCGCGTGAGAAGCGCTTGACATCAACATCGAAGAAATCGTTTGCGGCCCCAGCACTGTCTACACACATGGAAGATTCTACTCGTGAAGACAACGATTACGCTGGCCTCGACAATCTGGATGAATTCGACGTTGGCTCCATCAACTCTGAATCCCATGAGCGAAAGAACCATTTGCCTGTTTTGACAGTGCGCGGTTGCACGCCTGCTGAGAACTCGTCACTGGAAAGTATCCGCTATATCATTGATGTCGGTCAGCATACTGTTCGAAACGGTGGAGAAGTGGAGTGGGAGATCACTGTGGAATGCTTGTACAGCCAAATTGCTGCACAAGAAGGAGGTGGGCTTGATCCCGTCGACTACAAGTTTACGCTAGTCGATCAAAATGCGAAATCCTGGCTGCAGTTGAGTCGAGATCGAGGGACGCTGGACCGATCGCGAAGTTACCAAAGTGCCGTGCTATATTTCTTGCGCGACGTTGTTGGCGTGTACTCGACCTTTATGGTTCTTCAGAACGTGACTAATCCGTCCGATTTGAAGGTGATCCATGTGCGTCTAGAGGTGATTGCGGATTTGAATTCCCTGCGAAGTATGTCTTCCGGTCTTGACCCGACAACGAATCTGTTTCGAGTGCTTGTGTCGAATCACGGGAATCCGAAGAGACAACGCCGCTCTAGCATCGAGTTGCCGAGCGGAAATGGCAGCGAAAGTCCGAGAGGAAGTGGAAACAGATCTGGTCTGGTAATCGACTACAGCGAAGTCTACTACCACAAACTCTATCACAATCACTCGATTGTGCTCGAAAACTCATCCGGGCTAACCCTCGATTTTATGCTTTCAAGCAATGCACGGCCTCAAGAAGTGAGCTTCTCGACATCACCAACGTCGTTCACAGAAGTATCAACCGTGACCCTTGGAGCACATGCTCGGATGCAAGTGTTCTTGCATTTCCGACCGCAACCGCGTCCTGTGTCGTCATCAACATCGGACTTGAATACCGCTGGTATCGAGCACTGGGTGCGAGAGATTGAAGTGTATGTCAACTGCCGCCTGGTGAAGGATTTCCGCGAGACGGTTGTGCTAAGAGCAATTTGTAACCAACCTCAACTTTTGGTGAATGTAGCGACATCCAAGACAGATGATATTCTCTCGAAGACAGAGGCGTCTGGCGTGTTTCCGTCAAGCCAGCCGAACTTCCTTGGCGCTGTATTTGCAATGCCTGAGGTAGCGCTATCTAATCCAGAGCTAGCAGCAACGCTGGCGTCGGAAGCAGACAAGTTTATTGTGGTGCACAATACGAGAAGTGACGCGAAAGCCCGTTTGGCACTTCGGAACGACAGTATGTTTTTCAATGTCGGCGTTGACGTCATGCTTACAGCGCCTGGTAGCGTGGAAGTACATTATTTGGACAACGGCGTTTGCGCTGGTAGACGCTCTACCTTGCTTGTGACCATTCAACCGCTTGCTTCAGTCGTCTTCCGCATCACACCTGATGTAGCATCTCTATGGAAGCATCATCAGCTATGGGATCACAGCGTGAAAGAGCATATCACGCTCTACAACATCAAGCAGTTTGCGGAGCACTATCAAGTAACGTTGTGCTTCACGTGCAGGTACGAGCTGGTTCTCCTCTCAGCTGGTATTTGGAGGAGTCGGATGCTAATGTTTGCTATACCTTTGTATGATTCTGCTTCTTTGTAGCAATGTGTCAAGCTTCTACATCCCACCGAATATTTCGGAAAGCTACCCGTTCTCGGCGCTGGAAGATACGATTGCCAAGTTCCTTCAGGTACACGAACCAAAGTTGAAAGGTATCAAAGCCAATGGAGCTAATTGTATATTTTTGTTTTGAAAACTAGAACTACAACTACACTTGGAAAGCGCTCGTAACCTATCATGGGAAAACGCCGGAAACTGAGATGTCGACGAAGACTTCGACACAAACAACCTCGCTTTCAGCGTCGAAGCTGGTCGAGATTTTGTCGGATCTGGAGAACGCACTGGAGTTGTCGTCCCCTCTGAGTCCCCGTCGCCTGCATCCGACGACGCCTCAGGACTTCGAAAGCACTCCAACGCGGTTTGATGGCTTTTCGTCTGGCGAGAATCGCGAAGTATTGCACCAACTGTTGCAATCATATCGTGCGCTCTACTTCGATTTCTACTACATCACCGATGAGCTTGTCTGGTATGGTGTGCGTGGGAACGCTGTGCGTCACAGTCTGATGCTAGCCGACTTGGCTTATGGTGTGGTCTTTAACCATGAAGTGTTCCGTGGGCTCTTGGCGCCAAACAATGACACGATGGTCGAAGGGTTCGTGTTCCCACGACTGCTGCTGCCGTGGATCCGCCAATTGGGCCACTTCCTGAGCTTCTTCCCTGAAAACCAAGAGACGACCATGCCGCTTCGACAGATGTACGACCAGCTGCGGAAGTTTGAGCTTGCTTGATGAGGAACTGGAATAATAATATACAATTGATTGTTCGTCGAACATATGCAATGATTTAAGCAATGAATCCGAACACAACACACACACAATCGGAACAGCTTTTGAAACTGCTAATTTTATAAACTGGTAAATATGCAAATAGGCAGGTAGGCAGCCAGCCCTCAAGCCAACAAGCTTACACATTTTGCTGGAAAATGGGGAAGCAGCATCGCGACCGGGACGACGAGCGGCGCCGCCGCGATGCGAACAGTAGCAGCGAGAACGCCGACGACAGCGATGACCGCCAGCAGCATGCGCCCCAACACCGCCACCGGAAGGACGAGAAACGCTCGGACAAGAAGCGTCACGCGAAGGAGAAGAAGCACAAGAAGTCGAGCCACAAAAAGTCGCGTCGTCATCACGATGAGGAGCCCCCAGCGCCAGACTACAAGGTACGACGCATTTCTAATTGCTTCGCGGTCGTTGCTATGCCAATACTAATTCACGTTCTTTTGCTGTTTGCTTTATTTTGTGCGATTACTGGATGCTAACTACAGAAAGCACTGGTCGTCGTCAAGGGCTTGCTGGGCGAGTTTCCGGAGCTGCTGTCGGAGCTGATCACGCTGCTCCAGATGCTAGACGACGGTGAAGTTGCGGTGATCAGCGGCATTGAGAACAAGCGCATTCGCTCGCAGCTGAAGACGTTGTTCCCTCTGTTGGGCCTCACGAAGGTTCGTCATGCGTTCTTGTCAGCGCTGCTGCTGCTGTCCATTTCACAAACTGATGGCCATTAGTATCGGGTGTGTATGTTGTTTGTCATTGCTTTTTTGTAGCTCTCAGAGCCAAAAGGCTTTGCGAAACGAGGCAAAGCACAAAGCGACACGAGTCTGCTTGAAGTGTTCCAGCGCATGCTAACAGGTGGAAATGTCGGTGACGAAGCCTCTCGTGGTGAAGATAGCCACAGAAATAAAGAAACGAGAGAAAGTGGTGACGAGGAGACCAATGAGAACGACGTTTATCCTGTTCCCAGAAATGCTTCTCCTCCACCATCGAGCCCTTTCGTTAAAAAAGTGAAACGCGACGCCGAACGCATTGGCCCATCTATTGGCCCGGCGATGCCTCTCGGAGGTTTACCAGGAGGTACGTGGCACGAAGGTTTGCGCGGACCCAGCTCTGCAAAAAAATTGCCAGTACGCAGCATAATTTTATTACCTCTTGATTGTGTGCTGTGTATTTAGCCGCAACATCGAGTACGTACGAAAGTGACGATGATGACGATGTCGTTGGCCCTGCGCTCCCAGGCATGAAAGGGTTTCGAGTCGCAGACGAACGGGTTGAAGCCGAGATGGCGCGCCGTGCATTGGAGCTGAAACAAGCCGAGTGGGATCGTGCGAGAGGGATTACGGGCGATGCCAAGGACGGCAAGGACGCGCCAAAGCAGACTCGACAGGAGTGGATGACGGTGATGCCCGAGAGCTCGTTCTTTAAAGACTCGTTGGCACCGGCGAACCGAGGACCGCCTGGAAAGCCGGCCGCCTTCCGAAGGTATGACGGAGCAAAGAAGTTTCTGTCCATACCCGCGCATAACATTCCTCTCATGCTCATCTTTGTGTTTTCTTTGGATGCTGTGTGGAGCAGCAAGGAGCCTGCAGCAGTGGATCACACATGGTTTGACGCCCCAGAAGAGCGCGATCGTGCGCGACGCGCCAAGTTGGACATGTGCGTCATGCCCCCCTTTTGACTTTCCATTAGTTTCTTGAATCCAAGTACTCAGCAACTGATCGCTTTGTGTTTTGTAGGGAACTGCTTGGCTATGTTCGGGACGAGAACAAGCCAACCGCGTCGTCATCTTCTTCCGCGAGTCGCTTAGCTGCCACTGGAAACCAGCAAAGTGGAGGAGTGAATGAATCGATTGTGCCGGCAGCAAACCCCGAGGCCGATGAGCAGATGCGTAAGCAAATGGAACAACTGAGACAAGAGCGAGGGCCTTCTTTACTGGAGCAGCACCAGAAAAGACTCGCCGAAGAAGCGAAGGCATCAGGCAACAAAGGCAAAGCACAAACAGGCTGGAACAGGTATGACTCTATTGGCAATGCAGTCCATCGCTGCGATTATAGATGCTGACACATCTTGCTTCTTTTTGCTGCGCTTGCAAAAGGGAACGAGACTTGACAGCGCGACGAGGCATGTCGAACGACGACGCGGCGAAAATCCTCGAGGCTTCTCGAGGCATCAATTCCAAGTTCACGGCACCGACGATCTCACGCCAGTTCTTATAGGCAGTCAGAGCACATGCAGCAGTTTTTTTGCTTTTGCTTTACTGCTCACAACTCTTTGAGTTTCGTTTGTTGTCTTTGGAACAAACTTGTGAGGAAGGCACTGATCACTGCAACAAGCTGGAGAAGCAACGCGTGCAGCCCGTCAAATAACCACCGAGAGCACAGAAGTCCATCTTCAGCGGCCAATGCGCTCGAAGAGGAAATCGTGACTTCTTTCTTGTCGCGATAGAGTCGACCCACTGCTTCCTGCATCATCTTCTTTTGAAACAACTTTTGCTCCAGGAGCTGCTGTTTGTGCTTTCTTTCGGCACGTTCAATGTCGACCAGTTGCTTTTCTAGGCGAGTCAAGATATTGGCGTGCTCTACAAACGTGTCGGCTGAGTGGGATACAGCCGCAATAGCCTCGCGGATGTCGTTTCTGCGGGAAAAGAGCGCACAAAGAAAGTATAGGAGCCAAGTCAGTCACTCTTCGTTAGAAGCAGCAAGATATGAACTGTGGCAATGCTGGAATCAAACCTTGCGTCGTCAAACATATTCATCTTGGTGTGCGCTCTCCCGCGTTGCTGCAATGCCTTCACGTACTTGGGGTTGATCTTGAGGGCTTCAGTACACATTTGCCGCGCTTTCTCCCATTGCTGAAACACAACCATGGATGGCCCCTCGTTTCAGTGTTTCTCTTGCATTTCTAGGCTGCATCAAGTATCATTGCGTACGTACCTCCATCATCAGCATACACGCAGCCAGGTTGCACGTCAATGGGAGCTGCAAATTGAGCTGGCATGCTGCTTTCTCTTCGGGGGTGTTCCCGAAATCGAGCGCAGTCAATGCCTGGATGTAAGAGTCGGCTGCTTTCGCATACTCCTGGTCTCGAAACAAGTCGTTCCCCTTGAGCCGCTGCTCTTCAATCCATTTGGCTTTCTCCTCATTATCGAGTTTCGCAACTTTCTGCGCCGAGTGTTTCACGCGAGCCTTCATGTCGAGGTACGCGATTTCTTTCTCTGAGGTGTCCAGCATCACTCCGTTGTCCATCTTCCGCTTCAAGGAGACCGAGACTGACGGATCCGTTGCCACAGGGGCCATCACTTCGTTGAAGCTGGACAGCATCTTGGAGACCGTGTACGCTTCCGCCATGTCTATCGATTGGGAACTGTTTACTTCTTTCGCTGCTTTGGTTCTATGTTGAGCTGGCTACGCAAGATAGATGATGCCAACCGTTATGGAAATACGCACCGAAAAGGCGGATGGATAGGCGAAAGAAAATAAAACACGCGAATGATCCAGATTCTGGATATTTTTTTCATTCGCGAGCTGGTACAGATAGTTTGAAAAAAGCACGAGCCACGTAGGAGTATGAAATACACATTACAATACACGAAAGAAAGCAATCGCTTGCCCTCTACCTCAGAGCTCTTGTTTGTTTGTTTGTCTTCTCACTTCTCCCTTTATCATCGTCTTCACGATCGCTTCGCCCGTTCTTTCTGTGCCTTTTGCTTCTTGGTCTGCACTCCCGTCGCCTTTCCGATGCGACGCAGCAACTGAAGACTCCACCATCGCGAGAATCTACAGTACCCAAACCAAAAAATAAAAAAACGTAGAGCGTCAGAACAGCATCTACTTTTGCAAGTATGAAGCCGCAAGTGTGGGGTCATAATGAGTAGCGCACACTCTTTGTTTACCTGAAGATTGGAAGCTTGCGGGACAAATCGTCGGATTCTGATACTGGATCGCACGCAATCGCCAATAGGAGAAACTACGACAGTGAGAAAACCATGGCTCACAGATCAGACACACGCCACAAATGCGTAATAGTGCTCTCACAAAAAAGGCAACAAGAATAAGCGTACCACAGGGAAGAGCAACGCGAAAATGCCCTTGCTCACAAAGTTGGGGACGAAAAACGTCGCCAAGGTGAATGGGCTCCCAAAACCAGCAAAGTACGCCCTGTAGCCAAAATATATCACAAAAATCAGCACACGCAGGCTCAAAACGCGTTCATATCATCTCCTTTGAGGACGCTGACGTACCAATTTTGCTCTAAATGACCGAGTCGCTTCTCAAGGCTCCATCCTGCCAGTGACCACTTGTACTCAAAGCAATACAGCGAGTACAGCCAGCTCAAGTGAATGAAGCTCGTGACAGGACCGATGACTGGGATCAAGTACGATAGCACTGTCTGCAGGAGGAAGAACGCCACCAGAATCGCGCGATAGAGCTCGTCGCTGGAATAAAGTATCACGACATGGAAAGCGAAACGAAGCGATCGTTAGACGAAAGTGCTACATTCACATGCATAGCCACTCTCATATGGCTCTATTGCTTGTCCGTACCGAATCATATCTGCGACTGGAGTCGGGTTCGGCTTTCCATGGAGTTGGAGGTAGGCTAAAAGGCAGAGATTTACACACAATGGTTATGAATCCGCACAGCGTTTCCGTTTAAACCAGCAGCCCGAGAGCTGATTAAAGCAAGCTCTTCGTACCATCATCAGCAATCTCTTGGTACCAAATCGTGTTGAGGATGAAGCTGATGCAGTAAATCGGGTACATCCAGAGAACCTGGCATTCCGACAAAAAGTAAAACGAAGATGGCAGCAACTCAGTCAATCAAGTCTCACGTAAACGGATGCAACGACGGAATGGCGCCATTGCCACGCACCTGATACAGCAGAAACACAAACCCATCGACACGATCGCGCACGTCTTCGGCTTGACCAGATCTATGAGACACCAGAACGAATTCAGAGGGACATCCGCCGTCAGATGCTCGTTTTAAACTCGTCGCCCAGAGAAAGAACTGTGTGGAAATCGATTCCATCAACGTACCCCTGCGAGAACGAGCTTTGCAGGATCTCACCAAACAAGTGGATCACTGGGATCACAGCGCGATCAAAGAAAAAAATGCTCCCCAAGAAAATCAGTCCATTCAGCACAAAGCACTACACACACAGAAAAAAAGCAAACAGAACATAGCAATACGTAAGACACACACAGCAAGCACAAATCCGTTGACGACATTCGATTTGCGTGCTTTACGACATCAACTTTAGAGGACGTACCTTGGCGCTGGAGACGCAGATGAGGCGCGAGTTCAGGTAGAAGAGCAGGATGCGGTGCAGCGAGATCGCGTGCTGCACGCCACCGCAGAACTCACGGAACGCCGAGCTCAGCGCCGCCTCGAGCGTCATCTCTTCCCTTCTTCCTCGCCCTCAAGCTTGTAAAGAAGTGAACGAAAGAAGGAAGAGAAAGCAGCGCGGTAAGTTCGCGTTTAAGTGCGCACTTGAATGCTGAAGTTGCTGTTTCACTAAGTACGTATTTTAAATACGCCTTCGCGACGTTGAAGTTGTTGTATTAAGTTCGCTCGCTAAGTGCGTGTTCGCCTGTTGAAGTGACGGCTTTTTATAGCGCCTACAGCACATGAGCAAATGGCACAATGGCGACGGCAGTGATGCGGCGCAAAGGTGCGGGCTGCGAGGGCGTCGCGTGTGAGCACACGCTCGGCGAACAGCCGCTGCACCTGTATGGGTATCTGTGGGTTAAACCGGACGCGGCCGTGGGCGCGGCGCAGCAGGATGGCGACGGTGAAGACGACGCGGAGGCCAAGGACGCGTGCGGAAAATTCAGCGTGGTATTGACCGACACCGTGGTGTTCAAGCGCCAGAAGCCCGTGAAATGGCTGTTCATGTCCAAGCAGGAAAAGGGCAAAGTGCGTATAAATGCTGTTGCCGGTGAATAAAGCAGCGTTCTTAGATTGCGAGCTGACGATGGTTGACTGGTATTGCGTATTGCAGATTTTGTGCAAAAGCAAAAAAAAACTATTGCCGGGCCTGGTGCTGCAGGAATTCCTCGCTCCCAAGCTGTACGCTCGCGGCACTAAGCGAGACGATACGAGCGGCCTGGTGCTTGCGACCTTTGCGTATACAGAGCGCTCGTCGACCACGGGCGAACTGCAGCTCGTTGTGGAACATCTCGACAAAGCGGGTCTAAGTGAGCCATATATTTACCCATCTACGTGTATTCATAGTGAGGCTGTGGCACTAACTAGCACTGTTGCTCGTCCTATATGCTTCTCTTTTGTAGCTGTTTTGCTTTTGCATCGTGACAAGCCTGCGCTGAGCGTCCTGCAGCGGTTCATTCCGACAAAGTCCGGGTACAACCACACAATCCAGTCGGTGTTTACACAGGAGAACTGTCTGATTCGCAAGTGTGTGAACCCAAATCTAATCGTCGATGACAAAGTCAGTATCTCGCAACGCACGATCACATTTGAAGCAGATGAGAACGAAATTCGCGCTCGTACGTGTGCATCAGCTTGAATTGCAAGTGGGATCGACTCACTTTCGAAGCCTTGACCTTTTAACCATGATCTGTGGTCCATCTACGTTTTAGGTGACGTGACTGACAAAGGACTTCATCAGCGCATTGAGAAGATCCATGTGGAGATCAGTGCTCATTTAGAGAAGATTGTTGGCAAAGAGATTGTCCGGAATGTTGCGTACTTCAAGGTAGTGTGATTTCCTGTCAAAAATGAAGCACTCTCTCGACAGGGGACGAGATCAATGGCCTAACCTTAATTTATGGTTATGCTTATTGTGCCGTCAGATTGGTGCAGACGATCGCATTTATCTCCTGTGGAGCACGATGATATCATTTGAGTCGCAGCGCAAGAATTTCGCGAAGAACCACAAACTCTCTGTTTCTACTCATGACCGGCATCGCAACAGTATCCAAATAGAGGAAAGGAATCGCTCCAATAAAGCGCTAGGTTTCTCCTCTCAACTCAAGCGCTGTCCAGCGTGTGATCAAATGCTGCCACGAGACCAGGTTGATTTCTTGGTGAGCTGCAGCATTGCGCGATTAGACTGAGTGCCTTTCCAACAGATACTGACAGAGCATTCATCAAGGTCACGTACAAATCCATCATCAGGCACTCGGAGAACGAGTCAAGATCGCCTCAAGAGCTAGCGGCAGAAAAGAGAATTCCATCAGCTATTGAAAGGATATGTAGACCGTTGAAGATGGACCGATATGAACAACTCAAGCAGGAACCAACTTTTCTGTGCGTTTCATGCATTTGCTTTATCTGAGCAGTTTTGACGCTTCATCTCACCAACGATCTGCGTTTGATAGGTATCAAACTGTCCCATTATGCCAGAATTGCTCGCAGATGCTTAACCCTCGACAGCCCGAAGTACCCCCAAAGAAAGAAACGCAATCTAGACAAGAAGAGAAGACAACCACTGAAGTCTCAAAGCCACTCGACAAAAAGTCAGCCCATTCACTCTTCTGGGGACGAGTAGAAAGAGAAGCGAAAGCAAAGACGCCTGACGCTCCGAAAGCACGACCTTTTTCGACCGGTATTCCTCGGATCCGATTTCAGTGAGATTCAGCAAAGAGCACTCACAGTAGCAAGCAATACCATCGGCATTTATCGCAGCTTTTTCCCGCGCTGCATCGATCAAAAACTGCGCCACAAACGGATTCGGTGCTCCAAGATTGCGTCGAAAGTTTAGTCCAGCATCTGCAAAGACAGTATCATCGTCCGTCGATACGATTTGCACTTGCTCAATGCAATATCTTTCCAGCGGGGCCTATCGTTCCAGTGACTGCACTCCACTGGATCTGTGGCGCAGATCTGCTTCGTTCAACTTCCAAATATGTAAGTTGTCTTTGCGTTTCGATGCCGAGCAAGTATATATCTGAGTTGGTTGAATGCTGTTGTGATGCAATCTTTTGTGCTGCAGTGGATCGAACTATGCAAGTCAAGGGGCGAGACTCCAGATCAAACTACAATCGATATCGATACTTTGGACGGCATCCTCGCAAACAGCACGGTATCGAAAGTCACACTTTCCTCTGACGCAAAACAATCTGACAGAAAGAATGCGCTTTTGGATAATGCAACTTCAAGTGGAACGACGGCGAAAATTGCAGAAATGATTCATTCGATCCCAACTAGACCGAGTCGACCCAGAAGCTCCAGTGTGCTGCCAACAACCTCTCGCTTCAGCTCTTTGAGCAACCGCAAAGTAAGCAAATCAATCAAATCTAAAGTTGGTGCGGATCAAGCGCGAATGATTGAAACGTCAGATGCGAAAGCCGTCAGCGTACACCGACAGGTAGTGACGATCGATGGAGTGGAGTATCTCGTTGGCGTAAGTGCGTACAGTGGCGTTGGCGATGGATCGCAGTATTCGCTGCATTTCGGTGCCGCTGCAATGCAGTCGACGCAAACATCTGCGCCAATGGATCTAACGTTGCAACCTAATGAGGTGAGTCTCATTCCATGTATTCGTCGTAGCGACTTGCTAATCTCTTGATTATGTGATTTTGCTGTGTCCTTTCGATGTGTATGCAGATCATTGCCTTGCTTTCAGACGAGCAAGATCCAACAGCCATCCTAAACTCCGGAAAAGACGCCCTCATACGCGCAGTCCTGACTCAATTGCATGTCAAAGATGACCGTTTAACAGTTGCCAAGAAGCCACCAGATGTCGAGAAACCTTGCAACGAGATCACTAGCACTGAGCTGTCGGCAGAAGAGCTGCTGGTGCTGGAAGAGACGCTGATGAAGTTCAGCTGATTAAGCTATGAAGGCCTGACTTCGCGTACGTGGCCATCGAATGTGCACCAAAAAGCGCAGCCATTACGACCGACTATACGATCGACAACGAATACAAAAAAACGGAAAGCAAATGCGTGGCCAACGAATGAATGGACGGCGGCAAGGGAATGGGTGCACTTTTCTCCAATTGGCCCGTCCGTAGCCTCGAGGGCGAAATGGGTTGGGCATGTATCGGACGTGCATAGCCGCCATACAAACTCCCAGAGAGAAAGAAAGAGAGATAACACAAGCGGAGCAAGCGAAGCAGAGAGGGACGACCTTTGCTGCGCGCCAAATTCAAATGCACCCGCCATTTTCTCCTCCTCCGCCCGCCCCCTCTCTGTTCCAGCAGCCGCCGCCTGTTTTCTCGCAGGTCAACCTCGCCCACCAGTCATTTTTGCGCCAGGTAAATGCGAAAAACCTCGGGTAAGACCGAGGTTTTACCACTTTTTGGCGCGTAGCTGCTGCCTGTGGAGCCATCCGCCACGCTTGCCTCGCGGCTCACTCACGGCGGCGGGCATTTCCCATATCCCGCGGATACACACACTTGTCCGTCGTTCAGTATGGCCGACTTCAGCCCCGAACAACTCGAAGCATGCCTCCTGCAGCTCACGAACCCGAACACGGAGCAGATTAAGCAGGCCGAGGTGGCGCTCAAGCCGTACCTGAAGAAGATCTCGTCGGTCGGCGGACTCATGACCCAGCTGCAGCTCTCGCAGAAGGCCGAAGTGCGCCAATTGGCGGCCTTGATGCTCCGCAAGAAGCTCTTCAAGCACTGGCCAAAGATCGACGAAGCCACGCAGGCCGGTGTCAAGCAGGCGCTGCTCGCGCGTGCCGTCGAGGACTCGGTCCCGGTTGTGCGCTCGGCCGTCGCGACGCTCATCAGCAGCTTGGCGCTCCACGAAGTGCCAAGCGGCAAGTGGCCGGAACTGATGATTTTCATCAACACAGGCGCCTCCAGCGGTAGCGAAGACCAGCGTGAGATCAGCATGAAGCTGCTCCAGTTGTTGGGTGAATCCATGGGCACGCACCTCCAGCCACACTTCAACGACTTGAAGAACCTGTACGTCGCTGCGTTGCAAGACCCACAGAGCTTGAAGGTCCGCGTCGCATCGATGCGTGCGGCGTGCGCTTTGATTGAGTTTTTGGAAGAGTCCGACCTGCGTGGCTTCCAGACCTTGGTGCCATTGATGATCGAAGTGCTTCAGCAGTGCATTGTCAACGGCGCGGAGTCGGAGGCCGTGGAATTCTTGGACATGTTTTCCGAGATCGCGTCGCACCCATTCCCGATCCTTGATCAGGCGTTCCCAGCGTTCATTGAGTTGCTGCTCCAGGTCATCATGCACGACAAGTTGGAAGTCAGCACCCGCGCGTCTGCTTCGTACGCCATCGGCGAGTTCATTAAGAAGAAACCAAAGACTATTGGCAAGAAGAACCTCGTCGGCAAGATCTTCACGACGATGTTGAACATTGTCGCCAATGACGACGACGTGTCGTGCGGTTTGATCTCGAACCTGTTGGAACGTGACTCGAAGGAAGGCGACGACGATGATGAAGACGACGAATCGCCTGGCCACCTTGCGCAACAAACCTTGGACTCACTTGCGCTCAGCGTGCCAGCCAAGTACCTCAACAGCGTCGTGTTTGGCATCTGCAACGAGTACATCCAGTCGCCTGACGCTCGCAAGCGCAAGGCTGGTGTGTTGGCTTTGGGTATCTTGTCGGAAGGCTGCTGCGAATTCATGTGCCAGAACGTGAACGAATTGCTTCCAGCGGTTTACCGTGTGGCACAGGACCCTGACCAGAAGGTCCGTGAAGCGGCGTGCTTTGCGCTCGGGCAATTCGCCGAGTTCTTGCAGCCAAACATCACCGACCACTACACCGACATTTTGCCCATCGGTATTGCTTTGTTGGACGATAGCACCAAGGCCATCAAGGCCACTGCGTTGTACGTCTTGGACGAGATCACGCAAAGCATGGAGAGCCACCAGGTGCTTCCATACTTGGACACTTTGGTGACCAAGCTCATGACCGTGCTACGCACGTCGTCGCCTCAATTGCAGAAGATGTCTCTCGATGCGTTGGGTTCGATCGCGATTGGTGCCAAAGAGGCCTTCTTGCCATACTTCACCACGGTCGCTGACTTGATCCAGCCATTCTGGAACATCACGGACCCAAAGTACTTCTTCCTCCGTGGTGCTGCGATTGAGTGCCTCGGTTACCTCGCGACAGCGCTCGGCAAGGACGCGTTCCGTCCATACTTTGCACCATCGATGCCGTTTGTGTTTGCCTCGTTCGATTTGGATGACTCGGAGTTGAAGGAGCAGGCGTTCGTGTACTTCATCAACGTGACCAGCATCTTCAAGGAAGAGTTCGCTCCATTCCTTGAGCAAGCTGCCACCCACGTCTTGCGCGCCATTGAGAGCGACGAAGGCATCCGTGTCGTCGATGACGAGGAAGACGTGCTTGAAGGTCTCGACTCGGACGACGATGAGGATGACGACGAGAACTTGCTTCGTCACATCAGCATCCGCACTGACGCGCTCAACTCGAAGGTGCGTGCCGTCGCTGCGGTTGAAGAGATGGCGTTGAACTGCGGTGCCATTTTCGAACCATACATTCCAAAGTTCTTGGAAGCGTTGGCTCCGTTGACCGAATATATCCACGAGGACGTGCGTGCTGCTGTTGCTGAAGCGCTCGCTGCGCTTGTGATCTGCTCGTTTGATGCATCGCACCCTGGCAGCGTCGACACGCAAGTGTGGACCAAGGGCGACTTCAACAAGAACATCCTGACGCCAAACAACACCGTGATTGTCAACGCCGTCATGAAGGCTTTGGTGGAAGACTTGCTCGAAGACGCTGAGGAGGTTGTCGTCGAGAAGACGTTTAATGCCATCAAGGCGATGTCGGCCCGCGTTGGTCCAGTCGTCACTGTCGACCACATGGCTGAAATCACTCGCGTGACCAAGGCAGTGCTGTGCCACGAACACGTGTGCCAAGCCAGCGCCGAAGACGACGACGACGAAGAGTCTGAAGGTGGTTCGGTCTTGGAAGCTTCTTCGGAACTGATCGGTGTGCTCGGCAAGTGTTACGGCGAGCAGTTCCTTGGCACGTTCCAGGAGATCTTCCCACAGCTCTTGTCGTTTGCGCAGGGCATCCGTGCGTCTCGTGACCGTGCGGCCGCTGTCGGCTGCTTTGCTGAAGTGCTCCGCGAATTGGGTCCATCGAGCTTGAACTTCGTCGAGAGCGTGTTCCCTGTGGTGATCCAGGGTCTGGCGTCGGACAATTTTGTGCTCAAGGCCAACAGCGCGTTCTGCGTCGGTATCTTGGCGGAGATTAGTGGCGACAAGCTGTACGCGGCTTACGAACAGATCCTCCACGCCGTGCGTCCACTTTTCGACGCCGAGGCGAACGACGATGTCGTTGTCGACAATGCGTGTGCCGCTGTGGCTCGTTTGATCTTGGCTGGTGTTGCGCATGTACCTCTTGAGCACGTGCTCCCAGTGTTCCTTGGTGCGCTTCCATTGAAGGCCGACTTTGACGAGAACAACGTGGTGTTCTCGTGCCTGAACGGCCTCGTGAAGTCACAGAACCCTGCGGTCGTGAACTTCATCCCTCAGATCATCGAGGTGTACTCGAAGGCGCTCGCTTCGTCGAACGTCGACGAGGAAGACCAGGTCGAGATCAAGGTGTGCGTGCGCGGCCTGTTCGGCGCGTTCGAGGCGCAGATCAAGGAGATCGCGGCGCAGTTGAGCCCGGAATTGCAAAGCGCGCTGAGCTCGGCCTTGAATTAGTTATTTTGTCATTTGGACATGGAGAAAGAGAGAGAGAAAAAGAGTTTTTTTACTTTCAGTGGTAAGTGAATGATGTATAGACGACCTATTTGCTTCTTTTTTTATGACAACAACAGAAAATCAAACAAACAACAGCAGCACAACAGTGCCATGCATGGTTCATGATGCTCCAGTTTGTACGTTCATTCATGAAAGCAATACGCCTCACTGCATGGTGTTTACTTTTGGTGGCTGATGAGGAACGCCTTGAGCAGCTCGAGCGACTTGTAGCGGTGCGAGATCGAGTTCTTGGTGACCTTCTCCATCTCGGCGTACGTGACGTCGTAGCCGTCGGGCATGAAGATCGGGTCCCACCCAAAGTTGGTCGGGCCGCGCGCTGGCACGATCTTGCCGGGCGTCTGACCCACAAACACCTTCGGGTCGGTGTCGTCGGCTCCGGACGCGTACGCAAAGATGCACTGCGCGTACGCCGACTTGTCTTCGTACGCCGCGAGCAGGTTGTTCAGTCCGTCGTGGCCCGTCTTCTCCAGGAACCACTTGATGTACGGGCCTGGGAGTCCATTGAGCGCGTTAAAGCAGAGCGACGTGTCCTCTACGAGCACGGGGCCGTTCACGGCCTTGGCAGCCAGCAGACACTTCTCCTTGGCGATGTCGGTCGGCTCGCCCTGCAGCTCCGGCAGGTCCACGGCCTGGTTCCTCACCTCGAACGGAAAGTCCACGCCGAGGATCGCGACCACCTCTGCGAGCTTGTTCTTGTTGCCCGTCACGAACGTCACCACCGGTTTGCTCGCCATGACTTCCTGCTGTCTGTTTTGATTGTTTTGTCTACTGGCGGATATGGCGCCACTATATTGTAGATTCAGATCTGGTCCCATGAGATCAGTGGGTGTTATACTCGAGGCATTAGTATCGAAAGTTGCACGAAGGTCGCTCGAACGAATCACGAAAGGTCGTAGACCTTGCGATAGCTGAAGCTAAAAGAGCTCCCCATTTACGGCCAAGCGGCGTGTGCATGAACATCGCCGATTCGAGCAGCATTTAAGCACGCAAGCGCGCCATTGCTCGTTTATATTGGCGTGATTTACTAGTAGTAGCCATGCTGCCTGCGTTCCAGTTGCATCTGCACCAGCCGGTGCTGGAGCGCGTGGCGCAGGTGGGCAAGTTCGATGGCAAGCACCCGTCGCTCGCGTGCGGCACGACGGCCGGCAAGGTGTTCCTGCACTCGCCCAACGAGAAGCACGATGGGAACCTCGAGGACTCGGAGCAGAACGTGCGCTTCCTCAAGATCAACCGCAAGATCTCGGCGCTGAGCACGGGCAAGTTCCTCGAGTCCGACCCGGGCGACACGCTCGTCGTCGGCACGCAGGCGAGTCTGCTCGCATACAACGTCGAGAAGAACTCGGACATTTTCTACAAGGACATCCCCGACGGCGTCAACACGATGCTATTTGTGCCCGTACCGGCGATGAAAACCGGCAATGCCGCGCCGTCGCAGATGGTTGTCGTCGGCGGGAATTGCTCCTTGCAGGGGTACAACAACGAGGGCAACGAGCTGTTCTGGACCGTGACGGGCGACAACGTGCGCGCCATGACGATGACCGATGTCACGGGTCACGGCCGCGCAGAGCTCGTCGTCGGCTCGGACGACTTCGAGATCCGCGCGTTCCAGAACGAGGAGATCGTGTACGAGTGCACCGAGACGAGCCAGATCCTCGCGCTCACGCCGATCCAAAAGCAAATGTTCGGGTACGCGCTGCAGAACGGCACGGTCGGCGTCTACAAGGGCAAGTATCGCGCGTGGCGCGTCAAGTCCAAGAACACGCCCACGGCGATCCAGGCGTTCGACATCAATGGCGATGGCGAGAAGGAGATCGTCATCGGCTGGAGCAATGGCAAGTTCGAGTCGCGCAAGATCACGAACGGCGAAGTCGTGCACAAGGACATGTTCACGTCGCCAATCGCGGCTTTAGTCACGGCCGATTATCGAATGGACGGCAACGAGGAGATCATTTGCTGCTCGGCGGACGGCGAGATCCGCGGCTACTTCATGGCAGCAGGTGAGTTCCCGACTACAGCGGCAGTGAACGAACGTGCGCTGAACGAAGAGAAGGAGGTCGCCAAGCTGTCCAAGTACAAGGCAGGGCTGCAGTTGGAGCTCAAGTCTCTCGAGGCCATCACGTTGGGCTCGTCGTCAGCCAACAAGAACGCAAAGACCACAGGCTTGCGCATCAAAGCTGGCACGAAGATCCACATCAAATCCACTGCGACCAAAGCTTCGCCTTCTTTCGAGCTCGAGGTGTCGACCGAAAACGAGAGCGTGATCAAAATGATCACAATTTATGAGTACGACGTGGGAATCTTTGAGGGCGAGTCCCTCGTGATCCGCCCTCCGAGCATGGTCTCGGCTGTCACGATCCCTCTCCAGCTCACAAAGTACGTGCCTGCAAAAATGGACTTCAAGGTGCTCGTGGGCTCGCGCGGTAACAACACGTCCTTCCACGTGTTTGAAGCAGTCTATAAACTGCCCAAGTTTGCCATGTTTCTCCACTTGCCAAGCGCTCCTGAGAGCGAGCCACGGGGTAACGTGCGCTTCAAGACGCCCGTCAAGACGCAACTCATGTGTTCCTGGATCGAGCAGTCGTTCACGCTCAACGCACCGTGTCCAGACAACTCGACCATCGATCTCTACTTCAAGTCGTTCAAGGACGGCAGTCCGCTCTGCATCTTCTTCACACCAACCGAGACCGTGATCCGCACCGACGACATGGACTTGGCTGCCGAACTAGTACAGGACATGTGCACTCACTTGGAGTGGTGCGAGCTCGAGTCGACGGCCGATTTCCCACGGCAGATGGACGATCTCAAGCACTTGCTGGTGCGAGTGGACGAGTGCAACTCGATTCGCTTGAAGCTGACGGGTGAGATGGCTGATGACTCGAACCAGGTCAAAAACCTTATCATCCGGGCTGAAGATGCGCGCATCCTGAACGACATGTACGCAGCATCTTGCGCTGTTGTGTTTGCACTCTGGTTCCATTCTCTGACGTTTTCTTTCTCTCTGTGTTTGCATCTCGATGCTGTGTGTGCAGGAGCCGCATGCGACGCTACTACTCGGAGCTGTTCACGTTAAACAACCAGTTGCTGGGTGAGTACACGAAGCGAAGCACGAACCACCAGGCGCTTCTTGATGCGCTAAAGGAAGTGAACAGTATGATCCAACTGGCAGCGCGATTACGCTTTGGGAACGCCAAGCAAACGGTCGTTGCGGCTTGCCGGAAAGCCATCAAGAACAACAATATCCACGCGCTGTTTTACATCGTCAAGACTGGGAAAGAGGAGCACCAATGAGAACAGAGAGCGCTGCTGCAAGGTAAAACAGAAACGTTGCTATAGTCGTGTGAAGAAGGCGTTAATAAAAACAAAGTACATCACACCTGTGTCTCTAGTATCGCACTTTACAACCGAGTTCTTCGGCGGCTAAAGTCCGGTGTCTCGTCGTCCGGGCTAAAGATCTTGGATCGTTTGCGCTTTCCAGTTGAGGAGTTCGCCGTTGGTGTTCGCGCGGCTGGTGTCGCAGAGAGCGCCATCATTTCTTCGTCAAATGCGATGCGTCGAATGATTTTTGGCGTCCTGCATGGATTATTGCAATTTGAAAAAAAAAGCGACAAATGTTAACAAAGCCAGTGTCCTCGTCAAACGCCCAATGAAGTAAACGAAAGGGACGAACCGTTCTCGCTCCAGGATTTGCTTCACTGTGCTCTCTCGTTGTCTCCGCTTGAGCTCGGATCGCTGGGATTGTTGCTGCTGCTGTGAAGTAGCATGCGCTTGAGTTTGAAATTGTTGCTGCTGCTGCTGTGAGGTAGCGTGCGCTTGAAATTGCTCCTGGTCAATAGATGGATGGTGGACGGCTGCTGTCGCAACTGATTGTGGTGCTGGCTGATGATATTGAACTGGCATCGTAGCCCTAGTCGACACAGCACGCGCGAGCGGTCGGCTGCCAAATGCTGCTGCGATCGTTCGTTCGACGTCCATTTCTTCATTCGCAAAGCTGCTGTGCGTGCGATCTGTCGAGGTGGAAAAAGATCTGATGGGACTACTTCTCGCCGGATGTCGAATTACGCTGAGGAACTCCTCGTCGCTGTCATCAAAGACGCTATTCTGAGACGGTGCAAACGACGACAGCGAGCGGTGCCGCGGAGATTCAATAGCCAGCGGCGACGCGTTCCCTTTTTCCTCTTCCTCTTGGTCGTAATGGCGTGCGTCAAAGCGCGATCGAAAGTCAAGTGACTCGGTCACCTGGGCAGATTTGCCACTCGCCTCTATAATGGACTGCTTTTGTGGTAATGACACTCGCTTCCGGTCAGAAAGCGAAGGCTTCGAGGATAAAGATGCCGAAATGAATGTTCTGAAGCTGCTTGAGGACAAAGATGGCGAGTTGGGTGCTCGGGAGCTGTTGGTCTGCGATACAACAGAGTGCGTGGTGGAGGCTGGAAGTGCACACTGTGACGCAAGAGACGCATTCCCATTTGCGCTGGTCGCTTTATCCTTCTGCCAGGAATACCGACGCTCTTCGCGCTGCACCTGGCGTTTCTGGGTATCCGATATCTTGCTGCTTGAGCTTCCAGCAGCAGTACGCAATGCGCTTGCACCATGATGACACTCGCTAAATGAACGCTTGGATGTCACTGTCGATCCAGTATCGACGCCGGCAGCATGCTGTTCTTTTGTACTCGTAACGCTTGACGCCGCTGAAAAGAGCGACGACCGCGACGGTTGAAGCTTCGAAGCCGGCAGCGACACCTCTGTTGCTTTTTTCGCTTCTTCCTTTTGTCCGTTCTCTCGCATCCATGAATATCGCAAGCGGAACTCCTGTGAGCCAGAAGGTGCAGTCGCATCGGTGCTCGTACCGGCTTCCGAGGCTCGTAGCGACGACAGTCGGTCCTTTGGGGTGGACTTCGAGGACGGCGACGGGATTCGACTCGCTGCGCGCGTCAGGTCGACATGTCCAGGATCTCTCTTTGAGTTCTTCTTCTCGCTCGAGAGCGCCTACGCAGCATTCACATCATTCATATCATTCATTCACAACGAGACCAGTTTAGTTCCCACACAATGCGTGCATTATCAAGACCCACACCCACTAACGTACCAGCTTCTTCAGGGAGCGTAGCTGCTGCTTCTTCTTCCTCGCCGACGTGAGCTTTTGGATGCGCAGCTGGTCTTCGAGCGTCGTCTTCTGTTGCTGGAACTCGTCGTCACTCAGCATCGGCGCCTCGGGCATAAAACTCGGCAGCGCGAGCCGCAGCCGCCGATGGAACACCAGCGGCACGATGACCTCCAGGAATACGACCAGCAGTCCGTAGTAGAAGCAGATGCGGAACAGCAGCGTGTCTTCCTCCACGGGCAGGAACACCATCTCGTGACGCGGCGCCATGGTTGCCATCGTTGGTTGCTGCATTTATATTTTGGCGTTATTCTTCATTTCGGCGCCACATTTTGGCGCGAAAGCATGTGGGACACATGAAATGAGGACATATCCTCGTTTTGTTGTTAGCAAGAGCAGACTCATGACTAATTTTATGTAAAAACAAGCAAATGCTGGCCTAAATTGATGTACAAACCAAAGAGAACGTCCTAATGTGATGTATGTACATGAAATTGTAGCTCTTTTACTTTGGGTCAAACAAACACTATGGGATGCGAATATGGGAGGTCCATGTGCCAACACTGCTCATCGTCTCGGCTTCTGCGTACTCTCGTCTCGTCTCTTCTCCTCCCCTTACTCGCCCCAATGCCCACACGACTCGGTCCACAACGACACGCCGTGGGTGTGTACGTCCACAAGGTGTCCATTGCGATGTGTGCGTCTCTCTTGCTGAGTTTATCTAAAGCGCTTCATCGAGATGTGGATCAGCGATTTCAGGCCACGCAGCCAGTCCTTGTGCTGCGCCCAATCCGACGCCGTCAGTGCCACGTATATGCCCTGCGCCGACGCGAAGTCGCGCTGCGCAAAGAACGCCACCATCTGATGCAGCTGCGCCACAACGTTCGGAGACAGGTCGCCAATGTTGAGCTTCGTGAACATCACGTCCTTCGCCTTTTGGATCTCCGGCATCTGCTTCTGCTCCATCTACAAGGAAAATGAGATAACACAAATCACATGAGTCTTCTGCACGAACATATAAGCAAAAACAAATTGGAAAAATGCAACGCACCATCGTCAGTGGAAGCGTCTGCAGCTGCGCAAACAGGTCGTTGAACGTATTCACAATGGGCAGATCCTGCGCCTGCACGTTCTCGGTGCTGCCAGACGCAGTCTCCGCGCTGAACGTCTTTTGTGGCTGCGCCGCGCTGGGCGAGAGAATCGCGTTCGTCGTGTTGCCGTACTTCAACGTGAGCTCCTTGTTGCCGACGCTGCTCACGAACCCGTCCTTCTTCTGGGACGACATGTCGACTGACGGCTTCGAGATCTTCGAGGACGCAAACGACGTCGCCGCCGTCAGCGGGTTCACGCCTGTACCTTGTGGCACAGCCGCTGGATTCACGTTGAAGCCGACACCTGGTTGTTGTGGTACGCCGTAGCCGGCAAGGTTAGGCGCTCCAGTGGACGGAGGACCCGAGAAATTCTGCGGTGCGCCGTGGCCTGGGAACGCTGGTTGCTGCGGTCGGCCAAATCCTGGCTGGGCTTGACCTGGGTATCCAGGTTGTTGTGGTTGCTGAGGCGCACCTGGGAATGCAGGCGGTTGGTTCTGGTATCCTGGCTGTTGCTGTCCTGGGTATGGGGATGGAGTAGCTTGGCCTGGGTATGCCGCCTGGGGTTGTGCGCCGTAGCCTGGTTGCTGTGGTGCCGCATACTGCGGTTGCTGTGGAGCCTGGTACGCTGGTTGTTGCGGGGTTTGGTACCCTGGTTGTGGCTGACGACCTGGGTAACCTGGGGACGGAGCACGAGGTTGCTGCTGGTAACCAGGGGCCGCTTGCTGTGCACCGTACCCGACAGCAACTGGAGCTGGAGTCTGAACGCCGTACTGGGCTCGGTTGCCATACCCTTGTGCTTGTTGTTGCTGCACAGCTTGTGGGTGCTGCTGCACTTGCTGTTGCTGTTGCTGCTGTGGAACGTACGCGTGGACTTGCACCATGTCGAATGGGAACGGTGGTGGTTGGTATCCTGGGATCGGAGCCGCGTGGAAGATGCGATCTTTCAGAATCGCACAGCTCAGGTCTGGGAAACGAGCGTACTTGGCCGCAATGTCGAGGCGACCCTGGGCTGCCATCTACAAAGATGCACACACGAAGCAATCAGAAGTTAGTAAAGCAAGCGAAAATCGATAGACAGCTTCAGTGAAAGGCGAGCGCACCAAAGAAGCGTATTCCGCGAACCGCATGGCGACTTCCTCGCCCATTGACTGATCGTTTTGGTCGACGGCTTGCGAGAAGATCGACACCTTCTCCACCAATCGCTGCAGCGCAAACGTGTGGCCGTGCGCTCGCGACTCGACTTCGCTCTCTTTGACCCAGGCATTCACGGTCTTTTCGATGTTCACTGCGCACATGAAGCAGAGCGTCGCTGAGTGCAAGTCGCCGGCGGCTTCGAGACGAGTCGCCAGCTTGTCGCACAACGACGGGAACTCCTCGCTCTTGGCGTACGTGCTCAGGATCGCGAGCGTCTCGCGCCATTCCTTCAGGTCCGACTGCTCCACGAGGCTGTGCAACTCGCTCTTGATGATTGCCGAGACCACGCGCATAACGGGCCTCGTCTGATGGGCAAAGAATGCACGCTGGGTCTTGTCCCAGAGTTCAGTGCCACCGCACGAGGCCAAAAGCAGCGCATCCGCAAACTGGTTGTAGTGCAGGCACAAGTTCACAGCGACTTCAAAGTTGCCAACGAGCAATGCTTGCATCAAGATCGACTCCGATTGCTCCGTGTAGATCGGCGCAGGCACGACGTCAAGGCGCTTGCTGGTATCATCCGCAGCTGGCAGAGCCGCAGCAATCGACGAGACATCGGACAGAGGCGAAGCAGGAGCGTTCACACCCCCATTGCCATGGTACTCCGACGAGAACACGTCTTCGGCACCAATGCCATCGATTCTCTGGTTGAGCAACGCAGCGGCCGGGTCAAGCTGATCCTGAGGCGCAGCAGCGGCTTCCTGGGCGGCCTGAGGGTTGAACTTGGCGTTCAACTCGTTGATCTTTTCCGCATCCAAGCCCAGGTGGAGAAGCAAGTGCTGGCGCGCGTCCTGTTCGAAAAGGATCTTCATGAAGCTCCACACGCTCTTTTCGTTCTCCGTCGCGGCGCCAGCGATCTTGCGCTTGCAGTGGCCCTTGAAGTCCTTCGACTCCAGCGAGCGGTCCAACTCTTCGGCTTCTGCCACCAGAGGCGCTTCGCTGATGATGCGGTGGAAATGCACGAGCTTTCGGCGATCCTGGTTTGGTCCAGCAGGTTCCTTCGGGTTCGAAATCGTCACGAGCTTGCCGCCAAAGCCAAACGTGGCGCCAGCAGGGCGACGTGTCCATTTCGGTGGGCGGCACGCTGGGTTGCCGCCGCCCGACAATCCCCAGACCTGCACCTTGCCGTCCAACGTGCACGTCGAGGCAACCGCAGGGATCTTTGGCGACCATTGCACGTTCCAGCGACGTTGACCCGCGCCACCGCCAAAGAACTGGTCCGATCCAAGACCTGGTGGGCTCGTGTTCTCCGACGGGAATTCGTACAGCGACTTGCGTGAAAACAGGTCCCACAGCAGCGTCTTGTTGTCTTTACCACAAGACAGAATGAGGCCCGGGTCGTTCGGGCACCACGACAGTGATAGCACACCCGCCGTGTGTTCGTGGAACTCAGCGAGCGGCGTCGACGTCGAGTTTCGCAGATCCCACAACTTCACCACAGGTCGCTGGTCGTCCCCGGACGCCGTCGCGATCTGAAGTCCTTCGTTCGGGTTCCATGCAATCGC
This sequence comes from Globisporangium ultimum DAOM BR144, assembly GCA_000143045.1. Lineage (NCBI taxonomy): Eukaryota > Oomycota > Peronosporomycetes > Pythiales > Pythiaceae > Globisporangium > Globisporangium ultimum. The sequence goes on from GL376560.1 coordinate 629,302, forward strand.
CGAGATCGTGCCACGCTGTGGGTCGCGCAGCTCGCACCACGGCTTCTTTTGTTTCAGGTCCCAGATGACTACGGACCCGTTCTGCGAGCCCGTCGCCAGAATGTAATTGACTTGCGTGTTCCACGCGACGCTACAAAAGGAAAGACAACGTGAATATTCATAACGCAATGCATACACTTGCTAGACATACTTTGAGCTGTACGTACCTCGTGATTTCGTTGATTTGCTGCTGTGGAGCAGCTGGACCGCCTGGGGTGAACACTCCTGGACTCGACAGCTTTTCCAGCGACATAATGTACACTTCTCCATCACTGCGCATCAGTCACACATAAGACCATTATCAGAGTAGGTTCACAGACGATCAGTCAGGTCATCACGCCAAGCGCGCAACGAGAAAAAGAAAGATCTTTCTGTCGCACCTGCCACCAGACGCCAAGAGGTGGGAGCTGTCTTCATGCGGGTTGAACTGCAGCGCGTTCACGGCGCCCTTGTGTCTCGTGATGCGGCCGATCTCTGGGGAGACGTCCGTCGGGGCTGCGCCGCCGTGCTGATCGATCAGCGTCTTCGGGTTCCAGAGCGAGACCGAGCCGTCAGCCATACCACCGGCGACCAGACCGTACGGCAACGTGTCGTGGTGGCGCGCAATGTCTCGCCACGCGAGCGACGTGAAGCGCGACGGGGTCTTGATCGACCCGAGCGTGACCATGTCCGTGAGCGGGTCGCTGAAGTCCATGGACACGAGCTTGAACTCGCCGCCGCTGTGCTCAAAGCCGACGCCGCCGTCGCCCTTGGAGCCGAGCGCCAGTAGCTCGGCGTGGCGCTTCACGGGGCTCCAGGCCACGGCCGCGTTTGCGTGGATCTCCTTTAGCAGCGACATTCTACTCGCAACACAAAAATCCGATGTGGGCGTCGCGTCGTCCGTCCCGCGTGCGCGTGCGCGAGAGAGAGAGACCTTGGCCGAGGGGGGATTTTCCGTCTTTGTCAACGCACTCTCGAAAGAGATCGCGGTTGCTGCTCCCTCCGCACAAATTTTTTTCACCAATCAAGTGTGTTTTTTTGTGATTATAGCCAATGGTGAAGCTGTAAATGTAGATTTCAGCCAATGGAAACCTGCCACACGCCCACACCTCTATCAAACAACACATACACAGGAAGAAGCATAACCGAGCTGAACAGCGAACGGAGGGGAGAAGAGTACAGTGCGAGATCCTTTAAAGTACGAAACGTGCGTTGAAGTGGTATTGACTCCTCGGAAGTCACAAAATTACATGGTTGGAATGTATTGCATTGATGCAATGCATTGTATGTGTATTGCATTGCATTGTCTGTTTATTTTTTTGGCGGGAGATGGATGAGTGACGATCAATTGTGAAGCGCTAATTAGAGCCACCACCCCTTTCTCCACACGTGCGTTGGCTCTCTCTCTCTCTTGTCCAGTCCCCATGCGCCAGCGACAGCTCTACGACCAGCTCTCGTGCTACGTGTGCCCCGACTCCCTCGCGAACGTCAAGTGCACGGCGCTGCAGTGCTGTCTGCGCGACGGCGGCGCCAAGATCGTCACGGACGTCAACGCGTCCTCGAGCGTCACACACATCGTGTGCCACCCGGAGCAGTACGAGCGCTTCCGCGCACAGCGCAATGAGCGCTTCATCGCGATCGTCCGGCCCGAGTGGGTGTTCAAGACGTTCCTGCTGCAAACACTCGTGTCCGTAGACCGGTTCAGCGCGAACCCGGCGTTGATTTTCTCGTCCTTGGTGATCGCCGCTGGTCCGATCGACAAAGACCCGCGCAAAGTCATTGATGGACTGATTTCCCATTTCGGAGGCCAGACTGTCGAAAGCGAGAGCAATTACATTGGCGCAACGCATATTCTGTCGCTGGATGAGCCGTCACAGTACGAGGAACCAGCGCATCAGCAGTGGTTCCACCTGAACTACACCGACAATGATGTGCTTCGAGGCGTGCAGGCGTGGAACCTGTGGCTGCTGGAGCGGCCAGCGTTGCTCGATTACCCACTACCGAGCTGCGTGGTGGCGTACTTGGGGAAGGTGACCGGCCTATCAGAGCAGCACTACGTAAGCTACAGCTGGATCGAGGACTGTGTCCGTCGCAAAACGCGGGTTCCCGAGGGTCCGTTTTCGAGTAAATCTCCAGGTTCGACGTCACGCAAGAAGCAAAGCTGGAAGACACGACCAGAGACCCAACTGGAAGATATCGGCCTTGCGAAATGCGCTCATGTGTATCAATCTGCCAAGCCCGACGCTGGTGGCGTTGAGCTGACGCTTGCTCGGAAACCGTCCAACGAGGTGCGTCTACATTGAGTTGCTGTTCCGTTGAATTTGATCTAAGTCTGTATGCTTTGGTGTGATATGCAGAGAATGGGGGCGTTAGAGGCAGTCCTTGGAGGCGCGATTGTGCTCTTAGCCCAGCACATCCCACCTTACCTGAAAGAAAAAATCTCGGAGGTGCTCAAGTCCGTCAAGGCAAAAGTCGCAAACGTCCCTCTTGGTGACTCGTACCAGGAGATCGTGAAGAAAGTGGTTGCGAATGCGTCGTTCGTTGTGTGCAGATACCAAGCCGGATTTGAATACGAAGAGGCGATGCGCCAGAACAAGCGTGTCGTGAGTATCTACTGGGTACTCGCAGGGCATTCGGCGTATGACGGTGCGTGGCTTTCCTTGCTGCAAGCTCTTTTTTACAGAATTGGATGTTCATACGAAAGAAATTATGGTTTCTACAGATAAACAAACTCCTTTTCAGGAAGCAATCAGTCGACCCGTGAAATCGTTTGGCGGTATCACAGGCATGCAAGGGTTTGTGATCACGCTCTCTGGGTACAGCAGCCGCACGACTCCGACGCGCGAGGACATTCAGATCGCGATCCATGCGACGGGGGCGTGCATGCTCCCAGTGTTGTCTCGCACGCATTCGACCCACTTGCTGTGCTATGAGCCCAAGGGGGAAAAGTACAAGAAAGCGCAAAGCTGGCGCTTTGAGAACATCGTGAACCATCAGGTAAGTCGTCTTGTAACATGATTGCCTTGGTGATGACACGGTGCTGACACTCGTTTTTGGCATCATGTGTGTTGTGTTAACATACCGCACTTAGTGGTTATTTGAATGCCTTTCAAAGTGGGAGCACGTTGCGGAGGACGCCTTCCGCTACAAGTTACCGAAGATTGCGGAGTCTGACCAACCGATAGAAGCAGCAACTTCAAAGGCGACCTCGTCCAGCGATGCGAGTTCGAAGTCTGCGCCGCTTGCATCAGCTACTCCGAGCACAAAGGCTTTGCAGCAAGGAGGAGGGCGCTTCGATGTCGATGATATCTTGACGGAGCTCAATGAGCCCACTCCAGGTGCGAAAGAGACCGAAAGAAACGATGCCTCCAAAAAAGGAGACGATCCAGCTCAGGCACCGAAAGAAGTGGCGTGCAAGCTTTTCGATACGCCGTCCACGGAGACGAAACAAGAAAACCGAGGCGACAACAAGCCCAAGACCAGGGAGTCCGTCGACATCCCGAAGAATTTTGAGCTACGATTAGGCACCAAGTCTGCTAATGATGAGCCTGACGACGAGGACGACGTTGGTGACAAGATGGACGTGGATTCGACGGTGCTCTCTGCAAAGAAGCCAAAAGCAACATCTGCCAAGACCAAGAAGAGCACGAAGAAAGAAACAGCCGCAGCTGTAAAGAAGAAGGCGAAGGCGGCTGAAGATCCGGCTGACGTATCCGAGAAAGCGATCGATGTAGAATCGACGACCAAGGTATGTGTCGTGTGTGATGGTTAGTTAACTTTGCTTCTAGGAGTGCGCTCAACTTACTGTGTATGGTCGTGCTGTATGATGTTTGCATTTGCATAATCAGAAAGCAGCAACGAGCGCGAAGAGAAAGCGAGCTGAATCCCCTCCTCCAGCAGCCACAGATTTGAAGGACGAGGACTCACTCGCAGTCAGCGACACGTCCACTACTTCGAAGACCAAGAAAGCCAAGAAAGCTACTCCTGCGACCAGCAAATCCAAGAACGAAGAAAAAGAACCTCCTACTGCGAAAGCAGCATCTTCCAAGACGACAAAGAAGGGCGGAAGTGCCTTTGTCTTTTTACTCACCGGCAGTCGCGAGGAATCGGCTGTGAATGAGTCCATTATCGCTGGATTGGGTGGCACAACAAGCAAGACGGGCCGCAAGTTCGATCACACCAGCACACATATCATATGCAGCGAGCTGAAGCGGACAGAGAAGTTCGTGGCGGGCTGCGCTGGTGGCAAGGTATGATACTGCATCATTGTTTTGACCAGTATGTTTTCTCATGTGTAACACCCCTTTGCTGCCTTTTTGTAGTGGATTCTGAAGCCGTCGTACCTCGAAGCAAGCTCTGCTGCCGGTCATTTCGTAGACGAAGCCCCTCATGAGTGGGGTGCCACTCCTGGCGACGCAGAGTTCATGGATCTGCGTATCTGGGTGGGCGCCCCAATGTTCTGGCGCAAGGCACGTGCTGAGGGAAAGCCTGGTGCGTTCGCTGGGTGGCGCTTCCTCGTGCACGCCAAGTGCGTTCCCCCTCCCGACATGTGCGAGCGCGTGATCGAAGCGAGCAATGGGATCGTTGTACCTTTGACAAAGACGCTGAACCTCGCTGACATTGCAGCAAGCGCTGAGGCAGACAAGAAGCCTCTAGTTGCTCTCGTCCCCGCCGACTTGCCGGCGCGGGACACGTGGCTGAAAAAGTTCAAGGCTCAGAAGATGAACTGCATCAACGCGAGTTTCCTGATCGACTACATCACGAAAAATCAATCAAAGCAGCCACAAATGGACGACTATCGCGTGTAGAAGACCTTTACCGTCGTGTTCCGCTTTACCAATGAACGCATTCAGCGGGTTCTGAGCTACTTGAGGTTGCTCTGCTGTTGGCCGTGTCCGTTGTTGCTGGGGATAATGGCGTGCACCATTTGGAAAAGTTACTTTTCAATCAGGTCGGCATCATCTTTGTAGATCTACAATGGAGAAAAAGAGGTCATAGCCACAAGGCAAATAACAGCAACAGTAAATAAACAACGATATTTACACGATATCTTCGTCGTACGCACCCTCGAGAAATGCTGGTAGCCACCCGCGAGCACGCGCACGTTTGGCTTCTTGTCCTCGTTCTCGAGCACGACGGCCATGCGCGAGAGGAAGCGGCGCGCGCAGGATGGGCCGCGGATCTGGCTCATCATGCAGTGGAACACGATGGTGTCCTCGTCCTTGTACTTTTCCACGAGCGCATCCACGTCGTCGTCTTCGATAAAGTTCTCTTCGGGCAGGTTCACTGCCGAGCGGATGTGGCCGCCGACAAAATCCGTGTCGCGCACGTCAATGATAAGCGGGCGGCGCGCCGTCGGGGACCTCAGCGTCTCGACGAGCTCCGTCGCGGAGATGCGCTCCAAGTATCGCACAGACATGTTAGTCTCGTTTTTTTGGTTTGTGGAACGGAGAGCTATTGGGGAGGTGCAGAGTGAAGGTCATGTCAAGCCACGTTCAATGACGGGTCATAAATAGGTGCGGCTTTTACATGCTGCTGCATGGCACAACGCCATTGATGCTTGCAACGAGTGTATAGCAAACGATACATGCACGAAATGATATAGCATATATTGACAAAGTATAGGCGTGCAGCTGTAGACTGCCGCTGATTATATTGTCTAAAGAGTGGACATAGTACTGCTATAAGCGCTCTAGCATGCTAGCTCGTCTCGAGAAGCTCGATGTCGCCCTTGAACTGCTCGGAGAAGTCCTTGTACCCACCCGTGAGCACTTGCATGCTGGGTTTCTTGTCTGCGTTCTCGCCGAGCACAGCGTTCAAGCAGACAATGAATCGGCGCGCACAAAACGGACCGCGCACTTGGCTCATCTGGCAATGGAACACGATCGTGTCTTCGTGTTTGTATTGCTCCACGACTGCATCGACTTTTTCGTCATCGTGGAGGTTTGGTTCAGGATGGTTCACGGCCGTCGCAATGTGGTCGTCCTTGAAGTCGTCACCGCGCACGTCAATGATGAGCGGGCGGCGCGCTGCCTTCGACGACGACGGTTCAGTGCGCAGCGTTTCCGCCAATTGCGTCGGATGATCCGCACAAATCTGTCTTCTTCAGTCGCAGCAACGGGAGTCGCCATTCTAAACTCCGAGGCGCTAGAAACGAGTCGAGAAGTGCATCCGAGGCGGCAAGTTGAAGAGTGAGGGCGGGCCTTAACACCACATTGTCGGAATGCACTCGAGCGACCATCACTCTGACAGTGGGTTCAACTGTGGTAACTCAGACATTGCAAGGCAACGCGCCAGTGAGAATGCGAGAAGGCGCGCACGTGGCAATTCCGCATTGCCGCCGAAGGAGATCCAGCGTCCTCGCGAGGGCGGACAATGGCACAATTGCGGAAAGAGGGAGAAGGTGATGGACGGACTGTCGCTGTTGTCGGGGGAAGAAGAAGAAGGAAACGCATGGAGCCAGAGACCAGCGTGGACGCGCAAGCACTCGCGACGGGTACGGTGCATTTCATTTAAGAGAATGGATGCATGCAAGCATTCCGCGCTTTTTCGCGGTGTACGCTTGAAGATCTACATATGTGGGTTGGAGAAGGGCTTACAGGAACATGTGTGTGTATGGGGTAGATACCGCGGCAGTCGATGGATGACGGTAGTGATAGCGACGATGTTGATGCGGAGAGTGACGAAGACCGGCTTCAGCGCCAGTTTCTGTGTGAGTTGAAGTCTCTGCGCGAACAGGTTGCTGAGAAAGACACCGAAAACGAATTGTTGCGCGAGAAAATCGCAGCGCTGACGGATAATCTCGTGCAGACGACTGAGGAATTGGCGCACCGCATGGTGCTCTTCAGCGACGTGATGACGCGCTCGGAACGCTTAGACGCGCAGATCGCTAACGCCAAGAAAACGCTGCTGACGAAGGAAATGCAGCTCCATGATCTCACGCAGGAGAAGCAGGCGCTGACGACACAGTTGGCCGGAAAGGAAAAAGAACGAGAGCATTGGGAGCACGAGTTTGTGCGTGTTGAAGAGCAGTTGAGTGACTCCACTAGGCGCATCCAGACGCTTCATGAGAGTCTAAATGAGCACAAGCAAGAGGTGAACGCATGGAAATCCAAGATGAAACGCGCGCTTCGTACTGTAGACGCATTGAAGCGACAACTGGATTCCCAGAATGAGAAAGAAGCAGAGCTCACGCAGAACCTAATCCAAGTGAAGCGCGAGGAGACGGAACGAGAACGGAGCTGGCATACAAGAAACGCAAAGCTCGAATGTCAACTCCATACTTTGGAACGAGAGCTTGAAGAATTGCGGAGCGTTACCAACCAAGCAGAAGTCGATAAACAGCAAGCTCAGGAAGATGAAGTTGTGTGGAAATCGGATGTCGCTGCGCAGCAGCTAGAAAAGCAAAAGCAGATCGTGCATCTCCGCGAGGAAATGAGCAAGCTAAGGAGCGCACTCGAGAAAGTCCAGGTGAACGAGAAACTCATGCACCGTGAGATTCGTCGCCTTCGAGAAGAACTGCTGCTTAGTGAGTCCCAACGCGAGACTGAACAGCGGCGATTCGACCAACTGGTACGCGGCAAAGACAAGGAAGTCGCATTCATTTGGCAAAAGTACCTGGACGTGATGAGCCCCAATATTCACGCAAGCAACAAATCCACACCCAATTGATACAGGTATTGTTGCTTCACTGTCTTGCTGTGCGTTCTGCTGTGCGCCATAAATATAGCTGAGCGAATGAAAAGTCACGCAGCGACAAATGCTTAAATTGGACTGAGGAGAGAGAGACGTCACGTCGTTCCTGGTTGCCGAGCCCAAAAGCAAGCGCGTTGGAAAATGCTCTCAAGGCTTTTTATAGGTTGTGTGGTTGATATTCAAGTCGTTTCAAGGCATCACCCGCAAGAATAGCATTCATGACATACGCGCCAACAGGGCGAGTCATGATAAGAGCGACGTGAGCAATTTATAGACTACGTCGCAGACAAGGGACTACTGCTGCATGCTCCAGGCAAGCGCAAGGGCGACGCAGTTGAAAGTCCGGAGAGGAAAAAGGCGGCGAAGCGATCTGTCTGTCGATTGGACTCGCAGTGACGTGTTGCTGGTTGTCCGGCGAATGAAGCTGGAAGGAGCGCTGTGGCATATCGACTGACGACCCCGATATCACGAACGATGGAGGAGCTCGGCTTCTTTAATGAACGCGAGGCGGAATGCTTTGAGCGAGAAGATACACTGGTATGTGATTTGCTGGTGGACTAGGAGGTGGATTGGATTTGCAACTAATTTGACTCTGTGTTGCGAAAATGATTAGTCTCTTTCGGATCTTGAGAAGCTGAATGTAAATGAAGATTTACCGGAAATGGAACGAGCGGAGCAATTGCTCAAAACAGGACTAGACAAACAAAAGATCAGTGTATTGTCATCACTACCCAAGATCTTGGCGAGCAACAATACGAAAAGCAACCTCGTCCTCATCCTTGATTGCATGAAGGTAGGTTAGCTCGGTGCTCATTCGCGAAAACCGTAGCAGCAAACGATTATCGTGTGCAGGTTGCTAAGACGTGGAATTTTCTAGGTTGCATGGCAAAAATGCGAGTCAGAGACGAATGCAAACTCAGCGGTACTCCAAGAGATCTTCAAAGGCATCACCAGTCTAGCATGCGCCACAGTGGATGGCAAAGTGCTGAGCTTTCCTACGGCTTCATTCCATCACGAGTACACGCAACGGATAGAGAGTTGCCGTGAAGAGAAGAAGAATGCGGTGTTTCTGCTTTCCGACGAGCAAGTTGCAAAACTGTTGGTCCCACTGGCACTCGATATGGTCTCCGAGATTCAACAAAAAGATTACGCAGAAGATGCGAGTCTGGCTGTGATCGCTTCCCTGTCGCGACTTGGTGGATCACTCAAGAAGACTCAGGCGAGAAATATGTACAAAGTTTTTCGGAGTGAATTGATGTTCTCGTCTAATTGAGAACTGCTGTTCGCGTGATCAATAGGTTCTTCGCGTCGCAATTGATAAAGGCGATGTGTCACAACCTCCTGGATCGCGCTTGATATGCTGCCTTCTTCTCGGCGCTGTCACGGCGCAGAAATTGCTGACGTCACAAGATATTGAAGGACTGTTTTTTCAAAAGGTGAGATTATGTCTGTTACAACAACATGAGCTAGTAGCTGGTGGGATAATAGTAACAGGAACCTTTGATGCAGATGATGGCACTCTGTCAAGATACAGACGCGGAGGTTCGGAAGTGTATGTGTATCCAGCTGGATGCATTAGCTCGTTCTGTTGGGTAAGAAACCAATGCCAAATTGTAGGGAGGGTATTGGAATGGAGAGATTTTAACAGACGCTTGTACTACTGCGCATTTAGTGAGGAAAAAGCGTGCTCGGAGCTGCTACCTGAGCTGTTGGAGCTACTGCAAGACGAAGAAGAGCAGGTATGGGATCCAACGTTCTAAACTTTTCTTTCTGTCTAGTACTTGACTAGTCGCGTTCTTTGGCAATCAGGTCAAGCAAACCGCTTTCCTTGCGCTTCTGTCTCTGTTGGATTTTTTCCCTGCCGCTGAAAGAATAAAGCGCGTCATCCCTGAGTTTTTGAACGTGGTCGAATCCCATCCAGATTATCTGGTGCGATTGCTAGCAGAGCAATACGGCGATCTTGCCACCAAGCTCGCTACTTTGAATCATCTCGGGAGTGACAACGCACCGGCTTTCCTCCAAGGTTATGCGAAGCTGTGTATCAAAGACGATATTCAGCTTCGCCAATACTGCGCTTACAACTTCCCAGCGATTGTGAAAGCTTTCGGCGGATCTTATATGCCGTTGCTCATGGATGATCTACTGGTGAAACTCTCCAATGACCCCGCTGAAAAGGTATTCGCTTATTGGAGCTTTGCTTACTTCATGTTGCTTTTTGTATTGACCTTCGCATGCGCCACATTTTGTAGATTCGATACCACGTTGCCGCCGGTATTCACGAAGTTGTGCTGCTACTAGGGCAGCAGCGTGCACAGCGGTATCTCAAGCCACTGGTAATCACGCTGTTGAAAGATGAGTCTGCATCTGTGCAGGGCATGGCCATTTCTCGCGCCCCTCAAATAATGAGCTCCATGTTTGGACCAGGAGATGACGACGCGAAGGTAACCACAGTTTTCGAGTTTCACTTTTCTTTTCTCACTTTTTACTGACTGTCCAAGCAATCACAAAATGCAATGTAGGCTACTGTGTTGGATGCAGTCATCAAATCGATTATTCAATTCCACAGCATTGTCCCTGCGAGCCGAAATCGAGAGTTGGTCGCGTTCGTCGAGACGCTGCAGTGTTTCCCGTTGTTTTGCTCGTCGCTGCAGATGTACGAGATGGTGATTCCAATCATATTTGATTTGATCGAAGAGGGAGCGAGACCCGTTCAGTTGCTCGCAATGCAGGCGCTTATCAGATGCATCCGGAAGAACGATGTTTCCAGCCATCGGTATTCGCTGCTCAGTAAGATCCGGAACGAGTACGGCCACTCGAAAAGCTATTGGCGGCGCATTTTGTACCTGGACGCATGTGTGTTCGCGCTAGAAGTCAACAGTCGTCAATATTGTCGGCTGAACTTTCTGGATATCGCAATTGACCTGCTGGAAGATCCGATTCCAAATGTTCGCCTCAAAGCTGCAACAGTTGTACCCCAGTGGAAGGATGTACTTACGTACTTGAGTGACGACAAAATGCTGGAACGAATTCGACAGTTCCTGAAAGATGCTACTGCTGCCGACACGGATCGAGACGTTGCGAATGCAATTATGGATGCTAAAACTGCCATCGAGCTTTCCGATATTGGCCAGAGACGACCACAAGAAGACTTGGATGACAAGCGCCGAGTCAGTGAAGAAGAAAATCTAGGATTGGTGTCTGACCACGAAGACTCGTCTGCAGATTCCAAATGGTCAAGCATGCTCGAGTACACGCTAGTAGTTGGAAAGGATGGTCAAGTGGTTCGCAGAGCACGCGTCAAGTCGTTGGATCTCGTGAACAAGCTCACGAGGTCACAAGGTAAAGAATCTGGTCGAGGAGCAGCGAGTAGCAACGGAGGCATGGGGAGCGTCGGGAGTAACGCGTTGACAATTGGGATGCCCGTGAAACCAGATCCAAATCGAGGCAAAACTGCACCGAAGACGCCAAACAAACCTTCTCCGCCATTGACAACCTTGCCGAATTGTGCGCCAGTTCGCCCACCAAATGTGAAGATTCCGCAGGGCATTAAAGTGATGGGGTCCACAGGCAAACTGACAAGTACCACAAGTAGTAAAGCCGCAGCGGCATCGATTCGGAGTGGAACAGGGCTACCGAAAGATACTGGCACGATGACAAAGATCCCGATCATCCGGCCGTCCGCTCCAGCAAAGCGAGAGAATAGCCCTTCCACAGGGACCAAACCGGGCAGCAGCGGCACAATAGGCACCAATTCGATCTCGAGCTCGTCCTCCGTCGGCACAGTGATTACAGCGCCAAGCAGCGGGAGCTCTGCGCTTATCACGAGCGCAAACAAAAGCCGATTAGGAACAATAGAAAGCAGTAGTGGCGTCAATAGCTTCAAGCCCAAGGCTACAGCACCCACAACGATAAGACGGTAAAGCGACAGCAGCCATAAAGACTTCAATGAAAGAAGAAACGACCCAATCTGTAAGCAAGACCACACGCCGCATGACAGGACATTGTCAAAGCCACGAAAGACACTCACGTGCCATGGATCATTCACTACAAGTCGTGGTTGTATTCTTTGGACTATGCTGTCGGGTGCATTTATTTATCTGTACTTGTTCATAAAATCGGCGTGGAACGTGGCAGTCTTCTCGATCACTTCGTCAATGTCTTCTTCAGGCGGCAAGATCGTGGAGCGGAAGTGCCACGTACCCTCCTGCTGGCCGAAGCCCGAGCCCGGCACCACGATGATACCCGTCGTGTCGAGCATCTCCATGCAGTAGAAGGCGTCTGGGGCGAGTCCCGCCTTCTTGGCCGCTTCCACGGCCTTTGGAGGCAGCGTGATCTGAGGGAACGTGTACATCGCGCCTTCCGTTTCGTTGCACGTTACGCCCTCCAGTTCGTTGAAAGCCTTGACAAGCTTCACGGCACGGCGCTTCAGCGAGCTCAGCGTGGTGTCGCGCTGCTCAGCGTAGCGAGCGTACGACGCATCGCCTTCCTTTGGCGGGTTGGTCATCAAGCCGACCATCAGCTGGCCTTCAATGTTCGAGCACAGGTTGACCGACATGAGCTTGTAGAACTGGTCCTTGGCGCATTCGCTAATGTTCACGAGCTCCATGTACCCACCACGACGACCGCATTCGCCCGTGAAACCCTTAGACGTCGAGTGGAACGAGATCAATTCGACGTTGTTGTACGCTGGACCCATATCCTTGAGCACCTTGCGGAACGACACGAACTCCTTACCGGCAGCATACACGTTCTCCTGGTACACTTCATCGGCGAGGATCACGACGCCCTCCTTTTGCGCAAATTTAATGATCTCCTGGATGTTTTCCGTCGTGAGGCACTGACCCGTAGGGTTGCCTGGGTTGATCACGGCGATAGCGCGCACGGTCTTGCCCTGGTTTCTTGCTTCGTTCGTGGCGCGCGTGAGTTCGTCCACGGTTGACGCCCACGTCTTGCTCTCATCGAGGTAGTACCCCGTGAGCGTACCGCCGTTGAGCGCGATCGCAGCCGAGTACAGCGGGTATTGCGGGATCGGCGCCAAGATCGCGTCGTTTCCGTCGCGGATCAGCGCCATGAGCGTGTTTTGCACCGCTGGACTCGCGCCATCCGTGAGGAAAATGTCTTCCGGGTCGGCAGGGTATCCGTCGCGGCGTTCCAGAAAGTTGGCCACTTCAATACGCACGACCTCCGAGCCCTTGCTGTGGCCGTACGCGCCAGTGCCGCCGGGGATGTTGTCCAAGTAGAACTTGGCGCGCGCGATGGCGTCCGGCTGGAAAAGCTTCTTGGCTTCGGGGGCGTCCACAAGGCCTGGCACGTTCACGAGCGCGAGCACCTGGCGGTGGAACTCGATCGGCTCCTGCTTCAAGATCAGCGGGTTGCCGATGTTGCACGGGATGACCTTGGCGAACGGCAGCGACTTGTCGCCGTTCTTGAGGCGCTTGGTGTACTCGACCGAGCGCAGCACGAGCGGTCCGCGCACGGCGTACTCGGCGTCGAGCACCTTGGGGTTGATGCTCTCGCGGGTGAGCACGGCGAAGCTGCGCTGCTGCAGCGCGGCCGTGTAGCGGGCGAGAGGGCGGCTGAACATGATGCGTCGGTGGGCTCTTGGGCGCTGGGCGGTGAGAGCGGCAATGGCGATGGGGATGGCGACGGTCTTCCCTGTAATCCAAGGTTGGCCGAATGATCTCTTGGTGTCGACGCAGATCTGGGAGCGCCACACACGAACGCCGCCCCTTATTAAGGGTGATCATACGGGAAAATAAGAGCGGACAGAAAAAAGGTTCAAGTAGCAAAACACGGTAGGATTCTGACTCCCTTTTTCACGAATTAAATTTGTTATTGGGAAGTTATTAGCCAATGGATGAACGGGAAGACGTGACGGTGCGGAGGTGGCAACGCTTGTGTTGGCTGAATTTGACTGAACTCACAAACGGTAAAAGAGGGCGTGGCGTGTGGGAGGAAACGAGCGATAAATGACTCGGATTGTTTAGATGGGCGGTTTGTTTGGACGGACCTTGGCATCGGAGACGCACACGGGTGGCCTTTGCGTACGTTGGCTCGATCTTGTGTGATCCGCTGCCAGATGATGCTGGATGCGTTGACACATGAACACGAACTGGCTGGAGAAATAGAAAAGCGCCCTGCATCATGTTACAACTACGCAAACGCTCTCCCGTGACAAAAGAAGAGCGTTCCCCGCTTTCTATGACGCTTCAACATCATGGCGCTACAGTATTAAAGTGGCAGGCAGGGCTTCTTTGTGGCTATTGACCATTCAGAATGATGAGTGATACATAGGTGGAAGTACAAGTCCGGTTCAGTATGGCTACGATTGTGCCAAAGATGAAGTTGCCAAGACACCACTTTTGATACGCACTTGTTCGAACCTCAACTTTCCCCAAACTTAGGTTAGGCTGCAGCAACCAGTGTCAGCACGGATGTGCGTCAACGTGTCCACCTTTTAAGCCACCAAGATCGATACGTGAGCCCGTCTTGAATAGGAGTGGAAGCCAAAGGAGCATTGCAAAGTCGTAATGTTCATGAATACAACTCAACAGGTCACTTTGACAGTCACTACTCGGCGTATAACGTCAAGTGCTTTTCGTTAATGGTGGAACTGTGATAGAGCTTGCCGTGCCCAGCTCCAGACAAATCATGAGAAATGGCTCTCCTGTGCGGGTGTTCAACACGTCCACTTCGAGATCGTGATGCCACTTGATACCATCCAAAACTCAGCTGCATGTGTTTCGGGTCATACAAAAATATCCGTATTTTGAGTCAAATTATGGTCCAAATTTTGGCGCTTTTGGGTCGCTTCCGTAAATAAATACCTCGAAGCATTCCGCCAATCACCGACGAGTCTGCGAGCGCAAGGAGAAGACGAGTGTCCCGAATGCGGTCTATTTTGTTCGGGACGAGAACTTCTCCCGCGTTTTTTTGGTTTGCTGATTTGTTTGGGGAAAGCGCTTGTTGGCCACTATCCAAAGTGTTCATTCTCATTTTTGACTCGAGCAGCAACAATGGCCAAGACTCCAAGCAAGAAGGCAGCAAAGACCCCCGCCAAGGCCGGCGCCAAGGGCAAGGGCAAGGGCAAGAAGCGTGTCGAATCGTACTCGACGTACATCTACAAGGTGCTCCGCCAGGTGCACCCAGAGACGGGTATCTCGAAGCGCGGCATGTCGATCATGAACTCGTTCATCAACGACATTTTCGAGCGCATCGCGTCGGAGGCCGGCAAGTTGTCGCGTTACAACAAGAAGTCGACTTTATCTTCGCGCGAGATCCAGACGGCTGTGCGTTTGATGCTCCCTGGTGAGTTGGCGAAGCACGCGGTGTCGGAAGGCACGAAGGCTGTGACCAAGTACACGTCGTCGGCTTAAGCGACTGGCTCCTCGACTGAGCGCAATTGAGCTTCTTGTGGCTCGCGTTGGTGCGAGTGCATGAGAGTTCGAATCTTTAACACTGGTGTTTTTTAACACCACCCTTTGCAAAAGAAACAAAGCAACTGTATGTGTTTAGTATGGAGGTGTTTTGAGCAATGTGTAGTGATTTGGATAGTTCTATATAACCAGGAAACTGGACCGCCATGCGGTGGCCTGGGAAATTTGTAGAGTAGAGAATGACGCTTTGATGATCTCATAGTGACGCACGCAATAGGATTTTTTCGCGCCAGCAGTAGCCGTGTAGGAATGTGAATCATGCGTTCGCAGATGAACTCTGCTTTCGGTAGCACAGATGAGCGCAATTGCATACGACTTTCGATCACTTGCCTCGTAGAGACCATTTAGAATGGTTCGCGACTGAATATCTATCTCATCC